>JAPDVR010000006.1:4308841-4963841 GCA_026230005.1 Gila orcuttii
CACAACCATGATCCGTTTAAACTTCTATTCTGGAGATTTCACACAGCCCTGTGTACGAGAGCTTTCAAACAACTGTGGTGTTCGTCCTGAAGTGCCCTCGTTTCTCATCGTCACAGTGGAACCTCATTAATTTGCGCAGTCATTTTTTTCACCCTCCTCATATTTCCTCATTATTGTGCCAGTCTGTTGATATATGAGGCTGGTGTGTGCCATAATAGCACTCGCTGTGCCGTAAAAACTCTGACTAAAGCTTCAGACACCCTCCATTACTGGAACAATTAACCATGCAGTCATATTTGGTGTTTCTTCAACTACATTTATGCCTGCTTTGTTATATATCTATGTAAATAAATTTTTTTCCTAAAATGACCAGATTATAAAATATATATTATAGATTTTAAGATTTAATTGGTACAGTGATTTTTAAACAATTTGAACAATACTTTATTACAAAATATTTAATATTAGTCCAACACATACATCACAGGAGTATTGTCGTTTGTTTTCTAAAAAAAAAAAAAAAAAAAAACATTTTCACTAAAATGTCATTTTCATGCATGTCAAATTTGTAACACTTTTTGTATAAAATGGATTTTTTACACAAAATATTGAATAATATTTACACACTTTTTGCATAATTTAAACAATTATTACAAGTTGGAAATGACACTCAATAAAATAGTCATTGTAATTGTTGGAAAAAAATAAAATAAATAACTTTCACACAATACATTTTGAAATCATATTTCATTTTAAAAAATGCAATTTGTATTTTTATAATGTATTTTTGTAAGTAAGTCTGTATTAGTAAGAATAAATGAAGTCATATTAAAATCTGATATGTTAATATAATTTTTAATAAAAACGTTGGTAAAGACACACCTTTAATTACCTGCATGCATTCGCATGTTCTCCTGCGGGTGATCGCAGATTTACACGGCTAGTTTATCTGAAGGTTTGACAGATTGAGACGCCTTCAGCAACATGTGATCAGCCAGAAGTGCAGCTGAGATGAATCAGGCCGTGAGCTGACGACGGGGTTTAGGGGGAAACTATACGTAGGTGTCTGTGTAATTAAACAGAAAATAATTAGTGTCATTAGGGAGAGTCCGGTATCTTGAGGCTAGCATTTCTGCTTCATTATAATTTATTCCACAACCTTCATTCCTTTCTTTCTCTTTTTATTATTTCTTTTTTTTTTTTTTTCTCTAACATTAGGAAAATCCAAGTCAAACCAGCTGAAAGTGGTTTAACTAAAGCTCTTCCACACAAACTTAGAAACCACATCAGTCTGTCATCTGAATCTGGATTTTCCATGAATCTTCCTTTCATTGAGTTTCTGGTGAACTTTATTTTGCTTCTGAGTTGTTTCAAACCCAAAATGATTATGCTTTCAGTTCATCATCTTTCCTTTGTTTCTGTTTTCTAGCCTGAATTGTGGGAAACTTGTCCATCCTGTTTTAAACAAGTAATGCTTTTCAGGGAGCCCTTTTTTTTCATCTGTTCTTTTAAACATCACCCGCTTCTTTTGAGCTGCAGAGCCTCCATTCATCTCTGGTTGTTTTTGCCATTGTGTCTCATTAATTCTGCTCAAACACTAACCCAAGGCAAGTATTTGAACTGAATTGCCTGATATCCTGCTATGCATTGCTAATGTGGAGATAGGCAAGATTTATGTGTGCCGTCCGATTTGTCTTACCCACGTTGCATATGAAACATGAAACATCTCCTTGTGGGGAGCGGGCGGTCGCTCTCAGTCAGAAATGAATTATGTTGTCCTCCGCCGCTTCAGCAGGGGTCCCGTAATCCCACGCATCTCGACGAGACGGAGCACTTCCAGTCTGTAAACAGTCCCTTCAAGCGCTGGACGGAGATGAAACACTCATTCGTCACGAGTCACAGCTTAACACACGCCGTCACGGGGCTTGACGTACACGCGCCCCTGGTGGCCTCCTGTTAGATTGAGAACGATGCCATTCTGCTGCTTTTTGTCAGTAAGTGACACGACTTTGATAGTTTATCGTTACGTTTTGTCAGAACAAAACACACCATTGGAAATAGCTCTAAAATGTCAAGCACTTAACTGGGACAATGAGATAATGTTGTCCTGAAAGCAACCAAGATGGGGAAAATTTAGCTGAATGTGTCCTAGAGGCCCGCTTTCCTCATTCTGACATTGATTTCCGGAGCCAAGATGCCCAAAATAACCCAGAATGCTGCTTTACCTGTCTGTTTCTTTAGGTAACATCTGGGATGCAAAGTAGGACAACAATTGAGGCCTTCAGAGCAGGTTATTATATGATATTATTAACGAAGACTTAACGAATACTAATTAAAAAATCCCCCCTGAAATGATGCAAAAAAGTGTGTAAATATTATTCATAATATTATGCATAATAAAAACACATTATGCACAACTAAATTAATGGAACTTTAACGAAACTGAAAACAAAAATAAAATCTATTTAAAAATTTTTTGATATGATATATAATATCTTAATATAGTATTTAGAGATCTCTAAATATAATATTTAGAGATAAGGTTTAGATTTAGCCAGTACAGTCATAAAATCTAAATTGATTGTTTTCTATTTTTATCAGATGTTCCTGGTCTTATTTTAAATTATTCGCATTATTATGAAGAAAAATGTTTGTCTTCATAATAATAAGATATATTGCTTCATTCCTCCTCTGAAACTACTTTCATTTCTGTATGACATCACAAATCCCTCTCATTTTTTAACCAATCCCCTTGAATGACCATATATAGACACTTTTTTCATCTAATCTTCTGTTTCCAATCAATTCCTGATGGGTAAAACCATGTCCCGCCCAATTATTTTTGTTAGCATAATTTCTTGATGACTTCAACACCTTTAAAAAATAAAAAATCTAGATTTTTCATTGGGAATGAATTCAGTAAGACCAGTTTTGTGATATTTTCATAATGTTCCTCGAGACTGTTGAGTTTAACCCCGTCGAATGATGCTGCCGTGAAGGGAAAGCATGAGTCGAAGGCTGTGAGAGAAATGGTGGGTTTTAAAGGCTAGCCTGACTCACGCATTTTAGCTGATGACCTCCAGTCGGTGCCGGTGCCCATCCAACCCACAAACCCATCTGAAGTCCTCCGTCAATTATCTCTGGATTCAGCGCGGTTTAGCCGGGTGACATCGGGCTAATTTCACACTGGCTGCCGCTCTTCCTCTGAAGACCCGTCAGATGTCAAGCGAGTGATGGCCACTGAGCGCACGCTAAAGCTCATTATTTCAGAAGAGATTAATTAACGAACGCTAATAGGCGTGTTGGATGCTCAATTTAATTTGAGATCAGCGGCCTGGAAGGTCGTACTCGGGTCTGTGTGACCCAGGATAGCAGTGTAATGTGTTTTGTATTTTTCATCTCTCTGTGGTGCTGTTGTGTGCATGACTGCATCTCACAATGGGTCTCTTTGTGTTTGTTTCCAACACAAAATCAGATGCTTGTGTCAAAAGGCAGGCACCCATGCAAATGATCGGTGGTAAAAAAACAAACCCTCAATTTGTCTCAACTTTATTTTTTCTGTCTAAGATGTTTAGCATAATGTCATTTTTTTTTACATGCAGTTATAATAAGAGCATAACAATATTTAACCTCCTGATGCAGTTTGTCAGCAGCGCATGTGGGAGACTCGATCTATCTGTTTAACCGGTGCTAATATTCAGCCTTTTTGTGAAAAGAAAGTGTTTTCTTTTTTGCGAGGTGACCCAGAAGCCAGACAGCTTTATTTTTTACCCTGGTGTTCTCTCTTCTCCCTTGCTCCAGATAGCAGCGCTATCCCGAGACGTCGTCGCTCTACCGTAGCGTCAGAATATAGGCCAACCCTACGGGACAATGCCTCTCCGATCCGGCTCCCAATTCAGCATCCGTGTGTCATGGGATTGCAGGGCTTTATGCCCATATTTATTGTTTTTTTTCTTCACTTTCGTCAAATAAGGCTGTGACGTTTGGTTTTAAACCTTCATTTTTCTGGCCTTCGGTTTGCTTTTACCCTTCAGCTTGGCTAGGTCATAAACTGTGGATGCGGTATGTCAGACCCGGAGCTGGCAGGCCATTTAAGGATGTCAATTGTGTGGGAGTAGATCAGAGGAGACATGGAGTGAGTAATTGCTTTGATGCATGGGGCCGGTCTCCTCGATTTTTCCCTTTCCTCTCTCTGTCTTTCTCATTCTGTCTCAATGCTGAAGTGCTCTGACTTATTAAAACAGCAGTTTACAGCCCAAACTCCTTGAGTGTTTCACAGAAGAAACTCAAAGCTTTCCTCACTCATCTGCACAGCAATAGATCTGCATTCACCCAGTTTTTCTGGTTATTTTAAACCTGATGTCAGGTGCATGCTGTCGATTACCACAAACAATCTTCCTTAGTGGGTAAAATGGTAAATGCATGGTAAAAAATTAATTGGTAAATGCATCTGTAGTGATATGGTTCTATGAATGCATAGTAGGCATTTGGAAATGTCATATGCATTAAGTTTGAAAAAAAAAATCTCTTTAGATGGAGAAACATCAAATTCTCCAAAGTGGAATTAAATCACCAATGAAATCTGACAACAAAAGTCTCATAAATTGTGTTTCTAAATGCTTTAATCATGACATAAAGCGCATCTAAGCTTCTAAAGGCCGCCGCAGTGACGAATAGCTCTTTTTGTTCAGAAGGTGGGACTTATTCCACAATATTTTATATAGAGTTGATATTGCATTTGTCATTTGCTTCCGTTGTGAGTTACTTTGCTGTAAAGCATTTGAATAAATACTTGTCTGTGGTAATAGACAGCATGCAATAGATAAAATAAACAACCCAGAATATTCCTACAGGTGTGAATTATGTGCAAAGAAGATTAATTTTTGATGTTCCTCCTTTTCTTCCCCTGCATCTCTCCTTCTTTCTTCTTCTCCTCTTCCAGACCAGCGACCAAAGCACCGGAGGCCGAGAAGAAAGATCGTCCAACGAGCACCATGAGTGAAGCGTCGAACTACACGGGCGGCTCAGACTACACCACACATCCCAGCAGTCCCACAACCAGAGTGAGCCACACACACGAACACACATGACCTTGGCCTAGTTCCAGCGTGACAGATTGGACTGTTCCATCATGCATCAATAGCATCTTGACCAATTATTTTCCTCATTACTGGACATTTGCTTCATTGTCTTTGCTTGAGTTGATATAGAGTATCATAAAAATGCAATAATGTGTTAGGATGGGCAACTAGTTCAAATTCCATCTCAAGCGAGCATTGCAGATATTTTATGCGCATTCAGTAAATTTGATTCACATCTTGTTTTTCCATCCTGCATTTTTAATGCATAAAAATATATGGATGGAAACTCTGCCTTTGAGAGGCTCCTAAACCTCATTATTCAAGTCGTTCAAAATACTACTCAACTAGTCATTCAGACAATTTACCATATCCCTAAACTCTTTATAACGTAAAAACACCCAAACAAGATAAACAATTCATGAATGCATGTGGCTTGGATTATTTCTCAAATAAATAAATGAATATGCACACAGTGCATGCATACAAATACATAAACGGATACATTTCACAAGGCTGGAAGAAATGTTAGTTTGACTCGGGAGATGCTAAGATGATGAAATGAGACTAACTTTTTTATTCTGATGATTTATTGTCATTATGAACAATCGAAGTCCAGAGATCAGCGACTTGCTGGTCTGTATGATTGTGTCTCATCAGAGCGAGATGAATGACAGATAAACTCGCCTCTTCCACAGATTCTTATTGTTGCCCATGTGTTTTGGCTTCTGTTGAAACACATGGGCAACAACTTTTGCTTGTTGACTTTTTAACTTTTAAGTGCCGTCGATTCATAATGCATGCCTTGCACTCGTTTTCTCAAATCCACTAAACGTCTTCACTAGTAAGTTGTAATTATTTACAACTCGATCACTGAATAATATATACAGGCAAGCTCGAGTCCTCGGAAGTGTCATTTCTCAGAATAATCTCCTCTCCACTGTTTGCAGGCATCCAGGTCCTCGAAGAAAGTCCACAACTTTGGTAAGAGGTCCAACTCTATCAGGAGGAACCCCAATGCTCCGGTGGTGAAAAACGGCTGGCTTTACAAACAGGTGTGTGACATGTGCATTGGAGAATCCCAGAAAATGTTTTTTGCATTTTTACATTGTTTTCATGACATTTATGCACATTCAGTCTCATTACTTCAATGCAAACTTCAATTTTATTTCATTTTATTTTATTTAATAAAATCAGTTTGCATTACGGTAATGATATGCATTTCCATGGGACTCTTATGTGCTTCAACAAGAAAAAATATATAGCATCATATAAATAAGTTTTGCATTATAACATTATTTGCATGACATTTAAGCTCATTCAGACATAATCTCATTTAAAAAAAAAAAATATCAGTCAAAAATATAATTTATTAAATGTAATTATATTTATAGAAGTATAATTTTGTTTTGCATTATGGTATTGATGTGCATTACCAAGTTACACTAATGTACTTCCAGAGTACATGTACAAACAAGTGCATACCGAGGTAAATGTTTTCAGATGAACTTTTTTGAGTTATTTTGTTGCTGATGGTCATGTTTTCTGAGATTTGACTGCACTTAAAAGCTTATCCATCATAAGTTTCAATCAGAGCTTCATCTGCCTGTGTTTTTATGCAGTACATGCACGACTCCCTAGGCACATTTGTGCTTTTGCATCATATTTTTCAAAAGCACTTCTCATGAAAGGCAGAGTGAAATAAACACATAAAGCGCTACGACCGCATCAGTAACTTCATGTTGTCTTTGTGTGTGTGATCGCTGCGCCAGCGTTCCTTTGAAAGCAGTGTGTTTCCACGAAAACACGACTTCAGAGGTGGTCTCTCCCCTTCCCCAAACATCCTCCATCAAAGCTGCTCCCGCAGCACAAGCAAAATCGTCAGGCTTTGTTGTCGAAATTAAAATTTACATGCTTACACATTGCAAACATTAACACAACAAACAGTAAAACACGAGGGAGGAATATGAATATGATTCATGCCTCAAATAAAATGAGTCGCCTTAAAAAAGAGATGAGTTTGTGCTCTGGAGAACCGCAGCAATTTAACTCAACAAAATGAGACCGAAGCAGAGATATTTGGTGCGGTCTGAGGAAAATAAGCAAGCATTGGAATGGGCGGGGCTCTCCATGATGCACTGTGGTTGGTTGGCTGGTTTGATTGACAGTTGTTGTGTTGCTTCTGGACTTTTGCAGGACAGTACCGGGATGAAGATGTGGAAGAAGAGATGGTTTGTGCTGTGTGACATGTGTCTCTTCTACTACAGAGGTGAGTCAAGCGTCTTCGTTTACATTTTTTGTGCGGAAGGATTAATGCTCGAACATTCATCTCAGAGCAGTTTCTGTTGACTTATGCCACTATATGATCAAGTGGCACACTTGCACTGCTATCTATGGGCTTTACGTGGTATATTTTTCAAATCATAGCACTGTTAACTTGTCAATAATGCTGAATGAGTGGTTGCTTATGCTTATTGTAACCTGAACTTTATGAGCAGTAACAGGGAAATGATTTGCAATTTAATGATTCTGATTCCATGTGATGATTTCGATTCACTAATGATTCAGTTCACAGTTCTTGAGTTTATAGTCAAGTATTCTATTTAATAAACACTCATATTCAGCGAGAAAGGAAGGGAGGCAAAACAGTTTGAGTCCAAATGATGTCTCAGGACGGGTTCGGCTGCATGCTGAGGCCTCCAGAGGACACGCTCCTAGATCTCCATAAATTGTGCAATTAACTAGTCCGGCAGTGCAATCAGATCGCTCTTTCATGGCCGGGCCCATGAGGGTCGAGGCTGTTTATTGGCTGACAGAGAAGACAGAGGAGTTCTCGAACTACGCAACAGATGTGCTCAGACTGCACAGAGCTCTCTCAGTCTGTTCATATCATCCATCTTTCTGTGGGTCTGTATCGGCGGGTCAGATTAAATGTTACTCAAGAAGACCGGTGTGGATGTCATTGATGAAGTACTGAATGCCCTGACCACAGAGGAGGGCAGGATCACTGACACCTCCTGTCTGTACTAGCTGGTACTGCACACAGTCATGATGCACTAGTTGACTGGTTTTGGTCTGTTGCCAAGGTAAAACCCCCATATTATGTAAGGCATGTGATACCTAATCACACATGGAGTTTCTACAGATTTTTGTTTACTTTTATTTTCACTTAGAATTCTAGTTTATTCACATAAAAAACAGTTCCCTGTTTTTACTGAATCTTTTTAATCAATTAAATGCAGCCTTGGTAAATAAAAAATCTTTAAATATCTTAAACACCATTTGTGTTCAACAGAAGACAGAACTTCATGCATGTATAGACTTGACGGTGAGTAAATAATGATAGAACTTTCTTTTTTGGGTGAACTATCCCTTTAAGGAACCAGAATTGTTCTTTGCAACTCTATTCCTAATGACTGCGGTTCAATTTCTGTAATAAAATCTATGGAATTGTTTGTGGAATTATGCATTGGATGAGATTTTGAGCAGAATTGTTAGAGCTGTGTATTTCTAATATCCGGCTCTGAACTTACTCTAGGCTTTGATTTATTTATTTATTTATTTTTTTTGTATCAGTATGTGATTTCCCTGAAGCTGCCACGCTGAGTCTGATCTTGACAAGAGATTTGAAAATCTCTCTGTGTTGGTTTGTGTTTGTTTTTTCGTCTCGCTGCTGTCAGTGGTTCAGCGCGGTTTCTGCTGTGAGCCACCGGCAGGTTTCCTTAAGCAAAAACAACACACAGGAGTTCTGAACACCGCCTCACGGATCTGAGCCGCTCACAGTGTGTGGGATGTTTCCAGAACACACTTACGGATGCAAAAACTTGGCTCCATGTAACTTTTAAAAGACGATTGCAACACATGGTGGTGAAGCATCATTATATTGCCCATTTTTCGGGTTAGGGATTCAAACATCTGCCTAACATTAATTATGCAACAGTTAATATAGTAAGTATATATAAATTGTGACTGTCTTTATGAGTGAGTTATTCATTTACTCAATCGATTTCTTCAAAAACACTGATTCATTTGGAAACAAACTGAATTTTAGGGTCAATCATTGAATTCCTCACTCAACCGATTCGATTAATTCAGGAACGAAACAAGTGTCTTTTGAGTGATTCATTGAACCATTCATTCAGCAGATTCATTCAAACTCACTGTTTCACTCGTTGAAACGCATCCATGGAGATGTGCTATGTTAGTTTTTCTTTTGACTTTGAAAGTATTTTCATTGACAGACAGATTAGTTAGTTGTAAGTTGCTCAGTATTAACTTCTGGTTTATTGAACTGTTGTATAACGGCAATATCATTAACAATTGCAGTTGATCTGAAATTTATTCGACTTTATGCATGCTGTTACTTCTTTAAGTGACCTTACAGATGATACACTTGAGTTTTGCAAGTTTCATGTGATTGTTGGAAATAATAAAGGGCATAATGGCCGTGAAAAGTCTTGCGCTTATGGAAGCTAGTGATGGGAACGTGCTGTTTTCTGCATTATTACGATAACAGTAACTGTTAACACAGCTGTCACTCTGAATTGACTCCGGCAAGCAACTCTTGACAGATTCGTTGCAGTCTGCAATCAAAACGATAGAGTTCACAGTCGAGAACAGTCACAACCTCATTGACATGCTCGAATGCACACAGCCCTGCAGTTTTCCCATCAGCCCCGCTAGACTGTCTGTTTACCAACACCCCAGCCGAAATAAACACTCAGTCATGGCTTCAGCTGCAAATGTAACAAGTTCCCTGGCTGACGTCTAATATATGCTAATGTTCACTACGTCTCTCTCTTTGTGTCTTCAGATGAGAAAGAAGAAGGGATCTTGGGAAGTATCCTCCTGCCCAGCTTCCACATTTCCATGCTGTCCGTGGACGACCACATTAGCAGGAAATACGCCTTCAAGGTCAGAGACATATTCAGAATCCTTCGAACATAGACATATTTTACATGTTAATGTGATGGGCAGGTGGATGGACCGGTGAAGAAAAGATGAAATACTTGAGTTTTATTCTCAGTGGAGTTATTTTCTGATTAGTGCAAATATTTTCATGTCGACTCATTCTTTTTTCTCGATCTTATTCTCTCTCTCACAATGATGTGGCTTGTTCTCTGTGAGGCTTCATGAACTCGAGCGTCAACATGTTTACCGGATGGAGCTTTGCTAATACGGTGAGTATTGAGTCTGCACAATGACACATTAACATACCCCACTGTATTAACCAGGAACGCCTAAATCTGGTCATTATCTAGACCTTAACTATAGGTGCATCTCAATTTGCATACGTATGCACTATTCTATGCCTTTTTGTAGTATAAATAGTGTTAGTAGTTTTTTCACACTGCAAATTCTAAAAAGAAAAAGTGCACATTAAATACCAGGATGATCATGGATTGGATCCATTATAAGACAATCCTCAGAGGTTATTTTTGCGATCAAATACCAACTCATATTTGACTTATTATAATAGAACATTACATATTTCTTTAATAAACTCATTAACAAATAATTCCAGTACTGTTGCTTTATATATACATATACAAGTATGAATTTTGAGAAAGATTGACTGCTTTTCCCCCACTAAAATTATACAACCCATTGCCTTCATGCAGTTAATTAATAATAATGGTTTGTATGGCCTTTTTCATGCTATAGCTGATATCCCAATAAATATCGGCGGCCGAAACATCAGTGCATCTCTAATGATAAGTGATAATATCAAAGATTTTCCAAATAAAATATTGGATGCACTCTTAAAAATAGTTCCAAAAGTCTTTTTTTTTTTTTTTAAATCCAAGGAAACTTTTTCCACTCTAAAGAACCTTTTTTTGGAATAGAAATATTCCATGGATGTTAAAGATTCTTCATATAACCATTGATGTCAATAGAGAACCGTTATTTTTAAGAGTGCATCTAATTGAAATGTAATTTTTGTCTGCTTTAGGAGGAAGCTGCTTATGTAGATTGAGGGATCTCACTAGGGTCTCACTAGTTCTTGTTAACTATTCCAAAGTGCTCAGCGCTTTGTTCGTTGAAGCCTCTATAAACTGTTGTGAAAGACGAGTTGGAGTATCCAGACAAAAGCTGTCAGAGTGGAGCAGTCAGACACACTCCTGAGGGACTCTGAGCGATGGGGGTCTGTCAACTCAAACCCTCCTGACGAAGATCTGCTCACTTCAGAAAGACTGCTCCAGCATTATTGCATTTTGTGCCACTGACATCATCTAGGACACAAGGCAGTTGTTTATTGATATTCATTTGTTTGCTCTTTTTTCCCCAGGTTGCTCTGTTGGTTTCTCACAACTAGGCGACGCATCCAAACATGCGCACATACTATTTCAGCACCGACACCGCCAAAGATATGGAGTCCTGGATGAAGGTTATGACGGACGCGGCAATGGTCCACACCGAGCCAATCAGAAGGTAAGAAAACATGCTTTGCTTCTCACTGATCCAATCAGAAAGAACTCATCTGATTGAAATCCATGGTGTACCACTTCACTGACATTTACAGCTATTTGTTTGTTTGTTTGTCCAGGTTAAGAATAAGTACAAAAAGCAACAACAACAATAAAATTGAATACAAATAATAATAAAGCAATGTAGTTAATAATATAAATAATAAAAAATAATCATAAAATAAAAATATCTTCTTTATGATTAGTAATGTCAAAATGTTAATAAGTACTTATCAGGTTTAATGAGCGAACACAAGTTTGATTCAGAACATTTTGTATGTCAGAAAGTCAGCATTTTTAAGTACAATCATTACGAAATGGCTTAAAGAAGTTATAAATGGGAGACTTATTTTTTCTCTATTTATCTTGAACTTTTTATATTGTTAACTTGTTGTCTTTGTTGATCTGAGTCACTTCAGTGTTTCGTCTTTGCTCTTAGCACTCTTTATCACAGCACTTTTGTTGTATCTTTTGAGGAAAGCTGTCGAGTTTCTAGACAAGAGCCTCTTCTATCCCGAGAGAGTCTCACAAGCACATATTTTCACAGATTTCTAAGTGCATTGGATGTTTTTGAGACTTTGTTCCAGTGCAGCTTTTAGCACAATCACAGATGCCAAAGAAATCTCTCAGACTAAAACATTTGCTTTTTAGATTTTTTACTAAAATTGCTTTTTGGCAATTGGATCACAGCTGTGATGATCTGTGGCTCAAACACTTTTCATAGAAATAAAGTGGCTTTTACTAATGGAAACGCATGTTTGGTCAAAAAGTGTGTGACTGTTTCGTTGGAGTGTTAGATCCACCAGACCATTGCTTTTAATGTGTTATTACTGCTCCCTTAGTATTAAACTTAATGTAAGGAAAGGAGAGGCATTCTGTTACTTTACTAATTGATCAGACTTAAGATGTTCACGTGGCGGATAATAAAAGAGGCAGAGATAACAGAAGTGTGCTTTACAAACCATACAAGATACAATATCATATCAGTAACCCTTCAAACACGCTTATGCAACAACCCTAGCATAAATAATCTTAATTTGGGGCTTTTTTGGCCAATATTGGTATTGGTACAATTTGTGAATCACAGTATGTAAACTAATTTGAATAAATTGTTTAGTCAAGTGGTTATCTGTGCTCATATATTGTGCATTTAGAGCAGTTTAATTGCTTGTTCTGTCTTTTTCTTTCAAAGTGCCCCTATTGTGCTATTTTAAAGGATCTTAGTTTTGTTTTAGAATCTCCTACAACAGGTTTACATGCATCCTTATAACATACATTGCAGAATCACCTGTTTTCTCACAGTGTCTGAAACCGTTTGATCAAGGATTCAGTCTCTATAAACCCCGCCTTTCCGAGAGCTTCCTCTGCTCTGATTGGTCAGATGGCCCAGTCTGTTGTGATTGGTCGACTGCTTACATCGGAAACAAAACTACGTAGGTTTGAGGAATAAGTAAGACTGGAATTACTGACGACTCGTTTCAGTTCAGAATCGGTTCTTTCGTTTGGAGACAATAACTCCATTTATCTGCACTTTGACCTTTGAAACTTTGCCAGACATTTTTACATTCACAAACAACTACTGTATATTACACACTACATGAAAGGTAATATCCAAAGAAGCATGAATGTTCTGACTTTCTCTCACTTGCTTTTCCTTCTCTCTCTCTCTCTCTCTCACTCTTTCTCTCTTATCTGCAGGCTTGAGAAGGTAAAGGTTGACCCACGCATCCCTCAGGAGATGAACAACATGTTGAATCACCGAGTCCTAACCCGACCTGAGATCCAAAACAACGAGAGAAACCGCGAGACTCACCGCCAGGAGGAGAAGAAGCAGAAACCCGTGGACAAGCAGCCCTGCATCCAAAAAGACAAAGAGAGCAGGAGTAGCGTGCAGAAAGACGGCGAGCGATACACCCTCCAGAGAGACACCGACAACTACGCTCTGCACAAAGAAGCCCAGAGACTCGCTCTGCAGAAGGACGGCGACCGCTACATGTTGCAGAAGGACGTGGAGAAATACGTCTTACAGAAAGACGGAGACAAATTCGCCGTCCACAAAGACGGAGAGAAGTACCTACTCCAGAAAGATGGACTGAAGTACACACTACACAGGGACGGAGATAAGTACACGCTTCAGAGGGACGCGCCACCAAAAGACACCGAGAAGATCCTACAGAAAGATGGAAGATATTCTCTCACGCTCCCAAGGGAAGGAGATAAGCATAAAGACCCGGAGAAACCCGTCCCACCCCCTCGGGAGGGCGAGAAATACGGTTTCCAGAAAGAGGGCACAATGGAGCGACCGCTCACTAAGATCAACAGCATCAAACTCCAGCCGGCTCAAGCGGCGGCCATCGCTGCGGCCGTCTCGTCCTCCAGGCAGATCCAGAGCACAGGATCCGGATCCGGACCGTACATGCCGTCCCAGGTCAATGGTTCTGGGGAACGAGGAGGAGACCGAAGCCCCGGAGACATGAGCAACACGATGCCCCTGAGGACGCCGGTCCCACCACAGCCGGCAGAACCCGAGAGATCTCTGAGCAGAACCAGCTCCATGCAGCAGCTGGAGCAGTGGGTCCGTACGCACCGCACACGGGCCCCAGACGACGACACCAGGAGGTGAGGAAGCACGTTTTACAACTCTCTCTTCGATATCAAATATACCGTAAAACTTCAGATAATAGCCGAGTCCCAAATAGACGCCTGTCTCTTTTACAGACCTGGCGTGGCGACAGGTTTGGGTAAATAAAGGCCGGTCTCAAATAGAGGCCGGGTCTGTTTTTTAGTTTCGGGTTGCATTTGATCTTCTAAAACCCGTCAGATCGTACGCTTTTTGGCGGCCGCCAAAGCAAATTTGTGTCCCGATTTTGTGGCGTTTTTTGATCGGTGAGTGATGTAATAGAATGACTGCTGCGCTTGACAGGGCGCAAACGAGCAGAGAGAGAGAGCGAGAGCGCCCCGGCCACGTGCGCGCACTCTCACGTGTTCAAACAACACGAGCGCTGTCTTGCTCTCTCTCCCTCGCGCATATTAAACAAAATCAATTGACACAATAGTAAAAGGTCGGAAGACCGCAGTTTCACGTGGAGCATTTGGAGATTTTTAGAGATTAGAGACAATGAACAACATCTCAACACTAAATTATAAAGGCCTGTCTCATATAGACGCCTGTCTCAAATACAAGCCGGTGCAGTTCGACGATTTGGGAAAATAAAAGCCCGGGCTATTATTTGAAGCTTTACGGTATATTTATTTTATTTAAATATTATATATATATATTAGCCTCACTCCACCCACTTGAGTCTGCCGACAATAGGGCAAATGGAGGAGTGAAAAAACTTTTCTTTCAGTTTAACCAAGCGTGCCGCACAAGCCCTGAAAAGTGAAGCCAAAGCGTCTCGATCGCTGGTCCTGGTATAGGTCATAAACCCCGCCTCCCCATGTTATTCAACGGGATGTGAGACCAACTAAAAAAATAAATTACACTTCAAATATATTTTTTCCAAAAAGTTCAAGTGTCTGTTTTTAAAATAAGTTTATTTTTAGTTAGTTACGTGATGCTATAAAAACGGTGCTGTGACGCCATGATTGACAGGTTCTCTGAGCGAAGCACCAACGGACTTCGGGATCTTCGGAGGACTGAGGAGATTGTATTTACTTTATTTTTAACAAGCGTCTTGTCGTACTGCAATCAACAGTCATCAATATTGGAGCATTTTGGAGCAAAATTCATAATGCTTTGTCTGAAAATGGCGGTTTTATATGGATAAGGTTTTTAAAAAACACTTACTCGCGTGCAGTAGCAAGCGGGTGTTGATACTGTTTCCTATGCAATGATGTTAGCATATCATAACAGTGGACCTTTACTGATAAGCTTTAAAGTCTATGATTTTCAGACAGAGGCTCAGAATGAAGGTTGAAAATAATCGTTTTTACACACACACACACACACACACACACACACACACACACACACACACACACACACACACACACACACACACACACATATATGTAAGGACATGGCCAAGAACAGGCAGGACAGATCGTGAACAGATAAGAAGATTTATTTCTTCTAAAGAATAATTACATACAGGGGCAGATCCAATGAAAGCAATTTCCAAAATAAAGTCCATATAAAAATCAAAGACTTAAGATGGAAGTTAACTGAAACAAACAGAAATTAAACCGGCCTAAAAATAAATAAATAAATCTCCCCTGGTAAACAAAATAACAAACAAAACCACTAAGGTCAGCAGACCATGATGTTACTATTGCTGGGCAAAAATCTGACTACCATTCACACATTCACTCTGATAAATATACCCCTTAGCCTCTACCAAAAAAAAAAAAAAAAGGTAAATATCAAAATAAAACTTTCCCCAATTAACAACAAATATTTCACTAAAAATATACACTATCATACCAAACATAATTTTATCAACTACTTGAAGCACAATACAAAACTACTTCAAACAAACAAAATAGAATTAAACTGGATGAAATAATAAAAAGGAATCCCCCTCCTCATCAGATCAGAATGGTACAGTCCAATTTCCTCTGGAACAACCCAAAAGTGGAGGCTGAAGCCCCGCCTCTTCCTTTGTTGGCAGTCACATGGAACGCGGCCGTTCACTCCATGGACCAGAGGAATCCAGGACTCAGGTAAAATCAAACAGTAAAGAGAGAATATAAGTAGTGTGCACCCTTCCATACATTCAAACTTTAATAAACTGTTTAACTTGTTACCTTGTCCTGTGTTTATTTATAATGCTAAGGGATTTAAAATAAAGTAACAAGCCATGCTAAATTAAACTTCAAAATAAACAATTTAAATCATGATAGAATTAACGTGAGGTGAGCAACGCACCCGTCACACTCTCCCCCACCTCCGGTTCCTCGCCCACATGGCGGGAAAGAAAGTCAGCAGTCAGGTTCTCTCTTCCTGGCCGGTTGAGAACGGTAAATTGATAGGGTTGCAGAGACAAGTACCAACGGGTAATCCTGGCATTAGTGTCCTTCATGTTGTTCAACCATTGGAGTGCTCTGTGGTCAGTCTCTAAAGTGAAATGCCTGCCCAAGAGATAATATCTTAAAGAGTCCAAGGCCCATTTCACTGCCAAACATTCCTTCTCAATAGTGGAGTAACGCATTTCCCTAGGAAACAGTTTTCGGCTAATATAGGCCACAGGGTGATAGTTTCCCACTTCTCCTTGAAGTAGCACTGCTCCTAATCCAACTCCCGATGCATCCGTCTGTAAAACAAAGGGTTGATCAAACCTAGGACTGTGCAACACTGGACTTTCCTGTAGAGCTCCTTGAATATCCTGGAACGCTCTCTGGGCCTGCTCAGACCACTGAATCTGGTTTGGGCCATTCTTTTTAATCAGATCTGTAAGGGCAGCAGCTCTAGAAGAAAAATTAGGCACAAATCGACGATACCACCCAACCAATCCGAGAAAAGACCTCACCTGTTTCTTGGTCTTAGGTAGGGTACAGGACTTTATAGCTTTAACCTTCCCCACTTGTGGCCGGATGACCCCATTTCCCAGGACATACCCAAGGTATTCAGTCTCTTTCTTTGCCAGGGCACATTTACCAGGATTGATTGTCAGTCCCGCTTCCTGGATGCGTCCTAAAACCATCTGCAAATGCTTCAGATGCTCTTCCCACGTTTCACTAAAAATCACAATGTCATCAAGGTAGGCTGAGGTAAAATCAGACAAGCCGTGCAATACCTGATCCATAAGTCTTTGGAAAGTGGGAGGAGCCCCATGCAGACCAAAAGGCATAGTCTTAAAATGATGTAGGCCCCAAGGAGTCCGGAAAGCAGTCAATTCCCTGGATCTGGAACTCAAAGGCACTTGCCAGTAACCTTTACATAGATCAACCGTGCTCAAATATTTTGCATTACCCAGGCGTTCAATCAATTCCTCAATACGAGGCATTGGGTACGAGTCAAATTTCGAAACTGAATTCAAATATCGGAAGTCAATGCAAAATCTTGTAGTTCCATCTTTTTTTGGTACTAAGACCACAGGACTGCACCATTCACTTTTGGAAGGTTCAATCACCCCCAAAGAAATCATCAAGTCCAATTCCTTTTTAAGAGCTGGAAGTAATCTTTCAGGTATACGATAACTCAGTCTCTTTGGAACTGCATCTTCTTTCAAAATGATGTCATGCTCTACCAGCTCTGTTTGACCCGGCTTCGCCTGGAACAATTCAGGATCACACAGAGACTGAAGTTGCTGTTGCTGGAACTCAGGGAGATGATCCACCTTGAGCCCTGCAGAATTCAGACCAGGAAAATACTGCTCTTCCACCTCTTCCTCATCTTCCACAGATCGAATCAGCAGACATTCCTTCCGCGGGGACCATTCTTTCAACAGGTTTATGTGCAGAATTCTCTTGGAACGGGCTTGTCCTGGGGTTGATATCTCATAAGTTGTAGGTCCCAGTTTCTGAAGAATTTTAAAAGGCCCTTGCCACTTGGCTAACAACTTACTGGACACCGTGGGCAACATCACCAGCACTTGCTGACCTGGAACAAATGAACGAGTTCTTGCAGACTTATCATACCAGGATTTTTGTTTCTGCTGAGCCTCCGCCATATGCTCTTGAGCCAAATTTGTCATTCTTTGCAATTTTTCATGCATTGCCACCACAAAGGATGCAACATCTAGTTCTTCCCCCTCTTCCTTCTCACCGGCCCAGTTCTCTTTCAACAGTGATAGTGGTCCTCTCACATTATGGCCATATAACAATTCAAAGGGTGAAAAACCTGTTGAGGCCTGGGGTACTTCACGATATGCAAAGAGCAAATAGGGCATCCATTAATTCCAATCGGAACCAGTCTCATTGATGAATTTACGGAGCATATTTTCGAGGGTTTGGTTAAATCTCTCTACTAACCCACCAGTTTGGGGATGGAACGGCGTAGTTTTCAAACCTTTTATACTCAATAACTGGTAGACTTGCTTTAAGAGGTTTGAGGTAAAATTGGTCCCACAATCAGTCAGTATCTCTCTAGGAAATCCTACCCGAGAAAACAACTGAATCAAGCAGGTAGCTACTTGCTTAGCTCCAATAGTCCTTAAGGGAAAAACCTCTGGATACTTAGTAGCATAATCACTCACCACTAGCATAAACCTATGCCCTGCTCTACTTTTTTCTACTGGACCAACTATGTCCATTGCAAGCCGTTCAAATGGGACTCCCATAACTGGAAGAGGATGAAGGGGAGCTTTAGAGGGGAGTCTATTCGAGGTCAACTGACACTCTGGACAGGTTTTACAGAATTTTACAACATCAGCTCTTAGGCCAGGCCAATAAAAATGTCTCTTAATTCGAGCCAGCGTTTTCTGCCTACCCAGGTGACCTGCCCAGGGAATGGAGTGACCCAAAGACAGGACTATATTCTGAACTGCCTTAGGTACCACCATCTGTATGCCATCGCCCTGTTGTCGATACAGCACCTTCTCTTGAAGAACGAAGCTCTCCACTACTCTATCCTCCACAGAATTCTCACCTTCTTGCTGACTTGTTAAAATAGCTTGTTGATACAGTGGAGACAAAACAGGATCAGTTTGTTGCAATTCCGCCATATTACTGGGAATCTTATACCCAATCAATTCATCCAGCTTACCACCCTGTTCCTGACCATCAGCGTCTCTATATCTATACTTCTCTTGCCTTCTCTGCCCTCTAGATTTCCTTACTTTAACTGGTCCAGCTTCCAGCTCAGCATCAAAGAATGGAAAATTTTTCAAGGTCTCAGACTCATCCATAGACTGCATGACCTGAGCTCGGGTCATCACCATACTACAAGCAGAGTTAAAAGGCAAGAGGTTAAACAGCAGAGGAAAATCTTGTCATAAAATCACAGGATATGGCAATTTTTCTACTACCCCTACTTTCAACAAATAGGGTTGCTCTTGTACCACTACCTGCACTTCCACTGTCGGGTAGATCTGTTCCTCACCATGTACACATCTAATGACAACATTACCATTATTCTCTTTGGCCTGCTTTGGAACCAACTGACTTTCCACTAACGTCTGCATACTACCAGTGTCTATCAATGCGTTCACCTTTTTCCCATTCACTTCAACGGGAACAGTCAGGGTTTGAGGTAAAGTCAACCTTTCTGTTGGTACAGAACATATTTGGGAACTCTTCACCATTAACTTAGGACACATAGGCTTTTTATGCCCTTCCTGTCCACAATAATAACAAATGGGCACCTGACTGGACTGAGGTGGAGGCCTAGAGAACTGACCATCTATACCTTTAGACTTCTTACTACCGGAATTAAATTTACCTTCGCATCGACCAAATATTGGCAAACTCCTATTGTCCCTATTTCCCCTTTGAGCTGCACCCCAAACTTGGGAACGAGAGCGAGCAGCTACAAAAACATCAGCCAAGGAAGCAGCCTAAACAGCTGAACTAGGGTTGTGCTCTCTTACCCATACCTGCAATTCTGGCGAAAGCATTCTCAAATACTGCTCTAAAATAATCACCTCCGCTACAGCCTCTACAGTCTTCCCTTTGGGTTGCACCCATTTTTCATAAAGTTCTCGAAGTCGTACATAAAGTTCTTTTGGCGTTTCATTAAGCTCAATCTCTAATGAGCGGAATCTTTGACGGTACGTTTCAGGATTAATGGCATACTTGCTTAATATGGCAGATTTGACTTGGTCATAGTCTAACGTCTCCTCAATGTCCATGTGGACATAGGCACTCCTAGCCTTACCCGTCAATAAGGGAACTAATCGCAGGGCCCACTCACTTCTTCCCCACTTACAGGCCAGAGCAATTCGTTCAAAAGTGGTGAGAAAATGTTCAATGTCATCTGCATCATTTAATTTCTGCAACTTTGGATCAATCATACCACGCACAGGATCTGGAGCATGGGCCACTGAAGCATTTGACGCATTCCCCGGCATCTCGGACGGAAGATCAGGGCCTGACAAGCCTCCCGGATCAGGGTTAGGGTTAGTGCGAACATCCACTTCCTCCCTGAGAAGGTTAAACTGATGCTGCAACATTTTCCAGCGTTGTTCCTGCCGAGCTGCCTCCCGCTCCATTTGAGTCTCCTGTCGTTGTTGAAATTCCATATTTTTACGAAACATCGCTGCTAGGTCCTGCAGAGTCAGCTGTCCCGATACATCAGCCATCTGAGGAACTCCTCCAGCTCCCTCTGGCTCCTCCAACTCCTCCCCCGGAACTGCTTCATCTCTTTGTTTGAACTGTGCCAATTTCTTTGGAGCCATATTGCCACTACTTCACACTGTCCTTTACTGGCCAATCCCACCGCTGCCACCATTTGTAAGGACGTGGCCAAGAACAGGCAGGACAGATCGTGAACAGATAAGAAGATTTATTTCTTCTAAAGAATAATTACATACAGGGGCAGATCCAATGAAAGTAATTTCCAAAATAAAGTCCATATAAAAATCAAAGACTTAAGATGGAAGTTAACTGAAACAAACAGAAATTAAACCGGCCTAAAAATAAATAAATAAATCTCCCCTGGTAAACAAAATAACAAACAAAACCACTAAGGTCAGCAGACCATGATGTTACTATTGCTGGGCAAAAATCTGACTACCATTCACACATTCACTCTGATAAATATACCCCTTAGCCTCTACCAAAAAAAAAAAAAGGTAAATAAATAAAACTTTCCCCAATTAACAACAAATATTTCACTAAAAATATACACTATCATACCAAACATAATTTTATCAACTACTTGAAGCACAATACAAAACTACTTCAAACAAACAAAATAGAATTAAACTGGATGAAATAATAAAAAGGAATCCCCCTCCTCATCAGATCAGAATGGTACAGTCCAATTTCCTCTGGAACAGCCCAAAAGTGGAGGCTGAAGCCCCGCCTCTTCCTTTGTTGGCAGTCACATGGAACGCGGCCGTTCACTCCATGGACCAGAGGAATCCAGGACTCAGGTAAAATCAAACAGTAAAGAGAGAATATAAGTAGTGTGCACCCTTCCATACATTCAAACTTTAATAAACTGTTTAACTTGTTACCTTGTCCTGTGTTTATTTATAATGCTAAGGGATTTTAAATAAAGTAACAAGCCATGCTAAATTAAACTTCAAAATAAACAATTTAAATCATGATAGAATTAACGTGAGGTGAGCAACGCACCCGTCACAATATATATATATATAATTTTTTTAGGTGCAAAAAAAAACTTTATTAACATAAGTGAACATACCTCATGGTACATAGTCAAATAAAATAAAAAATCCATGTCATGATTCCTTTCAAATTAGCATTTTGTAGTTTTTAAAGTGTGTATTGTGTAGTGCATAATGTTTCATTTTTTTTTTTATCTTAGTTATTTGTAGGTTTTAATCTGTATGTTTTATATTATCTGTATAGTTTGTAATATGTTTTATTATTAAACTAACTATTTTGTAGTTTATAATGTTTATTTAGAAAAAGGAGTATTTGGTAGTTTAAGTGTGCATTGTGTAGTTTGCAATGTTCATAGTCATGTATGTTTCTGAACTACACAATACATACTTTACTAGCTGTACAATATGCACTTTACAAACTTACAAAGTACTGTGTGAGTGCATATATAGTTGTGTTTTTGTACCCTCCGTCTATCTGTCAGAAACTGGACAAACACACTGGGTTCATGCATCATTCTGTCTCTCTGAAGCATCAGCAGTGCCAGAGAGCAGAACACAGTGTTTCTTCTCCCACTCTCAGTCCCCTGACACATGCGGTCTGCAACAAACTCCAGCGTCTGCAGGCTGTGTTCCTCCATGAGCTCTTTATCATGAGCGAACAGATATTTTTACCTCTGCCCGGTCTCAATGCCTCCGCCGGCCCGCGCTGAGAGGATGAAGCTGGTTATGTGGGAGCCGCTGCTGCTGTCAGGTGCCATCCTCCGTTTAGCCCTCAGTCGACGCGTGTTTGCTTCGCTTGTCTCGTCCTCCTCTCCTCAGATGAATAAGTCATGGAGCTTCATGCTCAAGCACCACGAAAATTTGTCTCAAAGTGGATCAGAGTTGCTGTCAGCGCAGGAAGAGGAACAGGAAGGCGAGCGAGGAGGGAGAACAGCGGCGTGTGTTTGCGTTATTTAAGATGCTGATTCATGCTCATTATCAAAAGGCATTGGTGAAGCGTGTCTCTGCTCTCTTTAATATTTTTGCAACTTATGCACATATCGCAATGCTTGTTTAGGCTTATTTTTGACAGTTGGTCTTTGCATATGCACGTCTTGTCCAATCACAAACTTTCTTTCCAAACTCTCAGCAGATTGCATGATCTCATGCTGCAATTGGTCTGTTTATTTATTTATTTTTGTAATGCAGCTAACTGAATTTTAGGTTATTTAATTTAACGTAACCAAAACTCAAGATTCAGGATGCAATTGATTGCAACAGACAAAAATTCAATCTCATTTGTAAGCAAAATCGGTTATAAGGTTCATTAGTTAACATTAGTTAATGTATTAACTATTAACAATACATTTGTTACTGTATTTGTTAATATTTGTTAACGTTAGTTCATAAAAATACAGCTGTTCATTGTTTGTTCATGTTAGTTCACAGTGCATTAACTAATGTTAACAAGATTTTAATAAAGTAAATGTTGAAATTAACATGAAAAAAGATTAATTAATAAATGCTGTATGAGTGCAGTTCATTATTAGTTAATGCTAATTAATGTAGTTAACTTATGAACCTTATTGTGAAGTGTTACCGCAAAATCATTTTACTTTAGATGAAAAATTTGAATAAAATGCTTTGAGCCGATGTGCAGCACTGTACATTTTTTCAGTGATTACACTTTAGATTAGGGTCCAATTCTCACTATTAACTAACTGTTAACTACGACTTTTGCCTCAAACTCCTGATTACTGCTTAATAATTGTTAGTAAGGCAGTTGTTAAGTTTAGTTATTGGGTAGGATTAAGGGATGTAGATTATGGTCATTCAGAATAAGGCATTAATATGTGCTTTATGAGTACTAAAAAACAGCCAATATACTAGTAATATGCATACTAATAAGCAACTAGTTAATAGTGAGAATTAGACCCTAAAATAAAGTGTTACCATTAATTTATAAAATTCGTTTGACAGTTTTTGGATTCATCAACAAAAACAAAGATAAGATGGCGATTCAACTTTGAATTAATATACACTGATGAAAATGACATAATACTGCACAATATTACTACTAAAATGTTTATTTTGAAAAATGTAGAAATAATATATTTGTTTTAAATGTTGCATTTAGTTTGTTAATAAATGCATGTTTTAATTAATATTATATTTATAAAATGTTATATTATAATAAATATATTTTAAATGTTTTTTTCTTATTTTCACATTTGTCATTTTTCATATTGTAATTTTTCTGAGTATTATATTTAATTTCATAGTAAAATGGACACTTTTTAATTATGAAATTAAAAAAACATTGAATAAATTTAAAAGATATTTCCATTAAAAAAAAAAAGAAGTAAGAACTAACATGGTGCTGTAATGTATAAATAGGATGTTTATCTGGCACATTGGACGTTTCCATATTTGATGGTTAATGCTGCCAGAATTGTTCACTATGATAAAAAATGTAGTTGGTCTTCTACATCCAGCCAACATGGTTTGAAGCTTCTCGTCTTAGAATAGAACAAATAGAGACGTGACTTTTGTGGTTTGTGAATGTTGGCACTCAGAGCTCTTTATTGATTTCTACTCTGTCAGTACAAGGGTGTGCAAGCCAAACCTTTTAATGGTGCCTATAAAAATGCCAGGGAGCTGAAGCCGAAATCACCAGCTCCTGGAAGAGTAGTGCTCGTAACCCTCCCTCAGTCTTCAGAAACTCTACTGGCACGCCCAGTCTTCCCATCTGTTTCCCTGCGTTTCCTGTTGATGATGTTTGTATGCTGTAATTATTTCTGAGCGATCGACAGATGACAAGTGAAAATTAGAGACTGTTAATGATCAGCCGGAGTCAAAGGTGAAGGCTTTTGTGGAGGGAGCAGCACTGTGACGAGTATAAGCAAGGCTCTTTTATCAAATATTAATGAGCCAGTGTTTAAAGGGGACTATTGTGCTCTTTTACAAAGTCTTGAATTTGTTTTTGGCCTCTACTAGAATAGGTTTTCATGGTTGAATGTTCAAAAACACATTATTTTTCCCATATTCTCCATTTCTCTTCCCAGTCTGTCAGTAACGCTCTGTTTAGTTCCTGTCTCTATGAAGCCCCTCCTTCTGAAAAGCACACTGTGCTCTGATTGGTCGGCTGGAGCATTGTGTTGTGATTGGTCAAGCGCTTTCAGTGTGTTTGGGAAATGTCCCACCCCTTACCATAACTGGCCTTGGGCTGGGATTATTTAAATGAGTATTGTGACGTATTCGTTCCCGAAAGAAAACTTAAGACTACAATGGAGGCGTTTCAGGGAGTTCAGAAACACAGACACTGATATAGAGAATAACTCTCTTTTTCATGCTCAAACAGCAACATTACACACTAAAGAAAGTTGAACATTAAAAAAGCACAATAGATCCCCTTTAATTATCACCTGCAGCATAAAAGGAAATCATCACAAAGTCAAAGCCAGGCCTTATTAGCATGATTGTATTATAAAACTCAAGTGTATTGCTCGAAGTGCTGTTGTTTTGTATATCATTGACCTCTTTGTGACTCCACTTTCTTTGTTTCCAGCATTACATCCTACCAAACGTTGCCAAGGAATATGCCGAGCCACCGGGCGCAGATCGTGCCCCGTTATCCCGAGGGTTACCGTACGCTCCCGCGCAACATGCTGAGACCGGATAGCATCTGCAGCGTCACAGGGTCGATGTACGACCGGGCGTTACAACCCACCACAGCAGAGAAGCGCCGCTCCATACGGGACGACACCATGTGGCAGCTGTACGAGTGGCAGCAGAGGCAGTCTCACACCCGGATCGGATATGGGACGCTTCCCAGCCCTAAAACCATGGGGCAGATCACTGAGTCCATCCCCACCTCCCCTTCCCACGGATCACTGGCCGGTTACCACACCTTCTCCCCTAACCGGCCTCTAAACCCAGATTCCCGCTCTGAAGTTTCCTCGCCGGTGTTTCGTGGGGACGTGACTATTGAACGTCGCCACCGACCGCACCTCTCTAAGGTAAAGAGTTATATGGGGTTCCCACAGTATGGAAAGACTGGGAAATGTGAAATCATTAACTCCCGGTTTTAATTCACAGACAAGGCTTAAGCTAGTCCTAGACTCAAATACATGTTTGAGGTGTTTTAACTGAAAGCAACTTGCACTGACAAATCTTATGCTGTGGGAACCCTGCATTTAGTTATAGTTTAGAAAATGGTAATAAAAAATAACAAGAACTCAATTTGCTTTGGTTTTGTCCATCCTTCTGTTAGACTCTCACAAATGAATTAAGTTGAATATCTGTCAGCTGTTAAATTTAACTACACAATTAGATAATACCTAGTCTGGGAAAACCCAGACAACTTCCGGCAAATTTAGATTTGCTCTGAAAGTTAGTCTGGCAAAGAGCTCATTGAAACCCATTTCCAATCCGTCGAAATCGCGGCACCATTTAGAAACGTTGGGGCGGGCTTTACACGATGACGACAGCGCTGGGATTTTGAAGCAGATTTTGTAGCCTACATTACAAAGATGGATGCCGCCGTCTAACATCACTCGTTCGAATCAGCTATCGCGTCTGTTTTAAGCGATTTGAACGTTTCCTTTTTGTTAAAAACCGAGCAAAGAACAACACTCGGAGATGTTTCTCCGCCGCTCTGCATACGTCATCTCCTTCATCGCTCTGATTGGTTTTAGGTCTATCCGCGACGTCTGCTGGTGACGCCCCTCTGGAAATGATTTGTCTATGACGCTTTGCCAGACCCTAACTCAGTTACAACTGAGAATGGCCGGGTTTTAACGAGGCTAGATAATACCAGTTTAGCTCAAACAATTACCAAGCAATTCTTCATTTAGTCCAGTCTGTGGTGTAAAAAGGTCGCATTAGCAATTAAAGAAAAAACACTTCAGCAAAACATGGTCAGGTCAAAGTGTCTGAATCATTTTTGCTCCCAAATTGTTTATACATTTTACTGGTTGTCACTGTATGAAGAATTTTTGGAAATAATATGTCACAGTTTACTTTATTTTGCTATCCTTACTTACATAATTAAACTATAGCGTCCTGCACCCACTAGTAAAAAAATAAGTTTTGGTTTGACTGTAAATCTGTCTTTCAAGCCTCAGAAACATCTCTCATTGATTGTATAATGACACAACTGTCATTTTTCTGAGCTGAGCGGGTGATTATCCGCTCACATTAAATTACTGAGTCTTTAAGTTTCTTTTAATGCTGAGGGTTTAATGCTCTCTTCACCAGAACGGCTCGTTCCAATAGTCCTGATTGCCGTGCTTTGCTCTTTCTCTCTCAGTATTCCTACCCTGCCGAGCGCAGGCCTGTTCCTCCCGCACAGAGCATCACTGCACAGTCTCTGCAAGGCAAAACGGTACGCTTTCCCTCTTCTCCACCCACCACTTCCTCTGTGCAAAGAAAATATATGTAACTCACAGATCCAGAACTTTGCATTTCTGTCAGACTCTTTGCATTTTTCAGTTGAAAGCCACTGAGGATTCGTTGAGGCTTCTCTGTTTTTGGCTTGCAAATTAGGCTCCTTCGGACAGAATATTTTACATGCGTAGGTCGAAGCTGCTTATTTAAAGTCAACATGAAATCAAAATTGATTTAGCTTCTTAATACATGCTCCTGGTCTTACAGTGCATGATTCATCAGTGCACATCATTTCAAAGGTAAACATTTTCTCTAATCTTTCATCAAAATATGAGTTGATCTGCTTCACCTGAAGGTATTCCACATTATGGAAGTAAAACAGGTTGCAAATGCATTTCATGTTGAGTTAAACGGATATTCAAATATGTTCTACAAGTACTAGTGCACTCCAGTAGCCTTGTGTATACTCATCTGCACAAGGTGTGTGTGTTGTTTGGTTGTTTCAGTGCAAAAGAGTTGGTTATTTATGTTTTAGGTTAAATTAAATGTCTCTGACAGAGAGGTGTGTGTGTGTGTGTGTGTGTGTGTGTGTGTGTGTGTGTGTGTGTGTGTGTGTGTGTGTGTGTGTGTGTGTGTGTGTGTGTGTGTGTGTGTGTGTGTGTCTATTGTGACAGCAGCACGTAGGAGAAGTGCTAATACCATAAGCTGCTCTTAAAACTATAATTATTATTCTCTTACTTGACGTTTCAAGTTTTAACAGCCTTAGGCTGCCTTTTACCTGTTAAGCCTATGCTTTTTATTTATTCATTTCACTAACACAAAATACAATAGGCAGAAATTGTTTGTGATATGAGTTCAGGGAGACCGAGCATTATAATGAAAAAGCCTGCGGTCACTTGATGAAATATTAATAGAGCTCCTCCATATGTTTTACTCATCATCACTGGGTAACTGTTGGAAAAATATCTTTAGCTACAGTCCATGAAATTAAATTTAGTACCTTAAACATTTTGATTTCAGTTAAAGCCTCTTCATCTCCCTGAGAAAGGTTTTATGATCTTTGTTTTTGTGATGAATTATTATAACCCAAGATGAAATGTCAAACATAAGATAACTCAGATCCCTGGGTTATTTGCTTTAAGTATTGCTTAATTGGTTGCAAGAACAAGTTTGTAAGGATAAATTAGTAATTTCTTAAAAAAACAAATTTAAACTTAATCTAGCGATTCCTGCTGGAAAAAAACAGATTACCTTTAAATTTAAAGTTACTAACCTAGTTTATGCAACTTAGCTGGTTAATGTCAGTCTATCTTTAAAACAATATACTTAATAATGCTACAGCATAGAAAATAGAAACATTGAAGCATATAACATTTTCAGGATACTGACATAAACCTGTGATATCTAATTAACATATTAACCAGCTCTACCAGATTCAGCTAAGTTGCATAAACAAGTTTAATAATCACACACACACACACACACACACACACACACACACACAAATATGTATGTATATATATTATCTATTAATATTTTCAATTACCTTTTATTTTTATAATTTTAATTTGTTATATTTTTTTGTAATTTTGTTGTGCTTGATTTTTATTTCTTAAAAGCAAATTTTCTAGCTATTCCTGCTGGAAAAAACAGATTTTACTTAGTTTCTAGGTAGAGAACCTGTTTTTTTCGTGGTTACTAAACTGGTTTTTACACCTTAGCTGGACCTGCTAGAGCTGGATAATCATGATGAATTAGATCAAAGATTGCAACTCAACACACAAAATACAATAGGCAGAAATTGTCTGTGATATGATTTCAGGGAGAACGAGCATTATAATGAAAAAGCCTGCGGTCTCTTGATGCAATCAATCACTTTATTTATAAAGCACAGTTAAACACAACTTCCGTTGACCAATGTGCTGTACAGAGTAAAAAAGAAATATATTAATAGAGCTCCTCCATGTGTTTTACACACATTTTACACATATGTAATTACACATCTGTACCCACAACACGGCCCAACCCCCGTAACCCTCTGACCCCGGCCCACACTAACCGCTGTCCTGTCCCGCTGCAGCCAGAGGAACTGACTCTTCTGCTCATCAAACTGAGGCGGCAGCAGGCCGAGCTCAACAGCCTCCGCGAGCACACACTCGCTCAGCTAATGCAGATAAACCTCGATGCCACCAACCCAAAGGTCAGCCTCGTGGATCCCAGAGTAAAGGGCTTGTTAGTTCACCCTGCAAACCCCAGCCGCCCCACAACCTCGCCCTTTCATTTCCTAGTTTGGTGGTTTTCCCATTGCTTCCGCATGCTGTTGTGGATTGGTTGATGTCTACTTTACTGTAAGTTTCAATGCAAGATTTTGTGCTTTACAATAAGGTTTCATTTGTTAACATTAGTTAACTACATTAGTTAACATGAGCTGACAATGAACAATACTTCTACTGCATTTATTAACATTTTCCCCGCCATTGATGCACTTTTCTGGAACTCCATGGTTTCACTGTTACACACAGTAGGAGGCGCTATTACGCTTCTTCTGAAAGAGTACAGAAGCTCCAGATCCAATAACAAGCGATAGAAGCATTGCTTACGCACATGTAAAATAACACGATCATCAAACAGTACTGAATGAAATGTCGAACCAATGAAAAGGTAATGACTGTGAAGCTTTGGTGGTTTTGATGGACTCGGTCTGTGTTTTGATCATCGTTATGAATCTGATCTGGACGTAGACTTTGACCAAAGCGCAATTTTCTCAGCTTTTTGTTCAAAATGTTGCTTTTTTAAATTAAACCTTCCCAGATTCAAGTGTTGATTTAAAAAAAAAAATGCATAAAGCTAGAATAAAATGTTTTGTTTAAAAGCAGATGCTCTGTTCTTTCTTTTGACATAATTGCATGTTTAGATATTAATACAATAAAATTTTCTGTTGGCCGTGAAAATTATCAAAAATGCTAGAGCTGGCTTGCAACTTTTTTTTTTTTTTTAAACACTGTTGGGGAAAGAGTTAATATAAGACAATAATAATTTAATACATTTTTATTTTATTAATACATTAACACAAATTAATGCACTGTCAACTAACATCAACAATCAATGAACAATTATATTTTTACTATATATTTTTACTAACTACACTCTTAAAAATAAAGGTCCTTTATTGGCTTTGATGTTTCCATTGCACAAAAGGTTCTTTAAATTATTAAAATTTTCTTTTTAGAACTGTTCGCTGAAAGGTTCTTTGGGAAACCAAAATGGTTCTTCTATGGCAATAAATGCTTTAAATTTAAATATATTGCTCACCGTTAGTTCATGTTAGCTAATGCATTAGCTAATGTTAACAAATGAAACCTTATTGTAAAGTGTTATTATGTGTAGAAACGCCCCTTCCTTTCCACTAACGTGCAAATCCCTTCAATCCTGTCGGTTTTGATCATGTTTCATGCGACTGCTGCATGCATCTGACGCAGTTTGAGGAACATGATCAGCAGAAGTTGTGTGTTTGTTTGCTATCCTCTGGTGGACCCGTTTATATGCAAGAGTCTTATTTCTGATTTGCTCTTCGGCTTGCTTCGTTTAGCTCATAGAAGTGCATGATGAACTTCAGGATAAAGTGGAGCTCGCCGTTGTTGACTTTGACAGCAGTGAATGGCTTCTTTAGTTTTGATTTCTTTTGCACCGTCTCTGTTGCACTTCCCCTGCTCTGAAGCCCAAAGTTTCTCGTTTTCTCACTGCTCTCCTCTCATCTTCTTTCTCTTGGCGTCTCTAGAGTGAAATCCTTTCCCATCACCTACAGAGGAATCTCATGTACTTGGACAGCCAGGTGAGGGACTTTCCTGTTTCTCACTTCCTGTTTCTTTCACTCATTGTCTTATTTCTCTGGCTACTGTACTTGTGTTACAGCACAGATCAAACCCAAGCGTTCTCTCTGTTCTCCAGTCAGTGCATCTGCTACACTTCTTTGTTCTGTAGAAGTTCTGCGTCTGTTGAATGCAGATGGTGTCCTTAAAATAGCAGTTCACTGCTGATTCATTTCATTCTTTTTTATAGTACTGTAGTTTAAAATGAAAAAAACAGTTCATTTGTATTGTTTAGTTTGTCCATTCTCAATAGAAGCCTACTGTGTGTGTATCGTAACTAATAGAGTAACCTTTCTGTTTTGAAAGCTCTTGGTTCAGGAAGTACTTTTAATATTCTTTTCTTTACAGGCATAAGCAAGTTTTGGGACTTGGGTATTATGATTGGTGTAGTTTTTATTATGTATTTTCAGAAAACAACACTATGGTATTTTATACAACTGCTACACTACATATATATCATTATTATTTAATATTTTGAATTAGCTTTTCTTTTTTTTTTTTTTAATTCAACTTTTTTCATTTTAGTTGTCAAGGCAAGATTTCACTTTGTGTAAAGTTTAAGTTGTCGAAAATGTAGAGAAATGTAGAGTTGCTGAAAATGATTTTGAATGGTTTTCATTGTAGTTTTATTTAACAACAATAACAACACTGCCCTGGTCCTGACTGTTGAGGTCTGAAAAGTTTTGCTGTTATTCTTATGAATAGATGAGACTGCAGTAATATTTATCTTGCATATTATCAAGCACTTTCCAGTGAACACAGTATCTCTGATAAAACACATCTTGGTGGACATTTTGACGTTTTTGAAAAGGTCAACATTATCCAGCAAGGGTTCTTCTCTTTCTTTCACAAAACAATTTATTATATTTTAACATTATATTGCATTACTAAAGTCATTATTCCGGAACAGTGGACAAGAAAACAGCATGAGTAAAGCAGACCTGTGATATTTGTAAGAGTCAGAAGCTGTTAAAACACAGCGTGTGTCTTGCAGTGCTTTGATAACAGCTGTTACTCCTCCTCCTCCTCACGTACTAGATGAAGGAGAATGAGCCAATAATCTTCATGATTCACACTATGATTGAGAACTCGGCGCCAAGGCCGCAACTGTACCAGCAAGTAAGGCCTTGGAACACATGGTTATGCTCCTCCCCTTTCGTGTCATGGGCCCCGCCTCTTTGTCGAAGCTCCACCCCCTCACTGCCCCATCCTGTGTCGGTTTCGTTCCAGCATATCCCATTGGTTTTCGTTGTTGTTGTTGTTGTTTTCTTGTTGAAATTCAAACTGGTATTGGCATGGCTTGAACGTCTCGTACACCGCACAGCCGTGCGAATCACAGCTAGCTGACCAGCTGCTCGCGCTAATGTCGCGTTCATTAGCAATGGCTTCATCCATCACGCCAGCTTACATGTATTAGCTCAATCTCAAGTGTGTGGAGACCAGTGTGGTTTACAAAGCCTTTTTTTGTTTACCATTTTGACCTCCAATGGAAAAGCGTTGTGCTGAAAATGTCACGTAAACATGGTTTTACAAGGTTTAAAGAGTCGTCAACATCAAAGACGATAACTGTAACTATAACGTTTTAATAATCATTATAGAACTGTATTTTGCAATAGTTTTATTAAAACTATAATTTTCTCCTTATGACAGAGAGGTTAAGCTTATTATTTTATTAATTAATAATTTCACTCGTAGCATCATATATGAGACATACATATTTTATCACACATCTGAGATTTTGTACATCAATAAAAAACATTTGAGATAGATATTAATATTTTCTACATAATTTATTGATTTTAGTAGCCTAATGTGAGGAATATTCAACAACTATGTCACCAAATTGACAACTGTGATGTAATTCTGACTTTTGACGTGCTATTTGTTGCAGTTCCTTATGATGGGACGTGGTTTACATGCTGGATGTTAATCTTCATGCATTTTGAGTCTCACTTGTTTTTGTAAGTCAACTTAAAGGGATAGTTCACCCAAAATGAACAGGTCTTTGTCCGCTTCCAAACAAACTCTGGTGCTATTCGAATGAAGTATGAGTGCAACATGGACCAAAGACATGTAAACAAAACCAAAAACAGGACATACAAAACCAAATAAGGGCCGAATGCTCAAAAAAACCTGCTTTTTCTCGTCATAGTCGCAATGTTGCCCATCACAGTTCAGCACAGGCATCAGAACCGCGTCTCCTCGCATCAGATCTTGGTTTGTGTGTGACGGAGGGATTCCTGCCGCTGTTTTCACTCCTTTACACATTTTATAAGCTCTTCACGAGTTCTCAGCTGATCAAAAATATCATCATATGTAGGCCACGCACATACAACAAGCGCATTTAGCCCAGAACACAACATTGGATGTTTTTTGGATGTTCGGTAAGTTTCATCGCAATATACACATAATAAAAGCCGACCAATCAGGCTGTGAACATATCCCTATGCCTTTAGGTTTAGTATCTTTATGTTCGATGCTAAAATGCCAATGTGAACACTACACAAACCAGGACTAAATGTTTGTTTTTTGTTTTTTTGGTCCAAATCAAGCGAATCGAACTACAAGTGTAAACACACCCTCAGCATCTCGGTCCGCTTGTTTGGTGCACACCAGGGTTCAGATGACAGCGTTCACACTCATTCAAATGAACCACAGCAATCGCACTAGGGTTCGTTTTTAATCCAACCAAACATGCCAAGTGTGAACTGTGGGAGAAATTTAATATGTTCTATATTTATGACAAATGTGTGACTAATGTACGACCGAGACAGAGGATATGATAAGCAAATCTAACTAAGTTAGTTATGCCTAAGACATATCTTCATTTGGCCTAGAGAAATAACCTTGGTTGGGGGAGTCAAGACTATAAGGAAGGAAGGATGCCCTGCTCTCATTGTCACTCTCTGCAGCCATTCTGTATGATTATGAATGTTGACCTGTTCTTGCAAGAAAATAAATAACCTTTAAAGACAATTGGTCCATGTTTGTCTCTTATTCAGTGATGTAAAATTGTAAAACACACCCTGAAAGCACCCTAAAATGTGAATTGACAACCTCATGCCATAACCGTGGTCATACGAGGGTGAGAGAACTTTCATTTTCGGGTGAACTATCCATTTATGTTCAGATTTTTCTTTGTTCTTCAAATCTCCGACAGCAGCTTCCTCTCCTCTCTAAGAAATCCTTTAAAGTCCGAGCGTCTGGAGGCTCCAGCTGAGATCCGGTGTCAGGAGTTCCTCTCTGCTGGCCTGTAGTCGAGCGTGTGCGGGCTTTCAGATTTAGTTTAAGCTTTTTCTAGTTGTCATTCGTCACAGTAACTCAAGCGCTGACAGACCTGGTAACTACCCGAGGCCTGAAACCTCACAACTGTTTTTCAGCACACAACCCATTCATATTTAAAAGAGGAAATGCCTCTTGTTGTAGTCTTTGCGAGTTTTCTTTTTAATTGGCGCTCAAACTCTGTTTGCGTGCGCGTGTGTGTCCCCGTGTCCCGTAGCAGATGTTGTTGACGTGTACGACATGAGCGCTCTTAACAGTTTTGTGATTCTTTCACACCAGATGGTGTTGAAACAGCGTTATTTCCGTGATGAGATGATTCATATCTGCCTAAACTCATCCGGCTGCAGACAAGTGTGAATGAGTGTATGAAAAAAAAAAAAGGATTTTCTTACTCAGTATTTTTGTCGTTTTCCAGTACGAACATTCTTAAATCAAGATATGTTTACTTGAAGCAATCACACAAGATATTAAGTCTTGTTTTAAGTGAGTATTTGCCAATAATTTAGGTTATTTTTCTGACCCAATTGGCAGATTTCTTTTTTTAAGCATAAACCCCTTTAATTTTGATACATTTTTCAGACATCAAGACTTTGCTTCTCAAGTTAACATATCTTGATTTAAGGATATATAGATATTTGTACTGGAAAAGACAAAAATACTGAGGAAGCAAATAAATGTTTGCATACATCTGTGTTTGTATACGACAGAAAACTTCCATCAGACTTTCCCATTTGCTTCTTCCGAACTGTTTGGATGGAGTTTGCATGATTGTTTGGTTGTCAGTCCCAGTGCTTTTGTATACAGTGTGACTGTATATAAAGATCCCTGTTGCGAAACTGACTGCACATGTTTATATTGTACTGGCTGCAATTGTTACAGGATTTACTGAAGTTACTGTAGCAAATAAAGTTCCTTTTTATGTTATGTTTTATGGTCTTAAGTTATTGTTTACCTCTTTTTTGACAGTATATTGAGGAGTAAGTTGCATGTAGAGCAGAAGTAACTCAACTATATGCAGGCTCATGTCACTTACTCCATTGCTTCATACGCAGTCTAGGGTGGTGTATAACAATTTCTAGGATATATTATACAATGCATATAATATCTTACGTAATTTCCTCTCATTTCAGCAAATGAGTCCTGAAGAATACAGAGAAAACACCTACTTGTACAAACCGGAGGAGCTGGACATTGATGTAAGTATCTTGTCATAATGCTCTCTTACTGTCTATCAAGCTTTATCAGCAACTTTTGAAGCCATAGAGAGAGAACCTATTAGAACTGAACTTGATGTGGAATCATACAACTTTTACTGAAGTCTGAGTGCAAACTAATAAATAAATACTGTTCTGAATGTCATTTAAAGCTTTTCATGGAGCTGAAACTCATTATGGCATCATAATTTAAAAAAACATCATCAATCATTTTGATGTTTCATATGTATGCAATATAATACCAGGAAGGAAATTTTATGAGACTTTCATTTTATTAATAAAAAATAAAAAAATTCAAATTTATGTATAATTATTATACATACAGTTTTTGTGGCATCACATTTATTTGAGACTACATTATTTTTTTATTTTATTTTATTTGAGTCTGCATTATTTCATTTTATTTAGTCTGAGACTGGATTATTTTATTGTACATTTTCCACATTTTTGTAAAATTATTATACATACTTTTTATGACCTCACATTTATTTGAGATAACATAAACATATCAATATGCATTTGCTTAAAAAATAACCCACTTTTATAGATTTGACCTTGACTTTTCTGTTGCAGGCAAAGTTAAGTCGGCTGTGTGAGCAGGATAAAGTTGTGAGAACTCAAGAAGAAAAACTCCAGCAACTTCACCGAGAAAAGGTATCGAACATCTCCATTCTCAACATACAGCAGGCTTATAACAGTCTCATTTCTGCATGTGTGTGGTTGCAGCACACGCTGGAGACGGCGTTACTGTCAGCCAGTCAGGAGATCGAGATGAGCTGTGAAAATCCAGCGTCGGTCCAGAGCGTGATCCAGCAGAGAGATGTTCTTCAGAGCGGCCTCCTTAGCACCTGCAGAGAGCTGTCACGAGTCAACTCTGTACGTCTCACACTCACTGATGTAAAACTACACACTCTCAATCACTCAACCATCATGCTGTGCTGCTCACAGGAACTGGAGCGGAGCTGGAGAGAGTACGATCGACTGGAGGCAGACGTCACTCTGGCTAAAACTAACCTCCTGGAGCAGCTCGAGGCCCTCGGAAGCCCACAGGTGACATGTTGGGGAGAGAATACTAGCATAATATATGCTGCTTACTAAAATTATATGTGCATAAATTCACTCATTCCATGTTAATTCCATTGCATTGAGCTGAGGTGGTTATAAAGAGTTTGTCTGTGTCCAGACGGAGCCGCCCAGCCAAAAACACGTTCAGATCCAGAAGGAGTTGTGGAGAATTCAGGATGTGATGGAGGCTCTGAGCAAGAACAAACCCAAGAGAAACGCAGAACCCAGTGAGAGAGCATGCAAAACACGCATACTCACACACACACATGCACACATTTAAATTATTCCATTATTTTTACAGTAATTGACAATAATAACTTGAAATTTAACAGTTATTATCAGTGTTATTTTAGTATTATTATATAATATTAATATTTTCAATTAGCTTTTATTTATAAATTTTCAGTAGTAGATCTTCATTTTTCATTTAAGCTTATTTTTCAAGCTTAAATTTGTTTTCCATTTAAGTTTTAGTAATTTTAGCACTAACTCGTTTTATTTCGCTTATTTTCCAAGGCTACATTTATAATTCAAGGCTACAAATCTAAAAATGTTAAGTTTTTCATCCAATATTTATATATTATTTTATTTCAGTTTACGTAAATGATTTTTCATAGTTTCAGTTAACAATAACAACACCAGTTATCATACAAGAAACCTTCTTGACCTTATTTTACATTTGTAGGTTTTCCTGGAGCAAACCCCCTGTCAAACCTGCATAAAAGTGAAGTAAGTCATTCTTTATTGAATCACTGAATCACAGTAACGCAGTCTCAGATCCTCAGGACGAGTGTGTTCACCTGTGTTGTGGATTCACTCGAGAGTCTCTTGTGCCGCTGTGGGTTGGTTGTTGCACCTGGCAACAGTGTCCTTCACTTTCCCGTTCTGTGCGATGTGTAGGAGTCAGACTCCGTGCCTCCGCGTCCTCCTCTCCCGTACTCGTATGAGGGGGGAGACCGGCCCCGTACCACCCCTCACCGGCCCGAGGACCGCAAGAACGCCCAGCGCAACGGTGCCCACAGCGTAAGACCCGCTGTGAACCCCTCGCCCACCCATCCCATCAGCCATCTTCATAAACCCATCATTTGATTTGTTTTCATTTTAGATTGTGTTTTTGTTAGTTATAGATCAATATATCAGCCAGGCAAATTCAAATTTGCATTAGCTGATAAGCGCATCTGCTTTGTGTTCCCCATTGTGTGTATGGTCAACCGTTTCTGCCTGATTTTTCCCTGATTTTTATACATTATACATAATTTAACATCAGGAAGAAAAGGTACATAAAAAAAAGTTAAACCCACCTTCCATGCATTTTTCAGTGTTATTCAAAATGAATAATAATAATAATTCTAAATAACAAATCTTTTTATTTCATTGCAACATGCATCTATATTATTGTCCAGCTCTTTATATGACGTTGGATATATAAATATCAACATTCATACAGTATACAAGTGTAAGGCAATATATAATATATACCAAATCTAAAAAGCTTAATTTCTTGTATCGCTGCATAATTTAACTATATTATTGTCCAGCTCTAATCTGTTAAATGTAACTTTAAGGCATGAATATAATATAAACATTAACATCATGATTTTCTATAAAGCAGCTATAAACCATGTATGTTGTGAAAAGCACTACAAATTTGTGTAAAATATTTGTCTTTTCATTTTAGAAATATTGTTTGACTCGTTAAATATACCTGCATTATATCAGCCACCTGTTCTGTTGATATCAGCACTTAAATAAATATTTTACCTCCCTCAAAATTACCCAGAAGCATGTATGGTGTTATTTTTTTTCTGTGTAATGAAGAAATAGTTTTCATTTTGGGCTGAATATTCATTTCGTCTTAGTTTTCATTTCATGTGCTTTTTGCTTTTGAACCCTCTTAATTTGTATCAGACGTTCATTTGTGCATTTACCCATCTTCAACATCCTTGAACACTTCCTGTCAAACATTCAATAGATCCTCAGCCTTGCATACTGTAGGTTTGTGCTTCATCCTTTGTGAGGCTTAGTTTCTTTCAAATGTATTTTTTATTCTCACTCCCATTTTAATACGTAATCCATGGGCATAAACCTTCACAGAATCAGTACATTTGTATGGTGTGTGTGTGTGCTGTAAATAATGTGTAAGCAGGTTAAATCTCTGCTCTCCAGGGCCCGGATTACAGACTGTATAAGAGCGAGCCGGAGCTTACCACGGTAGCCGAGGTCGACGAGAGTAACGGCGAAGACAAATCTGAGCAGACTGCAGAGAAAGAGCCGCCCGGCGTCACCAAAGGTGCCCTGACAAACACCAACACTTCCAGTCATAAAGCCCTCGCTGCTGTTCACTGATCTCTCTCTCTCTCTCTCTCTCTCTCTCTCTCTCTCTCTCTCTCTCTGTCAGGTATCGTTTACCCTGTCGGAGTGGTCAGCCCGAGGACTAAATCACCCATGCCTGAATCCTCCACCATCGCCTCTTATGTCACCTTGAGGAAGAGCAAGAAGCCTGACCCCAGAACAGTAAGTGCACTGCACACAAGCATGTCAAATAGATCTGAGAAATATGGGAGTTGTGTTTGCCTGTGCAAAATGAACCATTGCAATTCGCTTGCAAAGGTCAGGGTTGCCAGTAAAAGCCCAAAAGCCTGTCAAATATAGTGCAAATAGCCCAATTCAACTTAAAAAATCACTGTATAGTAGTTTCATAAAGGAGCTCAAAAGGCCCCTCCGTCATAAAACTCATCATCTAGCACAGTTTTATCAATGGTGGAATGTAAGATATTTCAAAACAATTTATGCACTGTGTCAAACCTTGAACCCTCGGGAAACAAATGAACCCGCGGAATAAAACCGCGAACTTGGCAACCCTGGCTGAGGCATTGCTAGGCATCATGCTGCACACATTAATAAACATTTATAATAATAGTTTGCTTCACAGGTGTCACATGACTTAAGCATCTGGTTATCATCTTAGAAATATATACATATACACTACCGTTCAAAAGGTTTAGATTGGTTTGATTTTTTAAATATTTTTCTTCTGCTCACCAAGGCTGCATTTATTTGATCTAAAACAGCAAAATCAGTAAAATTGTGAAATATTGTTACAATTTAATGTTCCCTATGTGAATATATTTTAAAATATATCAGCATCATTACTCCAGTCTTCAGTGTCACATGATCCTCCCGAAATCATTCTAATATGCTGATTTGCTGCTCAAGAAGCATTTATTATTATTATCAATGTTGAAAACAGTTTTCAGGATTCTTTGATGAATAGAAAGTTCAAAAGAAAAGTATTTATCTGAAATAGAAAGCTTTTGCACCATTAAACACTACTGTGCAAAAGTTTGGCGTCAGGAATTTGTTTTAATTAATAAAAATGAATACTTTTATTCAGTGACAGTAAAGAAATGTTTAATGTTACAAAAGATTTCTATTTCAGAATAATTGTTCTTTTGAACTTTCTTTTCATCGATGAACCCGGATTTTTTTTTTTCTGAATCCTGATTCATTGATAATAATAATAAATGTTTGTTTTGAACTGTTGTGTTTGTGTGTGTGTAACATTTAATTTATAAAATTTATAGTAATATTTGTATATGATTTTTAAAATTTTGTATATTTTAGATATTTTGTGTGTGTGTGTGTGTGTGTGTGTGTGTGTGTGTGTGTGTGTGTGTGTGTGTGTGTGTGTGTGTGTGTGTGTGTGTGTGTGTGTGTGTGTGTGTGTGTGTGAAATTGGATACGATGTAATTTTATAATGTATTGTAACTATAATACTTAATTTAATATATGTAATATAATATAATCTATAATTAAATATTATACATTATTAAATCATTATTTTGTTTGGTTTTTAAATATATATGTAATTTAATTTGACAGATTAAAATGTATAATTTAATATTACGTTATTAAATCATTACATTATTTTTTGATGGTTTTGGTTGAATATATATATATATATATATATATATATATATATATGTATTTTTTTTTTTTTTTTTTTTGAGTTTATGCTTAATATTTTTATATTTAAAACTTTATATTCATATTTGTTTGAATATATCTGTTAATGCATATATATATCTATAATATCCGCATGTTTAGTCTTACCCGCAGGACCGCCCCCGCAGCGCAGTGGAGCACATGAGCGGTGTAGAGGTGGGCCGAACACGCATGAGTGTCGAGGAGCAGATGGAGCGAATCAGACGACACCAGCAGGGGGCGCTACGTGAACGAAGAAGAGAAGACGGCTCACTGTCACGCAGCCTCTCCTTCACTAAAGACAACCCGTACTACACCCTACAGGTGCCAACATCTGCATTTCAATGCCTAAACATACGGCTTAGGAACTTAATGAATGTCAAATTCCTCCCTCAGATATCAGACAGATTATTAATCGGTATATATTGGATAAGTGGCAAGAGGAGTGGAACACGTGCAAGAATATGAAGCTATATGAAATTCATCCGGAAATTTAAAACAGACTTTTAATCACTCTTAAAACTGGATCTGATCAAGTGGTATTCACCAGATGGCGTATAGGTCATACAAGTTTGACTCGTGCGTTTTTGCTTAAAGGTAAAGCTAATATTCCCATCTTTGTTAAACATATTTTATTGGACTGTCCTGACTTTAATACAAGTAGAATTCTCTTTTATGAAGTTATTTCACTTAAGGACTTTACTTTAGTAAGATTATACCTGAAAAGGTTTTGGATTTTCTATCATATGTTAATTTAAAGAAATATATTTAATATGACTTGTTGTGTTTGTTTGCTTGCTTTTATTATATTTATATGATATTTGTATTTTTCTAATTTAATTTTTGCCATGAAAATAGCCTTAGATGCTGACATGGCATTAAATAAAACTATCTATCTATCTTAAAAATACGCTTGCATATCTGCAACATTAGTTCTGGAGTTACCAAGTTGTTTTTTGGCACATTGCTGTCCAAAACCCTTCACCTCTGCTGTTTATTAAGCATCAGATTGGCTGTAATTTTGTGGCTTTGCATTGCTTTTCCACGTTGAGGACCGTAAGATGACACTGTGTCAGGTTAGTTCACTGTATCATCTGAGATTTATAAATGCTCGGCCATGACCTGCACCGTCTCACTCGAGTGAACCCGCTCTGAAAACCACAGGACATGAATAACACATGAACAACGTCACATTCCCATCATGCATCTGGTCCAGAGGGCTCTTGCTTTCATAAACCTGCTCCGCCATTAGAAGTTTGTGTAACGGCGCTGTAATTCAAAGTGACTCATCACTGGATGAATCGAGCTCTTAATGATTCCCTACAGCGGTGCACTTTAGTTTTCCGGCTCTCTGTGCTCCTGTCCAGCAGAGTGTGTGTTTATGGCTTCCTCTTCTGCTGGGTAACTGGGTTTAATGCTGAGCGTTTGTTCCCTCAGATGCGTAAGAAGAGCCCGGTGATCTCTCCGGATGAGCAGGACGAGCGCAGAGACCCGTCGCCTGAGGATCGGGAGCGAGAGCGGCCAGCTGTGAAACACACTGATGCGGAAGAGAACTGCAGGGAAACTCGGGATGTGGATTCCGGGAATGCCAACTTGGAGAACAAGGTACATATTAGGGCTGTCACGATTCCTTGATTTAAAAAAAATACTTGATTGCAATTTATCCGTGTCGAGTAACCCGCAAAAGTGTCGCATTCCACGTACGAGAATCCATGAAGCGTATTATTAGACCGTTTTCTAAGGCTGCATGATATATTTAAACCATTTAAAAACCATACTACAGCATAGTGATGTTGCAAATTCACAAAGGCTGCGATTCAATTCAATAAATACGCCCTGTGGGTTTAATATATATGTGCTTTCATTATTTACATGCATGCGTTACGTGCGTCTCAGAGTGGCTCCCCTCACAGTAAATTAAATGAACAGTAGTTAAAATGAAAATAACCCCTTGATTTACTCACCCTCATGTCATCCTAGGTGTATATGACTTTCTTCTTTCAGACGAATATAATCAGAGTTATATTAATAAGCACCCTGACGCTTCCGAGCTTTATAATGGCAGTGGAAGTTTGAAGTCGATAAAAGTGCATTCATCCATTATAAATGAACTCCACACTGCTCTGGTGGGTTAATAAAGCCCTTCTGAAGTGAAGCGATGCGTTTGTGTAAGAGAAATATTCATATTTAAAACTTTATAAAGTAAAATAACTAGCTTCCAGCCAAACGAACATACGGAGTCTACTTAAGTCTAAACGCAACTTATGTGAGTAATGCGACGCACTGCTGATATTTACGCTACGCCATGACACACTATACGCTACTTCTGACGTCACAAGTTGTGTGTAAGTTGCGCTTTAAGCGCAAGTAGAATCAGTATGTTCGTTTGGCCGGAAGCTAGTTATTTTACTTTATAAAGTTTTAAATATGAATATTTGTCAAAATTATTGTCCGATGACTCGATTACCAAAATAAACAAACTTTTCCAAGAACAGTTTCCATGGAAAACCTGGAAGTATGAGAGGGAATTTTAAATTGTAAATCAAATTTCTAAACATCCCTTGCTAGGTGTTTAGGGAGCAGTGAACACTCTGTAGGGTCCCTGTGAATGCTGCTTCAGTCCAGTACGTGAGTATTTCATGGGTTTGTGTCTCTACACAGGAGAAGCCGCCCATGTCCCGATCAGCATCCATTAAAGAGTCTCTTCTGAGGAGCGTGACGCTGAACGAGGACGAGTCGGAGTCTGAGAAACCGAAGCGTTTGAGTCCGCTGGAGTTTCGCAGGAGTCTGGCCACACAGAACAGGTGCGACTCACTTCACACACACACACACACACACACACACACAGCGTTTCATAAAAGCACTGCTCACTGCTCTCCGTTGCGTGTGTCAGCTTGCAGACGGCCGTCATGGTACGCGTGGGCACCGAGGAAGAGGAGGATGAGGACGAGAAGCCCTCCAGTCAAGAGCAGGACGTGTCCTATGAGCTGACCAATAGCAAACATGGCACGCTGATGTCAGGTGGGCTCTCGTACTGAAGTCAATCTTTAGTTCTGATTCACTCCATTAAACTCTAATCAAACGCTCTGGGTCGAAAGGAAAGTGTTTAAAGAACTTCTTCCCCCGCAAACCTTCCCATGAGTCCTGCTGCCACTAACACGGCTGTGTATTTGTGTGTTCTAGAAGCTTTTTAGTCTATTTGATTTTAGTAAATCATATATTAATGTATATATTCATTTATTAAATTATATATAAATATTATATATTCCATAGTTTATGTAACTTTTCAGTGAATCATATTGTATAATAATTTATTATATATATATATATATATATATATATATATATATTTTTTTTTTTTTTTTTTTTTTTTTTTTTTATTAAATCATAAATGTATATCTTAATTTATATATGTATATATCAAGGTTATTATAGTTAACTAAAACTGAAACAATACAAAACATTTTTATTACTTTAACGTTTACTGAAATAAATAAAATGTACCAAAAAAACATATTTTATTTCAGCTAGTCAATTCTATATTTTTTTAATTCCATTTATTTTACTAAAATGTACTAAAATAAAAATTTATAAAAACTCTATATAAATTTTAAAAAAAGTCAAAAACATACAAGAAAATTACTAATACTTTTAACTGAAATTAAAATGAAATAAAACCTTTTTCTCAATGACACAAAAGTAACACTGTTATAATTTTAAATGAATATCTAAATATAAATAAGTGTACATTTTATATATTCATATATTTATTGATTCATCATAGTCCTCTGGCACCTAAAGCCGGTACTACTAACACTAAACCTTTTAGTTTTTTATTTTAGTGAATCATATATTAAATTATATATACATTCATTCTATATTGATTTAAATATTTACATTTTAAATATAACTCCCTGCACCAAACACTGAACCTGTTGTGTATTTTAGTGAACTTGATTTTAGTGAATCAAAAAATAACCAGCATGTCCAGTATATATTTTTGAGGTTGTGAATAGGAAGTGTTGATTTAGTTCCCTGCTTGAACGTGTCAGTGTGTGATTATTAACCGGCTGGCCTGTGTGTGTGTGTGTGTGTGTGTGTGTGTGTGTGTGTGTGTCTGCATGCGCTGTGTGTTTTGCAGTGAACAGTGTGTCTACTCCACCCCAATCTCCAAGCTCCTCCTCCTCCCCCCCGCCTCCGCCCTCCCCCCCACAGCTGACGGACGGATCTCACTTCATGTGTGTGTGAGAGGAGAGATGGACGAGTAAGAGACACACACACACACACAGCAGTCAGACGATCAGATCGGACTCTAGCGTCTGCTTTATATACAGTGGTCTCAGTGATTGTGAGTCTCAGTTAGTAATGACTCCAGCAGTGTATCTTTATGATATTGCTCATAAAATCAGTGTGTTTCATAGCAGCTTACAGGAGATGTTTTCTGAGGGCTTTATCTCAGTGCGCAGGGTTTCACTGCATCATAAATACGAGTGTGTGTGTGTGTAATAATCGGTCTGTTCGCCGAGGAAAATGAAGGATCCTCTCAAATGAAGCAGTAATTAGCCTCCCGACTAGAGTTCATCAGCTTCAGTGAGTCTCAGTGAACATCAAGCTTCACTAATGAACAGTGCAATTAACAGTCATTCAGACGCCGCTGCACATGATCAGACGCTCACACACACACATATATATATATAAATATATATCATCTCCAACATTTAGTAAACGAGGGAACAAATCATTATATCGTGCACAAGATTTTGTAAAATGAGGGAACACATTGTTATATTATGTACAAGATTCAGTAAAATGAGGGAATGAATTATATTGTGTGCACGATTTCATAAAACGAGTGAACTAATTATTATATTGTGCACAAGATTGAATAAAACAAGGGTATCGAATTATAATATTGTGTGCATGATTCAGTAAAACAAGGGAACGAATTATTACATTGTGCGCACAAATTCATAAAACGAGGGAATGAATTATAATATTGTGTGCATGATTCAGTAAAACGAGGGAGCGAATTGTTATATTGAGCACAAGATTTAATAAAACGAGGGAACAAATTATTATATAATGCACAAGATTTAATAAAACAAGGGAACAAATTATTATGTAATGCATAAGATTTAATAAAACAAGGGAACAAATTATTATATAATGCACAATATTTAATCAAACGAGGGAACGAATTATATTGTGTACACAGTTTGATAAAATGAGGGAACGAATTATTTCGTGTGCATGATTTAGCCTACTAAAACAAGAGAACGAGTTTTTAATCGATGACCACGATATATATATATATATATATATATATATATATACAGTATATGTTTGTCCGCATGTCATGGCAGGGCTCTGCATTAATACATGTGATTTTGTGTGTCCAGCAGCCCCTCCTCCGTCATCAGTGAACCGCAGCATGTGAGGGGACGTCCCAAATCATCATCATCATCATCATCATCAGCTGACCCACACGAACACAGCGACGTCCAGGCCTTAGTTCAACCCATGGGAAAAAGATTGATTTCTAGTGATGATTATTTATATTGCTACTCTTCTCTTGAGTTTTCTTCTGTTAGATTGAGTGTAATGTGTGAGCCGGTGCTATTTTGATGTATTACAGCACCCAGACTAACTAAAAACAGGAAGTAGAGCCCATAAACACACGCTCACTTTCCTCAAGCTGCCGAGGGTTGCGTTCATCGCTCGCTTGTTTTATATGGATTTTAATCAATCGCTCCCGGTTTTACCTAGTGTTCTCGACGCGATTTTAGTACTCATATCTTTTGCACTGTACGACACCCATCGTTTCTTTTTTGATATCAAACGATTTGTGTATAAACGATGTACAACTGTAAAGGTGCCGATCGACAGGATTTGTAAATGATCTGTATGTTGGATAGTTCGCAATAGCCACCACACTGTTTCCCGACACACTCATGAATGTTCCAGCTTACGTTTTATTTTTCTATGGCTGAGATATATTTAAATAGAGAGAAGAGTACAGAGTATTACAGTTTAAAGAAGAGTATTACAGATTTTGGCTTTAGCACATGAGAAGTGTAAACCGTTTTAAAACAATTGAAAAAAGCAATAAGCAGGGTTTAGTGTTTCACTTTAATGTATAAACTGTAAAGTTCATGATGTATATACTGTACACCATACAAAGTGCAGAACGGAGATGCAGAAGAGGTTATGTATCAGAGTCAATATGCAAATGTTCATATTTCATCTGTTTTATATCATGTGAAATAAATGTTGATGTTCTTATATATGCGAATAGCTTTTGATTCCTTTTTTTCTCTGATTATGAGAGTTTGCACAACATTATTGGGGTTTTCATGCACTACCACTATCAAGCCTGCATTTATTTGATCAAAAATACAGAAAAAAACTGTAATGTGAAATATTATTACAATTTAAAAGAACTGTTTTCTCTGTGAATATATAGTAAACTGTAATTTTCAGCATCATTAATCCAGTCTTCAGTGTCACATGATCCTTCAGAAATCATTCTAATGATGATTTATTATCAATGTTGGAAACAGTTGTGCTCCTTAATATTTGAAATTCGCTTCTGCCCGCATGATTTCATTTGATTGGCCATCTCAGTCATTTTGAAATTGGCGAGCGCTGTTATGTGTAAATTAATCAAGTGTGACCTGTACATCCATTACATTTATTGATATATTCATCTTATCCAAAGCAAGAATAATGGAATAATGATGGTGTAAAATCATCAGTGTTAAACACCTAATTAACTCGGTGTTTTGGCACCATCTGGTGGTTGGATGCAGCATTGCAACACAGTACAACTAACGGCGCCCTCTGCTGGTCATGATGTGTAAAACATGCTTTCTAATGCTGAGTGTTTCATAAATGTGCAGTAATGCTCAGTAATAATGATCTTAAATGTTGTGAACATTTAGTTTTGGCCTCGAATTACAAACAATGCATGATTTGGATGAAAAACTGAGGATCTGGATTTTGATTCCAGTATGTAAAATCCTATCAACAGGAAACTGACGCCATCTAGTGGTGATTTCCAGGAAGGGAACGTTTTAAAGGTTTAAATGACTCATGATATTTTCCCGTTTTTAACTAGATTCGTGTGGTAATGCGGTGAACACGCCACTGATTGTGAATCTGGAACCCCCCCACCTGTGAAAAGCTGCAGATGAAAAGTTTCTAACCCAACAATAAGACCGGAATCAGATACAAACATGATTCTTAAACCATCAGCACTTCCGCTGGAGTTTCATCTTATCACACGGGTTTATTTATTTATTTACTAACTTACACATATACTCCTCACATATGTTATAGTAATATATTTCTATAATATTAAATATTTCTACAAACATTTTAATTAAATGTCACGTGGTGTAGCCATCGATTACAAAAATCTTGAATATGTTGTGAATGTACAACGTAAACATTATTTTCAATATTTTTTCCAAGCGTACTCAAGGAAAATATACATTTTCACAAATATATTTTCAGCCTTTTCATTAGATTATTATAACTTGATACCCGTTTCAGAAAACATAACATTTGTACGACTATAAATTAATTAATCTAGATTAATTTTATTAAATGCTTGTTTATATTTTTTATTCAACCATAATTTCGAAGAAATGTTCAAATAACGAGGTAAATTTAGATTTGCATCTTAAAAGTATCTTTATGGTGTTTTATAACACCAATGCTGTTTTAAAGAAATGAGGGTAAATAAATATAAAATAATTTTGAGATTAAGGCCTCATTTTGAATTAAAATGAGCAATATTACAAGGTCATTCAGACATTAAATAATTAAAACTTTACAACTTCATTTTGGATATTTGGTGTTGCGAGCACGTGGAGACACTCATAATAAGCGCAGACGTCACACTCGCTCCTCCCCGCGCGTCCCCGATCAACCTCCAGTTCCACGATCCGTCCGGTTGCCGAAAGTCTTCGCGTTTCACCCGTTTCCCGTCGCTTAAACCCGGCCAGACCGCACGCACACGAGCGGAACCCGATGGCTTCGACGACTTCTGACGGTTCCGAGCAAGAGTCGGCGAACCCGAGCGAACAAAACGGCGATGGGAGCGAGTCGGGCCTGCGCGCCGCCGATCCGGAACCGGCCGTTAAGATGGACGGAGCGCAGACGGACGAGAAGCTCAACGGACACCAGTCTACCGAACAAAGCCCGGTAGAAACCACGCGGGGAGACGGCGGTAACGACGAGGATGTCGAGACGGAAGCAGAGACTGAGAAAGAGCCGCAGAAGAGCCCCGGTAGCGCAGACGGGACGGTGGAGCGGATGAAAGGAGAACAAAGAGGGGATGAAAACGCGTCTTCACCGGCGGAGAAAAACAGCAGCGGCACCGGAGGAGGATTGAAGAGGCGCGCGAGTCTGGAGATGATGAGCTCGTCGTCGGACGGAGAACCGCTCAGCCGCATGGACTCGGAGGACAGGTGTGTGTGTGTGTGTGAACCCATCATCCGAATCATTTGTCGTTTAGTATTAGTTCTGGTGATAAATCACGCCTTTCACGCGCTGTTTAGATCATTACTAGCTGAACAATTAGAGAGGATCACAAAACAATTTAGACGTAAATAACAAAATTATGAATAAATATTAGTAGTAAGGAGTAAAGTGTAGTCTAATGGACTTTAATTACTATGTTCTAAATGAATTTGAATTTGTTCTGGACACAAACAAATAATATATATATTCAGCAAAATGACGTATTGTGTAGGCTAACTTATGTCATAAAGCGATGTTTATCAGACATGTGTAAATTTAGGTTCATGTCTGATGTCAAAAAGCAGAAATGAAACCATTAAAATTGGTTCTGTATATCAGTTATTGAATGATAAAGTAGTGAGCATATTAAAAATCTATTGCAATCTCTTCTCATTGCTATTATTAGTTTTAATCATGCAGAGTTGTTTTGCAATCTAAATGGTTGCTTGTGTATTTAAGCTTAATTTATCTCACTGAAGATTGCAAAGAAGTCGATTAATTATTGAAACAACACTCATTTCATAAGTTACGTCACCTAGGCTCCAAAAAATGTGAAAAATTGAATGGTAGACTGACTCACACACAGGTGGTAACGTTTCGAGCACGTAGGCTCTCGTCAGATCCTTTTGTTTATTAATTTCTTTCCAAATTTGAGCAACATATTGCTTTGCTGTGGATGTGCCTGCTTTGGATTTGTGATTTTTCTGATTTTTGGTTCTGAATTTACTTGTAAAAAGGCCCGTCCACACCTAGGATGATAACTATAATGATAAAGATATCGTTCTGAAAATCGTTGTAAATGTAAAAGAATAGCAGAGTTCACACCAAAAATATAACAATAACGGCACAGAGGAACGATTTTGTTGGAATCACTTTCAGAGCGATTATTTTTGTCCAGCTGATGAACGATAAAAACATTGACATTTAATCAGAATTCAGCTTGAGTATTTAAAGCGGCTAACAACAAAAGTCTGCACTTTACAGAGCAATATGTTACTTATTTTATAGTGATTGTGCTTGATGTGAACAGGCCTTAGCTCTGGACTATGGAAAAACATCAATCTGTCAACAATCCCAGGTGTATTTGACCCATATTTCTGAGTCTCTTGGCACCGCAGTAACTCATTATCCCAGAGTTTATTTGTTCACAGCTGTAATCCTGCTCCTCAAACTCCTTCAAATGTCTTTCTTTCATAGGAACACAAAAGGAGTTAGTAATTAGTTAGTAATGTTAGTAAGAATGACTCTGTGAACATTCACCTTCAGTGTATGGAAGAAAGATCCAATGAAAGTGAAATGTTCAGCCATTTTAGAACGATTAAAGCTTATCACAATCAGTTATTTGTCAAGTCATCTTTATTTTTAATAGCACTTTGTACAATAGAAATGATTTCAAAGCAGAGTCACAGTAATAAACAGGAAAGTAATGGAATTAATAATGCAAACTTATTAATTATTAAAGAGTTCAAATTCCGCTGTAAATCAGCGGACAATAAATGTCAATAAATGTCATTATTCAGTTCAATTCAGTTTAGTGATTCAGTTCAATAACTGTAAAGTTCATCAATTATGAAACAAGTTTGATTCAGACAATAGTGTCGTTATTCAGCCCGAGTGGTTCAGTTCAATAACGTTTGAAAAAAGTTTATAAGGCAGAAGACAATAGTGTGATTATTCAGTTCAAGTTTTGTTCTCATGTGATACTGTCAGTGCAGTTAAATCAGTTAAATGTTTTTGCTGGATATGAAGTAGATGGATAATATCCATCAGTTTAAATCAGACACCGCATTATGCCTTGGTTTCTCTGGAAGTTGACTTTGGCCTGGTTTTGTGACGGCCTTCCTTATCAAACCGAATGCATTGCTTTGAACTGGTTTTACGCTCCGAACCATGAGACCTTTCGTCATCTTCCACATCCCCCAGGGTGTGTTTGTGCAAGTGTTTAACAGCACTGATCATACTAGGGTGGCTCTTTTATTATTTGTATTACTCTAAAGGCAGGAGAACATGTATTCCTCATCCTCCATGGGGTTTCGAGTGCGCTGTAGACGGCCTGGCTCACACATAGCACATGGGAAATCTCCATAGAGGATCTGCAGGCACGGTGGAACGAATCACAATGAGCACAATGTATCAGGTCAGCCCAGCGGTGGAGGCTGGAGAAAGAGGGGATGTGTGTGTGGATGGGAATCCCTGCTCTGTGCCAGACGTGCTGTTTTTGGTGGGAATAAAGCTCTTAAACCCGAGTGGAGGCCCTGAGTCCTGCTGTTCGGCCAGCTGGAGCGGCTGAATCTAACTTTTGTGTGGGACATCTGGGAGAGTATGACCCAGACCACACGACAACTGACAGATAAGACTAAAGTCGTGCCTTTATAGTGTAGCTTTTGGAAATTGTCTTCAGATCCACAAGTAGCCCAGGTTATTCATCACAAGTCATATTGATAAATGGTTTCGTCATTTAGCTGATAGTTAAGTAATTCTTTACTGTAAGGTTCTATTTATTAACATTAGTTAATGTTAACTAACAATTGAAAATACTTTTAAAGCATTTATTAAACTGTTCATTTCATTATTTACTAATATATTATTATTAATCAAAAGTTGTGTCTGTTGATGTTATTTAATTGACCTGAACTAATAATGAACAGTTGTATTTTTATTAACTAACATTAATAAATGTTAGTTAATACATTAAGTAATGGGACCTTATTGTAAGGTTTTATCAATAGTTTTGCATAAAAGTGACATTTTCATACTGTTAAAGAGATACTGTTAGGTGATTCATAACAGTGATTTGCACTTTTCTTTGTGGACTGGGTAAAAATATTCCAAATGACATGAGCACTGTTTTACAAGTCATATAATAAGCTTCATGTGAGGAACAGACCAAAATGTGTGAAATCATCAAGGTTTAATGTCAGTGATGTCAAACACCGGACCAGTATGTGCCAGTTTAAATATGTGGAAGAGCACATGAGTTCTGAGAGATCTGGTGAAGGGGAACTCCACTGAATGGGCCGTTTGAGTAAAAGCAGGTGTTAATTGTTTCCTTAAGCACTTCCCCTTGTCCACTTAAGCAGGTTTTGGCACAGTTTTCTGAATTAGATTCTCAGTGTACCTTGATCAGCCAGCTGGACCAAGCGATCTATGTGTGTGTGTGCAGGTTTTAACACCCTTTGTAGTCTGTCACATGAGTGCAGCGCTGAGTGAGACGACTACAGCTTCCAGAAGAAGAAAAACTGATGCTAATGTCTTTCATATGCCAGACCTGGTCTACTAATGTCATGCTCAGCACTCAAAATTAGTATTCACATTCAAACGGTTTAGTAACCCAGTTTATGCTTTTAAGTCTCACATTAATCAATTTTAATTCTAAAATTCAGTCAAGCATGCTATTATAATCGTGGGAATAATAATGCTAATATTTAATTTTAGTGCCTGCCTGCGCCATTTATGTTCATTCTTCAGAAAAGGTAAAAATCCATTTTCAGCAAAAAATCTTTGCCGTACCTGTGGGTTTTGCAGATGTTAACACTTTATCACTTCATCGGTAGTCAGACTGGCAGTTGGAGTTTGTCTCTCTGATTACCCAGAATCCTGTTCTCTGGCACATCCTGGGATTTAGCGTCAGTTGTGGGCAGTGAAGTCTGAAAGGAACCAACAGATGGAAGTGTGTGTGAGCCCCTCCTCTCCCCTCAGGACTCATTCAGTCACAATCACTGGAGTTCATGGGGCTTTACTGTGGTAGTTTACCGCTGTCCTCTCCCACACTGCACAGCTGCACACCCCCCGCTCAAAAGCTTACGTTTACAGCGTTTGTGTGTCACGGTTAGGTGCTCGCCCCACGGCACTGGCCTCATTTACCGTTCACAAAGACTCATGGTTCATAACGTGGGCGCTGGATTGCTGATTTTGCATCAAAAATTTAGATAAAGTTTCTAAATTAGTCATACTACTCAATATAACTTTCCCCATTTTTATTTTTAGTACTGCTTATCGATGCCACAAGATGTCACTTTTAATCTCTTTATGTCCATCACATTTAAACATTATGAAAAGGGCATTAAAATGCTTTTGTCTAGGTGTCTAGGTTTACTGTCATATCAGGCTGCAAAGCAAATATTGTTTCACCTTACCTATATGTGTATGTCAAAATAATCATATTTATGTGTGTTTCAGTATTAGCAGTACTCTCATGGACATGGAGAGCATCGCATCCAGTGGTCGTTCTACTCCAGCTATGATGAACGGTCACGGTGGGGTTTCTTCCTCCTCCACTAAGGGCTCATCTTACCCCTGCTGCTGGGATCAGTGCCACATGCTGTTCAACACCAGCCCGGACCTGGCTGAACACATCCGTGGAGTGCACGTGGACGGACAGCGCGGAGGGGTCAGTGTGTGTGCATGCTTGTTTTATGTACTACAGAACATGTATCAAAAAGATATTTTCTCAGGTTTACTTTTTGAGGCGTATGCTTTTGATGTACTGAGTGAAATTCTTACATTGCTCACTGTTTGCACACCTGTTTCCCGCAGGTTTTCGTGTGTCTTTGGAAAGGCTGTAAGGTGTATAACACACCATCCACCAGTCAAAGCTGGCTTCAGAGACACATGCTGTCACACAGCGGAGACAAACCTTTCAAGGTCAGTCTCTTCTTTGCACATGCACAGACACATGCAAATATTTGTTTTAATTTATAATACAGTAGTCAACATTGGATCAAAAAAGTTAATCAAAGTTGTCCTAACACAAGAACAGGTATTGTTCAAAATTCATGTATAACTTTGATGAAAGGTTTTGATCCACTTCAAATGTTGACTCTTGTATATAAATCTTTTTTTTTTTATATAATTTAAGAAAAATAATTGGTGAAACATCACGTAGGGTCCATCTTTTGCTAGATGGCACCCTACGTGTTCATACTGTAATACTAGTATAATGTTTTGCATACTGCTATATTTTTGTTTGGCTTTGCAATAGAAATGCTGTCCACTGTACTCATCCTGTACTTATAACCCTATACCAGTTTTTCATTTACTATAATTACTCTGACCGTTCTCTCTCTGTGAAGTGTGTGGTGGGCGGTTGCAATGCCACCTTCGCCTCCCAGGGGGGGCTAGCGCGCCACGTGCCAACCCACTTCAGCTCCCAGAATTCCTCCAAACTCTCTAGCCAAAACAAGGTGAAGGAAGAGTCGCCTTCCAAAGCGGGCATCAACAAACGGAGGAAACTCAAGTACAAACGGCGACGGTCGTTGCGTAAGTGTCAGTGTATCTTTGATCTTTAATCCGTATTCAGCTCTTGTTTCCGAACTCCTTCTCTCTAACTCCAGTCTGTTTCCTCCCACCAGCGCGACCTCACGACTTTTTTGACGCCCAGACCATGGATGCAATCCGTCATCGTGCCATTTGCCTCAATCTGGCGACCCATATTGAGAGCCAGGGCAAGGGCCACAGCGTCGTGTTTCACAGTACGGTGAGTACGTCCTTAAGCAAGCTGGATCACTAGCATACTATTTCTGCTGTACACATTGTAAATTGTACACAGTGAGCTCTTTTATTTCATTGCATATTGATCCACATGCTATTTTTTTTAAATAGTAGCCTGTTTGCAGTGTATACTGCGCAGCAAGCACTGCAGTGATGAGTTTTATCTAGGAAAACTTTGAAGGGCCTGGAAAAAAAATATTACAAGTAAACTTGTTTAGTCTTATTCGTTTTTATTTTTTATTTTGAAAGTTGAATTTTTTTAAATGTTTGTATTTATTATATTGTTCTTTGAATCTGTATCTATAATATAATAGCCTGAAAAGCTGATATGGCAATACAACCAACCAACTTCGTATTCTGCACTAGTGTTACATTTCAAACGCAGCCCATGTTTTTAGTATAGAAAATATACTTGTTTTTAGAGATATTTGTGTAGATTCTGTCTTAAATTGCTGAATCATGAGAAAGCGTTTCTTCTTTATATATACTAGTCATCAGCATGACTGCTTTCCATAGCCATCAAGTTCAAGTCGGGACTTGCTTGGCTCTCACGGTCCAGTAGCGTCTGTCTGCGTCGCTGCTCCCCTGTGTCTTTAATTAAACTGTTAATGAGCTGCACAGGCCCTCCTCTTCACAGCCTCGCCTGCTGATCCCAAAACCCCATGAAAACTGTCCCATTTAACCAGCACGCATCCCTTTCTTTTACAAGCACACAGCCAGTAGATGTAGCACGGATTTAACCCATAAAGGAGTTCTCATACAACATTTCATTGTGTGCAATTGAGCAGGTGATTGCCAGGCGAAAGGAGGATTCTGGGAAGGTGAAGGTGCTGCTTCATTGGATGCCGGAGGACATGTGAGTATATGAAAGCGCACCACTCACCTCAGGGCTCTGCACTAAATGTCAGCCGTTTATATGAGTCAGGAGCCACCTGAGGGTGGCCTTATGCACTGATGCTTCAAAACACACACATGTATGACCTGATATACGTCACAGACCGATGGTTCTGAGACTCCTTAAGTCACATTAACTGCCTTAAAAACAGACTGATCTACAACTGACTGTGTAGATGTTATTAATCCCAAAGGAGAAGTTTAGCATTCCTCCCTCCAGCGTGTGTGTCTGCTGGTGTGCAGAGAAACCGATGAACTCAACGACTGTGTGCAGAATGAACAACTAGCATACTACATATTACACAGTATATGCTATTTGCCTACTATTATTTTTTTTTTTAAATGTAATTTGTATTGAAATCTTTTTTATAATTAAAACAAGTTAAATTATGTGAAAGTATGCAACACAATGGCTTTTGTACTTCTTTTGAATAAGTACTTAATTCATGAACGTAAAAAATATTCAATACAGTATGAATGTAATAATATGGACGTACTACATCTGTCATGTTGTTATTGTAATATGACCTTCCAGCGTCAGTTGCGTCGCTTCACTGCTATTCACGAATCCTCTATCATGATCTCATGGGACAGTACTATTCTCGCTGGAAATAGTAGGTCATCCAGGTACTTTTTGCCTGCTGTTTTATGAATGCAGTGAATTCAGACATACTCTTTCACATACTATATAGCTGAAGTATGCCTATTTAGATTCAGACAATAGTATGCTACTTTTGTCACATGACCTTGTGTCTTGAAATTTTGTTGTCCAGTTTTCATTCCGTTATTAACAGATCATTATACATTCCAAAGTTTTGTATAAAAACTTTGTTGTTCTGATCAAATAATGAGCCACAAAGGAACTTGTGGTTGATGCCACTTCCATTGCATTCATCAGACTAATTTTAGAACATTGTTGTATACAGTATCTGACCCAATGTGTTTTTTATGAGACATTTTGGCTAGCCAAGTGTTGATCATTGGGGAATTGTATGCTTGCGTAAACTTCTTTATCTGAAAAAATAGTAGGTAACATGCCATCACTCCCTGTCTCCTCCATTCTCATATTTTTACACACTTTACTTACTCTCAATCTCTTTTCTTTTCTTACTCAATCTATTTTTCTTCCTCATCTGTTGTTTATTTCACTTTACTCTCAGTTTCTTGTGTCCTCCATGTTCAGCGATGCATCAGACCCACCTGAGCATTCAGATTAATGTGGTAAACGTCCACATTAATGTCAAGTCTAATGGATTGAAGAGTGCTGGCCTGAGTGAATCGCCACCCACCTGGAAACAAACTGTCTTTTGAAGTTTGTCCAACCCAAATACTTTTTAAAGGGTATCCTCTTGCTCTCAACATTTCCATGGCTTAGACAATTTCCATGGCTTTGCCTTTGAACATTACCTGTAACCGTTCTCACATTCCCACTGTAATTTCACCAGTTTTAGTGTAAATGCAGCGAAATCTTAGATTTAATCTTGATGTGCAGCTTAAACTGGTGTTATCCAAAAATGACTTCTATGGTAAATGAACCTTTTTAATTGATTGCACATTCGTACAGCAGTGTTACGCCCAGCCAGCTAAAATGGTCCATGTTGTGATAATTGGTACACTTGCATACCTTTACACTTATGCAAACCTCCTCACGGGACTGTGTGTGTGTGCACACACTGCTATTCCAAGTCAGACATCAATCTGAACTGGAGGAATGTTTGTCAGCTCAGCGATAACACAGAAGAAGATGCCGTCTCAGGAGATGTTTAAAATGGATTTCTGGGTCACCACAACAAGCCGGAGCCAAACAAGGCTCCTCCATGAAATAACAGCAGCATTTTAATAATCTCATTGTGGAATGTGTGTTGGAGGAATGAAGGGCTGTGTGTTTGTGTTTTATCTGGCAAATGCTAATATTTATATGTGAGCTATGTTTGGAATCAAATACTAGCATATTGCTTACATACTGTATGCACACTAGTATTCTGTTTTGCAAGGGCTGTAACTTATCAAAAAGTGGCCCAGTGTACCTGACTGAACCCTTTACTGCATATTATTCATGTTATGTGAAGCTATTGTATATCACTGTTTGACATGTCTGCTGTTGAATACTTTGTGATATAAAATATAATTTAATTGCATTTTTAGTATGATTTTAATATAAACAGCCCTTGACTAAATAAGTTAAGATGATGGTAATCATGGTTAATATTTATTATGGTTTTAATTATCACATTGGAGATTGGATGTCCAGCAATTCAATGTCCTATACCTTTAGTGTCTCCTGGTTGTTGCTTTATACTTATGGATATAGTATCCTATGCAGTAAGCTCTGGCTGTGCACACAATGCAATGCAAAATAGGGCACATTGTATCTTGTATACTTCATGCAGTATGCCCTGGTTGTGTGTTGCACTATAGAATATGTTATCCTATGCAGCATTCTCTGGTTTTGTAGAATACTATATCCCACAATGCAATCTGCTCAGCATGCTACAGAATACATAATATACTATGTTGCACATTTTGACACGCAGCAGGTCAACCCATGCAAAACATTTGCAGACTATGCACACTGCATTCTACTTTTCTTTAAAAGTAGTCGGTAGTATGCGATTCTGAATGCACTGTCAAGAAATGACCCATATTTCTCTGTCTTTCTGATGTGCACAGACTTCCAGACGCTTGGGTCAGCGAGAGTGACCGTCCTCAGCTGAAGACCAAAGTTGTTCACCTCTCCCAGCTTCCTCAGGACACAGCGGTACTGTTGGACCCCAACGTCTACAGGTGACATTAGCTCACTTAAACTTTACCCGTAACGTTACGAGCAAAGGAGCCGTCGACTTCTTCCTCGTTTGAGCTCGCCGTGGGCCACGTGTTTTGAAGTTCTAGACGGGAGCGACAGCTTACCTGCTGAAAAGTTGACATGAATTTCTCCAGCAGATGGCGCCGGTGTCACTGCAACGAGAAATGGCCTTTCCGAGCCTAAACATGCAACACGCCGGCTTCAAGATCTCGAGGGGCATGTGGGTGGGAGATCAATAAATAACCTTCGATCCAAGAGAAGATGTTAATTAATCAAAGCTGACGATACTATCCGCCTGGGTCACAGATACTCTAAACTCACCTCTGACCTTCTCCCACAGATGTTAACCATGATTCCAGGATTGTTAGAGCCACTATTAATCAACCGTAAAGCATAATTTCTATGTTTATTAGACTCTAGTAGGAGTTTGTTTACCCAGACTCTTCCATTGGCGTGGAATGTGATGCATTCTGAGCATGTGGTCAAGTCGAACGCTTTGTGGGCAGAAGCGCATGTATTCATGCATGTTAATGTCTTCAGTTCCCCACACAGCCTACGGTGTGCCACGGTGAATAACAGGAGCACGGACAGATGCCCGTCATCTTCAGGGGTCTAGCGTGCTCTGAAGAGCAGCTTTATGCATCGTTACGCTGTTTGTGGTACAGAAATCCAATTGGAAATGACGTGTTTTCTGGAGTCGTTGTGCCTTTATATGCGTGTGTGTGTGCGTCGTACTAAAGTAGGTTCTGCTTGTTTTCAGGATGTTTTTCTAGAAGACTGGGTGGGGAGGGCGGCTTCTGTCAGTGCCTGCTGACGTACCCAAACCGAAGTGGACGCGCGGATCTTTTGAGACGGGACTTCTTTTCCCTTTGCTCCCCTACCACTTTCTCCCTTTTTTTTTTCTTTTTAATGCTCAGAGTCTGCCAAAGCATGCAGTGAATTTTTAATGTGTGTTTTTATCCCTTGAAGAGGGAAAAAAGGCACAAAATTGTGAACTCTGTTGATGCTGGACTTTTAACTATCTGGGAGGATGGCTTGTGTTCCACGGTTGAAGTTTTAATTTTCCTTCCCTGCATCCTCAAATCTGCTGACAAGCTTAACAAGTTCTGATTACTATTTTTCCTTTTCTTTTTTTTTGTCAAGAAAGTGCCCATGTAAATATTCCAGGAGATTTGTAATATATTTTTGTACTTCGGAAATTTTACTGTACTGTAGATAGACGTAATAAGCCACAGGCTAACAGAAAAGATAATTGTACAGAATGTGATATCTAAATAGTTTTGGATGATGTGAATGCTTCCATAGACATATTTGCGTGTTTTTCTTCCCATTTTTTGCTAGTATGAGAATCAAAAAATGAGTGATTTTTCCTTTTTCTTTCCCGAACACGTGCACACTCTTTTAACTGCTGCTCCACCTACTGATGATGAGGATGATGTGATGTTCTCGTCCTTCCGTGTGCGCTGTTTGTGCATTTGATCAAGCCAAGGAGTGTATAGACATCTCAATGTAATGGTGCTAAAGCTAACACTAGCGTTCAGGCTAATGCACATAGGAGAACTATAGGATCAATAATAATGGTGCTTCTTAGATTATGTAATAATCCCCTGTTCCCCATACTTAGAGATCATAACTCTGTCTTTTTTTAGTAAAGCTGAAAATGCAAAAAAAAAAATGCAGTTTTTTGTTTGATTGTTTGCAGCTAACGCTGGTTCCAGCCCATAGAAACCTCATGTTTCTCACACAGGACTGTTGTTTATGAGCAGTGAGGAGGCCAGAGGCATCTGGGAGTCGTTTTATTGGGGCAGATTTGCAAGCGTTGACGTGTAGGCCGTCTGCCAGGACCTTTAGCTCAGCGTCAGACGTGCACACATGCCCTCTGAATATGCCTGCTGGACACCTGACCGTCTGCTTTTGAGTTTACGTAAAATTCTTCTCTCATGTGTGCTTATTGTCACAATTTGTTTGGGTTTTCCGTCATGCTAAATGAACTTGTCTTCATTTAGAGTTGAGGTTACATATGTTCTAATTATATTATAAGAGTTTTCTGTGTCTAATGCAATCGATACATGCTGCATTTTTTGGTGTTCATGTTACAGTGTAGTTGTAGTCAACGTTTGCATTGAATATAATCATAGTTTAGTTTGTATTTGGGTCTGTGTTTGACTTTCCAAATGAGTTTTTATAGTCTAACGTACCACTGAGTAACAAGCACGTCTTAATTGCGAGTAATACACAACAGCTGCGGTCTGTCGGTGCGTGTACAATGGGACTGTTTGTCCTAAAGAAACTATATAATCAGAGCTGCACATGACTGGTTTGTTTTATTTATTTTTGGAGAAACTACTGAAAATACACCTTGCCTAAATGTGCTAAACCACCAAGAGAATAAAGGTGAATAACTTAAAAACATTTTTATCTAAAGCTTCATTCTTCTAAGCATATTTACATTTTAAGAATACATTTTCTCTAAAGTAAGTAACTGCAACTTTTATTATTTAACATTTTAAAATGATTTACAATTTTTTGCCCCTATTATGCATTTTAGAATATTTCCTTTCGTGCAGTGTGTAATATAGCTGTTTGTGAATGTAAAAGGTCTGCAAAGTTTTAAAGATCAAAGTACACAGCAAATAAAGTTGTCTCCTAAAATAAAGAATAGATTCAGAACTGCTGTTTCGAGTCGTCAGTAATACCAGTCTCGCTTCTGTAGGTTTGTAACAAATGTGCATAATGCCAGCCTGTCTTCTTTGGCTGCTGTCAAACAACATCTACTTTGACCCTCGAACACTAGTTTTATCTAAAAAGCAACATGCGAGTTGTCGACATGTCGAAAAGATGCTGCTTTCTGCATTGCGAATCCGCTTTGCATGCACATCTTTATTTCCATATGCCAAAGGACTCGTATTGGAATTGATGTGGTAAACCCGCTTCATCGTTACTGTTCGTATCACTGTGTTTCAAGCGCTAGAATTCAGAGATCGGATAGGATAGGATTAGACTTTTATTTTCCCGAAGGAAATTTGTCTTGGACGTATACAATATAGTGTCTGCAGTTTAAATACAAGTAACATAATTAGGGCTGTGAAAATATTAATCGTGATTAATCGCATCCAAAATAAAAGTTTGTGTTTACATAATATATGTGTGTGCACTGTGTATAATTATTTTGTATGTATAAATACACACACATGCATGTATATATTTAAGAAATATTTGCATGTATATACTGTATATATTTATATATAATTTGTTATATATAAATATTTTATATATACATAATTTTTTCTTAAATGTATACATGCATGTGTGTGTTTTTATATATATATATACACAAAATAATTATACACAGTGCACACACATATATTATGTAAACACAAACTTTTATTTTGGATGCGATTAATCATGATTAATCTTTTCACAGCACTAAACATAATACATGCTTACAACCAAGTTGCACACTGCCAGTCATACAACACACCTGTAATCATCTTAATAGTAAAATTCAAAAGTCTAAAGAAAAATCATAAAATATAAATTACAATTAAAAAACGCATTATAAGGGTAAACCTCTGGCTGATTTGTCATTTAGGGCTTTGATGGACGGGGACAAAAGAGTTTTTAAAGCGATTGACCCTGCACCTAAAGCATCTTCCTGAAGGACATGGGTGGCATCTGAGAGAATCTTTTGGGCCTGTCTGGTGATTATTTCGTCAAAGACAGCCTGGAGTTGTGGGATGCTGCTTGACTCCCATCATTTTCATGGCTCTCTGTGTTAGCCGTGTAATCTGGGCTTTCAGCTGTACACTGACCAAGGCTGAGATGCCATACCGCAAAATGCTTTCAATTACAGCAGGGAGACAACACTTTCTGGTTAACACCGAAGACCCTCAACCTACGAAGAAAATATAGTCGCTGTTGAACCCTATTACGGACGTTTTCTACATGTGTGTGCCCAGATATCTAAGAGTCAACCTGGGCTATATTCTGGTCATTGATCTCCAATGGATTTGGGGTCAAACACCATCTCCACTGTTTTCTTAATGTTGATAGTAAGAGAATGTTTGAAAACAATTGACTCTGACCAGGATAGCTGTGTCATCAGAAAACTTAATCGTACAATTGTTAGCAGTACTGCATTTGATTCATTAGTGTACAGTGTGAACAGGACTGGAGAACTAACGCACCCCTGAGGGTAGCATGATCAGCGCCTCTCTGGTGTTTGTGTGCGAACTGATAGGGATCTAGCTTTGGGCCATATAGTCATATGCGAGCTATGGGTCATTCCGGTGTTTGCAATATTCATATATTGCTTTAATTTCAGTTACTCTACATGGCTTTACTGAAGATTATGAGGAACAAAATCCTTAAAAATCAAACCATTCACATTACATGTGGGCTGTGGCGGCTTTCTGGAATATTTTCCATCATATTGCACACATAGATGCTGTTTTTTTATTATAGTGTGGCTGTATTCAGACTTCTTTTCCAGGTCCCAAAGCATCCGACTCCTTTGTTTTCACGTTGTTATGCCATTAGCTCTAATGTTCTCTCTCCAGGGCCTTTGAAGAGAAGGTAAGCAAGTGACCTAAATCTGTTTGTAGCACAACAGAGAGCATATTTCACTCCAGCTCTGATTCTGCAGTGCAGGTAAGGGTCCATTTACATCTATTCCCTCACACACTCTCCCCTGACGAGCCTCTCGCGTGTTTCTCGCGGCTGACGTGCTTGTGTGGGTCTGATTGAAGCCGTTGGGAGGGATGAAAAGAGAAATATCATATCCAATAGCTAATGGACACTGAGAAAGAGTGCACTCTTCTTGTAGTAACAACAACACTCGTTCTCAGATTCCAGCTCTGTTCCTCAACTTAATGAGCTGCCTTTTCTAGTTTACTCCCTGCATAGGTTTCTGCCTTTTAAGGTAACGTACTAAATGAAAATGAACCTAAGAAGCGATTGACTTGAAACGCTTCATCTCCATGTGCCACAAAAATGGTTTATCTTTTAAGTGTCATTTCAGGGAACACTTAATTATTTGTATAGTGTCTTTGTTACACTTGGTGTTGTAATAACAGTAAATAATGCATAATTACATGCAACTAACTGTAAACCAAACCTATTTAATAGAAGTGCTGAGTAATATTAATTAACATGTACTTTAGGGTAAGTGATACTGTGTGTGTGTGTGTGTGTGTGTAATATATATATATATATATATATATATATATATATATATATATATATATATATATATATATAGCTTCTTTATATTTTAATTTGTTTATTTAGCTTTATTTTTATATTAGCTTTAGAAATGTTTATACTTCAACTTAATTTATAAACCAACTTATTTTAGTTAGTTACCAAGACCATTTTTTTTTCATCTATATTGTTTTTTTTATTTGAGCTTTATTTCAAATACCGAAACAATTACAACACTGCTCCTTTTGTGAAGTGCTTTGGAGACTGATGTTAGCATGTTTTTAAGAATAGAAATATATAGCACACACAATTTTTTAACTTTGATACTTTTCAGTTGTGCACCTTTGCCTTAAAATGCTGTCTAGGTAGTGGACACAGTAGGTTTTACTTCTCTTGGTCTCACACATTCACTTCAAACCTGTGTTCCCTCAGCATCAGTCAGGCTTTACAGTGAACAGATTTCTTAATGCTGGTTTTCCACCATCTCATCACACTGGAGTCAGTTTTATGGCTTTGATTTAGTTTGGGTTAATGAAACCAATTGGTGACTGGATTCTTTAATTGTCCAGAATCAGGATGTAACTTTATTTCTTCCCATTGACAGAATAATTCATCAGAGTTTAAGAGCGGCGTTTTCAAGAATATCACGTACAGCCACACTTGTGGAGTAACAGAATCCTTGGACTAGTGTTACAGTTACATAAATATGTAATCATCCTGCCAGATTTTGTAGAATGGCGGTTACTAGCAGGTTTTTTTATTTTTATTGAAGAAATACATCAGCAAGACACTAAATAGTAGCTGATTTTGTCCATGTCAGGATCATGAAAAAAATAAGCCACCATTTAGAGTAACATGTTGATTACTACAGTAATTTATTTATATATAAATAGTTAGTGTATGTATGTGTGTCTGCATTTATTAGGGTTTACAAGACAAAATGTGGAGCTTGATTTAATTTTAATACTTGCTACCTGACCCTGTGTATTTCTATTGTATGTACTTTAAATTAAACTGTACAATTGACACACTGAGTATTTGAAAGTTTTCAGATTGGCCCCATTCACTTCTACTGCAAATGCCTCACTGTTATCCAGATGCTTGGTATATGGAGGGACGAGTTGAAATACATTTGAGGCAATCAACATTATGCACAAATGCTGTTAATGGATGTTTACTTGCAGTGGAATAATCCTTTAATTCAAAATCTATCTAGTTGTCTTTGTTTTTCTAATGTCTTGAAATAAGGCTGTGTGTTCATCCAGACGAAATTCCACATTACTTTCATATTTTGATATTTGGATTAGGTTGCATTATCAATTCTTGTTAATAAACAGTAATTTCTACTGGAATGCATTTTTAATATACCCATTCTTATCTTTGTGTGCAGCAGGAGTCAGTCAGATCGCTTGACCAGTGTGTGGATGCCGCTATTTTTAGTGCCTGACTTACTTGGTGTCTTTGCCAGACACACGGCACCAAGACGGTTTGTTTTATTGTGTGACAGTGTAAAATCAGCCTGGGATCGGCTCGTGTTTTCCCTCCCTCTGTCCCTGAAAGCGTCAGCGCTACGATTTATGAACCTCTGTGAGTCAGATGGAGATACAGCCCTGCATCTTATCAACAGGATTGAATCTGATTGTTCAACGCCGCAGAGAATTGTTGTTTTGGATGCATTTCGTGTGTGTGTGTGTGGTTCTTTGGCGGCCCGTCCAAGAACGTCATCCAAAATGCTGACTGATTAACGAAACACAAGCAGGGTCTGTTTTGCTCCGTTCCTTTGCGAGCTGCTGCACATTTTTCAAGCGTCCATAAACAAACCTGAACACGAAAACAAACAAGGCCCTTAGATGAGGAAGTGATTCTCTCATTCTTGGCCTAAGAAGAGGAGTATATTCCTTTGGGAAAGACCATTGATAACAGCTCTGTGTCTATTATGGCGGATACACAAGGCGTTATAGTCAGATGACATCCAGAAGTTAGTGAAGGGGGGCATGTGCGTCATTACAGCAGTTGTAGGTTGCTGAAACACCCCATGGCTGCCTGATTTCTGGACCGGGTAAATTATAGCCATCTTCCCCTAATTAGAACAAGAGAGGCTGACTCTCAGGAGGACCGTGATGACATCACGCTTTTCCCACAAATCCCAGAGGCAGCTCTGTGCTCAGACCGTTGAGCTGTAAAGATTGAGTTGTAGATTCACATTTGGTGTTTATTTAGAGCAAATGGCAAACCACCAAAGATTTGTGAGATTTATGGCTGTTTTGTAATTGGTACACCAAGATCTTTCAGTCCAGGCCAATCAAGTGAAAGAAAAGGCATTACAAACTAAACCAATAACATGCGTTTGGAGAAAAGATATACGGCTTGCAGGTGCGCATTTACCATTTTGGTGAAGGACAAATCGTTTTGGCCTTTTACTATATGGAGAGATTTGACATCAACATGATCTTTTTAAGGCACTGACACTTCTTTCAGTCTAAGAAAAATCTCATGGATAAAAAAAATGGTGATTTTGTGTTTTTACATACAAACTATATTTGTGTGGCTTGAAACATAATGAAACTATATTTGTGTTTAATATACATAAATATAAAACAATTCTTTAAAAATTGTTTATTGCATTAGCCATACAAGTCTTAATTTCAAACATTGTTGTAGGTAGATTTAATTTTAGCTTTGTTTTAGAGTGGACACATGATAAATCATACATTTTCAGTCGTGAACATGAGAATGTAATAGTCGTTGCTCTAAATGCAAACTATCACTCTGTTTTTGTTTTAGAATTTAATTTTGGCTCAAATGCAGTTTTGGTCAAGCAACATCTGTTATGACTTATGATTGCAGTTAGAAAACTACCTTTTTAACCCGTATATGATGCAGTAACTTCACCATGCTCTGTGTTGCAGATGTTCTGTCAATTAATGTTTTCAGCATTTTTCAATGTCATTGTCAGTTCAAGAGCCTCCAGCATGAAGCTCATTAGGCAGAATAGGATTCTTGCCCCGGTTTTAATGGAGTGAGACTCACTGCACATCGTACACCCAGGAGAAATATAATTCATTAATACAATTATATTAACATTTTATTAATAGAATTTGTTTTCATACACTGCAATATTCAGCAAGGTCCAAAAGAGATAAGCAATGGAAATTATTCTGTTTTGTATTTTCCTAATTTATGTGGTGGTGTGGTGTTTTGTGTTTGATTACTGACCTATAAATAGTGCAGAATCTTGAATAGCCCTTAGCAATTTTACATAATAATGTTTCTTTATTTTAATATGTTCTTTAATATATCTTTACTTTATTTATTGGTTTATAATTTAGTCACTTTCATTGTGGCTCCCACTGTATTATAAAAATTATATGATGCTTGTTTTGAACTGTCAGCTTTCAAAGGTCAAATATTTTCTTAGTTTATAACAGGATCTTCCTGTAATCAGGCAAGATTGAAGCTGAGAGAAATGCACACTTTTTCTGTTTTCATGGTTTATATTAGAGATATGGCTCATGCAGCTTGTTCTTTTTGGTCAGACACCAGGGTTTTGATTGACACTTCTCTCTAACTATTTTCCTTGCGGTGCTCTAATTGCTACTTCAACATCAGTCTGCAACACAAACCGCATCCAGCAGAGAGCGAGTGTTTTGCACGTCTGAAACCAGGTCAGAGGAAAGCCTCAAAAGAATCAGGCTTAGGTAGGCAATGGAGATGCAATTGGATATCAGGTCCAACACCACTCTCTGTGTGGTCCGAGTTCTCTACTTTTCTCTCTGTGTATCGTCCTCACTTTGCTAATTCTGTGTCGCTGAAGCGCTGTTACAAAATAAAGCCCATTGTGTAAGACTTCTCACTTGGAGGTGACTACAGATTGATAGATTACCAGAGCTGGCTGTGAATTGGTTCTTCTCACGTCATGCGTCTAAATGTTTCTCACATGGTCCCTCTGCGAGAGCCGAATTTTCACATCCATTAGAGCGAACTAACTGCACCGAGCCCCAAACCTCTGTGAAACTGAGCTTCACTAATAATTAGACCTGCAATCACATTGATGGCTTGTGGGAAGGGTACGGCTCTTGCCAAAGCAACAGAAATGTGGAGGACTGTTGTGATTGGCATGCTTTAAGATAGACAATTTTGTCTATGCTGTCTGAATCGCTAAAAGACCCCAGTGATCTTATAAATAGGTCATTCTGTGAAACCTGTGCCCTTCACATTTTTGAAAATGTGATTTTTTAAATGACTAATATTTTGAATGTTCTATCAGACAACGTGTTTAAGTATTAATTGCAGTGCCATCTCGAAATAAATTGATGCATGTTAATGTATGTTGACTAAGTGTTGTCAAAAATACAGATTTTTCAAAACATATCGATACTGAAATATCTGAAACTCTTCCGCAGGATACCCAATACCAGCTGTGTTTTCACTCTCTTATCTCTCCGACAGCTAGTTGAGACAAACCCTTTTGGTGTAAAACGTATCGGTTACTAACGTAACCTTGGTTCCCTGAGAATAGGGAATGAGTGTTGCGTCTAGCTAGACGCTATGGGAAAACTCCTTTTCTCGAGAATATTAAAGCCTTTATATTAAAACGCAGTGCAGTTGCACAGCGAGCATAGAGTAGAGCGTCTAGCTTGCCATTGGCTGTGCTGCAGCAACTGCACATCCTATGGCGAGGCGGCTGAGACGCACGAACCAATCAGGGCGCTTCACACCAGAGAATGCCAGAGCCTGCCAGAAGGGGCGTGGCTTATGACTATATAAGCCTGGTCAGCTCGCCATGGAATCAGGTTAAATGGACTGAAGCGAAACACCCGACAGATGTGGTAGCACGGCAGGGTAAACAACACTCGTTCCCTACTCAGGGAACCGAGGTTATGTAAGTAACCGATACGTACCCTTTCGACAACGGTCACTTTGTGTTGCGTCTAGCTAGACGCTATGGGAACCCATTGTAAAACGCCGTGCTATCACCATCACTTCACCCTATATTATTTCTCTGAGCATACGTGCAAGGCAAATAGCATAGGATAGAAGCTAAGAACTCCCCTGGGCCAGAGAACCCCCGGGCCCTTATTATGGAGTATACTTTTAACGTAAGCTCAACCCTGCAATTTACAGGGAGCCCGGAACCCGACATAGGGAAATGCTTACAGAGCTTTAGGGCCCTTAGCCCGAAAACCATAAACCGAGAGAATCTGTGCTTGCAAAGCAGGGACCTGAAGGTTATAGAATTAAACAAAAGTTGACGGTGAGGACAGACCTGCCGCCGCACAAATGTCTTCAATTGGTACACCACTAGACCATGCCCATGAGGAGGCCATACTTTCAGTCTGAAATTGCAAGTATTGAGCATAATTTTACTCATTCCTGCAGATTTGGTGCTCACACCCAAAGTGTGCACATAAAGACAAGTATATTGGCCATTTAAAACCGTATAATGGTGTCCGTGCGTTAGGTCTTAAACTGCCAGAAGCCTAATATACCAGCTACCAAGTTGTGAGGTATTAAAAATATCTATATGGCAGTTTTCCCCCATGGTATCAGTCAAAATTGTGGCCAGTGAAAATGCTGAGTGGCTAGTAACTTTGGAAAACCACTAGCCACAGTGGCTGGTGAGCAAAAAAAGTTAATGTCGAGCCCTGTGTGTATATATTTAAATATACTTTTTGTGTGTACACTGTGTGTATTTTGACAACCTCATGACCAAAAAATATTTTATTTAATATAAAATAATTATTTTAATAAAATTAAAAGTATTTATATATAATGTGAAAGAGAGAAACAAATAGCACTCATTTAGTTGAATGAACCAAATGCTGTGAAGTCTGATTTGGACCGTTGCTCTCATAACATTGTCTTTCTCCTCTATCAGAGACTTCGTGTAAGCCAACGAGGTCTTTACTGACCTTCAGTTATGCTGAACAGCTGGCTAAATCGTGCTTCTCCAGAGAGCGGTTTCATCCCAGAGGGGGAAGATGGTGTATTTTCTACTCTGAGCTATTTAGAGATTAATTATATCTCCTCTGTCAAAGAAAAGGACCAAAAACTTTTAGTTGTCATTTTCAGATGGCCATGTTTCGTTATGCCGCTAACATACGCTGCCATGAAACAGATTGGCGTACTACATATAGCTAGCTTTTGAGGTGGAGGGATGGGGTTTGCTCAACGCTAGCAGCTACTCATCCACAGCCAATGTTGCATATGCTAATGCGCTCCTGACAAACACTCACGCTCCGAACACAGCGTTTGGCAAATTAATTCACGCTGCAGTGACTCATTGAGATTTCTGCTGCTGTTGTCGCACCAGAGCAAGCATGTTTTGTTAGCCCACAAAACATGCCTGCTACACAACAAAAGCTAATGAATTTTCTGGGCAAATCCTTTTGTTTTTTATCCAGCTCATTTCCATCTGGGCCTGGTTGTGTAAAAGTGCAAACATGCTAAATGAAAAGTAAAGTGTAGCATGATCTATCTTTGGTTCTTGTCTCTTGTGTTTCCATTTGTTTTATTTTTTCAAGACATCTCCTTTGCATTTTATGCTGCATTCACATCATAGAATCATAGTAGAAGCTAATTAGTTTTGGTTGTGAATTCGAAATTGCCCGATTTTGCCATTTGTGTTCTGACCAAAATCATTTGAATGCACAACACAACTCATTGTCAAAACAAACTTCCCAGGAAGACTTAAAATGCAGCAATAGGCCCTTGATAGTGAGCACATGGCGTGACACACTATCAGTCGTCACACTTGGGCTCTGGTCTTGATTTTAGGCTCATTGTTTTCGAGTCCAAGAGGAAGTGAGTTACAAGAGATGTGGACTCCATGTGGAAACCATTCCTTTGTTTCTGTAGCCACTTTCGAGAGCCTCGGGTTTGGGTTCTTACCCTGAACTGGAGCGTCAATGACAGTCTGAACTAAAGGCGCATTTAGGATTCAGTTTGTTATAGTTGAGAATAGTGTTGCTTTTTTGTTTTCTTAAATCTGTTCACCAAAAAGAATCATTCAGATGTGTTGACTGACTTGTTAATGGCCCTTTCTGCAGGTTTCTCTTATTCAGTCACTCAAATCACTCACTGACTTGAACTCTTTAAACCATAAAGATTCACCATAAAGATTAATTTATTGAATTTGTCAATAGCCCATTCTACAGATTACATTGTCCCACTCAAGTCTTTTTGTGTGATAAGTCACTGAATATTTTTTTTTTATCCTTTCATTGGCCGAGGACCACCCAGAGGCCGTCTGACTGACAAGTAAAACAACCAATCACTGTTAGTTTAGTTTCACGTCATGTTTAGGGGCTGAAAACGTAACGTAGATGTCTCTACAATAACATACCGGTGTGCAATGCCTGCGAACTTCACATACTTTTGAAAATACAGCGTTTAGTTGATTTTGATAAGCGCTCATTGTCACAGTTGTTAACGCGGCGGCGTTCTTCTTCCATAAGAGGGTTTGGTGTCACGGCACCTTTGTATCCAGGAGGACCGTTAAAGAATGTGACACGCACATCAGTTCAACCAATCTGATGACGACTTCAAAACTCCTGAAGTGTTTCCAATTTTGTGTGCCATATGCATCAGACGTTCAGCTAACTGTCCGTGACGTTGTCTCATGTCATTTTAATTGTCGTTGGTCATCAGTCAATTTTACACAGTATTAATTCTTCTGCTCTCTTTCTCTCCTTGTTGTGAATGAGAGTGACACATGACAGTTTGAAGGAGTGACCTGCCTCGTTCAAACCCTCCATGATTCAGATGTCTGTTTATCTCGTTCAGAGTCTCATTCAGTAGACCTCAGTGAACAAAGAATATCGTAAAATATGAGTCAATGCATAGAAGAGAGCAAGAATGATTTGTTCACTTGTTGCTAACATAATCTCTTGTTTCATTCTTACCTTTTGCTTTTATCCCAAATGCCGTTTTAGTGGCTATGACGTCCATCGGCTGGTTTGTGGAAGTGATCAGTGTAAACAAAGCCGGTGCAAAGAGGACTTTGGCAGCGGTGTACATTTGCACACACAGTCCATTAATCATCTGATAACCCCCGCAAGCTGTCCAACCATGTCTTTCTCATCCAAAGATTCTTGTTCCTTTGGCTTTTATTTATCCTTTGCCCCCCCCCCCCCCCCCCCACCAAAACATCGAAAATTGCTTCACAGCTGCTCTTGGGATGGGAAGAAGAAACATTTTCAGACACAGTGTTTACATTGCTCTTCTAGCAAAGTGCCAGTGGGACAGACAGACGTGTAATGGAGCGTTCCACCAAGTAGAAACACTGGACGTTGTACCGGACAACAAGTCAAATAACTGAGTGTGAGAGAATCTTGGCCTTGTTCCCCTTCCTGTCAGTTTGTTTTCCATGTCTCTACAAAATGTTTTCAGGCCCTTCACAGTTATGCTAACACAATCCAAACTCTCCTGGACTACTGTCAGAAATGAGACACTTAGTCCAGCATAAATTTTCGTTGGTAAGGACAAATGCTAAAGTTGCAAACCCAAGAGTGTTGACAAAGCATCTCACTTTTATCACTGTTTGAAAGTGTCTGTCAGACTTTGGTGTTGAGCTATAAATATCAAACCCTCTGCATTTCTTCTGTGTCAACCTTCTTGTTTTGTAGGCGCTGTCTGTTGCGGTATCTGAGACTGTAAGCAATGGTCCTGCGGGGTCACGTTTGGAGAAACATCTTGGGTTAAATACGACCCCTAGTTTGTTTGAAATGTTTCCTATAAAAGGCCTCAAATTTTTGGCAGTTTGTGTAATCTAAGAAGGCATGGCCTGTATTTGAGCGTTAGCTAGAAGTCGACTCGGGTCAACTATTCACATTAATTTAACTTTACGGCAATTTAGCCGATATGTAGCAAAGAGATTCAGCGAGCGGCAGGAACTCTTGGCTGTGGTGTAACCCAACAAAAACATCAAACAACAGCATAAACCTCTTCCAAAACCAGGTTATGGAAACACATGGAGAATGTGGCTTAGCTCCATTTAGTCCAAACAAGAAACAGGTTTTTATAGGATTTGGGTTGAAATTCAAGGCGTTTCGAGTGTATTGCGAACCCTGTATCGCCAGATGCAGAGTCTTGGTCAGTTTGAGAATATTGGATTGTACATTTTTCAAGGGATTCAAGTGTGGAAACAACGAGTCAATCAATCTTATAGAGGTTGGCAGTGGGAAACCTCTCGTTCTTAGCATCCCACACATTTTAGAGTTATCGGAAAAGGTGGCTGCTTCTTACAGGTGTTTGCCAAAAGCGGCAGAATTCAAAATATATTGTTTTACTAAACCACTTGGTTCGTTTGGTCTGTGGGTAAAAAAAACATTTAGTCCTGGTTTGCTTAGTGTTCACACTGGTATTTTAAGACCAAACCTAATGGCACAGGGATACATTCACAACCTTGGTCGCCTTTAATTTATGTATACTTTGCGATGAAACTTACCAAACATCCAAAACAATGTTGTGTTCTAGGCTAAATGCGCTTGTTGTATGTGCGTAGCCTACATATAATGGTATTTTGACCAGCTGAGAACTCATGAAGAGCTTATAAAATGTGTAAAGGAGTGAAAACAGTGACAGGAATCCCTCCGTCACACACAAACCAAGATCTGCTTCGAGGAGACGCGGTTCTGATGCCTGTATTCAACTGAGATGGGCAACATCGTGACTATGACGAGTAAAAACTGGATGCATTCTGTCCTTTTTAGGGTCACATCTTGTGACATCATGTGCTGTTTTTGGTTAGTTTACATGTTTGGTCCATGTTGCGTTTTTTTGCCATCTTTTCAGTGTCTCGGTCCACTTGTTTGGTGCACACCAGGGTTTGGATGGCAGCGTTCAGACTTATTCAAATGAACCGCACTAACAGAGCAATCGCACCAGGGTGGTTTTAATCCGATCAAACATGCCACGTTTGAACACACACTAAATCCAAGTACTACATCTGGTGCATAACTCATACAACACCATTTGTGCTAAAAAAAAATCTAATATTCTTCAAATCTTGCAGCTTAAGTAGTGTTTTAGTACATTCCAATGTCGTTTATAGGCGATTACTGGGGTGTTCTGAGAACTTTAACCTATTGTACCGATAACGTTAAATATGTAGCTAAAACTTGGACAAATTTAAAAGGTTAATATTAATTGTAGTTTAATAATCATGGAGTTGTCAAAAGTTGAAATGGAACTCATCGTAGGTCATTTGGATCAAAGTTGGAATTCGCAGGAACAGGGCAAAAAAAATTTGCTTTATTTAGTCATTAATGAAGTTGAAGAAAATTGAGCATGTAATTCCAGCCCAGTGCTTCAAGAGAACTGCAACATCTTGTCAGAATCCCTCATTTATCCAGACTCCCTGAGCCCACTGCTGCGTTTTTGCATGTCCGCAGCACAAGGCTTCTAAAGGCTGCTTTATTGATTTATTAATGCTGTAACTGAGGGCTCAGGAGACGATTGGCCGCAGTTATCGAGGCAGTTATTCCACCGTTCTTTTGGTCTGAGAAACATTACTGCTGCAATCCGAAGAATGTGTGAAGTAAGTGTTTGGATGCTGGTGGAATGCCGGTCAGGATTTTGCGGCGACCACAGATTTATTAAATTAATGTACTCATCAGATAAATAAATCCAAATGCACGTCGCTTACAATATAATATCTCCTGTGCTTCCCCACTTATATTCAGCAGAACACATTGTTAACCGCATGAGGAGCGGGTTGAGATGAAACTTTGAGTGCAGAAGGTGTGGAGTTTTTCAGCAGTTTGAGTGTCTGTTCCAGGCAGATCTGATGGGAAAACGACTGAAAGGTGTTTATTATGAAAGTCATAGTGCAGATTACTGAATACTGCTCCTCGTTTGCATGCAGGTCACCCCTGTGCTGATGTCAGTCAGGTCACATGACTCCTAACCCTGTCCTGGTTGGTCAAGTAGGTCATAAGAATTTATTTTTTTTTATCATACATTCCTTCTCAAAAAAATTAGCATATTGTGATAGTTCATTATTTTCCATAATGTAATGATAAAAATTAAACTTTCATATATTTTAGATTCATTGCACACCAACTGAAATATTTCAGGTCTTTTATTGTTTTAATACTGATGATTTTGGCATACAGCTCATGAAAACCCAAAATTCCTATCTCAAAAAATTAGCATATCATGAAAAGGTTCTCTAAACGAGCTATTAACCTAATCATCTGAATCAACTAATTAACTCTAAACACCTGCAAAAGATTCCTGAGGCTTTTAAAAACTCCCAGCCTGTTTCATTACTCAAAACCGCAATCATGGGTAAGACTGCCAACCTGACTGCTGTCCAGAAGGCCATCATTGACACCCTCAAGCAAGAGGGTAAGACACCGAAAGAAATTTCTGAACAAATAGGCTGTTCCCAGAGTGCTGTATCAAGGCACCTCAGTGGGAAGTCTGTGGAAAGGAAAAAGTGTGGCAAAAAACGCTGCACAACGAGAAGAGGTGACCGGACCCTGAGGAAGATTGTGGAGAAGGACCGATTCCAGAACTTGGGGGACCTGCGGAAGCAGTGGACTGAGTCTGGAGTAGAAACATCCAGAGCCACCGTGCACAGGCGTGTGCAGGAAATGGGCTACAGGTGCCGCATTCCCCCGGTCAAGACACTTTTGAACCAGAAACAGCGGGAGAAGCGCCTGACCTGGGCTACAGAGAAGCAGCACTGGAGTACCCACAGTCAGTGATGGTCTGAGGTGCCATGTCAGCTGCTGGTGTTGGTCCACTGTGTTTTATCAAGGGCAGGGTCAATGCAGCTAGCTATCAGGAGATTTTGGAGTACTTCATGCTTCCATCTAGGGCTGCAACAACTAATCGATAATAATCGATTATGAAAATCGTTGTCAACGAATGTCATTATCGATTAGTTGCTCTGCTTACGTCACGGGGAGCATTTACTGGTGATTGGTTGAAACAGGCCTATCATGATGCGGCACACACGCAAGGTCTCTCTCCCTGTGCCGCTCTGTCGTGCGCGCGCTACACAGTTTGGACTTTGGAGAACTCTCTTCTGTCTCGCATGCGCTCTCTTGCTTGCACGCTCTAGATTCCAGGAGTTTGAACTAATTTGCGGGCATCAGGGAGCCGCTATCAATATGCGGGAGACTCCCGGAACTTTCGGGAGACTTGGGATGTCTGTATTTTGTCTCGGGCATCAGGTTGTGCAATCATTTTGCTCGCAACATAAGTGATGGATTAAAATAGCGCTACGCAGAAATAGGCTAAATTATAACGGTGTTTAGAAAGTGAAGCACTAAATATAAAGGCAGTTATTAACAGCAGCAGTAAAAGATTGTTTTTTAGTCACTGTAGTCAGTGGTTTTCAGCGAATGCTTGTGCACTAATGCATCATTTTCTTGTCCTTTTAATCAAGCCTGTTTGCTGCGTCTCCATTCCGTTCTCTTTTTATAGCATTTGTCCTCTATTAAGTTTTAATTGTTTTACAAACGCGATCTACTGCGGCTCTACTACGTTCACACGCTTTTTTTCAGTCTTTCTATATTTATTTTAGCAATTTATCCTTATAATTAATTGAATCTTAAATAAAAATTAAATGAATTATGTACTTTACATGTTTTTGGTTTCTATCTTCACATCTGAACATGTCTGTGTAAATTAGTTTTTAACAAAAATTATTTTAAAACAATGTTGTATATAATTTAGATGTTGTTTTTCATGGTTGTCAACTTGCCATCAGCAATTATCATTAAAAACAATGCAAATATTGATATTAGTAAAACTCAATGTGTGGCTTTTGTACACTTTTACACATAAATACCATGATTAAGGGTTTTATTTAGTTGTAATAAACAAAAAATCAAATTGAAATTTTATCCGATTAATTGATTAATCGAAAAAATAATCGTCCGATTAATCGATTATGAAAATAATCGTTAGTTGCAGCCCTACTTCCATCTGCTGAAAAGCTTTATGGAGATGAAGATTTCATTTTTCAGCACGACCTGGCACCTGCTCACAGTGCCAAGACCACTGGTAAATGGTTTACTGACCATGGTATTACTGTGCTCAATTGGCCTGCCAACTCTCCTGACCTGAACCCCATAGAGAATCTGTGGGATATTGTGAAGAGAAAGTTGAGAGACGCAAGACCCAACACTCTGGATGAGCTTAAGGCCGCTATCGAAGCATCCTGGGCCTCCATAACACCTCAGCAGTGCCACAGGCTGATTGCCTCCATGCCACGCCGCAATTTCTTTCTGTGTCTTACCCTCTTGCTTGAGGGTGTCAATGATGGCCTTCTGGACAGCAGTCAGGTCGGCAGTCTTACCCATGATTGCGGTTTTGAGTAATGAAACAGGCTGGGAGTTTTTAAAAGCCTCAGGAATCTTTTGCAGGTGTTTAGAGTTAATTAGTTGATTCAGATGATTAGGTTAATAGCTCGTTTAGAGAACCTTTTCATGATATGCTAATTTTTTGAGATAGGAATTTTGGGTTTTCATGAGCTGTATGCCAAAATCATCAGTATTAAAACAATAAAGGACCTGAAATATTTCAGTTGGTGTGCAATGAATCTAAAATATATGAAAGTTTAATTTTTATCATTACATTATGGAAAATAATTAACTTTATCACAATATTCAAATTTATGTATGTATGTATGTATGTATGTATGTATGTATGTATGTATGTATATATATATATATATATATATATATATATATAAATTAATTAAATATTGTGAAGTATTTATACATCATGATGGTATTTGTAAAAAAATAAAATGCATATATGAATAAATAAAAAATGCCCAAGAGCATAAATGAATAAATTACACGCATTCTCAGTTTTTTTTTTTTTACATTTTCATAATGTAATTATTACATTGTAAAAAAAAAAAAAAAAAAAAACATTTTAACTCAAAAAAAAGTCTTATTTGTATTTTTGTTAAATATTATAATATTGTTATATGGGGGTAGAAATGCACATGTTATTGACTAGTTTTGTAAGATTCACTTTTAACTTTTTGTAAATGTTTTTCTAGTATTTGATTTAAAAAAAACATCTTAAATAGTCACAAACTATAGCATAACTGGTTTCATGCAAACAAATGGGATATGTCACATGTGATGATAAATTAGCATATAGAACAAATGACTCGTACGAATTTGATAAAACTAACTAAAGCAAAAAATGGTTTATTCACCCTTTCCCATTGTTTTTGTCTGACTTCCACCCAGCAATCCCATCATCCACGAGGACTTTCACTGCGGCTCCCGTTAAACCCCACGGGTAAATGACGGATGTGTTAATTCCATTCCTCCAATCAGCTTTGAGAGAACGCCAAATCATCTGCGTTGTTGCCCTTTCTTTCCCCAAAGACTTCCTGTGACCTCATGACATCTTCACTGTTATTTTCAGTGGATTATAAAGCAGATAGTTCTGGTCCTGGGTGCTGATTGGCTAATACAGCATCACAGCTGTGCAAAAACACACACATACATATATATATATATATATATATATATATATATATATATATACAGGTCCTTCTTAAAAAATTAGCATATTGTGATAAAGTTCATTATTTTCCATAATGTAATGATAAAAATTAAACTTTCATATATTTTAGATTCATTGCACACCAACTGAAATATTTCAGGTCTTTTATTGTTTTAATACTGATGATTTTGGCATACAGCTCATGAAAACCCAAAATTCCTATCTAAAGAAATTCGCATATTTAATCCGACCGATAAAAGAAGTGTTTGTAATACAAAAAAAAAGTCAACCTTCAAATAATTATGTTCAGTTATGCACTCAATAGTCAATACTTGGTCGGGAATCCTTTTGCAGAAATGACTGCTTCAATGCGGCGTGGCATGGAGGCAATCAGCCTGTGGCACTGCTGAGGTGTTATGGAGGCCCAGGATGCTTCGATAGCGGCCTTAAGCTCATCCAGAGTGTTGGGTCTTGCGTCTCTCAACTTTCTCTTCACAATATCCCACAGATTCTCTATGGGGTTCAGGTCAGGAGAGTTGGCAGGCCAATTGAGCACAGTAATACCATGGTCAGTAAACCATTTACCAGTGGTTTTGGCACTGTGAGCAGGTGCCAGGTCGTGCTGAAAAATGAAATCAGATGGAAGCATGAAGTGCTCCAAAATCTCCTGATAGCTAGCTGCATTGACCCTGCCCTTGATAAAACACAGTGGACCAACACCAGCAGTTGACATGGCACCCCAGACCATCACTGACTGTGGGTACTTGACACTGGACTTCAGGCATTTTGGCATTTCCTTCTCCCCAGTCTTCCTCCAGACTCTGGCACCTTGATTTCCGAATGACATGCAAAACTGAGCAACAGTCCAGTGCTGCTTCTCTGTAGCCCAGGTCAGGCACTTCTGCCGCTGTTTCTGGTTCAAAAGTGTCTTGACCTGGGGAATGCGGCACCTGTAGCCCATTTCCTGCACACGCCTGTGCACGGTGGCTCTGGATGTTTCTACTCCAGACTCAGTCCACTGCTTCCGCAGGTCCCCCAAGGTCTGGAATCGGTCCTTCTCCACAATCTTCCTCAGGGTCCGGTCACCTCTTCTCGTTGTGCAGCGTTTTTTGCCACACTTTTTACTTCCCACTGAGGTGCCTTGATACAGCACTCTGGGAACAGCCTATTTGTTCAGAAATTTCTTTCTGTGTCTTACCCTCTTGCTTGAGGGTGTCAATGATGGCCTTCTGGACAGCAGTCAGGTCGGCAGTCTTACCCATGATTGCGGTTTTGAGTAATGAAACCGGCTGGGAGTTTTTAAAAGCCTCAGGAATCTTTTGCAGGTGTTTAGAGTTAATTAGTTGATTCAGATGATTAGGTTAATAGCTCGTTTAGAGAACCTTTTCATGATATGCTAATTTTTTGAGATAGGAATTTTGGGTTTTCATGAGCTGTATGCCAAAATCATCAGTATTAAAACAATAAAAGACCTGAAATATTTCATTTGGTGTGCAATGAATCTAAAATATATGAAAGTTTAATTTTTATCATTACATTATGGAAAATAATGAACTTTATCACAATATGCTAATTTTTTGAGAAGGACCTGTATGTATATATATATATATATATAATGCACAGTTTTTTTTTCTTCCTTATGTTATGTATTATTACATGTAAATAAATGTATATTACGTATAAATTAGTGTATATTTATGCACAATTAAAATAACAATAAATAAAAATACTTTACAATATTTAAATTATTTTTAACAAATATATATATATATATATATAGTTTATTATTATTATTATTATATAATAAAATAATGAAAAATAAAACTATTGAAATATATAAATAATTTTATAATATAAATATACTATAGTATTTTCTTATTTTAAGTATGTGTATCTATATATACATACACAAATAATTAATTTGATAATATATAATATTTATAAATGAAATAATTATTGATTACATTAACATGGTGTCAGGGCCTTTTTGCTATTATAAAAGTTTTGAAGGGTTTTGTGATGCGTGTTATATTTTTAACCTTAGGCTAAGATTGAGAAATAGTGTTAATCTTTTGAAGTCTTTGGAGACTTCACTGAGACTGCAGCTGTTGGTCGTTTTCCCATGATGTTTCTGTGATGGAAGCACATGTGGTGAGTCCGTGACGTGTGAGCTAACAGTGGCTTGCTCTGATGTCATAACCCCAGATCGTGTTTGTCTCAGGGCCATGTGATGGACAACAGGCCAGAGCCCTCAGCTGCGTGTGTGTGTGGCTGCGTGACACGGATTGGGTACAAATATAGCAGAGCTCTTTTGATAATGAAAAGATGTACGTGAGCGTTTTTGTCCCCTGAGAGCAGACGCTCCCCAGAGACAGGCCCCACATTATGAAATTCATCATCCTCTTGTAGTTTGGCAGACTGTTTGTGGAGGCCACATCAAAAACTCGGCCAAGTTCAACGTTTCAGTCATGACACAGAATTCCTTTCACTTGCTTTATTGTCCCGTCTGCGCTTCAGACATGCTGAACTTCATGATGCATTAGCAAACCACTGAGCAGAACCCAACACAGAGAAAAAAGAAATCTCTCTCCAAAGTTGTTCGTATCTTGGGATGTGCATGTCTTTCGGTGTATATGCACTACTCAGATTTTCTTTTTAAGAAAATGCTTTTATTCAGCAAGGATGCATTTCATTAAATACAGTAAAGATTTGTATTTAAAATAAATGCGGTTCATTTGAACGGTCTATTCACCAAAGAATCCTGGAAAAAAATGTATCATGGTTTCCTCAAAAATATCGATACATTGAGAATAATCAGAAATGTTTCTTGAGCAGCAAATCATCATATTAGAGTGATTTCTGAAGGATCATGTGACACTGAAGACTGATGTAATGATGCTGAAAATTCAGTTTTGATCACAGGAATAAACTTCTAACATTTACATTTAAAATATATCCAAATAAAAAATTCACAAAAGTTCTGACTAGTTTGGAGCAAATAAATCAGAGAGACTTAATCAGACTCATCTCTAGTTACACTTCTATAGCAGTATAAATGTGTTAACAAAACATTTTGTAGAAGTGTATTGCGTTAAATGTGCTATTAGCAGAACAATTGGTTCTAACATTGAAAATAAATGTATACAGAGCATTATCTTACACTTCCAGCATCAAGTAAATGATCTGTTCTCATTGAGAGCTATTTGAAGCTTTTAAAATGCATGAATTTTAATATATGCAGAATCAGAATTGTGAACCAATGATATTGCACCGTGGGTGGATCTAAACAGTGACTGGCAAAAACATGATTAAATGTATCGCTTTTAGAGCAGGTTTAAGGGTGTGTGCTTTCAAACAATATCTGATAATGTTATATGCTGTATAAACACCCTAATAATACCGCAAGCTGGTGACTTTAATAAAACATGGCTAAAATATTGTTTTGGACTGAATAACCTTGCTCCAATAAAATCTAACGTAATATTTAGTGAGCAGGGCAGCGGGTTCATGCAGGCCGAGTTGGATATCATCGATACTATCGGCTGGGGCCGGAGCGTGCTGTGTGTAGACCACGCTCACCACACGGAAACATGCCTCTCATTACGTCAAAACACTCCCGTCTATGGCCATGCCTACCCTCCTTATTCCTTGCATTATTTATGTCGGCAGAAAAGAGCAAGTGACGACGATATAAATGGCCTTGGATGTGTTTATGAGCGTGCACACGCACAGATATTATTACAGGGACCGCAGATAAAGTTTCACAGAAACTTCACATCTTTGGTATCTAAGGAGATTTTGTGCTTGGGTTCCTGTCGGTTGTTGGCGTCTGAGGTCACGGTTCACAGCTCTCGGGTCCTATGGGAAGGTGTTGGGTAGATGTGAAGCAGGGAAAACAAGAGCAGCTGGGTTCAGTACAGCGCTGCAGCGAACTGATGACTCCCAGATGTTTAATAAAGCCCAACTCTGTTTCTGTAACACACACACATTTTTTGGACTGCTGATTTCTTTTAAAAAAAACAGGCATCAACCCCGTCCACAAATGCTGTTTTCATTTTAAAACCCATTTACCTTAATAAATGGGGTATATGTACTGTAATCTGTTTACGTCTCTCCGTAGTCTTGCACGCAACTGCCCAATGTTTTATCATTTCTCACAGTGTTAACGTTTCACCTCGTGTTTCCATGCAAAATGTTGCTGGACTGTGGGAACGGGAGCTTTGCATGTGGTTATGTGGACACTGTCTCTCTAGCGTTGTCCTCGCTCACTCTCTCTCAGTCGCTCTCAGAAAGTCAGAGAAGTTTGCAGACTTCGAAACTCAAAGACATGCTGTGACTTGGTAAAACTTTTTATTTGTGATCTGTGGATTTATTCTAGTTTTTTTATATATATATTAAATTAAATTAAAAGTATGGATAAATCTCATAAAACCATGTAAGGGAAAAAATAAGAAACATAATTTTCCATAACAAAATGAGACCTATTTCATTTATTTATTTATTTTGCAATGGCAGATCTCTTTTTTCTCTAGTTTCCATTTTTAATAGATATGGATAATTGTGACAAGAATAGAATTTTTTTACTGAATTAATACTTTAATTTATTATTATATTAATATATACTGCAGTGCAATGTTTTTTTGTTGTTGTTTTTTTGCATTACGGTAATGATAATTTGTTGGAAAATGTGCTCAAACTAATATAAAGTTTTTTGTGTTTTTTTTTTTTTTTAATCTAACAGAAATGCAAAATATAAATTAATTGTATTATTTCTTTCTTTGTTTTTGGTTTGAAATATGACCTGAACTAGCCATGGCAATCCTGTAAATTATTATATCACTTTATTAAAACAATTCAAAGCTTGAACTTTATCTACTAACAGGAAAGCTCTGTTTTGGACCAAGTTAGTGTCTACTGCAAACCATAACTGTATACTTTTTTTATTTTTATTTAAATTTTTATATATATATATATATATATATATATATATATATATATATATATATATATATATATATATATATATGTAACACTAGTTTATTTTTCACAAAACAATATCTCAATCCCACATTGTAATATTGTTCCATTAAACTGAGCATTTGGGCTCCAGAGGGCTGGACAGACACTGGATATTGTTCCAGTCCTTTCTGGTTCATTTTTTATTTTTGTGCTCATAACAAGTGGAAGGTTTGGTTACCAGCAGCTTGTAAACGAGCTCCTGTGTGGAATGTTTATCAGTTTGTTTCCACTGGATTATCCAGGAATGATTTGTAGTGGGCCGTGGCATTCTCGCTAATAAAACCGTGAGGGAGACTCTCAGTGTAATTGCCTTTATTTCACTCGTGCTGGTGTCTGGATAGTTTGGCTTCCATCGCTGGCCTTCACCGTGTTCACAGATTAGACTCTGTGAGCCAGACGTCTTGTGTTTTCATGCTTCTGCCAAATGTGTGTGTTTAGGAGAGACGACAATCCTATCTCTACACTGTCTTAGGAATGTTCTAAAAACTTCCAGAATCTCTCCGTGGCACAGATCCAGCGAGACGACACTTCTCAGTAACCCGTCCATTTTGGCTGCTTTCGTATTGTCCTGCACTCATTCTACCATGGGTTTGGCTCTGGAAGAGTGTCTCTCGTTTCCATTTTTCCCCAGTTACTCATTTCTTACTCCAAATATTTAATTTTTATTTGATGTATACATGTTCTTTACCCTGTTGGACTTGGATTGGAGTATTTCCGGATAGTGAAATTACCCAAACCGCATACACACACACACACTTACATGCTGAACTGCGTCCATTAATACAAAAAAAGACTCCAAAAAGCTGCGTTCACAAAGGCACTTTTGTGTTGGCGATCCGTTAAAGGTTTTCTTACCCAAAAGAAAGCAGAACACCTGCCGGTTTAAGACGACCACACATTCACCGGACAGTTTGTCCATATTAAACCTCTCTCTCTGAATTGTAACGGTTTAGTTCTTCCCACTCATACAAATGACACAAAACATGTTCAAGCATCTGTTTGGAAAGTATCATTATATTTTAATTAGTAATGCTTGTTAACGATTCAAACAACACTTTGTGCTCCAAACATGAATAAGTCTTGTTGAATTAAAAAAAAGAAAGAAAGGTGGAAACTATCCCAAGACTTTGAAGGCACCCGGATATATGAATTAGAATATAAGAAAATAAGAATGTGATTGATAAATTTTAAGAAATTGTTTTCCTTTAATAAAATATAAATTTCAGGACCATTAAGATATGTTGCATGATTTTAAACACATTATCCACCAAATTCTTATCACTGTAATTATATTTGTCATTTTTGCTCTTGATAATTCTGATCATTATATTTTTTCTTTATGGATTCATTTCAGGCCAGTACAACAAATACTATCATTATGCATATACTGTGTATATATATATATGTACATATACATGCATTTGTGCAATGTTGTTTTGCGCATTATTCTTATAAGAATTTGTTTGAAAAATGTGCTGAATTTGTCATGAAAATAATGCCACGTGTATGATTTTTGAATTGGGAGCTTTTCAGAAAATGTTCTTCATGCCATTGGCTTGATTCATCCTCTCTATTTCTATTATTCTTGTTTGCTAATTATACGCACAAATATACTGTTTTCTAAGTATTCATTAATGGTGAATTTCACAAAAGGTTGTGAAACCAGCTATTCTAATACAAAAGGTTTCGCATTGTTTCTGTGACTCAACCACTTGTGAATCAATAGCTGATTTGCTTACTGATATTGTTTTGATGCAATAGCTTAATCTTACCAAGGCTGAAACTGTTAGTGTATATGGATATACTAAACTGTGACTCTGAATACTAGTGTACTGATTAGTACATACTGCACAGTACTGTATGAAACACTATGCATTATGCATAAGCATTTCAAGTAGTATGCTACATGCTTGTCACATGACCTCAACATGTTTAATTTAGAAAGGGGCATCCAGTTAGCCTTTAAAAATACAGTATGCATTTGTTTTTTAAATTAGCAATTTAGTCACCTTAAAAGTTTGTCACTGCACATTTTGATCCAGTTATTTTGTGCACGTCGCTTTTCCACGTTCGGCCCAACCGTTCTCATTGCTTAACCGTTCCATTCCGTGCCGAAACGGATATGGTTTCATTTTCCACTGTGGGGCTGATAACAGCTCTTTGAAATGCAATACAAATACGTCAATCGTTGCCTTTAATGCAAGAGTTTACAGACGGTATGAGATGAATCATAAGTGTCACTTCACGCATTTTACCAGTACGGTTCAGCATGCTTAGCCAACCGTGGTGAGAACACACTGTGTATAAAGCACTGAGGAAAATCCGGAGCTGAAATCCGCTATGGTAATGTGCGTTTCATTTCCAAAATACACTGTAAGTGGTAACCAATCACAACAGACTAAGCCATCTGACCAATCAGAGCAGAGTAGACCAATCACAACAGACTAAGCCATCTGGCCAATCAGAGCAGAGTAGACCAATCACAACAGACTGGGACATCTGACCAATCAGAGCAGAGTAGACCAATTACAACTGGGCCATCTGACCAATCAGAGGAGAGTGGACCAATCAGAGCAGAGTAGGCTCTCGGAAAGGCGGGGTTTAGAGAGACTGAATCTTCGAACAAATCGTTTTCAGACTCTTTGAGAAATAAGGTGATGTGCAATGTATATTACAAGAAAATAAAGTGTTTTTTGACATTTGCATGTAAATCTATTGTAGGAGCATAATAGTTAAAATAGGGGCACTTTACCACTTATTGAACTGGATTGAATTAACAATTAACTGACTTGAGCTGAATAATGACACTATTGTCTTTTCTAGAGCTGCATTACAGCTGAAATTGAATTCGAACAGTATGGTAGTATGTTTTTTGGTCCTTTTTTGCTCTCTCTCTCTCTCTCTCTCTCTCTCTCTCTCTTTCTTTCTCTTTCTCTCTCTCTCTCTCTCTGCCCCTCTTTCTCCTTTCTTTACCTCCAGCTTATTTGAAATAATGACAGAGAGAATTACACTGTAAAAATACAGGCTCTGCTCCCAGGAGCAAAAAAGAAAATTGCTGGTTCAAAAGAGTCAAGTCAGCAGTGCAGGAAAGAGGCAGATGGAGATGAAGAAATGATTGGTTGAAATAAAAGTGTGCCCCGTCAGAGCTCGACCCTGATAATGGATGATTTCACCTCCGGGCGGGCAGGTGACAAAGAGAGTGAATTATTGTAAATATCCAGTAATCCGGCTGGCGCGGGTCATCTGAACACGTGCAGTGCCGTGTGTCTGCGTGTAGATTTGACTGATGGCTGCTCTCTCTCTGATCAAACCCTCCTGGGATATTAAACTTTCAGCACGTCTCTCAAGCTCACTTTATCTTGCGTAAAGGTTGACATAACTCTGAGCGGCAGTGAACGTCAGCCTTCGACTTTCTGGACAGAAGTCTCTCTTTGTCGTCTTAACAGTTTTATTTTACCAGCATATTACTACTGTAATCTTTTAAGACAATGACTGCTACATTCTGCATATTTAAAAAAATATATACACTGCCATTCAAAATGCCATTACTTTTATCCATTCCAGGTAGTGCTATGTTGTATTCTTGTGAAGGTATTCCATTCGAGTTACATACTACAATAATAGTATGAGTAGTGCCCTTGAATCTCGTTTTCAACTTTCTCTCTGACTGAATGAGTTTGTGTTCCTATTCTCAGATAAACGTGAGCCGCTCTCTCTCTCTCATTAAATATTTCTCCATGGATTTATGCTTTCCGTGATCTGTTTGGGCTAGCGCTCGTTCTGCTTTCATGCTTGGCCAGTGAAGCTGCAAGCGTAGAGTGGACTGCTGATAGATAAATGCATATATTTATCTGAAAGTTAAATAAATGCTACGGCACATTCCAGCACAGAGCAGAATCGTCTTTTAGGATAAAAGTACAGAAAAGTCTGAGCTATACTGCAAATACACTAAAATTGAATGAGTTAACTGATTGCCTCTCACTTAACTTGGGTTTTCTGAGTAACAAAGGCTTAGTTTGCAATAGTAAGATTACAAATTTGTACAATAAATTGTTAGACATTAAGTTAGTTCGAACAACTTTTAGACTTTACAGTGTAGAAGATCTGGTAACAGTGTAGAAATATCTTGTAAGTCTTTATTTTACCATGTCCTTGTTGAAAATGTTACATGTATTTACCATATTAATAACAGTAAATGATGCATAATTACATGCAACTAACCCTCAACCAAATCCTAATCCTACTCTAACCCTACAGTAAGTACATGTAGTTGCTTAATATTACTCAGTACTTAAATGTATAGTTACACTGTAACAATGACACCTTAAAATAAAGTGTAACCAAATGTCTTAATAAATGAAGTTACCATTGGCTAAGATTAGTAAATGCTGCAAAAGTGTTGTTCACTATTAGTTTATGTTAACTAATGAAACCTTATTGTAGAGGAGCTAACAATGAACTGTTTGTATTTTTATTAACTAATGTTAACAAATATTAATAAATGTGTTTCTCATCTAGTTAATGTATTTACTAAAGTTAACTACTGGGAAATAATTTAAGTGTTACCGAAAAATACAAATAAAGCAATCAAACATTATCAGCCATCGTTTAATGAAAAGATTATCAAGCCTGTTTAATGGAGGAAGGGTAAGTACTAGGAATTGTGATCCTGATCTAGTTAAACTCTAACCCTGCACTTGCCCAGCGGCTCTTGTGCGTCCCGTGTCTTTCATTTGCAAATGCACACGGCACTTATATTTAGCAGGCGCCATAAATTATATACACATTAAATCTCATGTTAGATTCAATAGCGTGTAGAGCATGAATCGTGTAATAAATAAAGTGCACGGTGGGTTTAGTGTTTGCAGAGTGGGATCGGCCAATGAAGCGCTGCTATTTATGATTGAATATTACCACACAGAGATTATGATAATGACTGTAGTTCTGTGTATGAAATGATTACTCAAGACCACGTCATCCTTCAAGCACTTCTGAAGCGCCGCGGACACTGAGTTCCTGAAGGCGAGCTCATGATAAGACAGATTGTTCGGTGTGACTCAGGTGAAGGACGCCACTCTGAGGAAGCCTTTGACGTCTTATGTAATTCCTTGTGAATCATGTCATTGCTAATGTTTCATGAAATCCACACAAGAGAGGACAAATGAAGCGGGTCTCGGAGACCTTCGTCCCTGTCGTAACCTCTATGTCAAGGTTGAGCAGACTCTCGCGGCCCGAGGGAGACACAGGTCTCTTTGAACATTATATTGTTAATGAAAATGGAAAACACATTAGATTCAGTGACTTCAAAGCCAAAGAGCATGAGAGGAACTTTGACTGTGATCCTTCATTAGCCTGTGTGTTTGGCCCAAACAACTCCAAATATGTTCTTTCAATCCTGTGAATATTACTGTGGAACGCAAAAGGAGACTTTCTGAAGAAACTTCTCACTTCTCTTTTCCATACGATGGTGGAGACTAGAAATGCAATGATCTATATATTATTATAATTTATGCTGATATGTAATGTTATACTGATAATGGATGAGCCAGGGTTGTTATAGTTACCTAAAACTAAAACCATAAAAAGAAACATTTGTCTCCTGAAATTAAATACATTTCAAATTAAATAAATGAAACTAAAATAAAAAAAAACTTTATTTCAGCTAGTCGTCATTTGACATTTTCATTTAGTTTAAGTTGATGTACTAAAATAACAAACTAAAACTAATAAATAACAATGAATAACTATAGAAATAAAAACTTATTCAAAATATTGATAAAAAAATACAACAGTATCTCAATGATAGTAAATTATATTTTGTTGAATTAAAAATAAATATTTTAAATGCTAAAAGTAAAGTTAGGCATCATAACATTATGATGTTCAGTACGATTAATAGATATTAATATATCTGCTATATTTTACATAATATGTTTCATTAAATTATTAGTGTTTTTAAAGTTCAAAAGCATCAAAATCATCATATCCAATGTTGGTTGAATATTATAAAAATTGGTCATATCAACCAATAACTAATATGGTACTGAAATTTATTCAGCAATGATGCATTAAATTGATCCAACGTGACAGTAAATACATTTTACAAACTTTTCTATTAAAAACAATGCTGTTCTTTTAAATACTCTATTTCTCAAATAATCCAAAAAAAAATGTTTCATGGTTGCCACAAAAATATTAAGCAGCACAACTGTTCTCAACACTGAAAATAATAAGAAATCAGAATGATTTCTGAAGGATCATGAGACACTGGAGTAATGATGTTAAAAATTCAGCTTTGATATTCACATAGAAAACAGCTATTTTAAATTGTAGTAATATCTCACAAAGTTACTGTTTTTACTGTACATCAAATTGATGAGCATAAGAGACTTCTTAAAAACAGATATATAAAACACATGTGGTCAGTATGAACTGGTTTATGAACATGAAAATTCTTGAATTCCTTCACGGGGAAAATAACAGCATACGGGATTGGAATGACGTGGGAGTGAGTAAATCATGACAGTAGTTTGATGTTATTCTCTTGCAGTCATCATTGTCTTAATCACCGCGTCCTTTGGGTGGAAAACATGAGCAATGTGAAGTCCGAGTGACTGTTTGCTTTGCCCTCCTCTGATGTTGTGCTATTCATCTTTTATTTCAGGGTGCAGATGTGCGAAACCATGCGCTCTGTCCTTTCAGACGCTCGTTGTGCCCGAGGCGTTTCACTCAGAGCTGTGAAGTCCCCGGCGTGTCAGATCACAGGGCCACTCACACCGCTAAAAGAGTTGATCCCAGTGCTACAGATTACCTCCTCGAGTGAGGACGCTTTTATGTCCGACATGAAGAAGTTCATCGCTGTACTCGTGCTTTTAATGAGCCTGAGAATGAAAGAGCTTTTAAACTCGTGCATTTTTTAGTTTTAGTGCCGGCTGGTTAATCATTCCATGATGCAAACTCTGAAGGCATTTTCATTAACTCTCGGGATCATTACGAAAGTCTTGACTATCTTTGGACAAACCGCCTGCCTCTTGTCTCACCGTCCCCCACATTTCCATCGGAGACATCATGGCCCTGCACTAAGCACTTAACGTTTAGCACACGTTATGCTCACGTGGGCAGGATGAGTTTAATTTCCTTCTCTTTTCCCTGTATTTTTCATGGGTCATTCCAGTTATATATAGCGCACAACATCACAGAATTCATCAGAAACATTGCAGTTGTTTTCCCATCAAAATTATGTCACTTCCTGGATGATGATGATGTCATTTAGGAATAGGAACTGTTTTTTGTTAGCTAAGGAAAACAATATTCTAGAGGAAACATGTTTGTTTGAAGCATATGATGTGTAGAAAGGGGGGAAAACTACATTAAACACAATAAATAATGAAACGCGCAGCATTATTCAGTCTGTTGATGTAATTTCCACTGAAACAGGAAGACGAAGCGGGACACATCGAACAGCTCCTCCCCTTTTTTAAAAAGCCAATCGCGTTTCATTTATATCACAGCGCTGCGAGAGCCATTGAACTCGGTAAAGCCGTAGTTTCCTCCTAATCTCTAACCGTTTCTCCTCCATATCGCTCTAAAATATAATTCTGTGCAGAATTCAAATGGGTCCGATACGTATTCTGGTCTGTGCGACTCGAATATATGATCCGCTCTGTGTGTCGTGTCTCTGGACCGGAGCTGCGGCGGTTCGCGTGACACTAACGTCAAACCAGACTTCATTCACCCCAATGGAAAGCATATTTACACTGTCTGAATCCTTCCCTATTCCCTATATAGTGCACTGTGTGCCATTCACCATGTAGAAAATAGCAAATGAGTGAACAAGTGACTGATTCAGCCGCAGCTGAATTTATAGTGTAGCTTCAGATTCAAGAGAGATTTTGATTGGGTGAGAAGCTGAAGTGCAGAGTGATGTCATCAAAAACCATTGATCCATATCGGCTGAAGTGAGAGAATGTAAGTTTTGAATGCTTAGATGTTCAAAATGACAATTTTGTCATTGTTTTGGCTGTAATGAAGCGCACGACAAAGGAGATGAAAACAAAAGTGTCTTTAATTAATAAATCCACCACATTAATTTATAAGTTGACAATAGCAGACAGGGAACAAAGGAAAACTCATGGCTTAAATACATGTGGAGTAATCAGGGAGAACACAAACAGGTGTGATGAACTAATGAACAACCTTGGAGACTAACTAGGGAACTAAGTATAACGTGAACACAGAAACAGAGTAACAAGAATGTAACAAGAATAGAATATTGTGATGTATACGTATTTAATAATGAAAAGTGTTAAATTGGACCCAATATTAAGACATAAATGATGGGGTCATGAAAAGGTCCTGCATAGAAATGACGCTCCTCTTCTCTATACCTTCCATGTTGATCAAAGTTTAGTTGGGTGTCTTTTTATACGTCCTTCAGTTCCTCCTCCTTTCCTTTCTGATCGGTATCTTTCTATGGTTCTCAGGTGGAGGTTTTGTTGCTCTCTCAAGATTACAGAGAACCCCCCCCCCCCCACACACACTCACACACACACACACACACTTCCTGTTCGGGCTGAGTTTGATTTACATCTGCTCATGGTGTAACATTACAGTTACTGTGCTCCCCAAGGACACAATTGTACAGTTCATCAGCACGTCTGGCAGCAGCACAGAGACTAACCCTGTTTGAACTGTGTGTTTACTACATTCATCACAATCAGTCCTGGCTAATTCAGCTCTCTGCCTGCGTCACTGCGAACCTGCTAATGGTGTGAAGCGCTACTGTGTGTGTGTGTGTGTAGCGCAGGAGAGCCGGACCTTTATCTGTCTCATCAGCTCATTCTTTCTCATTTAGTTCTCTCTATTCCTCTTTTACACACTTCCCTTTTGCATCATCATCTCTCTCTCTCTCTCTCGCTCTCTCTCGCTCTCTCTGTGTCTCTCACCTTCTCTCAAAAAGATCTACGGTTCATGTTGCACACTGGGTAATGAGAGACAGACTGTGCGGGTGAATCTCATCAAACCTGTCAAATGTAAAGGTTATATTTAATTTAGCCTTTAAATGTAATTTTTAAAACAAACAAAAAAATCTAATCATAAAAATATAATATGAAACTCAGATATAAAGTAATTTTTGCTACGATTAAATACTGCTCTGAAAAAATATGATAAAATACAGTATTACAAATGTTTGAAAATATGAAATATTACAGTGTTATTTTATTATTTGTGTACTATTATTGTATTTGTTTAGTTTGTGCTTTTGTCGTTTTTTATTACTTTTTAATATTTCTATTAAGCTTTTTTTTCAGTTTTAGTAAACTTATTTCAGTTAGTTGACATGGCAATATTTAAATTTTCAAACAAATCCATAATATGTGTATTTTATTTCAGCTTAACAACTATGGTTTTTAATAGGTTTAGTTTAGTAATATATATATATATATATATATATATATATATATATATATATATATTTGTGTGCATAATTCTAATTTTTACCTGCATTATGGTAATGCCAGTTTGGAGCAGAAATATGCTTAATGGTCAAATAATGTCTGCAAACATTATTGGTCTTAATGCCATGGTCCAAAAATAATCCTCCTTTTCTTTATGCAAATTATATAATCTTATTTATTTCCTTTGATTTTGGGTTAAATATGACCTTTAACCAAATAAAACCCACTGTGTACCATCAGTCACATACCATGGTATTACTTCAAAATGCGCATCATAAAGATGTGTTGTCAACTGTTAAAATACTGTACAGGAATATTCATTGGTGGGGCGAGATGAGGACAGGCCTGTCACTAACAGTACGTCGGGTCGTCGGGAACATGCTCCCTTTCAATACGCATGAGCGTCAGATAGAGGCGTTTAGTGTTGTGTGTGTGTGTGTGTGTGTGTCTGGCCCTGGGGAAGCGCTGACCTCACACAACGCTTTTCACTTCTGCTCAGAGACACGGCCTCGCTTCTGCGCCGGATAAGATTTAGGGCTTCTGAAAGTTACAGGCTCCAAGGATGTTCCTGTTTTTGATATTTTATGACCCTATTGTAAACATCCGTCAGTGATATGATGGCTTCTGGCTGATCGGATCTACATACGCAGCCTTTTGTCTGGAGTACTGAGTGTCTCGGGCTGGAGCTGTCAGGTGTGTGAGCATCTGTGCAGACAGACAGCGAGGGTCAGCAGAGAGAGGGCCTTGAAATATGCAATATGATACCGTATTAACAAATATGGCCCTAACAGGCCACTCATGGTACAGTGATGTTTAACCATACTGGAGTACAGTTTGCATTAAATAACACTGTTTTATCACACATAGTGTACTATTTTGTTGGTTAAATCTCACTCAGATCTGTCAGTTCCATTTTAACAAACTTGATAAGTAGTTTCATTGTAGTGTTTCAGATTGTTAGAAATTATGATATATTATATTATTATTTATATATGAATTTAGTAATATTTTGATTTATTAATACCTTTTATTTTCCAGTTATCAATTTAGTTTTAGTTTGAATGATTTTGCTATGTATTTTTTTTTGTGCAACATTTCTATTTAGGTCAGATTTATTTTTCTTTTAGTTTAATAATTTTAGTTAGTCCACATTTAATTTGATATTTATATTTTATTTAGCTTTAATTTCAATTAACCTTTTTTTTATTACTTTTATTTAACAATACCAACACTTTTATATTATATTATATTATATATGATATTATTAAATATTAAAATGTTTTCTAAAATGTTGCTATTTGGTTAATGTTTGAAGCTTTTTCTGGAAATATAAATGTATTGAACAAAGAACTTTTTCAGTTTAGCTTTTTAATGTTGGCCATTAATTAATAAAGCATTTATTGTGGAGTAATTATTCATTTAGGGGAAATATTACATGAAAAAGCCTGAAAAATTAGGTTTCAACATTTGGCCGACAGTAAAATCCCACCTTATTGATGAACTGTTCGGCAAGCACTGATCAAAGCAAATCTGTCATAGCTATTCGTGAGATCATATCTTTGTGGTATTGTGCTAATTTCCATTGCTTTTGATCCAGTTATGTCCTCCTTTTATGTATTTGGTCACTATTTGGATTTGGAGCACAGCAACAGTTATTGTTCCCAGAGCGATTCAAGAATGAACTAATTGGCCCTATCAATCAGGTGAGGGCCCATTTATCAGTCAGAGCCATACTGAACAGATTAAGCACGGCAAGATCCCCCAATTTATTGTTTCATTAATTAGCCTGTTAATCATCAGCCTATCATTTGGTTGTCAGAAGTGTTTAAGTTGAACAGAACTCGGCAGGCAAATCCCCTCGGCTAATTGACTTGTGATGATCGCGGGCCTGTGAAGGCACGGACTCACTGAGCTGTAAATTACACAGGCTAAAGACCATTGATGACGTGTGTTTAGGGCTGTTGATTTTAGAGAGGACCGACTGTGCTGATGATTTTTATGAGTCTGTGTTATAGTACCGCACGGCCTCGCTTATGCTACATGAGACGGTTAGCTCGTGGGAACGCCAGCGCGCTCACAGTTTATTGCTGTCATTTATGTGAACTGTATTGTTTGATTGATAAGCTCACCCACAACTTCCCTCTTTAGTGTTTCTCTATTGCATTCCAGCCCTTTCTCTAGCCTAAAGGCATTTTTACACATTACAGGAAAGTTTAAACCCACAATGATTTTTCCCGTTGCTGCTCTAATAGCAGCGAGAATCAGCCGGTGCAATAGTGATTAGAGGCTTCATGCCCATTCAAGCCAAAATCATCTTAAAAATGATATTTTTACGTTTGATGCAATCACACTGGTGTGATTTAGTGCGGCATGTCATCAACTGCTAAATTTAAATCTGTGTTCATGCTTTGGCTTTGGCTTTGGCGTCCATCGCCCGTTATAGATCAACTAATATATCATTATAATGGTGTTTAAACCAGGGGCGGTTTTAGACCCTTTTTAAGGGAGGCTTCTTAGGTGGTCATCTCACCCTCCCTAAAACTATAACCACTATCTAAATGATTGGGTCAGTGCTGCTTCCTCAAGAAAGTTGATCATTTCTCATGTGTTTTTAAGTCTTGTCAGTTTAAAGGGTCAAGGGATTTTAAACCATTCAATCGCAAGAACTCGCTGTGATAGATCATACCAAATTGAGTTCTCTTTCATTTCTTAAGCAAATACACACAAAGTTATGTCAAATGATGTCACCTGTTGACTAGTATCCACATAAACAGTCTTAATTGAGCGTAAACGGTTCAGTTAACGGATCCGTGCATTAGGTCTTAAAGTGACAACCTCATATACCTTCTGTTTACTATGTTAATAATGTTAATCAAACAACAAAAGAAAGAGAGAATCCCTCACTGCTCTTAACTTCTGTAGCTTTAATAGGTATCTGTGCATATTTTCTTCATACAGTACTACAGTTTTCACAAGCATTGTAAACTATACTGTTTATTTAATTTGCATCTTTGTTCTCTTGTATTTATTTGAACTATTGCTTGAAATTTGTAAGTCCCCCTTGGGATGAAATTCTAGAACCGCCCCTGGTTTAAATACACATGTACACCTTTTTAAGAATAGGAGTATCAGATATTTCAGATATTATCAGTCAGTCAGTCAAATAATATTAAAACTAGGACACAAAACATAATCACAGGCAATGCACAAAGTATACCACTGCACCTACTTATGACTATATGCAGTAAGTTTTAAAAGGTATTTAAAATCATCAAATGTTGATGCCGATTTAATGTAAAGTGGCAGATTATTCCAGAGCTGTGGAGCAGCCACGATTTCCTTTCAGTTTAAGACGTGTCCTGGGAACAATCAACCGTAAACTGTTGGTTGATCGGAGGTGTGGATGCATGATGAAATGAAAGGAGATCAGAAATATGTGGCGGAGCCAAACCATAGAGGCCTTTATAAACAAACAATACTGCTTTAAACTGAATACGATATTTGACTGGAAGCCAGAGAAGAGAGACCAGCACTGGGGAAATATGTTCCCTTTTCCTAGTTGTAGTCTAAAAGTCTAGCGACAAGCTGGAGACGTGAAATTTAAGACTGTGAGACACTAGAGTACATTATAATCCAGTCTGGATGAGATGGAAGGATAATTAACCAGTTTGGGAATGTTTAGAATAAAAAAGGACAATGAAATAAAACCAATACATCAACCATACTGCACTATTTTAACTGTGGTGTGTCACGTGACAAGAATGATGCGTCACCATGAAAATAATAATAGATAAAAATGCCCCCCCCCCCCCCCCCCCAACGATTTTCGTTCTGAATTTTTATAAATAATTACAAAGAAATGTCAAGTGACTCATTGAATTAAACGGGAAAATTTAAAGTAGGAAGACTGAAATAATAGATATAGTAAAATGTATTCCAATAATCTTTTCTAAAAAAGCATTTGTTTTAATTTTTTACAGTGTTTCTTGTTAGTATAAAGTTTATGAACATATTTGTTGCGTTGTCATCGCTGAATTTCCATTAAAACGGTTAATAAATAGCTGGAGTTTGTGACGCTTGAGCTTTTCAACAGGGTTTACGGTCTTATAAAAGCTTGTAAAGTTGAGAAATTGGGAGGTAAAGACATGACACTTCTCTACAGCATCTGCTGATGGTTCATAAACACTTTTAAAACTGGTTAGCTGTTAAATGCCGGAGAGTTCACATATATTATACTAAGAACAAACTCTGAGCAGAGATCACCAACTAGCCGGGGACTGTGTTGAGACAGATCCAACCCTAAATCAAAGGCATATTAAACAGACTCATTCCCTGTTGGGTAAACCAATCCGTGGAAAGCAGCTCATTTCCAATAAACTGCTGTAAACGATTCACTCGTTGAACTTTCTATGAAAGATGTAGAAGCAAACGTTGCATTAGCGGCCCACCTGCAGCTTCTAGATTTGCAGTTGTTAGCACAGGTAGCGCATAAATAATGAAAACTCCTCTAGTTAATGTGCTTGTTTTGCTCATACAGCTAGCAGGTCCAGTCCAGACCTGTTCCTTTGTTGATCATAAATGTCTTTGAGACTGATGGCCACATTCTTCTGTCTTGTTCCCTGGGTTGCGGATGTCCTGTGTAAGATGCATCAGGGCGAGATGCTATGCTAATACTTCTTGGCAAGTTGCAAACATCAGACCAGTGAAATTATATGGACTGTCCTGTGTAATAATGAGAGGAACTTATACGTTAACAAAATGACGCAGACCCGAGATGAAAGGAAGATCTGGGCTGTGTGAATTCAGAGTGATTCCAGAGCAAAGGTCTCAACATCAAAAGCTGCTCTGGTTTTCATGAGGACAGGAGATGTGAGAGAGAAGTTATCCAATTTATGATTACAGGGTCAATGATGTAACACTCATGTTATACAGTATACACTACCGTTCAAATGTTTGGGGTCGGTAAGATTTTTAATGTTTTTAAAAGAAGTCTCTTCTGCTCACCAAGGCTGCATTTATTTGATTAAAAATACAAAACAAACCCAGTAATATTGTGAAATATTATTTCAATGTAAAACAGCTGTTTTCTATGTGAATATATAGTAAAGTGTCATTTATTCCTGTGATCAAAGCTGAATTTTCAGCATCATTACTCCAGTCTTCTGTGTCACATGATCCTTCAGAAATCAGTATAATATGTGGATTTGATGCTCAAGAAACATTTCTCATTATTATTAATGTTAAAAACATTATTTAGATTTTTATTTCGGGATTCTTTGATGAATAGAAAGTCCAAAAGAACAGCATTTATCTGAAATAGAATATTTTGTAACATTAAACACTACCGTTCAAAACTTTGGGACCAGTAAGAATTTTTATTTTATTTTTGGGGGGAAATAAATAAAATAAATCAATACTTTTATTCATCAAGGGGGAGTTTAATTAATCAAAAGTGACAGTAAAGACGTTTATAATGTTACAAAAGATTCTATTTCAAATAAATACTGTTGTTTTTAACTTTCTGTTCATCAAAGAATCCTAACAACTGTTTACAACTGTTTTCAACATTGATAATAATCATAAATGTTTCTTGAACATCAAATCCACATATTAGAATGATTTCTGCAGGATCATGTGACACTGAAGACTGGAGTAATGATGATGAAAATTCAGCTTTGATCACAGGAATAAATGACACTTTACTATATATTCACATAGAAAACAGCTGTTTTACATTGAAATAATATTTCACAATATTACTGGGTTTGTTTTGTATTTTTAATCAAATAAATACAGCATTGGTGAGCAGAAGAGACTTCTTTTAAAAACATTAAAAATCTTACCGACCCCAAACATTTGAACGGCAGTGTATATATATGTATATATATGTATGTGTGTGTGTGTGTGTATATATATATATATATATATATATATATATATATATATATATATATATATATATATATATATATATATATATATATGTGTGTGTATATGTATATATGTATGTGTGTGTATATATATGTGTGTGTGTATATACAGTCATGTTCAGAATTAATGGCACCCCTGGTAAATATGATCAAAAATGCCTGTAAAAAATAAATCTGCATTGTTTATCCTTTTGATCTTTAATTTAAAAAAAATGCAAAAATCTAACCTTTCATTGAAGTAAAATAATTGAAAGTGGGAGGGAAATCACTTTACGAAATAAATGTTTTTCTACAAAACACGTTGGCCACAATTATTGGCAACCCTAGAATTTTTTACATGTAAAATATCTCTGAAGTATATTCCTATTAATATTTACCTTTTTTTAGCACACCAGGGTGACTAGGAACATTAAATTGTCTTGCTATGACTTCTTGTTTCACAGGAGTTTAAATATGAGGAAACACAAAGGCCAAATCCCCTTAATCATCCATCACAATGAGTAAAACCAAAGAATATAGTTCTGATGTGCAGCAAAAGATTGTTGAGCATCACAAAATAGAAAATGACTGTAAAAAAAATAGCTAAAGAAATGAAAATCCCCAACTTGACCATCAGGGCAATAATTAAGTTCCAATCAACTAAAGATGTTACGAATCTGCCAGGAAGAGGACGTGTGTCTATATTGTCTTAATGCATGGTGAAAAGGAAAGATTGAGTGGCCAAAGACTTTCCAAGGATCACAGATGGAGAATTGCAGAGATTACTTGGTCTTGGGGTCAGAAAGCCTAAACAAAATATATCAAACAACCCCTACATCACCACATGTTGTTTGGGAGGGTTTCAAGAAAAATCCTCCTCGCTCCTCCAAAAATAAACTCCAGCATATTCAGTTTTCAGACATGACTGGAACTTGAAAAGGGACTGGATTCTGTGGTCAGATGAAACAAAAAAAGGGCTTTTCGGCAGCAAACCCACCAGATGTGTTTGGTGCAAACAGGGATAAAAAGTACCCCATGCCTACGGTTAAATATACTGTTGGATCTTATATGTTGTGGGCCTATTTTTTTGCTGGAGGTCCTGGACATCTTGTTCAGATACATGGTTTTATGGATTCTAGCAAATACCAACAGATAAAAAATCAAAACCTGACTGCCTCTGCTAGAAATCTTATAATGGGCCGTGGTTGGATCTTCCATCAGGACAACGGTCCAAAAGAAACATCAAAATCAATACAAAAATGGGTAACTGAGCACAAAATGAAGCTTCTGCCATGACCGTCTCAGTCCCCTAAACTGAACCCTATAGAAAATGAGTGGGCTGAACTGAAGAGAAGAAGCACCAACATGAACTTGTGAATCTGAAGGATCTGGAGAGATTCTGTATGGAGGAATGGTCTCTGATCTCTTGTCAGTTGTTCTCCAAACTCATCAGGCATAATAGGAGAAAACTCAGAGCTGTTATCTTGGCAAAAGGAGGTTACAAAAAGTATTTAATAACAGGGAGCCAATAATTATGGCCAGCATGTTTTAGAGAAAAGCATTTATTTCATAATGTGATTTCACCCCCCACTTTCAATTATTTTACTTCAATCAAAGGTTAGATTTTCGCTTTTTTTTTTTTTAATTAAAGATCAAAAGGATAAACAATGAAGATTAATTTTTTACAGCCATTTTTGATCATATTTACCAGGGGTGCCATTAATTCTGACCATGACTGTATACATATATATACAGGTCCTTCTCCAAAAATTAGCATATTGTGATAAAGTTAATTATTTTCCATAATGTAATTATAAAAATTAAACTTTCATATATTTTAGATTCTTTGCACACCAACTGAAATATTTCAGGTCTTTTATTGTTTTAATACTGATGATTTTGGCATACAGCTCATGAAAACCCAAAATTCCAGTCTCAAAAAATTAGCATATTTCGTCCGACCAGTAAAAGAAGTGTTTTTAATACAAAAAAAAAGTCAACCTTCAAATAATTATGTTCAGTTATGCACTCAATAGTTGCAGAATTCCTTTTGCAGAAATGACTGCTTCAATGCGGCGTGGCATGGAGGCAATCAGCCTGTGGCACTGCTGAGGTGTTATGGAGGCCCAGGATGCTTCGATAGCGGCCTTAAGCTCATCCAGAGTGTTGGGTCTTGCGTCTCTCAACTTTCTCTTCACAATATCCCACAGAATCTCTATGGGGTTCAGGTCAGGAGAGTTGGCAGGCCAATTGAGCACAGTAATACCATGGTCAGTAAACCATTTACCAGTGGTTTTGGCACTGTGAGCAGGTGCCAGGTCGTGCTGAAAAATGAAATCTTCATCTCCATAAAGCTTTTCAGCAGATGGAAGCATGAAGTGCTCCAAAATCTCCTGATAGCTAGCTGCATTGACCCTGCCCTTGATAAAACACAGTGGACCAACACCAGCAGCTGACATGGCACCCCAGACCATCACTGACTGTGGGTACTTGACACTGGACTTCAGGCATTTTGGCATTTCCTTCTCTCCAGTCTTCCTCCAGACTCTGGCACCTTGATTTCCGAATGACATGCAAAACTGAGCAACAGTCCAGTGCTGCTTCTCTGTAGCCCAGGTCAGGCGCTTCTGCCGCTGTTTCTGGTTCAAAAGTGGCTTGACCTGGGGAATGCGGCACCTGTAGCCCATTTCCTGCACACGCCTGGGCACGGTGGCTCTGGATGTTTCTACTCCAGACTCAGTCCACTGCTTCCGCTGGTCCCCCAAGGTCTGGAATCGGTCCTTCTCCACAATCTTCCTCAGGGTCCGGTCACCTCTTCTCGTTGTGCAGCGTTTTTTGCCGCACTTTTTCCTTCCCACAGACTTCCCACTGAGGTGCCTTGATACAGCACTCTGGGAACAGCCTATTTGTTCAGAAATTTCTTTCTGTGTCTTACCCTCTTGCTTGAGGGTGTCAATGATGGCCTTCTGGACCGCAGTCAGGTCGGCAGTCTTACCCATGATTGCGGTTTTGAGTAATGAAACAGGCTGGGAGTTTTTAAAAGCCTCAGGAATCTTTTGCAGGTGTTTAGAGTTAATTAGTTGATTCAGATGATTAGGTTAATAGCTCGTTTAGAGAACCTTTTCATGATATGCTAATTTTTTGAGACAGGAATTTTGGGTTTTCATTAGCTGTATGCCAAAATCATCAGTATTAAAACAATAAAAGACCTGAAATATTTCAGTTGGTGTGCAATGAATCTAAAATATATGAAAGTTTAATTTTTATCATTACATTATGGAAAATAATTAACTATCACAATATGCTATTTTTTTTAGAAGGACCTGTATACACACATACACATAATATTAAAATATCTAAAAAATATATAAAACTATAAAAAAGATAACTAATTAAAACGCTTCAACACGCATGTTTAAACAACAATAAAATCAGAAATGGCCGTTCACTGTTGGCTCTCACATTCGTGTGATGAGAGATGACTCTGCATGCTTAAGTGATATGATCCTGGTTCCAGTGGTCTTAATCCATGTATGTCTTTTCAAAATGTCACATAGCACAATAGTCACGTAATAGTCTATTTCAACATGAAAACTACAGCTAGCCAAATTAAAGAAAGTGAAAATGATTCAGAGCAGCATGTCGTTGTATTGTACAGGACCCTCACAAAAAATCCTAAAAATATTACAACTGAGAATGGGGACTACAGAAAGCTTTTTGGTCGTACAGATAAGAGTAAGGCATCATTCGAAACAGTAACAGGTATTCTTTTATTTGTACAGTCATAATAACAACAGATCGTTATGCTTTTGTTCAAATAAAGGGAAATAAACAAACAAACCGGATGCGCTTTCTGCCGTCTATGTCTCCTTTCTGGAGTTTGTCACAAAAATGAACCGAAACTCTGTGTATAGCCTACATGCCTCAGTCATGATACGAATAATATCTAGCTTGAAATGTGAAATTTAAATGAAGCAATTCAAATCAAAATAAATTATGTAATCCATATGAAACCAACGAGAGGTACAGAGGTAATCTGCTCAAACATAGATGTTTATCATGTGTATGAGTGCTTTACAATGAGGAAAGCACAAGGCTTATGAGTAAACATCTCACTCTACTTGATGAATTAAAATGTAAAAATGGGTCCCACTTTATATTAAGTGGCTTTAACTACTATGTACTTACATTGAAATTAATAATTTGATACAATGGACTTTTTGTGTACATGTTTTTACATTGTACTTATATTTTGAAAATACCTGCATGTAACTACAGCTGTAATTAATGTATGTAATTACATTTGTAATTACACAGTTGACCCTTCCCTTACACCTTAACCCAGCCTTAAACCGACCCACACACACACCTGACCCTAACCTTACCCGTATCACACACACCTGACCCTAACCTTACCCGTATCACACACACCTAACCTTACCCGTATCACACACACCTCACCCTAACCTTACCAGTATCACACACACCTGACCCTAACCTTACCAGTATCACACACACCTGACCCTAACCTTACCAGTATCACACACACCTGACCCTAACCTTACCAGTATCACACACACCTGACCCTAACACACCTGACCCTAACCTTACCCGTATCACTGACCCTAACCTTACCGTATCACACACACCTGACCCTAACCTTACCAGTATCACACACCTGACCCTAACCTTACACGTATCACACACACGTGACCCTAACCTTACCAGTATCACACACACCTGACCCTAAACCTTACCAGTATCTCACACACCTGACCCTAACACACCTGACCCTAACCTTACCCGTATCACTGACCCTAACCTTACCGTATCACACACACCTGACCCTAACCTTACCAGTATCACACACCTGACCCTAACCTTACCCGTATCACACACACCTGACCCTAACCTTACCCGTATCACACACACCTGACCCTAACCTTACCAGTATCACACACACCTGACCCTAACCTTACCAGTATCACACACACCTGACCCTAACCTTACCAGTATCACACACACCTGACCCTAACCTTACCAGTATCACACACACCTGACCCTAACCTTACCAGTATCACACACACCTGACCCTAACACACCTGACCCTAACCTTACCCGTATCACTGACCCTAACCTTACCGTATCACACACACCTGACCCTAACCTTACCAGTATCACACACCTGACCCTAACCTTACACGTATCACACACACGTGACCCTAACCTTACCAGTATCACACACACCTGACCCTAAACCTTACCAGTATCTCACACACCTGACCCTAACACACCTGACCCTAACCTTACCCGTATCACTGACCCTAACCTTACCGTATCACACACACCTGACCCTAACCTTACCAGTATCACACACCTGACCCTAACCTTACCCGTATCACACACACCTGACCCTAACCTTACCCGTATCACACACACCTGACCCTAACCTTACCAGTATCACACACACCTGACCCTAACCTTACCCGTATCACTGACCCTAACCTTACACGTATCACACACACGTGACCCTAACCTTACCCGTATCACACACACCTGACCCTAACCTTACCAGTATCACACACATCTGACCCTAACCTTACCCGTATCACTGACCCTAACCTTACACGTATCACACACACATGACCCTAACCTTACCAGTATCACACACACCTGACCCTAACCTTACCAGTATCACACACACCTGACCCTAACCTTACCCGTATCACACACACCTGACCCTAACCTTACCCGTATCACTGACCCTAACCTTACCAGTATCACACACACCTGACCCTAACCTTACCCGTATCACTGACCCTAACCTTACCAGTATCACACACACCTGACCCTAACCTTACCCGTATCACTGACCCTAACCTTACCAGTATCACACACACCTGACCCTAACCTTACCCGTATCACTAACCCTAACCTTACCCGTATCACACACACCTGACCCTAACCTTACCCGTATCACTGACCCTAACCTTACCCGTATCACACACACCTGACCCTAACCTTACCCGTATCACTAACCCTAACCTTACCCGTATCACACACACCTGACCCTAACCTTACCCGTATCACTAACCCTAACCTTACCCGTATCACACACACCTGACCCTAACCTTACCCGTATCACTAACCCTAACCTTACCCGTATCACACACACCTGACCCTAACCTTACCCGTATCACACACACCTGACCCTAACCTTACCCGTATCACTAACCCTAACCTTACCAGTATCACACACACCTGACCCTAACCTTACCAGTATCGCACCTAATTAGCAGCACAAGTGTTTTACAATACAACCTGAACACAGTAAGTACATTGTACTTACCTAAAAAGGTATTAAAATGTTCCTTTTTCACAATGCTCCGAAAATGTTACTTTAACAACTGCACGAAATATCCACTGTGGTTCGTGATTTATTTTCATGAATAAAAAAAAAGCTTTTCAAAAACATCCCCCCCCCCCTGCTTTTTCAGTTGACATTCTTATTTTTATAGTCATTCAATCAAAAGCTTTGTTTTAAAGAATATAAATGTAGCAAAAATCCCAACATGAATACAAAAGTGAACTTGGCACACGTGTGTGTTCATCGTTGACCCTGTACAGTGAATGCAGGTTATGTTCACTTGGTAAAGCACCTCACCCTTTTACTGACCTTTCCAGAGAGAAAAAAACAACAACCTTTGTTGAGGCCTTTAATAAATTGAGAGAGGTGGAGTTTATCCATCCTTAAGGGCTTTTCCATGAAGCTGTATGCTCACTTCATTTAACGAAAAGCCCATCTGACCTCATTGTGTGTTGTCAGTAATGTCTGCATGTTTAGTGTACTGTTTTATTTGTTTGCACTGCAATAAACTATCTAAGCCCACTAGATTTAAGTAAAAATAAATACAACAAAAACAAATACTAGTGCATGTTTAATCAGAAAAGGAAAGGAAACACATCAACAGTCCTGACCCCGTGTGGCTCGTCCACTGAGACACAGAGGAGATTAGCATGGACGCTAATCAGAGTCTCAGATTCACAATAACATCTATGGAACTGAATGTACTTATCGTTAAACGATAGCAGTCGCTTCTCAAACCCCGGAGGGAGGGTTGTGTTTCATATGCAGAACCTGATGGGTTTTTTTTAAATGGCGCATCTGTAATGAGCCAACGAGACCCATTTAGCATCTCTGTTATGTTATTTACCTGTAATGGAGCACAGGTTACACGAGCAATGACATCATATCCTGAGCGCATGCTTATTGGACGAAATAGGCACATTTTCTCCTGTGGTTGATGATAAGCACCAGATGCACCGATCGGACAAACATTAGCTCAACTGAAGACGAGCGGACTGTCAAATGCACAGACTCATCCTCCAAGACCAACTCTCTCACACATGAGGTGAGCCACAAACACAGGTGACCTCTCATGACCTTCCGTGAGATCAGCAGATTTTTAGATTTATGATTGTGAAACTATAGTTTTCTCTAGTTGATCTACTCCCACAGGTCCATTTCGCATATTTTTCATTTGTATTTCTTTGTACAGCCTTTTGAAACAGTGTTATTTTAGTTATATAGTATTTATTTATATTTTGAATTAGCCTTCATCTTCGTATTATGTTTTACCTTAGTTTAAGTGTGTGTGTGTGTGTGTGTGTGTGTGTGTGTAATTTTTTTCTAATTTATTTATGGCTATTATATTTTATTTAAAGTTTTATTAAATGATTGTTATGTTACATGTTAAGCACCTTGAAACATTGTTATGTTAGCATTATTTATAAAGTATTATAGTATTTATTCGTATTTTTAATTAGCATTTATTTTTATATTTTAAGTTTTACTTTAGTTTAATTATTTATTTTGTTTTATTAAATCATTTCATAGATTTTCACAGAATGTTTTTAAAGTAGTATAAATGTGTGAAACCATCATGAATACTAAAGATTACAATTATAAGAATTTGGCACATGCATTTTAAACTAGACTCTTTTTTTTTTTTTTTTTTTTTTATCATTTTCACTGTGTAAGTAGATCAGGTAGGCCACTGGTAACTGAGCAGTGAATGGAGGACTGATAAAAACTTTGCGATTTTACGAAGTGCTTTCCCGTTTTGATGGTCAGTGAAGGGTGAGGTTGAAACTAGTCTGGACTGGTTATTTGCTAGTATGCAGAATAGCTTCTTTGGTCTTTCCTGGCTGTATTGTAGCTCACATCTGTTGGGTCGGTCGTGTAGAAACGAAGCAAACACACACAGAAGGAGAGCTTCAGCCCAAACAAAACAGTCTGGATCGGATTCTGCCCAAATACACAGTTTGTGCTCTGGTTCGGCCCGGTTCTGTGTGAAAGCATCACAAGCGTCCCCAGAGCAGTAAACGTGACCCTTTCTGTTTCCCACAAACATCACACCTGGTTATAAGCTCTTGTTTTTTTTTCTCCGCTTATTTTAAAAAGCCCTTTATCATTGGATTCCTGAAGGGTTAGTAGCCCTGCATTTATCAGGGTTGTGACGCAAGCGCCAGCACTTCTGGAGGAATGATTGAGGTGCTGTTTGGGTGGAGAAAGAGGAATAACACATTTCGCTTGGATTTCCTGGTGGTGCAGATTAGATTGGGGGAAGAGATTGGGATGTCTGGGTTACACTGAGCGAGAGGTTGGCCGGCGCTCAAGGGACGCCACATCACATGTAAAAAAAAAAAAAAAAGGACTAAGTGAAATGGGCCAAGTGCTGCAAGAAAGATTTGCGACAGGAAATGAGCAAGATCTTAGGAAGTCATTTAGCGGTTCCAGAACCTCAGCACAAGCAATTACGCCAGCTTTGATACTGCAATCTCTTCACTGAAAGGTTTGTAGTTGATATGCTGGATTTTTTTATTTTCTGTTGAAAATGTGTAGCATTTGTCCATACAAACATGCTGAGAGGATGCTAACGGGTTGTCAGGATGCTGCAATACAGTTGCTAAGGTGTTCGAGTGGTTGCTAGGGTGTTACTGGTCAAAATAGCCCACCTTGAAGCAATTTTATATTTTGTAAGTTTTTCCTTTATCATTGTTAGTGTTAGGTTTTTTGTTTTTTAGGGCTGTCAAAGTTAATGAGCTCACTGATATCATTTAAAAAATAAACATTTTCCTAATTTATAGACATTTTCTTGTTTAAAAAAACGTTTTAAAATGTTACAATATACCATGTATCAAAAACTACAATTATTTAAATTTAGTTTTAGATATGTTTGGAAAATGTATTTTAGTTTAGTTGATTTACAAAAATAACCCTTCCTCTGATATTTTGGTCTCCAGATATTGCTACATATGTGGTGATTTAATACTGAGCATTAGGGGTTTGTTCAAATCACAGCCTAGAGCAAAAGTAATAGTGATGCTTATATCACCACCATTTTTATTGTGTTTGGGCACTAGCAAAGTAAATTCATGGAGTTAACTGCATGGAAAGATTATCCAGAGCCAACAGGACATAATTTAAGATAATTTAGCATTCATAATTCAAATCTATGACTCTCAGATGTATTTCTGTACTGATTGTTTTTTAATCTGTTGATTTATGCCTATTTCTTGGTTATGAGGAAGTGTAATCTAGCAATGAATGGGAGTTTGTGAATACAAACAGGATTTAGATGTTTGAATTTCCTGGAATTCTACCACTATCCAAAGGATGTGATGCAAACATCCAAATAATGTGTTAAGGGTCCCAAGCTGTGGTCAGATTATTTGAGGTGATGGAACCTGCCAAGTTTGAGTGTGTGTTATTGACGTCCAAAACTGTGTAAAACATTATTTCATTTTAGTCTTTAAAGACAGCATGAATATAAACACACATTGTCACAATAAAACACACAGAGAGAGAGTAAGGAAACTAGGATGAGATTCTTGTATTCTCCAGCACTCTTCTCTGGATTCTCGCTTAGAACAGGTGGCCAAATCCACTTCCTTATTAAAGCAAGAGAAAAGAACAGGAAACGGGGCATTTTCCACTCCACCAAGACGCAAACAAGCCCTGTGTCTTCTGGAAACAATTAGGTGGAGCACAGATGCAGTCAGGCATATGATAAAAGAGAAGTCTGGACTTTAGAAGTCGGTCCACCTCTTTCTCTCCTGAGAGTGTTAATACAGCAGAGGAGACCAGCATCTGAGCGGCTTCCATGCACTGGCACTCTTTAAGGGGAACTGTTTTTGGGCTCTACTAGAAAGGTTTTCCTGCTTGAATGTTCATTATTTTCCCCATATTCTCCATTGTTGCAGCTCCTCTCTTCCCAGTCTGTCAGTAACGCTCTGTTTAGTTCCTGTCTCTATGAAGCCCCTCCTTCTGAAAAGCACACTGTGCTCTGATTGGTCAGCTGGATCAGTGTGTTGTGATTGGTCAGTGTTTGGGAAATGTCCCGCCCCTTACCATAACTGCCAGTTTCAACACTACTAACTAACTCAACCAGGCCCCGCCCCTTTATTCTGCGTAAGAATTATTTAAATGAGGAATATTGTGACGTGTTCGTTCCTGAAAGAAACTCAAGACTACAATGAACTCCCGCCTCAATGAAACGAAACGCCTCGTTTCAGGGAGTTCAGAAACACTGACACGGATATAGAGAATAACTCCCACTGGAGGGACTTTGTAACTTTACAGATCTATTTCATGCTCAAACAAAAACATTACACACTTAAGAAAGATGAACATTTAAAAAAGCTATAATAGAACCCCTTTGATAATAAAGGTTATTATAGCAGCGATGCCATAGAAGAATAATTTTTGGTTCCCCAACGAACCTTTCAGTCAACATTTCTTTAAAAAAAAATTCTTAGTGTGAAGAAACTTTCAATAGTCTGAAGAACGTTTCCCATTATAGAGAAGCTTTTGTGGAATGGAAAGATTCTATGGATGATAAAAGTTCTCAATGAACCACTGATGCCAGCAAAGAATCTTTATTTTTAAGATTGTAGTATTGCTTATTAAGTAGGGATTTAAAAACTCCTAACTCTGAGTGTTAAACTGTGGTGTGTAACTCGTCCTGCAACCTTTTTTGCCTGACAGACAGTGAAACAGACTGACAGTGAAGGCATCTGTAGAAACCCTCACTGTCCAGATGTCAAAAATCTGATGTTTTACCATATCTGAATGTTTTTGAACATCACAAAAACTCATATGCAGTTCATTACATTAACATCAGTGCTTCAGTCTGTAAAGTCAGATTAAAAGTAGTTTAGGACACAATACTGTTTGTAACGTCATACAAAGTGTACAGTATTGTGTCTGAATGAGTCTGACTTCACTGATTTTCTCACACTTCTGCTTTTGTAAATTGAACATGCTTTTGTTTTATTTGTTTTATAGTGATATGGATGATGGATCTGAGCAGAGAAATCTTTCTGTTTTGACGGCTACTCTCACACTCTTTTAGCATCATGCTGACGCATCATTATTACAGTAAACAATGTAGATAACACTTGATATGAACCACACTATCTGAACCAACAGAAACGATTAATTACATGCAAAAAGCCTGGTAGACAAGACAGGCAAAAATAAAAAGGCTCCACCTTCAGCTAGTGGTTCAAGCGTTACTTTTTTGCTGTAAATTCTTTTACTTACTCAAACGAGGCAGCTTGCATTTTATGCCAGTAGTCTGTTACTGTTTTAAAGATCTCATTGAGTTACTTTACAAGCTATCAGAATTTCATCTTATACTTTCTGGCCATATAAATATCAGCATCTGCAGCAAATTGCATATTAAGTTTGTCCCTCTGAATAAAAGTCTGAGCTTCAGCTCCATATTCTCACTATTTCATATATATATAGACATGGAAAATGTGTATATTGTCTAATGGTTCAAAAAATGAGATTTTTCTGACTATCAGTTCATATGTCAGGCATTATAGGGTTAACAGCATTCAGTCTTGAGGCAGCACATTAATGTTATCTGCATATTGTGTTACATTTCACTCATTATTGTCCATGTGAAGAATCCTACATCTCTGTGGATATTTCTAAAACGTCCACATAATCTGTTTAGGCCTTTTTTTAGGTTGGTTTCTTCGTTAGTGTGCATTAACTGAGAAATTATACCTGCACGAGTGAGGAAGGCGAGACAGTTACTTGGAAGCGGGGTCTCTTTGTGGGAGTTATTTTAGGACCCAGGCAAATTTTATCCTACAGTAATTGTGTTACGGGTATTGTCTTCTGAAGAAAGACTGAGAACAGTAAGTGAGTTTGAAAATCCGGGGTATTAAAATGTGCTCTCGGCATAGCGTTGCCATCCATCAGCCGGTAGGACACACACACACACACACACAATCAGTTTTAGCGAGAAACTCCGTAACCTAATTACAGTGAGTCAGCTCGTCGTGTCCCTATGAAAACCCAGCGCTCATCAGCTGATGAAAGTCATATTTCAGTATTACGGCGTCGCACAACCTCACAACTATTCAAATGAATTCCTCTCAAGGCTTGTCTTGTGTTTCGGAGTGCTGCACCTATGATACAACATGTGCTTTCATAACTCTATATCTGTGTGATCATCAAAGACAGTCGCTAGCGTTCTCGCAGGCTCTTCCCCGCCGCTAATCAAAGCCCGGGCAGAGTTTTAGCATACCCCATCCAGCTTTTGCACAAATAAAATATGTAAGATGAAAGATTATTTATTATTCACATCTGTTCTGTTCTGTTCTTTCTCGGATAAATCTTCAAAAGTGATGTCATTTCAGATGTTCCTTTGTCTTTCGGATGCAGTGATGATGACCACACATCAGAAGTGTTGAGGAAATGACATCATCAGGACTGACTGACTCAAACATTTCAGCCCCTAATGTAAGAATTCTGCTTCCCAGCCCGGTTTCTCATCCTGACAGGACTGAGGCTGCTCGTGTTTCAGCACATATACCTGCATGAGCCTGTGATTGTGATGGTGAGATAGACTGATGAAAGTGTGAAGCCAGAAAGCTCCTGCTCATGATGGATTTCACCCACAAAATCAAAGGGAAATCATTAAAAATGAGGCTTATTTTTTGAGACCACCTTCATTCATTCATTCATTCATTATTATTTTATTTTAAAGACATTCATTTATTAATATTATTTTCATGACTGTTAAGCAATTACGCAAACCATTCCACATTAAGTTAATGACCATATTTTATCCATCATGCTTGTGTTTGTTGTACTATTCTGATTTAACTGAAAATTATATTATTTAAATATGTTATGTAAATGTAAACATGTAAATAGCTTTTATACAGTAAAAACATTGTCTTATAGTAATGAGAAAATAACTAACTTAAATACTAACTTTTGGGTTTAACTAGAAAAGTAAAGCTTGTCACAATCTTTAACATGATAGATGAAGTTTATTTCATCAAGTTTAAATGTAACTAAAATTTCACATATAAAATAGCTTTTATTGTATTATATATTTTGTTTATTTTATTATTATTATATCATGTATTATATTATTATCATGTGAATTTAATGAGAATTACCATGTATACATTACAAAAAGATTAAAATATGCTACTGCATTATGGTAATCAGGGAAAATATATGCTTAATCGTCATGAAAATGTCACAATGACAAAAAATCTTAATGGCCCTAAAATAATTTTCTATGTTGATTTTCAGGTGAAATGTGAATTGGACATGTTCTTGACAGGTTTCATGAGGTTCACTCTCTCAGCTCGAGCGACAAAATGTTGACTCAGTTTTAGGAGTTGGCGACGTACAGCGTCCTTCCAGACAAACGCGGAGGCTGAACGCTCCGGTCTTATAAATCTCCCTTGATGCGTCATTGGGTTGAGTTTGGGGCCGTGCATTTATTCAGCCCAGGCATAAATGAGAGAGAGACTGATGGAAAGATTAACAATGCTTGGAATCCATCTCATGATTTCACGTTCTCTATTAAATTCTTGGACAATGCCGATCTTTCTCACAATTCTCTCATGCTGCAGTGATGGATACAGTAGCTAACACTGCAGATTGTGTTTCCATCCCATACTCAGGAGGAGGCGTGGCCTCACTGTGCGCCGCCTCTGATTGGTGGATGATGGATTGACGCTCATAAAAAAGAGGAAGGTGCTTGCACTGTGCCTTTTTGACGCATTCCTGGTGTTTATGAAAACATGTCTGCCAGGCGGGGGAAAAACCTGAAAGTCCACAGTCATCTCTCGGGCCCCGGGCCCCTCACTTCCCCCAGGGCTCGGCTGTGTGAAAGCAGACTTTTGTGCTCCGGTCCCCATTCCCTCTGCTGAGGTGGACTTCCACTGTTTTTCCTGGCAGCCCTTGAACAAACACGCACCAAATTACGTCGCAAGCAAGCCCCCTGTGTCAAACACATGACAAATAGTTTCATTTGGCATTATTGGGGAAAGTGAAGGAAGTTAACAAGGATTCTGCAGAGGCTGAAACAGGGGAAGTGTTTTAAGAAGTTATAGGGTGAGGATGATGTGACAGCAGAGCTAGTTAGTGTGAACTTAGAGTGTGTTTTTAACATCCTTTTATTAAACTGGGCTGGAGTGATACAGAATGTTTGATTTCTACTGTAGTATATATTCCATATCCACACATTTTGGGCCGGTTGCTTGGGCTTTTTAGGTGGTTACTAGGTCTCTAGTCCTAGTCCAAGGGATTTTTATGACCATTTTATTTTCCACCAGGCATTAATGATAATAAAATAAATTATTTATTTAAAATAGATGTAAGATAAATAAATAAATAAACTGAAGTCTGTTAAATTAGAAAATTACTAACTTTAATACTAACTTTTATGTTTAACTTGAAAAGTAACGCTTGTCACAAGTTTAATTTCATGGATGGACAGACAGACAGACAGACAGACAGACAGATAGATAGATAGATAGATAGATAGATAGATAGATAGATAGATAGATAGATGGATGGATGGATGGATGGATGGATGGATGGATGGATGGATGGACGGACGGACGGACAGATAGATAAACACAGGCCTGTGCTGTTTAAAGCACACTTGTAGAGCTCATGGTGCTAAAGCGATTCAGCGTGTGTGTGTGTGTCGAGGGGAGTGTGTTTATGAGTTGCTGGACTGATTAAGGAACGGCCCGTTTTAATTGAAGCGGTTTTGCTCTCCTGCTTCCAAAAACAGCGCAGAAACACATTCCTGTCGCGAGCTCCGTCCTCAACATCAAAGCCCAACCACCAACCACACGGGCTATTAGCATACACTCAGAAATCAACCACTCACCTGCTTCAACGCCCAAATTCAGCACGTATTCATCCAGCACTTGAGCCGAGTGTAATATTGAGCCTGAGTGTTTGCCAATTGCACAGATTCTCTTCGAACCTCATAAATAATTGAAGCACGATGATAAAAGAGCTTGATGCTCATATTTGTCCTCAGTTACACTCATGTGTTGGGTCAGTGCACACTTCGAGCAGCTGTTGTGAGTCGTCGGGTGCCGGGGTCAAAGGTCACGTGACCCTGAGCGAGGGAACGCAGCGATGTACTTCATAACCGCTCCAGTGCTTTCTCCCAGAGGTCAGTTATGAAGGACCCGTTGAAAATGCGCTATGTATTGACCCTCTATTAAACATTGTTGTGATAGTGAATCACTGTAATTGGGTGAATTAAAAAGCATGCACTTGTATTTACAGGAGGCTTTTTGCTTTTTCGCCGCTCTAGAACAGGCTGTTCTTCCAAGAAATGCGAATTCTTGGCCCAGCAGTGTCTCTGAGCAGGTTTTTTGGGTCATATAGGATCATTTGCACCAAAACATGTCAAACTCTGGTCTCTATGCAACAATTAAACTAAACATTCAGTTTAGCTGTACAATCTGATGCTAATGAGGTTCCTGAAATATTGAAGACAGAAGATGGAGTATGTTTGCATTTAGATTTCATGAAATTAACCAATCACGCTTAGTTTGCAAAGCAGTGTCAGTTCGTGAACGGTTGTACAGTAAATACTACCAGAAATGCATAGACTTTGTCAAAAGTAAAAAGCAATGATTCATTTCTCAGACATAGTTTAGACAATACAGTTGTGCTCATGGATATCTATTTTACTTGTTTAAGGGCCAAAGATTTCATGAATCAAGGGGTTTGTTTGATTGTCACTCTCTCTTGTCCGTCTCCTTCCATATTGTGACACATTTTTGAGTAAAACATAATTTTTACATCTTAATACCAGGTGTAAACAGGGCCTTTGCGACGTCGACACTGTTACTGAACTGAACTGAGATTAATAATGACACTATTGCCTTCTGTGGCCCTGCATTTGTTTCATAACTGATGAACTTTTCAACACTGACCGTTATTGAACTGAACTGAATCAACATTGAACTTAAAATAATGACACTATAGAGCTGCTTTACAGCTGCAACTGAAGTAGTTTTGTAATTAAATAAATGCCACTTGACTTTGAAATCCCTCTCGTGTGACGTTATGAAAGACTGGGACTGTGAATTGCTTGTTTGAACGGATCTTCCCGCTAAAGGGAGGTCTGTGACATCAGAGCACAGACTGTAACTGCAGGAGTGTGCCTAGAGAACAGCGAGCAGGGGTGGAGGACGTGAAATTATGCTTTTATACGCGTCGTCTTGTGCCAAGCCGGGGTTTATGCTAGAGCTGATGTACTAGGAGAGAAAATTGAATCTTCTCCCAGACTTAATCCTCAATCGCTCCACCTGTAATGCATTTTGGACTCACACGTTCGGTTCCCCCACAGTTTCACTGAAAGGCAGGGTTGTATTTCAGCTGAACCCAGAGTGTCTGATTATTTATCACAAGACGGGCGAGATGTTTCAGACAGGCCGTTTTAAAATCTTTCGGGACTTGCAAATAGATTTAAGTGTAAACACCTCGATGTCTGGTTGGCGACTGCATACAATTATTCTTTTCTCATGTATAACTTTGGCTTGAGTGTGTCTCTCCGATGGAACTGAATGTTCAAGATCGTCATACACTAAGAAGGCTCAAAACAACCTTTGGATTTTCACATTAAAGGGGACCTATTATGCCCCTTTTCACAAGATGTAAAATAAGTCTCTGATGTCCCCAGAGTGTGTATGTGAAGTTTTAGCTCAAAATACCCAACAGATAATTTTCTACAGCATCTTTAAATTGTCACTTTTTGAGGCTCAGAAAAACGCACCGTTTTAGTGTGTATCCCTTTAAATGCAAATGAGCAGCTGCTGTCGGCCCAGAGGGCGGAGCTTCACGAGCTCGCAGGACGTGTGTCAGGACAATCTCTCATCTCACGGAATGATAATATCAAAACATAAACTCTCAGTAGCCGTGTTCATTTCGACCCGGAGTCGGACAATAATGCCCACAGAGCCAGATAATATATGCTGTATGGAGATTGAACAGGTATAGTCTAGTTTAATTACGGTTATAACTTGTTTTTCCATCTTTCTTTTATCCACTATTAGTACAAGCCTGTTGTAGCGGACCGCGTCCGAATGTTGTAAAAATATACTGATGAGTTCAATGAAGTTTATTGTACATCACACAAAAGATGAAGCATCAATTTCACTCTAGAAAATCACTGTAAGAGCTGAATAAACACGGTATAAGAAGTCCGCATTAAAGTATTATCCATAAACTCTCCCTTTCATTATTATCAACATACACAGTGAAGTACAAAAAACACTCGTTACAACTAACAGTTTCAGGGGGTGCTTAATAAACTGGTAAACTGTATATCCGTAAAACAACTCCTATGAACTGTAATAAAGTGCGCGCTCTCACTTTCATAACTGCCATGATCAGTAACGTTAGGCCTATCGCTCCAGTAAATAAACAGAGCTATCTGGATTAATACATCCAGCTACACAACACCGACAACGCTTGGGAGACATTCTGGTCAGTGCAGCAATGGCGGATGTGTTCAACTCTCAACTCGCTGTGAACTCGATCAGGGCGGTTCTATGTTAGAACGGCAGTGTCTGTCAACACTCGTGGGCGGGGCCTGTGGCGTTAGGGACGTCACTAAAACCGCATTCTGAAAACAGGTCGTTGAGAGACACTGCTTATGATTTATGGGGATTAAAAAAAAAAGGAGTGGGTGGATTTTTATCACTGCTGGGTGGTTGTGTACACACACTGCCATCACATATTTATGTCCAAACACCATGCAAAAGTGAATTTTGCATAATAGGTCCCCTTTAAGAGTTCAATCTGGATTCATTAGAGAAATGTTCAATATTTGATCATTTATATTATACCATAGACATGGTAGTGCCCTTTAGTGGCAAACCTGGGAATAGCATCAGCATTTAAATTGGACTTTGGCGCAGTCTTTTTCAAATTTGAACACAAACTAAGAATATTTAGTGGTTTACAGATGAAGCTGTGTGTCCTTGTGTCTCCTTAAGTCTCTGCTTTCTGCATTTTAAAACCAGTTAAGCTCCTTTTTAAACTTCCATGAGCTTTTCCTTCACCATGTTTCCCTCGTATTGCATTAACCTATGATGACCTAACATCATAATATAGGATTTATGCATTTGTTTTGACAGGGGCGTTTTTGATCGTTCTCTCCCTGATGCACGTCTTGCTCCCTTATCCTCAGAAATGGCTATGTTCCCGCTTAGGATCTTTCCCTGCAATTTTTATCCTTATCTTTATTTTGCTGTTCTGGGGACATGACGCAAGGACTTAATATTAGTTGGCCCTCGACTGACCCAGGAACCGAGACCGGAAGAGACTGTTGCCTCTGCAGCTTTCCAAACAAGCACTCCCACATTCCCTGCAGCCGCTCCTCAGCAGGGGGAGGCCGGGAAACTGAGACCGTCACGATGGGATGTGGACATTTCTGCCCAGCCAACAGAGAGATGCTCCTTAGATCCTAGAAACTGCTTTTCTTCCTCCTGTCCTGGGAATTCTGCCCACTCTCCCGGCTGCCTGTGTGAATGGTAACCAGATTGGGGCTGTCAACGTTCATATGATTTCTGTTTGATCTCCCTCATGCAACGATAGGGAATCATGTGTAGCCTACCAGTGAATGTTAACTATAGCTATTTAAAATATTACAGGAAAATCAGTCGCAAGAACTAATTGCCAAGAAAATCAAATGATCGTCATGTGGTTTGTGTTTGATCTCAATCGGCCATTGACTGGGAAAAGTTTACGAGCGAACTGTTAATGAACTGTAAACAGAAAATCATTCAGCAAGAACCAGTAGAATCAAAGACAACAAAAGTGAGACAGAATCTGATAAACATCCAAAAATATTAAATATTTTCATATTTGGGGCTAATAAATGAAGTTTTGTGTGGAAAATAAAGAAAGCAGGAAAACTAAAGTGACTTTCAAATATGAATTTTGTTTGATATCGCAAGGAATCATGATCATAATGAATATAAACATTTTACTGTAAAAGAAAAGAAAAGTTTGAAAGAACAATACCAAAGAAAGAAAGACAAAACTGTGATATAAAATCAAACAAACCCCAAAATTTAAATAATTCTTCATATCTGGGGCTAATAAATGAAGGTGTTTGTTTTTCTAGAAATACACAAATCTTCTCTTGAAATACACAAATCTTAATTAAATCTGCTAAAATATTATAGTTAAAGGAAAATCAGTCAATAAAACTAAATGTCAAGAAAGCCTGAAAGTCCCTGAGTGATTTGTTTGATATCGCAGGGCATTGTGGTTATTAGTTAACGTTAATTAACTATAACATTTTACTGTAAAAGGAAAATCAGTCAGAAAGCAAGAAAAGAAATCACACATGATCTAGGAATGTGCTTTGCGCGGTAAAATAACTGTTTAAGTCCAAAACAGTCCCTAAACGTATTCGATAGTCATGCGCAATTTCACTTTTTACGGAGCATGCAAATAAAAGTAAAATAGGCCTAAAGTTGATAAAGTTTTTATAGTTCTGTTTAATCAAATAAATGGTGAAGATTTTTTTGAAGTGTGATGTAGGTGAGTTGTAAAAGTGCACATGGGTGTGAGCAGCTGGAATCAATAAATCAGCTGACTGATGCTTTGAATTGGGTCTGATCAGGATAATCGTTTGGCTGTTGATACGGAGCGCAGCTCGCGCGCTGTGTTAAGGACCGCCTCGCGGCGACGGGACACTGGCCAATATTATCCAAAAGTCAAGGAAATCTTTTTGCCACGAAAGTTTCCACGCGTGAAAATGATCCAAGAGGTGGCTTAATCCAGCGAGATACGAGGGCACGAGAGAAAAACAAAGAAAGGAAGCGCGAGGGAGGGAGATCGCTGATGATGATGGTGGTGGCCTAGAAACATCAGGAGTTATTCCTCGTTCTGCTAGACTGGATCGTAAGACGATGGGGGATTTTACGCATTGCAAAGAAAAGGGGCTCGCTTTCCTCCTCCGCGCACCCCGACATTACTTTTGACTTGTGTTTTCACGCGAGGATGCGTTGAATGCGAACTCGTGGCAGTCCGCCGCTGGAAAGTCACTCACTCACGTGAAAAGGAACAGCGGCTCTGCGCATTAATGCGTGTGTGCGCGAGCGCGTACGCGTGCTCTCCCGTGACCGATGGCACTGGAATCCGTGCGCAACGGCTATGTGCGCACTTGTGTCACTCCCGTGGAGCAGGACTGCTGGCGCTCGTGCTTGCGGAGCCGTAGGAGCCTCTCCTCGGCCGTGTGTGTCGCCTCGCTGTCCGTGCTCCTCGCGCTGCTCGCTCATCAGTCCTCGGACTGGGACGTGGAGCGCGCACACGCGCACTCGGGATCTCCGGCGCTGCACTTGGTGACGCTCGTGGAGCTCGTGTGGCAGTTGCTCTCGCCCGTCTTCACGCTCGTGTGTGCCTTCTTCTGGGTGGGTGTGTATCTGCTCCGCTGCGGGGTGCTCATCCGTACGGCCGTTTTCCTGCTCACCGTGTGCCATCTTGGCGAAGCGGCGGCGCAGTCTCTGCTGGATGCGCATCAGCTCTACTCGTTCACGGCCACCGCGCTGGTGCTGCTCGCCTGCCTGGCCAGCGGGGCGCTCATGGTGGTGCGGCTGGGTCAGGGCATCTCAGTGCTCCTCTTCATCAGCATCATCAGGACCGTGTCGCTGCTGTCGCTGCAGAAGGTGCGCGCCAGTTGGAGACCCTACCTGGCGTACCTGCTCGGGGTGCTGGGGGTCCTGCTGGCGAGGTATGCGGACAGACTGCTGCCGGAGCAGGGCGCATCACACCGGGAGGGATCGAGGGGAGATATTCCGGTATTTAAGAGGCGCAGGAGGTCCAGCTCCGTAGTCTCGTCAGACATGGCACATCAAGGCCAGTCCAGGACCAAATCTCACAGGAGGACGTCTCTGCCCTGTCTGCAGAGAGACCAGGTACACTTTTTGCTGCTGCTTTTGATCACAAATACAGTACGATTCGGAATTAGTACAGTCACTTCTTAAGAAGTACTTGCGCAGCGTGCTTACTGTCGCTGCTCATGAATTGAAAGCTCATATTGTTGTTATTGATCACAGCAACAACAATAGCACCAATAATAACCGGAATGATGTATTTTTAGACTGTATGTGATTACTTACTTCTGAAATAGGAAATTAAGGGGTCGTTTTAACAACACGACTATCTTATTGTTGCTATGATAATTATAAAAAATATTAGGTCACACTTTACCTTAGTGTTTATCTGGATAAAAAATAGTAATGCTGATAAACTGCACGCACTTACTGTTGTCTCTTATTATCACATTATGATCATAAAACATCTATAAAGATGAGTTTTTTGGGGGGATGATTATTTCTGTCGGTTGTGTTTTTCCAGCATTCTTTGTTTGTCCCGACACTTTGGAGCACTTTCACTCCAGCATGCATTAGTTTTCATGTATGGCATAATTTCAGCAGAACCTACAGGATAAGCTCATAGCTAAAGGAGTGAACTCTGACCTCTTGTACACTATTAGATGTGTTTTTGATTCTTCAGCTGTTATATTTGAGCATGTTTAACCTAAACAAAAATATTATAGAACTAGCGTGCATGTGTGGACTACAGTGGAGATTTTGTGCTCTGCATAAAAACAAGCAGAAGGTTATTTGATGTGAAGGTTTATGCTTGCAGTTGTGCATATTTGTGGTATTTTTTTGCTATATACACACAAGTACAGAAGACTGACGATTTGGCTCGTCAACGGGACGTCATTGTATATGGCCAATTGTAAATTTCTTCAGCGGTGTAGTATTTTAAAAGAACATAACATTAGTCACATTATTTCTTTACATTTTTGATCATCAAAACATTTTTGTATTTTGAGGAATATATATAATTATTTATATTGTTTAATTATTTTATATATAATTATTACATATACATTTATTATATTAGAATTATTTAAAATAAAACAATTTTTCCAATATATACTGCATTGTAAGGATACAGTCTACTGTACACTAGTAATGCTTAGACTGATGATTGGCAAAGTGCACAAAATATTTAGCTGAAAAATTCTAATTATAGATAAAGATATCTCAAAGTCTGAATAATTGGCTATTGTTACGCATGGTGTTGGAACTAAACTGTTGAATCAAGTTTAAGAATTACTGCAGTGTGAATTCCTTGTAACTATTGTATTCACACTTGTCCATCTTTTTATCCTGTTTACTGCTCATGCATGTGAAAATATGCAGTAAGATAAGCTGCCATTTAAAGTTTTGCGTTAAATCCTGTAGTGAATGTAAATGAAGAATAATTGATTTTTTTCTGAATTTAATGTGAAGGTCTCTAAGCAGTTTAGCTTTGCTGGGACGTTTACTGTTTTCACAGAGAAGTTGGTCTTTTTGCTGCTTTTGGTCTGGAGTATTTAGTTTGCACCCTCTAGTGGCCGCATTATTAATTTATTTGCAATGGGAGCCTTAAAAGGAAAAACATTTGTGACGAATCAATACATTGTCGTTGCAATACTTCTGGCATATTTGCTTTGAGTGTGAAATGGAAAAGAACACTGACCCCTGAGTGTGTTTTCCATGTTCTGTATAACACACACACACACACACACACACACCTGGTGCACATGTGTGATGTCTGCAGTGATATTAGTTCGTATAAAGGTTTATGTGTAGTTGTTTTATCTGTGTGGTCTGGCTGTGTAAACATACCACTGTGTGACCCCTGCACCGTTCACGTCTGCTCTGACAATAACCTGTGTGTCTCAATAGGCCACACAGAACAGCTCGAGTGCATACATGAAGACGTCGCATTTCTGAGCTTTAAGTGTGGGTCAAAGTCCACATGTTTTGTTGGTCTGAAAACGGTTCTGGTACAGGGTTGGCACGTGATCATGTATTGATGTATAATTTGCATCTTTGCACGGTCCTGTCACATATATTCTAGTGTAACGTGTTTCTCACAACTGCTCGTGTCTATATAAATCCCATTCTTGTAATGCATCTGCAGACAAATGCCAGTTTGTGAAGTTTTCTTGGTAAATCCAAAGGGACAAACACAGTGAAACATGCGTCTTCTGATGACAGTTCAGAACAGCTCACATTTAATAAGTGTTTATGTATCGCAAAGCACCAACCAAGGTCATGAGTTTGATTCCCAAGAGAATGCAATGAATTTATCAAATGCAACATAAGTCACTTTCGAATTAAAAAAAATCGTTTACACTTGATTTCGATAGTCTTTAGACCTCCTACATGCAACTACATGTCATCTAACTTTCATTAGAGTATTACTAGACTGTTAGGGTTAGTATAATTTGACATTTACTTGCAAAGTAGTCAACGAGTCAATAAAACGTCTGTTGAAGAGCATCAAAATAAAGTAGTATCAGATATTAAGCAGACAGTCTACTAATACTCTAATGACTGCTGGTTGACATGTAGTTGCCAAATTTGTATAAAAAGCACATTTATTCATTTAGCTTTAGCTTTTATAGTTAATTCCCTGGAAATCGAACCCATGAGCTTGGCATTGCAAGCATTCTAGCCTACTATTTGAGCTACAGAACAGCCAAATGTAAAAAAAAAAAAAGAGAACCAAAAGTACTATGCACTCTCTCATTCGTCCCGAGCATCCAGTAAATGTTTAATTTGGGGTGGTTGGTTATCGGCTCGTATCACCCATGCTGCCCAGCGAGGTAAACAGGAAGTGATCTCAGAGTCGCTGTGACCATTATCCCACTCAGCAGAGCACATGCCCTGGGCGCTTTCAGTGACTTAAAATCATTCCCGTTATGAACATCGCTGTGTGAAGTGAGTTACGTAACGTTCTTCAAATGGACAGAGAACAGGACTGAAACTCTGAATTAGTCTTCCCTCTTCACTCACTTGTCTCTTTTGTGGCCTTTCTATAGACTTGACCAACCTTATATGTTCAATGAAACATGCAGTTTTGGACCTTACAGTTGAAACTATTACTTGTAGTTAACTACTGCCCTAGATGACATGACCGTACCCCCATTTAAAAGATAATGTCTCATCTTGAGTGTTTCTGGGTGGTAAACTGAACCGTACCTCACTGCATTCGCCTGCGTTTGAGCGCAGGTCTCTAGAGGACGGTGTTCGTGGAAAACCCCCGTTTAATGACAGAAGCAGTCGTTTCAACTCAAACACCTCACCGGATGGAGTCTTTAGGAGCCTTTAGCGGGTCACTGAGGCCCCGTCCACACTACTGCGTTTTAGTTTAGAAACGGAGAATTAAAACGAATACGATCTCCGTCCACACCAGCGTTTTAGCTGCGTATTAGAACTGATCTCCGTCCACATTAAAACGACTGAAAACGCGGATCACGTCACCATTCACCTACACTGGGCGTGCGCGTGCCGGTGTAAACAGGAATCAGATTGACTATTCCTCAGATTTCGCTGAGGTTAATAAGTGCCGATCTGGACATTCAAAAGTTTTCGCACCATTCTTCAGGAACCACAACTTCATTGATAAAATTATCCCACCATGCGCTGGTTCTTCCCGGCTTAACCCAAAACCGACGCTCCATGTACAGTCGATTCCGCCGCTGCACACGGGAACTGTCACAGATCGCTGGAATAATAGCTTGCCTCCGGCGCATGTAGGCAGTTATAGCATTGTGAAATGCAAATTTTACTTGCACTAACGTAACTTGTAGTCCAGGCTGTTGTTGTGCGTTTTCTTCCGCTGTATGACACCCAATCAGAGAGCCGAGCGTGAGCTTCTGCGTCATCGTTTCTAAAGTCCTCCGTTTTGACCCGTCTACACTAAAACGCCCTCCGGAGATTCAAAACGCAAAACGGGGTCGGCAGCGTTTCTAAACTTCTCCGTTTTTAGGTCTTCGTTTTTGCCGTTTTAGTCTGGACGGGAGGTGCAAACGTAGCAAAAGGTCTGCGTTTCTAAACTAAAACGTAGTAGTGTGGATGGGGCCAGAGTTGTGATTAGCCCAGGGCTGCCTGGAAAAGCTGTTCGCCGTGAGCCTGAGCCTCTGGGCAGAGCAGAGAGTATTTAAATCTGCTCTTAAAGGGGAAGTGTGTCTTTTTCATGTTAAAATACTTTCTCCTGTCCCAGTTTAATGTGCACAGATAAGTATAACCAAGGTTCAACGCGTACTAAAACAAGCTGTGTGAATTTAAAGATTCAGAATTTTTGTTCAACTTTTTGAAATCTGTCATAGCAGGGATTCAGCGCATGTCTCACTAGCATGTTGACTACAATCTGGGGTGTTTTATGGCTGACTTGAATATAAAAGGGCAACAGGTTTTTGTCTTAAAGTGTGAATTAGGTTCCATTTGTAGGTTGACGTCTGAATGAATGTAAACACTGGCTCTGTAGCGCTTCAAAAACATTGCTCTGTTTGTTTGAGTGGCCCAACACGTCATCTTTAGGCATATCGGGTGAAGAAATAATCATTTGCAACCCATTTTACTTCAGTAAAATTGTATTTTGGAGTAAAGCAGAATATTCAGTGAGGAAAAAAAATTATATAGTGAAGAGATCAATCCAAAAATACCATTTTACTAAAGTAAAATGCGTTGCAAAATACCCTTTTTACAGAATGTATTGACACATTTCCTCAGTTATTAACTAATTAAAATACTTAAATACTTTACTGAAACCCTTTATGTAGAATGCACTATAAAAGTATTTTAATTCACCTTATATTAGTGCACCTTATATTAATGCACCAACATGCATTGTATTGTAATTCACCTTATAAGGCATTGTATATTCTCATGAATAATTGTAACCACAGTTATAATACATTATAATACTTCATTGAACATACTTTTAGAAAGTATAATGCATTAAAACACAATGACAAACAACCAAAGCAATCTGGGAATATCATAATGCATTTTAACTTTGCAGTTAAGTATTGTTAAAATTATTTATGGAAAGATATAATGCATTATAACATACATTATGTGTACCTTTATGCCCCTATTATGCTTTTTCAGATATTTCCTTTCATATACTGTGTAATAAAGCTGTTTTTGAATGTAAAAGGTTTGCATAGTTTTAAAGATCAAAGTGCAGATGAAAGTTATTGTCTCCAAAAGAAAGAACTGATTCTGATCTTCAGAAACAAGTCGTCAGTAATTCCAGTCTTACTTCCTGTTACATACCTATGTACCAATGTAACAAATCTGCATAGTGGTCTTCATTGGCTGCCCACCAACAAAGTCTACTTCGACCCTCAAACACTATATTTGTAGCTGAGGCCTGAGTTTGGTTTGTGATGTTAATGCTGAGAAGATTCTGTTTTCTGCGCTGCAAAATACAAATACACTTAAGACTCGCACTTGATACGGGAAAACCGACTCCATTGTTACTGTTCGTATCACTGTGTATTAAGTGCTGAGGAAGATCTAGAGCTGAAATTCAGATATAGTAATATAGGCATTTCGTTTCCATCACACACTCTCAGCGGCAGGAGCGATTCCAGGATTTTATAAATAGGGGGGCACAGGAGGGACCAAGAAGCAGTCTGAGGGGGCCCGTGGGAAATCAGAAAATTCAACTGGAAATAAATACTTGTTTAGAAAATATTAAGCACGATTTAAAAAATCTTTGCAATGCCCAGTGCACTAATATAGATAGTATTAAATGTGGCACTGCACAAGAGCCTGAAAATCGTTTTGTATTTTGCATGGATTGGACCACACAGTTTTGTTCTAATAAATATAAAACTTCACATAGGCATTAATTAGTCATTTAACATGCTTTATTCTTAACACAAACATTGTGTGTGTGTGTGTCGGTGTGTGTGTGTGTCGGTGTCGGCGAACGTTCTCTGCATGAAATCTGTCTCTGACATGGTTTCTTCTTAAATAAACCTGGGATGTCCTGTTGCTGTGTCTGACTCTGTCCTCTTTTCATTCTCAACTTCCCCCCCACTAAATCACTAAATTCTGCCTAAAAATAAACAAAAACCCCATTAATTATCTAAATTACACAGAGTTGCATGTAGCTATGGTGTTAGTTAACGTTCTCACATTTTAATGTGTACCACGCCACAGCTTTTTTGGAAAAAGATTATTGTGCCTTTAGTCTTTAAAACAACAGATAAAGTAATATTTATCTATTTTATATTTATGTGGTGGTGTGCGCTGCCGCTGAATAACACTGACAAGTCATCTCTATTCAGTAGTCTGCCAAAGTTACGTTAGCTAATCTAACGTTACTGGCGAGATCAGTCACACATGAAAGTAATCTGACTAACATACAGTGCAATATTTCAAAATATATATTGTAATTGAGTGTGTATACCATAAACAGTGACGTGTCTCTCTCTCCTACTGTTTGAAAAACGCGGACCTATGATTCCGCTTTGCGAATCGCAAATCAAGCAGTGATTGACAGCGCTCTGATCCAATGGCGTTGGGCATATTCAGGTCGACAGTAATTCTAGCCCAATGATGTTGGGGGGGGGGCACCTTGGTGGCAATCATATTCCAGGGCGGGCCACCCCTCTAGACACGCCCCTGCTCAGCGGTAAACCAATCACAACAGACTGGGTCATCTGACCAATCAGAGCAGAGGAAGCTCTCAGGTGGGGTTTAGAGAGACTGAATCTTTGATCGAAGTGTTTCAGACGCTGTGAGAAAAGTGGTGATGCTGCAATGTATATTACGAGATAAGTAAAGTGTTTTTTTACCTTGGATGCACATAAACCTATTGTAGGAACCTAAAATTAGGAACCTGTAAGATAAGGGGCAGTTTTAGTAAAGTGTTAATGTTTTCTTGACATTAAATGACAGAAAACTGGTTAATGCTGCTATGTTAGTGTTTCATATTCAACGGCTAAGGATGTGACGGCAAAATTTGACATCTTTCTCTCTTCTGACCAACATAATAATTCACTTATTATGTTATGTAACCCCCCCCCCCCCCCCCCCTCTATTTAAAAGTCATAGAAACATTATCATGTATTTTTTTTTTATCCAACTGTTACGACTTCCACTTCTGAGAACCCCGGAAATGTGCAAAAATATGCAGTGCATGTATTTAAGAAAGTACAAAAGGTCAATCAAAATGACTTAAAAAGAGAAAGAGTTTGACGCTTTTGTCACATCTCTTCTCCAGATGATTAAATGAAAGGTCCTCCCCTCCTGTTGTTCCTCCCCAGAACTAGAAAAACAGTGGCATTTTTAGTGGCCTGAGAAATGAAGATGTTTCTGTTTCTTTTGTGATGGAGGAGAGGATAATGTATTAGATTTCTGGAGGAGAAGAAAAGGGTGTGCGAGTAGCTATTTGAGGGATGACGCAAATGGAGATCCATAGAGACCTGGAGTATGTTTCTGTGCCATGGGCCTTTTTTTCTCTTCTTTTTTTTTGTTGTTTTTTTGTTAAGAGGTCCTTTTCCCAGCCTGGTGGAGATATGAGGTTTGTAGGTGGGACTTTTCTGTCTGGCAGGATTGATAAGAAACCTCAGCTCAATGAGATCTGAGAAAAGCAGCCGATGTGCCCTGAAGGTAATGGTTTCCTGTCTGAAGTGGACCGTGCTTCATTCCTCGCGGTTCTGCCCTTACCTGCAGTAGCTGAGAGATTTTTAATCTACACCAGAGCCCCCGACACGCTGAGGGTTGTTTTCCTTCCTGCAGTCTACGGTTCTTCGCTCGCTCTCGCTGTAATTGGTCTGGTCTGCGTCGCTGCGGCAGACAGAGAGATCTTTGACGTCGACTCGCTGTATTTTGCTTGTAAGAGGCCTTGCGTCCAGTCGGACCGTGCCAGGCCTGGAATGTGTAGCCTCAGCTGTCTTTGCCTGAGCGGGCGGCTGCCAAAAACCTCATCCATTTTAAAAATGCTAGCAGTTTGACTCTTTCCAAACAACCTAGAAGGAACTGGACAAGCAGGTTTGCTTACAGGGGACTATCTGAACCAGGTGCGCAGCTGGCGCTAACTGACAGAGCAAAGAAAACCAAATGACATGAGCTGTTCTACATATGTCCATCTAAAAATGAAACCTCCAGCTGCTGTAAAAGCGTGTCTTGAGAATAAAGGCTGTTCAAAGGCTTCTGGAAATGTAAAAAGCATTGAAGATTTGGAGTAGAAGTTGCTTATATGAGATGCCCAGAAGTGAGGTCGCCTCAGTAAGAGATGCTTGCGCTTCACTTCTTTGCAGACTGTGCTGTGAATATATTTCCACTTATTTTGCTGGCGATTATAAAATCAAAGCAACGTTGTGACGTCTAAACTTGGCAAAAACGGCATTACATTTATGTGAATCAGCTGAATCAAACTGAGAATCAAAGTCTCGGTTTCAGTGAATCAATTCAGAATTTTGATTCAGTGATTTGAACTACAATTTTTATACTAATTAGATACTAATTAGCTGATCCAGTTAACTAATTAAAGATTTTACATCTATTTAACTACAGTGGTTCCTCAGATTTATTTATTTTAAACATGGGGGAGGGGGGGATTTTAAACATTTAAAAATAAAATACCTGAATATTTGGTAGTATAAACTGAATATGGCCAAAGGGCTAAAACATTTTTTTTATTATTATTAATGCTAGTCTTTCAGTGAATAGATTCAATGATTTGTTTGCATCAGCAATCAGCCCTACATTTGTTCTTGTTCCACTCAGAAGCCGTTTCACTCGGATATACGTCACAACAAGGAAGAAAATACTATCTCAACTTCTGTTTCATGCTCACTTTAAACAAATACATGTACATTAAATGTATTAATACATATAAAATATATAAATATTTGGCAATATAAATTGAATTGGGCTGAGTGCACACTCATTAGTGTTTTCTGTTGGTGTGTGTTGTTTGTCACACATATTTCATCTCCCCAGCCGATGGACGGCCGCTGCTGAGAGGGCGCTTGTTATTTTAACCTGCGCTGGCCGAGACCCAGCGCCCCTCTCTCTCCCATATGAGCGGCCCGCCTCAGACAAGGCCTGTCTTGTTAACTCACTCAGTGGCATGTTTTAGTTTCGTAAATATGGATGGCAGATGGTGTAGTGATGGGGGAAGTTTCTGAGTTGAGCCAGTCATTGACAAAAACGCTGTCTGTACATCTGTCTGTTTGTCAGACCGTCTCTCTCACTCGTTCTCGCTAAGGTTTACGCTTTTGAGGGATGGTTTTCTTTTTTTCGTAGTATATTTGAATTAGGGAAGCATAGTTGCCCTGGAGAGTTTACAGAACATTTGATCAAAAAGACAAACAAAGTGCTTACAAATTCATCCTGATTATCAATAATTGGGTTCATTTTAGCTAATGCTGAGTATTTTGTGTAATTTATTTATTTAACAATTTTTCATTATTTTATATTTACTTTAAATGAATACATGTTATTATAATATGTATAATTGTATTTAGAATTATTTATTCAATTATTTACTGTATAATATTCATTTATTTGAAATATATATGAGGGTGAGGCTTTTCAAATTAATTGACCAGTTTAGTAAATAAATAAATTATTATAATTAATTACTTGAAATTCCTTTCATTTTAATCAATTAACAAGCCCTAATTTCCTTTTATGGAAATTGTCACATTGAATTTAACTCAATTATTTTCATAAATGTTTTACAGACTATTTACATAAATTTATTTGTCTTTCTATAAATAATCAGTCATGCTGTTTGAGCAAAGATTAGCTTAAAAAAATTCAGTGGTATCCTGTAGCATGAATTTATGACAATAATTAAACATGAAATAACCGTGTCCGTATTTGTGAGTCTCTGGGAAGCTTCTTAAATCCACCTCATTAATAGTGACTAATATCTTTATCAGTAAGGGTGGGAAACACAATTCTAGAGTTCCCTGTTATCACAGCAAACCCCTCACGTATCCTGAGGGGACTCCTGACGCAAAAGCTTTTTGTGAGGCTTTGATAACAGCCGGCGCTGCGTTTTACCACCAGCTTCTCAGAGGAAACAATGAAACGGCAGCTGGAAGATTTTAACTGCAGCCGAGAAACACGCAAACTTGCTTAGTTGACATGTTACTGCAGCTTGCACCTTAGCTGCCAGTGTGTGTGTGTGTGTGTGTGTGTGTCTTTGGCCTATAAGATAATTGCATGCGCAATTGTGACTGTTGCAGCTGGAAGTGTTTTTGGGCCGCTTGTTTGCCGGGTTAAGTGTGTAACTGGCCTAATAACGTGAAGCCACACAGTCAAAAGTTTTACCATCAGACCTCGTGTGAGAAATCGGCCCCTGCTTTACGTCAGGAGTTGACGGGTACCGTGAGAACGGATGCACACTTATGCCCACCACTGCTAGATCTGACTCTCTGACAATTGACCAGTAAAAACACTGTGCTTAGATCTGTTGATCTGGTGGGGAAGGTACTCTAAAGTTGGCATGAAATGAAAACTTTTCGAAATGCATCTTATCATTAACAATTCATCCGTGCATTTTAATTTGTAAAAAATGTTTTGACCTCGTAATGTTTAATCAAAATGTATTAACTGGATCTTCCGGTTAAAACAACTAACTTTGACTTATCCCATCATTCAGTGCGCTTAAACTCCGCCCCTCCACTTTTTGAGTGCCACGCCCACATCTCAAAATCAACAACCGCTGCATCCCATCCCACATTTTTTATTTTCTAATAATCCGTTACTACTTCAGTTTCAGACTTTAAACTTGTTGTAATGTATCTGTAGCTGTGGAAGCTATTGTAGCTTAGGAAGTTTTTGTAAATAAACATCAAATGATATCATTTATTTCTGCATTCAGAACATTTATCTGGCACAAAAACAATAGCGTTAAACATAATGAAATAGCATTTAACTAAATATTTTACTACTAAAGTTGTGTCCCAAATGACATTATGCATTTATACTACGCACTATGTACTCAACTGTGTAGTCGAGTTCGATCCGAACTCGCGCTAACGGCACATCCCTTTCACTATCCGGGTTTTGATTTCGGCAAATCAGTTTTGGCAAAAGTATTATTGTTCATGAGTCCATCATCCAGCCACGCAAGAAAACATGAAATCTACCTGAGGGAATAATATGCTGATGGGATTTGATGCTCAAGAAACATTTCTGATTATTATTAATGTTTAAAAAAAATTCAGGATTCTTTGATGAATAGAAATTTCAAAGGAGATTTATCTGAAATAGAAAGCTTTTGTAACATTAAAAATGTATTTACTGTCTCTTTTGATTAATTGAATGCATATTTGCTGAATAAATGTAGGCTATCACTTTCTTTAATTTCTTTGAAAAACATTGTTTTTGGAATTCTTACTGACCCCAAACTTTTGAACTGTAGTGTATAATGTTACAAAAGCTTTCTATTTCAGATAAATGCTATTATTTTGATCGATGGTTTCTGTGTAATGTGACATTTTTTTTTTTTGTATGAAATAAAAATTTGTTTTAGAATTAAATTGTACATAAATAGGTTAAACAGATGTGTTTATGTCTGAGAACCTTTTATACACATACTTAACTGCAGACACTGAAATGACAAACACTGTGTGATACAATACAAATATTTTGGGTGTCCCTTATTTTCCTATAAAGAACCACAATTGTCCCTTATTTTCCTTTTCTGAAGTTGTCAACCCTAGACACACCTTATATTCAAACGTGCTAAAGTGTCGTGCTACACCGTTAATTGTTGGAAACAGTAGCTTGTTACTGGAAAAGCTACAGTGTTTTGTTAACAGCTAGGCTACTGCTGTGCTTCTGAAAAATGCTACTAGCATTAGCGCAACCCAGTTAGTTTCTGCCCAGCAGTTTTGAGGACTCGTATCACAGAAAGTTTAAGGTTTAGCTTCTGTAGCAGTATTGGTATGGAAATAAAACTGTATTTTTTCATACTAATGTATTTTGGCTTTATAGCTATTTGTGGCTAGCCCACTTTTGCTTATACTAAGTGATGTTTAGGAATATATTGAAAGACCATCGTACAAATTATTCTGTTTGTTTAACGTTTCTCCGAAGGCTTGTTTCTACTTGACATTTAACAGATAGTAAAGATGTATCTACTAAACACCGAAGACATTATAGCAGAAACAAAGACAATGTTGTTTTTATGTTCAATAAGTGCCATGCTTTAAAATGTTAAGCACACTTAGCGTTTGTTTATGTATGTGCGTGTGCAGATATGCACAGAATTGTTTTGTGGATAAAGCCATTTATGTGTTTGCTGTCATGCTGCTTTAACAATTTCATTGGAGGCGATTCAAAATTATAGGGATTTTTATGCCAAATCTCTTCCTGTTCTTCTCACTGGGAGGGAGAAAGGGAAAAAGCAAGAGAGAGGGTAGGATAAAGAGAGAAAGAGGGCATGCTTCCTTCACAGATGTGATCCATTTGTACAGGACCTGAAAGAAACACTCATGCATTTCTTTTAGCAGAATGAGCATTGAGAATCGGACATTTCTAGGTCTGTCCCATTGACAAAACCTGTTCAGAAATGGTTGCTCCATAGAAATTTCCAGAATGCACAGTGGAACCAGTGAGCATATTCACTTATGGAAATGTAGGCATGTCTACTGAATGATTATTACAGGTTCCAAGAGAGAAGGTTTCATTTTTGGTTCCCCAAAAAACCTTTCAGTGAAAGTTCATTTTATTAAGAATACTTAAGTAAAGTTCGAGTATATTTTCAAGGATACTTTTTGTAGTAAGTATACTAATATCAGTGCATTTTGCAGAAAAGTTTTTCCAATGAGCCTAGGTTGGAATTAGTGTTTTTGGGTAATTTAAAGTGATGCATGACTTGGAGTGTGCGCGTCTCTGTGTGTGTGTGTGTGATCTGAGACGGTGTGCTGCAGACGTTTGACCTGATGAAAGTGACCCCAAACAGCAAGAGCTTCCTTGCATTCCTTTGACGCTTACAGAAACAGGAATGTTTCATTTTAGTGATTCATGTAATATCTGGAGTGGTTATCATGATCCTGAAAGACAAAAGTGTGAACAAGTTTTGTGTTTGATCTTAGCTTGGTATAGTCTTGGATCTACCGTGCAAGTTTAGGGCTTAAATGTTAGTTAAGCATATAAACAACCTTTAGCGACAGTAATACTGTTGTTTGACTGGAGAGAAAGTGATTTTTTTTCTTATGTTTTAAGAGTTATAATGGATCATGTGACACTGAAAACTGGAGTAATGATGCTGAAAATTCAGGTTTGATGACAGGAATAAATTACATTTTAAAATAGATTAATCAGAAAACAGGTTTAAATTGTAATAATATTTCACAAGTTTTTACTCTATTTTTGAAACTTCTTTAAAAACCATGAAAAAAATCTTACCAACCCCAAACTTTTGAACGGTAGTGTAGCAAACAGCACTAATTCGTACTTTAATCGTACATTAACTTTTAATCATTTTGTTCGATTTGATCTCTAGTCACCATGATTCTCCTCATTCTACCATACACAACATCGTCAGTTTGCCGTTATGTAACATTAAAGTCAGACCAGATGAGTTGCGTCCCATTGGCGATGCCCGGCTGGCACTCATCTGACATCTGGCACCTCCACCTTGGACCTCATCTGCCGTCCATCTCGCCGTTACATAATGGGACGCTTCTGCACTGAAGGAGGTTGACCTATTGGATAAGGGTCAGTTCTAAGAGACTGATTGACTGAATGCTAAATCATACCAACAGAAAGATTGTCCTCATCTGTCCTGCATTAAACCACCCAGATTGACCTGCACTGACCCAATCCCTGTTTTAATCATGAGCATTTATATAACACTGGCCATTGTTTTTCATCATCTTTAATGACATTTCAGATCTTTTATTTTATCTTCAGAGCTCAATGTTATCAGTTCATTGTACAAATGAATATATGATCCATATCAATCCAAAGGAATTTACAATCAAATGATGCATTGCTAGCTACATTAATCGTTTGTTTAATAAAGTCACAGCGACCCATATTCAAATGAAAAGAAATATACGCTTTATTTAGTAACCTCTTATTAGTTTGCTGATCTTATGCAAACACACTACCATTTTGGGGTCGGTACATTTATTTATTTGTTTGTTTGTTGGTTTGTTTTTCAGCAAGTATGCATTAAATTGATAAAAAGTGACAGTAAAGACATTTATCCCCGGTTTCACAGACAAGACTTAAGCTAGTCCCAGACTAAATTTCTTGTTTAAGCTGCTTCAACTGAAAGAAACTTGCACTGACAAATCTTAAAATATGTCAGTGCAATTGTTTTGTCTCAGGATGCACACCAGTAATGTTTTTTTTCATAGACACTTTTATAAAAGTTACTTAAATGTCCTAATTGAACTTAGGCCTAATCCTAGCTTAGTCTAAGCCCTGTCTGTGAAACCGGGCCTTTTATTATTTCAAATAAATGCTGGGTTTTTTTGGGGACTTTTTATTCATCAAAAAATCCCGGATTTTTATATTTTTTTTTTACATAGAAAACAGTTATTTTAAATTGTGATCTTTTTTCACAATATTAATGTTTTACCGTGTTTTTGATCAAGCATGGCAGCCTTTGTTAGCATAAGAGACTTTCAAAAATGAGAAGATAGTGATCAAATTACATTTAATTAAAATCACCTGTCAAGTTTATAACATATATTACATCATCATATGAGAGTCAGATTGGACGACCACAGGGACTCGTCTCAAGACCATTTCATTTTCTGTTTCAATTTTTTTTAAATTCTCTTTTAACTGTTCAACTATTGCCAAAATTATGAAAAAGATCAGTCAAGAATAGAAAATTATTGTCAGAATCAGAATGTGTAGTGCATAAAAAATATCCGTCAAAACCAACACGTTCCCAACAAGATTCGTCAATTGGATTAGCGTTTATTCTCTTTAGCATGCAGTGTGTCGTATTTCACTGAGTTCCCTGATTATTTCGATTCAGTTTCAGTGAGTGAAGAACAAATTTATACTCACTTGCATTATGTATTATACGTTATCGTCTCTGACAGACAGCATGTTGAAGTTTTTCAGGGAATGCTAAACTCGCTGGACCTCTGCTTCTCGTAATCACTGCCATGTATCATGCACGTTATTTTCTGACAGACATCAATGTCGTGATATTTAAATGATGTGGATTTGAAAACAGACGGACTGTAAGGTAATTATTATTAATTTCTTTGCCGGGAAGTATTCAGTGAAGTGATTGATGCCCATGAGTGTTACGTCGATGTTTTTAGGTCTAATATTCCTACCAACAGTTTTTGACAGACGTTATAACACGCGCGAGGGATGAGCTATGTTTGATTTTTGGGTAATTTGTAAAAAAAAAAACGTAGTTCATTATACAGAACGAAGTTTATTTTGTGGCTTAAATAAATGGCATGTTACTCAGAGACTGACATGTTTGGTTAGGGTTATTAAATTAAACAAAAGGACAGGAAGATTCTGAAAGCTTCTTACATTATTTATCCAAGTCAAGCATCACTATTAATAGTGCTTAAACTTTTGTTTGTGATTTGAATAAACCCCTAAAACAAAGTATTCACTTTGACATGTATATGTGCTGCACTGCTTGTGCCCCAAACATGGATGATTCCTCAAATCCTCTGGCTTCATTCTCACATGATACTAGTCTCCCAGTCAGTCACTCTCCTTTTTAAACCCGGCTGTCTCTCAATCCAAACCTGTGAAGCAGCACATCTGACGTTTCAAACAAACCAGGCCGGCCGTGCGGCAGACGGCTTCGTCAAATAAACAGAGCAGAGCCTGTTGGCGCTGAGCTGGAGAGCTTCTCTCAGGGTTTGGGCTGTTGATGAACAGATGTGTCCAGGTGTTCTCGCTCTCCGGCCCGCCGCTAATGGCTGTCACAAGACGCTGTGCAAGCATTGTCCCTGATCACAAGGGCTAATGATTCGTCTCTGGTGTGTGTGTGTGTGTGTGTGTGTGTGAAGAGCATAGCTGTATGTGGCTGTTATAGGCTACATTCAGAATAGCTCTTTTTGCACTTTAAAGTGTGTATGCTATATTGATTTTCTTTATAGCATTTTCTCTATGACCTGCTTTATTTACAAAAATTTGCTTGATTTAAAAGATCAGTGTGCTTTTTCACTTGACCTTTTATTTCCACGTATGGTCTGAAAGTAATGTCAACCAACATTTATTTCCTTTTTTTACCATTTGTTTTATTTTGATAATCATTTCCTAGTTTAATTTGCTGAGTTAAGCATGCAAACACTTCAATAAAGTCATGAACTTTCTGTTTTTAGTTACGCTGTTGTCTTCACACTGCAAAAAAAATCTTAAATCAAGATTATTTGAGATGCAAAATGACATAAAATATAAGGTCTTGTTTTCTGTGTAAAAAAAAAAATTTTTTTTTTAAAGTTTATGCTTAAAACTAGAAAAAATATCTGCCCAATAAAATAAACCCAATTCAAAGGGAAAACTAGTTAGATAGATTAGATAATTAACTTAATTTTTAATACATTTTTCAGAAAGCAAGACTTAATATCTTACGCCATAGCACATGTATCTTAATTTGAGAATGTTTAGATATTTGTACTTAAAAACATGCTAAAATGCTGAGTAAGAACATTATTTTTTGCAGTGCAATGTCATTGGCTAAATGTTGATTTTGCGCCGTTTATGTAGTATAAAACATTCTCACAAGCCATGGAGCTGAATTTCAAGAGACTTTCCAAGTAGTTAGCAAATCACTCTGAATCAAAATGATCTGTTCAGAATCCTTATCCAGTAACCGCAAACATCTGGAAAGGTCGTGAAAAAGTCACGGAATTAAGTTGTCCAAATGTGGGAACATTACATATGGCATAGTGTTTCACACACAAGTAGTAAACAAACTATAGTTAAAAAGACAAAATCCTTTTTTAATTGCACTGCACTGTAATTAGTAAATTAATATTAAATATGAATTGATTTCAGTTAAAAATAATAATAAATAGTAAACAGAAAAAAGCATTCAGTATGTGATATTCCATTCTGAACAGTTACATAGTAGCGTTCTTTCTTTCTTTCTTTGTACTTTCTTGTAATGTTTGTTTTATCCCTTTCTCTCTAATAGAGTAATTGTGTATAAACGCATACATTGGAAAATGGATTTCTCTGGAAGTGCTCATCTGTGTCACAGATGAGAGGGTGCAGTAAGTGTATGACGCTGGTTGGAGCCATTAAAGCGATGCACACACACACACACACACACACGCGTGCACACACTCACTCACACACACACACACACACACACACACACCTCTGAGAGCCCCAGTGGTTCTGTTTGGCAGTGTTGGGATGGTATCATTAGTCGGGCTCTCAGGGTACATAAGGGCCTGTGTTAATGTCAGAATGGGCCGCTGGGCATGATATCCCCATTCACTCTCTGGACTGTCCATTCAGCACTAAGCACTTGCTCTTTTACTCTCTCATCCACCACAAAGTCTCTTATTGGATTAGGTTGTTGTGGTAAGTAAGGCATTGGGTGCGTATTTTACTTAGAAACAATTCCCCTTCATTCTAGGAAATTAACTCTTGTGGCTTGTGTGTTGTTCTTGCTGACAACCATTTATTTTTTATTTATTTTTTTATATATACATGAAATGCCTTTTGCATCACATGTGATGCATTTCAATGTGAAAAAAAAACACTATAAATTGGAATAACATGTATTGAAAAATCTAAATAGTTAAAATGCTGGTTGCACAAGCTGTGTACAAGTTACAACGTATCCTAGTTGTGACGTAAATGGGCACTAAGTTACAACTTACAGTATACAACACTAAAAAAAATTCAATGCACAAATAAACTTAGTTGACATGTAACTCTTGGTAAAAACTAAATATTTACAGAAGCCTCTGACCAGGAGGAATGGTTGGAATAAAACAGCTGATTGATTTGAATTACATCATTAAGCTCTTGTTTTGCCTGACAAAATGCGATTCTTGTGACATTTGCACTTCACATTCTGAGAGAGAGATTAAATGATTCAATTGCTGGTAACGCTTTATTTCAGTGGTCCACTTTAGACATTCTACTAACTATAAATAACTTTGCAACTACATGTCAACTAGCAGTCATTAGAGTATTAGCAGACCGTTAGTAGAATGTCTACTAACCTTCAAAAGTGAACTATCAAAATAAAGTTTACCAAATTACTTTGTTAGCGGCTCTTTAACACAAACCCAGTGTCATTTCTTATGTTTTTTTTTTATCCGTTTTTTTTATTGCTATTAATTTCAAATACATTTTCTGAAATGTTATTTACATGTACTACATATATATATATATATTTCATTAAGTATGTTATTTCATGATTAATTATTGTATTTCATTGAAAGCATTTTTTTTTTACTATAAAATAAGTGCTGCAAAATAAGTTAGAATCATCTAGCTAAGTTTTGCCTTGAGAACAAATGGTGCAAACAAATAAAGTACAGTGTTAGTTACAAAATAGGTAGTATTTAGTGTGGGCTTTACGTTGCAATTTATGTTAGAACTTACGAACGGCTGGTGCAACTGTACCTTGAACACTGCAAGGGTAAAATAAGCAAAAAACACTAAATGCAAGAGTTTTCTTCCGGGAACGAACACGTCACAATATTCCTCATTTAAATAATTGATGCGCATAATAAAGGGGCGGGGCCTGGTTGAGTTAGTTAGTAGTGTGTTGAAACTGCCGGTTATGGTAAGGGGCGGGACATTTCCCAAACACTGACCAATCACAACACAATGGTCCAGCCGACCAATCAGAGCACATTGTCCTCTTCAGAAGGAGGGGCTTCATAGAGACAGGAACTAAACAGAGCGTTACCAAAGAGTATAGAAGAACAAGAGGCGAAACTCAATAGAACGTTCCATTGCAACACCAGCGCCAGCAGCAGCGCTACACTTCCGCCATTTTGGGGTGAAAGCGACTCGGCAGTCCACTAGTGTTGATGTGTCGTTCGCGAACGAGCCGCTCTAAAAGCCGATTCTTTGAAAAGAGCCGGACTTCCACTATCCACTTGCTTTTTGCTGTCGCTATGGCAATATCAGCTGCTTTGTAATTTTTTTTTTTTTTTTTAAGTAACGTTACATTAAAGATCAAATCCAAACTGAATGATGACAACACAATAACGTACAATCGCTAGACTAGTGATCATCAAATCCCTTTTAACGGTTTATTTCACAGACTTAGACAAGTTTTCTACTTTTTTCCCCACAAAACACTGAATTAATACCAACATATAAAAGTAAAGGACATGCTATATCAGATAATTGGGAATGTTGGACTATATTTATATATAACAGCAATAGAATAGCTTTACAGTCAACTTTTTTTTTTTGCAGTAGCTACTATCTTATATTAATGACCGTTAAAGCAAGACTATGTAAACAAAAAAACACAGCCACTGTCCATCATGTTCTATAAGATCATCATGTTTGTAGCATGATCCAGGGGATTACCCATACAGAAATGTAATATATCTCAATATAACTAAATTACATATATAGTCAGTCAGTGCCCATGTAGCCTATGTCTGCTGCCTATATGAGAATATATGCAAAATTCATATATAAAACACATAGACATATATGAAACAATATAGCAAAAATGGCCATTTTCATGTAAGTGCCATATATTTTCCCATATATGCACATAAATGTTAAATATATGTAGCCTAAGACGCATATACGTGCATGTACTTATTTCAATGTATCACTATCACATGCATGTATGTTTACATACATTTATTAAATATGTGGGAAACAAATATGTATGTCACATATTTATACTTAATGTTGTCTATATATGCAAGGAACCAATACTATACTGTAATATATGCAGATATATGGTATCATATGGATGAACTCAAATATTTTCTTCACATGTTTGGATACATAAATGTTCATATATGTTGCAGGCATATATTGTGTTCTCAGATAAGTCAAATATATGTATAGATATATGTCATGCTATTTAAAATATAAGTACATATATGGCCATATATTACATTTTTGTATGGGTAAAACGTACAAAATATATTTCAGCCCTAGTGGAGTTGGTAACTAATAATAGTGGTAAATGTGTAAAGTTGCATAAAATGTAAATACTCAAAGCAACCGTTATCTGTGCTGTTGTCCAGTGATGGAGGAGGTGAGAGGAGCTGCAACAATGGAGAATATAGGGGAAATAATGTGTTTCTTGAACATTCCAGCATGAATGTTTTCTTGCCCAAAAACAAAATCAAGCATCATTGTTCCCCTTAAAAAGCAGCTTACATTATTTGCAGACAATGTGCATGCTGCACTTTTGGCATATTTGAATTCCTTCGTATTGAAAAGTGATTTGTGGGAAGTAGGTTAAAACAGGATTTCGTCTTTCAAATCCCCTCGTCTTAGTGTGTGTGATGGCAAGTCCTGAGTCATGGCATTTGCATGGAAATGTTTGTTTTCTGTTTGCTTGCTTTTATTTATTTACCTGTGCAATCAAATCTTGTTGAAAAATATCCTTAAGTGGATGAAAAAGTGGATGATCTTTTGTTTTTAATTAGTGTCAGAACATGATATTCTCTGATTCATTATATGATTGAATATGCTCAAACCGAGGCCAAAAATGTGACCCCTTGTGAACATAATTCAGCGTTACAAACCCCGTTTTGTCCTCCTGTGAAAGCACATGCGGAGTACAGATGTGTGTACATTGTCAGAGTGATGCTACAAGAGCGCCAGTCGCCCAGAACAAGCCTCACGTGGATCACGCTGCAGTTACAGTACAGTACGTGCAGGTTTGCTTTTCCCATGAGAGCCGCACAGAAGCTGCAATCAAGGAAGTGTACTGTAACGCTCCAGCCCAAAACAACACAGGACCTGCATTAACCTCCATAAGGTCCGTCCCATCCGTGGTCTGTGGTCTTGCCGGCCTCTGGTCCTGGAAAGATGCCTGCTTTCTTGCATCCGTCAGATTTGTTCGCTGCCATCGATATGGAAGTGCCAAACAGTTCTGCTCCGTCTGACTTTAAATACATAAAACTGAATGCAAGCTGTGCTAAAAACATGCTGTAATGTCATGACGATTGTTGGGACAACCCCAAGCTGTGGTCGGGATCTGGCTGCCTCGACCAAAATAAAACATTGACATTAAACTTGACGTGGCACCAAAATGAGATCCAATCATACGGAGTAAGATATAAACACAAACATATCTAGTGGTTGTATGCTGGGGACTGTAGAAGAAGCCACAGCTGGCTCTCATCATTACCATCATATCTCTGCGCTTGCGTCATCAATCAGATACTCCCTGCAAAATCATCTGGAACTGACTTTAAAGGGGTTTGACCTTTCCTTTAGTGTGTAATGTTGCTGTTTGTGCATGTAAACAAACTGCAAAGTTACAAAGAACTAATATTCTAAATCTGTTTTCTAATATTGTTTTTTGTCTGAAGTTTTACATAATACATAAGATGTCTTTTACCAGCGTTGTGATCAAGAAAATAATCAGAATTGAAATATTTAAAAAGCTTGAATATTCCAAAAAACTTTAGATATCATCATATTTAATACATACTATAATGACAAAGAAATGTACATAGTTGTGTGTGTGTGTGTGTGTGTGATATGTTGAAAACAGTTGTGCTTCTTAATGTTGTTTTGGTTAAAACATAATGCATTTTTTAACAATTCTTTGATGAATAGAATGTTGTTCAAAAGAACAGCATTTATTTGAAACATTTACTTATTGTTACTTTGATCAAGTTAATGCATCATAAATCTGATACTCTTGATTTGTTTAAAGTACTTACCACAGTAAATTAAAAATATCTAACTGTGGAATAGATGTGGAAAACTGGTGGGTTTTTCCATATTTTTTCATGAAGAATTATAAATCATTCATATCTCCCCGCAAGACTGCAGTTTATATCGCTTAGATGCATCACATGCATGTTAAATAATCAATATCATTCCATGAAATGCAGTTGCTGTGTCTAGGTAGCAACTTCCCCCAGTGATCCAGAGCTTTGTGTGTTTTCTACACGCAACCTTCCTCACGTCAGTCACAGGGCAGAATGCATCTGCTAATACACGGCGCGTACACGAGCTCTGACACTCACGACGTGATTCAGTCTGACGTTAATGGAAGCGAGAGCCATGTGTGTAACTTAACAGCAGTGTGCTGTTAATGTGGGGAGAAACGCTCCACTTAGCAAACTGGCTGAGAAGAGAGAGAGAGAGCAGGAATACAGGAGGAACTTGTCCAGAAGGCCACAGAAACAGCCAGCCAACAAACACGCTATTTTGGCTTCGGCTCATAACTCCGACCAGATATGGGATAGATTCACTCAAAAATTAACATTCTGTTATCATTTACTCACCCTCAATGTGACTGTCTTTGTTCTGGTTGCTGAACTAGAAAAGCTTTGTGATGAAAGTGAGTGTGGAACTCAGACTGACAATCTTTAAGAAAAATATTATGAAAGTAGTATATACTATATTCAAAGTCTTAAAGGGATAGTTCACCCAAAAATGAAAACTCTGTCAGTAATTACTCTCCCTCATGTTGTTCCAACCCCGTAAGACCTTCGTTCATCTTCGAAACACAAATTAAGATATTTGTGATTAAATCTGAGAGCTGGATCACTCCTCCATAGGCTTCTAAGGGATTGAAACTTGTTCCCCGAAAAGTAATTAAAGACATCGTTAAAATAGTCCAAGTGACTACAGTGGCTCAATCTTAAGTTTATCAAGCGACGAGAATACTTTTTGTGCGCAAAACAAAACAAAAATAACGACTTTATTTCAACTATTCATTTCCTTCTCTGTGGGCCTTGAGTCAGTTCACTAGTTTAATAGCGTAAGTGTTTCTGTGTTGTACGTCACACGCATCACACACGACCAGCGTCGGCCAATAGTGAGCCTACGTGTGACTCACAATAGTGAGCCTAGCTTGAGTGATCTAGCTCTCAGATTTAATCAAAAATATCTTAATTTGTGTTACGAAGATGAACGAAGGTCTTACGGGGTTGACCAACATGAGGGAGAGTAAATACTGACAGAATTTTCATTTTTGGGTGAACTAACCCTTTAAAGTCGGCATGAAACAGATGTTGCAATAGTCTTTTCTTATCTATTGTGACGTATATCCGAGTTAAACCGCTTCTGGAACAAGACCAAATGTAGGGAGGGGCTTGATTTGTCCATGGGGAATTGATTGGATGGTTGTGGTTTGCTATTGGCTGATCTCATGTGAGTGACAGGTTGAGCCCCGCCCTCATCATCAGAGAAGAGAAGAGATGAGCTGCAAGAAGAGGAAGGGAAGTTATTTTGATTTAAAAAAAACTACGAGGCACATGAATTTAAAAAAACGATGTGCACAGATAAATCATTTATGATAAATATTGTAATATAACATTTTGATTTCATTGACCTGTACACACCAAGAACCTTAACTATAACGATAACCGTAATAACTACTGTATATAAGCATCCACACTAACAGACGATAATGTTTGTTTATTTTAAGCACACACTGCAGTTATGACGTCTGCCGCTTTAAATGCTCGAGCTCTTTAAAAGCAGGATTCTGATTGGCTCTCAATGTTTTTATTATTCATCAGCTTGTTGGTTTGCAGTTGGTTGCAAGCCATGCAATACTCAAATGATTGTCTGTTTTTTTTAAGTTTTTCAGTGAATAATAACTCACATTTGTCACACAAAGCTATCGTTTGGTTTGCAATGTAGAGCACAAGTCAAACAAGTTTTACTATGGTCATTAGAGAGGTCAACAACTGCATCACAATTCTTTTGGTTTCTAATGGAAAGGACAAAAAGAACAAAAGTCTGCAGCTGCAGAACATCACGAGGGCGAGTAAATGATGACAACTTTTATTTTTGGCTGAGATTTAAAACTAAATTACTGAGTCGCAGCGCTGCGATAAATCAGGAACAGCCTGCTTCTAATCTCGTTCAAAAGTTCTTGAGATCTAAAAGCTTGAGAAAGTGATTGAAAGATTCACCCTGTCCCAGTTTCCCCAATTATCTCTTGTCTCATGGCAGATATGAGCCAGAAAAGTGGTGCATCTTCGTTTGGCACTTAACGTTTCCGTTTGTTTGAGGTCTTTGGTGTAAGAAGGAAAAGCGTGCTCTGGCATGCTCATTTGTTTGGTGTTAGGACAGAGAGCGGTCAGCCTCAGGCTCAACGGACTCACACACACCAGGGATTCCTGCTCCTGTGGAATTGTGCTCCGGGAAAAGGACAATTATGAGGGGAAAAAATGAACAGAATTTAGACTGAGGTTTAGGAAAAAATAACAAAGACGTTAAGTCTGGGGATGGAGGATAGGCCTTTCTTCCTCTTTTTATTTTATTTAGCCAAAAAGCCTTTTTATTATAATTTGTGGTGTTTTGTTTAGCTTTATCGTGTTTACATGATGCATAGATAATCAGAATGGTCATAATCATAAACCCTTGATGTGATTATTTATTTATTTATTTTATTATAGAAAGTGCTTACAAGTAACTAATCGGGGTAAATGTGCCACTGTTCGTCCGACTGTTTGTACTGTATTTTATTTTTTATACGCTTATTTCACGCAGCCGTTATTTTGAAATCGAAAGCGAGGCTCTGGTGGGAAGAACCCCGGAAGTAAATATAAACAACAATGCCTTGGACTACCAACCTGAAGCTGCTGCCGCGATTTACACTATTGGATGTTAATATCCAATATAGGATATGTATATAGTTCGTTCCTGATTATTTTTTTACTTTCTGAAAAAAAAAATGATAAATGAATTTCACTGTATATAGTCTAAAGTATGAAAGAAATATATGTACATTTTTAGAATAACTAATTTCTACATTAAACACAACAAAATAACGGCTGCGTGAAATAAGCGTATTCTAAACTGTTTTAATTATTCTTATTTCTTTTGATTATTTTTATTTCTTTTATGTAAAGCACTTTGAATTACCATTGTGTATGAAATGTGCTATATAAATAAACTTGCCTTGCCTAAATATATATGTGTTCAATGATCATCTCCTGCTGAACAATAATTAGGAACGTAATTCTTTCGCTATATGAACTCTGGTTTAACTCTTCCCTATTGTGTGTACCCTGAAGAATTTGGTTGGGGAAAAAATGCTGGACATCAGCTATTTTGTAATCATATCAGTGAAAGTGTTCCCGCTGTACAAACATTATTAAAAACTTTTAATATAAAAAGTTATCTGGATTTAAGTGATGCTTACCCCTGCAAAACTCACCATTTTGGTTGCTCGCTGTGCAGTTGTTCACATGTTCTGAGTGATTTTTAGTGTGTAGCCAGAGTGAGGATAGATGGTTGCTAGGTGGTTTCTGAAGTAGTTTCCCAATGTAGTCGTCCCATCTGTGTTCATGCTGAGTCAGGCGCCTGAGAGGATGTTATGCTTGTACGAGTTTCTCCCTCAGCATCAGTTCACACCACAGTATGTCTCCACTCATCACCCGTCACTCTCGTCACCATGGTTACAGCAAACTGGCAAAAGTCTATACACACACACACACACACACAAAGATGTGCTCCTGTACTTTCAAGGTCCCCTTACACCCCGAATGATGCTGACTCAAGCAATACACTTTTATTTTATTTCCCCCATTACCTTCTTATCAGGGATTAGGATGTCTGCTCTCAGGCATTTCAGAATGTCTTTCTACATACTGTATGTTTGAAAGACAGTAGTATCTTGTCTTGATCTTTGATTGATTGATTTTTTTAAGTGTATGTTTTGTCTATTTATGTTAAGCACCAAAGGGGTTATTATTATTATTATTATTATTATTATTATTATTATTATTATTATTATTATTATTATTATTATTATTGATGCAATGAAATATAATTGTAACAGTAATAATTTAAATATTTTTTTATATTAAATGTATTATTATTATTATTAGATATATTAAAATGTATTATTATTATTATTAAGGTATTGAAAGATAAGTATAACAGTAATCAAATATATTTAAATAACTTTTGTATAAATGTATTATTATTATTATTAGATATATTATTGAAAGATAATTATAACAGTAATAATTCAAATATATTTATGTGTATATATATATTTCATATTAAATGTATGATTATTATTAGATATATTAAAATCTATAATTAAATGTATTATTATTATGATTATTATTGTGGTAATGAATGATTGTTATAACCGTAATAGTTTAAATATATTAAACAATATATTTCATTTCATATTAACTGTATTTTTATTATTATTACTACGTATAGCCTAGTATAATAGGTCATTCAATTATTATATTATTATTATTGAGATAATGAAAGTAATTATTAAAATAATATTTTTAAATATTTTTATATTAAATGTATTATTGTTGTTATTATTATTATTAGTAGTAGTAGTAGTAGTACATATGTTAACATGTATAATTTAATGTATTATTATCATTAGTATTAATGTTATTTATGATGATGAAAGATAATTATAACATTCATAGTTTAAATATATTAAAATATATTTTTGCCATTTGCCAAAGTGTGTTGTATAGAACCAGAGCGCACTGCATACAGTAGCATACTGGCTCCCACAATGCAATTCTGTCGACTTTACCTAACATTTCCAGTGCGACGATTAGCCCAGATGATCAACTGCTAGTTTTAACATCCCTTCCTCTTTATTTGACATCATGCAAATAGTGGTATGCTAAAAATAATATACTGCTATTTAGAAATTGAAGGTGAAGTCAAATAGTATTGTGCTAAATGTCTTTAAAAAAGAGGCATAAAGATTCACTTCTTTCTTACTGTAAAAACACCAAACCCCAGTCAAGTGTTCTGAGTATAGCCTAAGTGTTGGTCCATAAGCAGCAGTTGTATAAACATTGCCGAAACATCATTGACGTGAATGTCTTCCTGGACGGTTGAAAGAGGGACATTTCCCGTATTCAGCATCACGACACCTGCAAATGGACCTTGGTCTGTGGATAGTATGGATGGTGTCTGTTCAGTCATGCATGGCACCATTGAACACCATGCTTTCTCTGACTCATTAAACATCAGGTTGAGTAAGATGCTCCCAGTTTCTGGAAAACTCTTATCCAGGTTTCAGAGAAAGCCGCCGGCTGTAAACACAAGGACTTGCGACAGACGAAAGCCTGTGTCCCAAGTGCTCAGCGATTCTAGGAAAATAGAGTTTGTTGTGTCGTATATGCTTTTTAAAAGTCACTGTTCTTGCTGTCATTTGAGTTGTCTGGAGCATTGTCATCTTTTAAAGTAAATTATTGATTTTCTGAGAAGAATTCATCCTGGTATCTTTAAGATTTATTACTGTTTAACTTTGTGGAATACTAAATCTTTTGAAAATGCCTTAGCTGGGAGATTTTACAATGCTAAACTCAACTAAAACCAAACAATGGAGCTGATTAATTGTTAAAAGATCTCGATCTCAATTCAAACACCTATGCGATCTTACGTTTGATAAGTACGATCACAGCGAACCAGATCTGCGTTTGCGGAGAGAGCAGTTGTCATGTATAGGTATGAAACAGCTTTACGAACAGTCTTTTCAACCACACAGTATCATTATTTCTGTGTTACAATCATTCAAATTATCACAGAGATACTGGATAAACTTTTATAGTTCAGATACAAACGATGGATACAGTAGCAATCAAAACAGAGTAAATCACCTTTTGAAAATAACTTGATGCTTTAAATAAATGTTTTATTTTTAAGTCACTTGTTGCCACCTACTGGTGTAACGGTGTAATTTAATTACACCGTTACACCAGTAGGTGGCAACAAGTGACTTAATGTATTTGTCATTAATTGAATCATTCATTCAAGAGATTTGTTCATAAATGCTGATTCATCCAGTAATGAAACAAGTGAATTCTTTGAGTGAGTCATTGAATCATTCACTCAAACTTTTTTAAAATAATTCAAATTAAATATTTTTTTAAGTAGACTACAGCAATGAACATTTTGTCAGAACCTCTAGTATATTACGTTATTTTGTTTAGTTGTCTGTGCAGAATTTTAAACAGAGTTTTTTTATTCTCAATTTCTCCAAAATCATGCTCTGACAATACGAATCCTACACTGAAAAAAAATGATCTAAATTGCTAGTAAATTTTACAAATAATTAACAAGAAATGGCAAGTAACACATCGAATTGAATGTGAAATTTTGAAGGTAAAACATACATCAATTAACTGTTTTGTTTACAACTTACAACAGTGTAGAAAGTCAGTTGTGGTTCAACCAACCAAATGTGGCATGTACTGAATATCCAGAGAGTTTCAGAGATATTGTTCCCAGTCATACCAACTGGATCATATTACAGACGGAGAGCAGAAGGTTTGTGTGAGTGTGTGTTTTCTCAGGTTTCTGTTAGGCTCTATTACTCTGATTTGGGACACCAGACACGTTCTCATTAGTATTATGAATGTAATCAGTAGTGTGGCTGTGAGGTTAATGCAGTCCCTCTACAGACTCGGCCATTAGAGTCGCTAACCCAATCACAGCCCGTCCAGAACCCCTCGCTACCCTCCGCTGATGTCACCCGTGCTCAAACCAGTGGAAAAAACAGCACATCACCTTATTGGAAAGGCTCAGAATGGCCTCAAAGACAGATGAGACGTAACATTTCCCCCTTGATCAGTTGCAACGCTTGCGAGTTTAATTTGTGCATCGTTTATGGGCTATTTTGGTGCCATCTCGTAGTCCCACGAGAGAGATCCGTAACGACAATGAGCAGTGCTGAATTTATTTTGGATTGAGGCTTGTGTAATCTACATGCTGTTCTAAAAAAGCTTCTAATTATGATTCACTGATACTGTAAACAGTTAAATCAAGGTAAATCGAGGTAAACGTTGTGAAAAATGTAGACTTGGCTGCCCTGAAACGACTTTTCCGAGCAGAACGATCCATTCAAATGTGCTTGGCTGTGGGTTGGCATTTCGGGGAGGTGTAGTCTGTGTCTTGTCTGGTTCTTATTAGACTAATGCGCAATTTGTAATAAAAAGTGCAAATTTCCCATATGGAGTAAAATCAGTGTTGACCAGGGGCCCAGATTTGTATGCTTCGGGGTGGCTTCAGACTTTACAGTGCAAATGTGGCCCAGTTTTCTGTTTTCATTTTAGAGGGAATGTTTCAGCTTGCTTTTACACTAACTAACGCAGAACATGCGTTTCTCAATCTCTCCAGACTGCTTCATAGCAAGAGCTTCTTTCTGTGGGACTATGGAAGCTTGTTTCCGCCACTGAATAAAAAATAAAAAAGTTAATTGCGACTTCTATCTCACAATTCTGACTTTTTTCTCGCAATTCTATAAACTTGTAATTGTGAGAGAAAAAAAAGTCAGAATTGTGAGGAAAAAAGTCAAAATTGCGAGATGTAAACTCACAATTGCGAGATGTAAACTCACAATTGCGAGGAAAAAAGTCAGAATTGCAAGAAAAAAAGATGTGAGAATTGTGAGAAATCAAGAGAAAAAAAGGTCACAAAAGTTGAGATAAAAAATCGCAATTATATTTCAAATTGTTTTATTCCGTGGCGGAAACAAGCTTCCATATTACATATTAGTCCTTTTATTACAATTCAATAAATTCCTTTTCCTGACATTTTCATTCAGATTCCAGTTCAACTTACTGTGTGTGTCACATTTTCCACATTTTGTGTGTCGTTTTGGACTTTTATGTTCCGTTTCCTGTCTCTGTTTTGTAGTTCTTTTGTAGTTATTTGGCTCCCCTCATTAGTTCCCTGATTGTTTCCCACGGGTGTCTTTTTTGCCAGTTACTCCTTGTGTATTTTGTTTCCTGTGTTCATTGTCAGGTCTTGTCGAGTGTTGGCTGTTTTGTTGAAATGCTCAGTTTTTGTCCCTTAATTTCCTGGTGTTTTCGAGTTTACTTGTACTTTTGTCTTTGGATCCAGCACTTTCTCGTATCTAAGTTCACCCAATGTTACTGTGTAGTGTCCAATCCATTTTAAATTCTTCAATTTTTCATTTCTAAACTTTGTCCAATCCTGGTACATACTGTACATACAGGCAGTTATGCATTTAACGACATGGATAATCAGAGGTGACCAGATCCCTCACTAATGAGCTAAGAGACGTCTGTATTCTCTCCAGCTGGCCGTGTTGTTTGTTTTTCCTGTAGTAATGAAACAATCTTCTAATGTTCTTTCCTATGATCCTCCTCACCTGTCCCTTTGAACCGGCACTGGTCTGCGGGGGCCGTCGTGACGCAAGAGGTAAATCAAATCAATAAGCAATCGGGGAGCAAGTGCTGTGCAGATCGACAGGCCTCCTGCACGGCAGATTTGGGCCTAATTAGCATTGATGAGCATTACTGATGGGATTTACACCATTGATGAGCAGCGTGAGTCATCGCTCACCCATCTGACATGTGCAGCGGGTCTAACCCGCTTAGAGTAGGGGTTCGTCCGGGACGAGGGGGATTCCTTGGAGGTCAGGCAGGTGTGGAGATTTGCGCAGAGATGAGAGGCACGAACGCAGCGGGAAGAGCTAAGCACATTTCCAAGGAAGGGAAAATATATCGGAGAGGGATTAAAGATGGATTTATAGTGCTTTGCGACAGTTAGCACATGCATACTACCCTGGGTTTTCGCAGTGGTGCCATAGAAGAATCATTTTTGGTTCCCCAAAGAACCTTTCAGTGAACAGTTCTTAAAAGAACCATTTTTTTCTTAGTGTGAAGAGCATTTTAATAATCTGAAGAACCTTTATTAGATGCCAATAAAGAGCCTTTAATGAAATTGTTCAACCAACAACTAAATTGAGCATAAATACAAAAAAATAAGTTGATTACTCAAAACTAATTTCAACATAGAATGCTGGTGTTTAGAACTAAAATTAACAGCTAGCATAGCACATGTTAAATGTAACCTATTTAGCATTGAATGAATAAGCAAGATATTATAGGTCTTTCCCTTTACTAAAAAACACTTCATTTCAACATTTATTTTCCCTATCCAGTCCTATGCAAAGCATGCTGGAAACTAGAAAGTGTAAGACATGCCGTGGACAGTTGCATTCGATGCGTTTGAAGTAAGAAAGACGTCTTTCTCTCGCTCTGTTTGTCATGCACTAATGCATTTTCCTGGTGCTCTTGAGGGTTCTGCCTTCAGTGCCCCTGCAAAGCCCACTGTAATCTTATCTCATTTTGACGTAAGTGCCTCTATATCACACTTGACATTTAGAGCTGCAGTGACTCGGTCCTCGTTTTATGCGAGAGATGCACGAAGGGAAAAAGCAGCGTGCGGGCTCCACGTGCAGACCGCTGGCAGTGAGCTCAGCTGGGCTTTGTAAGGCGCTGCCAGTGCCTGTCTCTCCCCCTGGAACATGGGAGAATTCCCTCAGTGCCACTTACTCAGGCCGGACCCCCGCTGACACTGCCAAGACAAATATTTACCCTCCAGTCAAATGAATAGGTACACATGCATGCGCGAGACCAGATAATGCACCGGAGGAGAAACACACTCTCTCTCTCTCTCTCTCTCTCTCTCTCTCTCTCTCTCTCTCTCTCTCCCTCTCTCTCTCTAAAAAGTGCAGGGAACTTCTTTAGGTATAGGCACTCCAGCGAGTTTACCGCAGTGCCATCTTATTTGTCTTGCAGGGGATTTGAGAATTGTCTACTCTATCTTAAAACAAAACCAACTATTGGCTAAGGGTGTGTTGACACTTTGCATGTTTGGTTGGATTAAAACAAACGCTGGTGCGATTGCTCTGTTAGTGTGGTTTAGAGTGCGGATCGGGCCGAAATTTTTTGTCCGAGCCCGGCCCGCGTCCGACAGAGCAGTAACCCGACCCGAGCCAGACAGGCATAAAGATATTTATGTCCGAGCCCGACCCGAGGCCGACAGTTAAAATCCCATTTTTTTTCTCATACTAATAATACATGTGCGTTTGTGTGGAAAGCCTGCTTTTATTAAGCAACTGTAGGAAGACATTCGGAAATGTCAGCAGGATGAGTGCATCAGCGCGCACGGAGAAACAAGCGCACTTAACGCAGGCGCGCAGGCACGTGTTTCGTTGTCACGGCTACATAAACAAATTTCCACACACAGGAAGACAGATGTTATGGTAATAATTTACATGTATTTTAATCACAAAAACGAACGTTTGCATCACGTGAAAGCATCAGGCACATTGGCTACCAACATAATAAGCTGTTTTAAATTTAAAATGTTCAATGCCATATCACGCTGATGTGACCGAGCCCGACTCGAACCAAAACATAATTTCTAAATAACTGTCCGAACCCGGCCCGGCCCGTCGGGTACCGACGGGTCCCGTCGGGCTCGGGTCGGGTATCCATCCTCTAGTGTGGTTCATTTGAATGAGTGTGAATGCTGTCATCTGAACTCTGGTGTGCACCAAACAAGCGGACCGAGACACTGAAAAGATGGGTATCAGTCCGCTTCCAAACAAACTCAGCGGTTCGAATGAAATATGAGCGCAGCATGGACCAAACATGTAAGCGAACCAAAAACAGGACATGAAGTCACAAGATGCAAGGGCCGAATGCTCAAGCAAACCTGTTTTTTCTCATCATAGTCGTGATGTTGCCCATCACAGTTCTGTACAGGCATCAGAACCGCGTCTCCTCGCATCAGATCTTGGTTTGTGTGTGTGACGGAGGGATTCGCTTATTTAGCCCAGAACACAGCATTGTTTTAAATGTTCGGTAAGTTTCGTCGCAAAATATACATAATAAAAGCTGACCAATCAGGCTGTGAACATATCCCCATGCCTTTAGGTTTAGTATCTTTAGGTTCGGTGTTAAAATGCCAATGTGAACGCTAAGCAAACCAGGACTAAATGATTTTTGTTTTGTTTTTTGGGGGGTTCATTGGTCCAAGCGAACCAAACTACAAGGGTGAACACACTCTAAATCCCATAATTACTTTCTCCCGGCGTGTGTTCGAGCATCAGACTTTTTCATGTCGTCATTAAAGCTTTTTGAGACCCAAACAAACAACCCTTGACAGAACAATACTGACCAATATTTAAATCTATTAATATAACAATACTGATATGATATACGATATGGTATATGGTGAAAACAAACCGATATTCAGTGTATTGTAATATCTCCAGATCTTAACTCCGGTTGATGACAGTCAGAATAATAGTTGACAGATGTGAACGTAATAACTTGTTTCGACAAACACAACAGATATATTCACCTGAGAGAAAAAAGTACAGGGATTGTTTTTCTTGTTTTTATTAATCTTGAGTTCTCACAACCTGTGTGTGTTTTGTGAGTGTGTTGGAGTGAACTGCGGCACTAATAGGGTCACATGAGCGCTCAGTCAAGCACAGAAGACCAACAGCCAATGTCAGGTTTTTCGTTAATTACATTAAATTTCAGTTTGTTGTTCACCAAACCCTATTATATACCCCCAGAACACTTACATAGGATCATTCTGTGATACTTAGTTTTGCGTCTTTTTAGAAAAGCTTGATGCTTTTCACTATTCACTGCCACTATATGGACAACCCCGAGAGGGACATTTTTTAAAACTTCTTCATTTGTGGTCTAAAAAAGAAAGAAGGGCATATGGCATAAGAACAACACCAGAATGAGTAAATGATTACTTAATTTTTATCTTACTTACACAATTGACATCACAGACATAACAGTAAAGCTGCTTTGAAACGGTGTGTATTGTGAAAAGCGCTATACAAATAAATGTGACGAGGGTATGTTTGTTGCGAAGCAGTCGAGGCCTGTTGACAGTGTAAACGCCACTGTAAATGCAATACGTCTCACGAAGGTACACGGGGGATCGACAGATGCTTCGACGAGCCTCATTGTGCATCTCTCGTTACGCTAATGAGGCCAAGACCTTCTGGAGCTCTCTCGTTCGCAGACTGTTCTTCCCAAGCCTTTGTGTGACTGGCAGTCTCCTCTCCGGTGCTTTTATTCCATACAAGGCCCTGCCAGAGGCAACGTGAACACAGCATGAGATCTCAGGCCTACGTCACTCTCACTCACTCCCCGAGAGCGACCTGGAGAGCAGCGCTGGGAGAGGAGGCTTTTAATTGGCCAGAAGCACTTCGACTGAACACAATGTTCTCTGCGGGCCTGTCGTTCGAACAAAGAACAGATTCGTCACTTGCTTCTCGCTGCCCTGTTTTAACCTGTGCCCGTTGGCAGACCGTGAAGGTTGCATGTGAACTTGTCTCAGACGTTTTAACAGAGCAGGGGTTGTTTAGATTAAGGAGACAGAGGCGGTGAGAATCAAGGCGCCGACTGTCACCTCTTGAAGCGCGGACGGCCCGCTTGTCACTGACGTCGGATGCCATATTTATGTGCTGTAACTCACAGCGGTGAGCATATACAGTGCTGGGTGGTCCAGCTTGAGTTTGTTGGAGCTGACACCATCTTGAAGAGGAATCTTTATGACTGTGTGTGTGTGTGTGTGTGTGTGTGAGCGAACGGCCCTGAACGTGTGTCAATATATGGGGCTGGGTTTGCTGTTTGCTTGTTCTCACCTGCACAACTTTGACAGCATGCTTTCTCTACAGCATGTCTGTTTGGACGCACACAATTAAAGAAATTAATTAATGCTTTAAATGTTATGATTTGGAAATGTTCCCCTCTGCTTCAGAACTCAAATCTTATTCAGTTGCATTATTTTAATATTAAATGTAAGTTGAATTATGAATTAATTGCAATTGAAAGAAATGGAATAACTACAAAAGTTTGCAAATTTTGAGATTTAAAAGCCTTAGTTTTTTTTTGAAAGATTCGTAGATTTGTGTTTTCCTTTAAAATTAGTATTTAGGCAAGGCAAGTTTACTTATTTAGCACATTTATTGCATAATTGTAATTCAAAATGCTTTACATAAAAAAATAATCAATAAATAATCATAACATATGCTTAAGAAATAAAATAACCAATTAAAATAAAAAAACTTTGATTTATATTTCATCAGTATTTAATATGAAATATTTGATTATTTAATATGCTGTTAAATATTTTAATATAATTGTAATATAAATAATTTTTTTTAAATGTAAAATATTATACTTTATTTGGTCATCTTTTGTGGACCTGGGTGTCACCTGTGTTGACTTCCTCTTCCTGTCATTCCTTCTTCATTTTCCTGTTCACGGTCTTTTACGCATCATTGCATTTGGGCTTCTTTTACCATCTTTTATCTGTCCCTCGTTTAACAAAGCAGTGGCACATTAACAAAATGAAGAATAGCAATTTACGGTCCCTGTTCTCCTCTATTGCCTCGCTAACCAGCACTAATAATAATGTTGACACACACATTCCTTCTTCCTTTCTCACACACAGATCCTTCACAGGGTGTTGATGTCATGCACATCTCCGAGTGGATGTCAGTCACAATTGTGCATGCAAAAGGTTCATCACCCCTCATCCCTGTCTTGAATCTGCAATGCACTTCATTCATTACAAACTTGACATTTCCAGAATGTGGGCCATATCGGCTTGACAGGGAACAGCAGCCAAACTACTGCTCACAATCCCATCATCCCTAATACAGTCAATTACACCTCAGTGAGCGAAACCCCTTCATCTGGTCAATGCAAGTGTCCTCTAATAGCCTTAACTTGACAGCTCTCACAGGCCAAGAATATATTAGTTGCGGCGAGTAAACTTAATCACGCTCTGTCAGTGTTGTACTACCACACAGAGTAGTTTGAAACGAATGGCTCCTTATTCTGAAAATGCCCGCGCTGCCAAACGGACTGCCTCGTGTGTCTTTTCCGAGGTTTTATGGCTCAGTGCATGCGGTCCCGTTAGCTCAGGCCGTTCCATTGCTCATGCTGTGTAACATGTAATGATATGGTGTTAACGCTATTGTGGCTCCGCTCAGTTTCGAGCAGCTAAGAAACAGAAAATGGAGTCCTGGGGAGCAATTTGTTTGACTGGAGCACAGAGGGTTACAGTGTGGAGCCGTTCGGTGGGTTTAAACAGCGGCCCTTGTGGCACTGAAGGATACGTTTCAGCAGTCAGACTGTTGGCGTCATTAAAAGCTTTACACCGCAGGCCAAACGCGCCAGGGTTTTTTGTGCGGAGCTGCACGCAAACTGTAAATGGACTGGAATGTGTCGACTTTCGCAATGTAGGTTAGATGCGCGAACAGAACGCTGAAAGATGTTGTGCTGAAGTGCAAAAAAACAACTGGGTTTTCCTCTTTGCTAAGCATTTGGCTAACTCCTGATGCATATTGACACAAACAGTAAATTTGGCCTTCTTGTGGAGTGACGCAAGTGTGACAGAGAGATTTGGCCAGAGTTGTGCCTGAGCTCAGTCAAATAGCAAATACAGTAGGTGATTTATTGGCGTTGAACATGTTTTAGCAACACCCTCACTTTGATTAGCATGTGTAGTTAATGATGTGAGAGGTTCAGCATGAATGTGGAATTTATTTTTTATTCTGTCAGGAATTTTGTAACTTTCGGAAAAAAAAGGTGATATTTCTTGAAAATCATTTAGCAAGAATTGGTAGTGAATTACTCTTGATAGTTTAAAATAATTCTTAGTATTTTTCTAATGATATGATCACAAATCTATCGTTCTATCTATCTACCGCTTTATCTATCTATCTATCTATCGTTCTATAATTTCATCGTTCTTTGTTTCGCTCTATGAACTTGATGTATTGTGCAATATGTAGAGGCTGTGCTCCTAACACTTATTGCTCCAGTATTTTAATGGTGATATGAAGGTTTGTCTGGCCAGTGCTTCTGTCTCTCTGTTCCTGGAAACCTAAAACTCCTTCTCCAGGTTCCTTTGTTCCTTCACCCAACACCTCTGGGACAGGATCTGAGTCCGGTCAGAGGTCGAGGTCTCAGGGGAAGCCAAGCATTTCCTGTCCAGCTCTTGTTTTTGTCTTTAGACCAGGATATATCAGTGTGGACAGAATCCCTGGTGCGCGGAGCAGCAGAACGGGCCGTAGCTGACAGGAATCACTTTTCACAAGCGCACAGGGATGTCCACCGCCAGTCAGGCCCAGTGACCCAGAACAGATGCTGAAAAGTCATTATCGCACCGTATGACCGCATCCATATCATTCATATGGGCTTTTGTCAGTCGCTGTCATCTTTTAACAAATATTTATGCTGTTTCTCAACAGAGCTGATCAAGTGATGGTTGTGACAAGTGACGAATGCCGTTGTGTTTGCTCAATGTCATAATAATAGGAAATAACATCTTAAAGGTTGCTTTAAGATTCATCATTACCTATCAATTGAGTTTAAATGCAACGCCTCTCCGCTTTATTAAATTTGATCTTCATAAAATCAAAAATGGCCTGATTTACTTTCTTAATGTATGTCCCTTACATATTTTCTAATTGAATATCAGGCTTTATTCTCTAAAATATGTCAGATTATGATAGTAAAACAGTGATACGCAAACATGAAAGAAAATACTTTTTCAGTCTTTCTAATTCAAATTTTTCTGTTTGATTCAATGCACTGCTAGAAAATTATTTTCTTAGTATTTTTTTTACTAGTTTTCCAGTACAATATCTAAATATTCTTATTTAACTGAGCAGCAAAATTACTTGAGGTATTGAGAATTGTGTACTAAAACATTTAGAGAATTAAGTGAGTTTATACTTAAAAGAAGAAAAAAATATATGCCACTGGGGTCAGAAAAAAAACCAATTCAAACGGAAAACAAGTTTTATTTTTCTGTCCCCATTGGTAGATATTTGTTATTGTTTTAAGCATACTTAATTTTGCCTAATTGTTTCAGTAAACAAGACTTTGCATGTCAATTTGCTTCTCAAGTAAAGGTATATTAAGAATGTTTAGATATTTTACTGAAAATCGAGACACAAATACATTTTTGCGGCCTGTAATTTCTGACCGAAATTAGTTTGAAAGTTGATCTTTTCAGTGAATTATGATTTTAGATATATTCAGATGTGAGAACGGCCTTATATTTATACCGCATGTCACTTTCCTTTCTCTGTTTTCCTTTTAAAGTGTTTTGGCAGCTCAGCAGTGTTTTTCTCTCATGTTCACAGTAACTCCTCTCACAGAATCACTGCGCTGGCGCCATTAGGATTCCTTTCACTGCGCCACCTGCAGGCCGTCAGAAGAGGAGCCGTAAATACAGTCAATTAAATGGGCAGAACAAGCGAAAGTGAGAGGGGGGGTGAACAAGTACTCTTGACTAAAAATCCAGGCTTATTAAAAAGTGTGCGTAATTTGCACTTAATCTAGCCCGACATGCAAGCGAGAAGTGTGAGCTTGGAATGATTGGAGGCTATTATTCAGTTTTGATTATTTACTTTACAGTCTCTGCACACAGACAGACATTTGCAGATGCACAAATAAAGAGCATATTTTTAGCTTTTACCCCCGTATTATCTTTCTCATCAACAACCGAAAGCAGTGCATGAGAAATGGCTCAGTTACAGTATATGTATTGAAATGAAGCAATAGAGAACACAAGTGTGTGTGGAGTAAGCTCTGTGAATGTGCAGGACGCTGGATATGAATGAATCATTGTGAAATAAGCGAGCAGTAGTCGAGCACTGGGCTGCGTTCAGTCCTGTGTGATTTCCAGCTCACCCACAGTCTCTACATTATTAAAAGCGCATTAGTGGCTTTAGGCTCAAGCTGAGGGAGGTCACGTGAAAAAAACAGCCAGAGTTTCCACAATGGAATACTAGAGTAATGCTTACTGCTTACTATACTGCATACTATACTGCATACTATACTGCACACTATACTGCACACTATACTGCATAATATACTGCATACTATACAGCACACTATACAGCATACTATACTGCACACTATACTGCACACTATACTGCACACTATACTGCATAATATACTGCATACTATACAGCACACTATACAGCATACTATACAGCATACTATACTGCATACTATACTGCACACTATACTGCACAATATACTGCATACTATACAGCATACTATACTGCATACTATACTGCACACTATACAGCATACTATACTGCACACTATACTGCACACTATACTGCATAATATACTGCACACTATACAGCACACTATACAGCATACTATACTGCACACTATACTGCACACTATACTGCATACTATACTGCACACTATACAGCACACTATACTGCATAATATACTGCATACTATACTGCATACTATACTGCACACTATACTGCACACTATACTGCATACTATACTGCACACTATACTGCATAATATACTGCATACTATACAGCACACTATACAGCATACTATACTGCACACTATACAGCACACTATACTGCATAATATACTGCATACTATACTGCATACTATACTGCACACTATACTGCATACTATACTGCATACTATACTGCACACTATACTGCACACTATACTGCCGGCTGCAGCTCTGTCACTATTTGAAAAATTTGCAATATGCAATTTTTTCAAATAGTAGTAGCATGCTACATTGTTGTCACATCACATTTAGTCTTAGTATCTATTTATACAACTTTTACAAATTTTACTTTTTTAAGGTTACTTTTTTGTTATGTAATTATAAACTTATGTAAGTGATTTAAATTATAGTTGTATTAAATATATTTAATGTTGATATAATATTTAATAAGTTTTATATGTTTTTATGTTGTTTTATCTTGGGTTATTTTAAATATATTTATTTTTATTCAAAATGTATTTCAATTTATAGTTATTTTTATTCAAATGTAATATAATAATAGTATTTAATATAATAATAATAATAATAATATATAAATATAATTTTTATTCTGGATTATTGTAGGTCTATTTATGGTTATTCTTAAACAATTTAGAATAAAAAAGCCAATAAAAGATACTTTAGAGTACTATAGGTTTTATTTAAAATAATAATAAATATTATTCATTAACTATTATTCATTAATATCATTATATAATTAATAATAATAACAATTATAAATACATTATTAATATAGAGTTTTTAGTTTTAGTTTTTTTATGTCTATTCATGTTGTTGTTGTTTTTTAAACCAAAAGTAGAATAAAAATGTCCCATAAAAGGGATGCAGGCAATAAAAATGCAGTCCCATGCAGTGCTGTACTTGTATATAGGGATACTAGTTCACATTTTGGCAATTTTTAGTAGGTTATGTGGTGTTCCATTCATAAAGAAAATTCACACACACACACACACACACACACACTGTGCACAGTATGCATACTGCAGAAAGAGTAGTAGAAGGGTTGTTCCGAACATCACTAGAGAGATGGAGAACCAGCGCGCGCGAGAGAGAGAGAGAGAGAGCTGGACGAGCGAGTGTTTGCTGCTAGCGGGACTGCCGGCTGCAGCTCGTTCATGCAATGTTAAAGCACTGCTGCATCATGCGCCTTATTATGAGGATTGCCTCATCTGTCACTTAGTCCTCTGAGAGCTGTGCCATTCTGTCACGACTAGTTCTCCTCCATTCAACCCTTTCGCTTAGAAAATGGAGAGCTCGGTTATTAATGGCAGATTATTGTCTGTCCTCGCTACAATGACGTCTGAATAAAGAGAAATCTCATTATCACGGCCCGTTAGTGTCGGTCCCTTGAGAAATCCTCTCTAGCGAGAGCCGCTTTTGTATCGGGGAAGATAAATATTTGTGAAGATGCTGTTAAATCCAATTTTAGGTGCTGTTTTGTGTTTGCAAATATCTTTCTCTTGCTTTTAAATGGAGGGCAAGTACAGTAATAGTTCAGTTATGTGTAAATAAAGGCTGATCTGAATGAGTGACGGCGCTGGCTGTGGTCAGATGGAAAGCCTTTGAAATACCTTAGAAAATCTCTCCTTGGCTCATTCTCCTGTGTTTTATGAGTAGTTTAATGATTTTGACAGCGGTAGATGAGGGTGGATCTACGTCAGGCTCTGTTATTAATATAGCAGCTAAATGCCACACTGCCGTTTCAGTGAAATAAACCCCCGACCAGAAAGGCTGGCAGGTTTGGGAAAACCTGGAGGTTTTGTCTGTGCAATGTTGACTTTTCAAAGAAGTGTTTCTCTCTGGAAGTCGGCTGAAAATGTGAGAAAGATTCCTGCTAAAGATGTTTTGTTCTGACAGAGGCTCAATCTCAATCTCAACTGACTTGTGTATTCTCCTTCACTGATGCTGATGCACTGATGTCTTATTTTCTGATATAATATTGGTCATAACTGAAGGAAAACGGTTCATCATAAGTCTGGATCTATATAATGTTTGTTGTTGTCAAATAACTGCTACTAAAACACTTTTTAAGCTACACTGCATATGTACTGGGAGGTTCATTTTAGAGAATCAGTTCGTTCAAATGGTTCATTAAATAAACACATTTTTAAAAAACCTGATACACTCTTAAAAGAAAAGGTTCTATATAGAATCTTAAAGGGTTCCGTCAGATGCTTCTGTCGCTCTGATTTTTAATAATTGTTCATGTCTCATGGTTTCAATATACAGCCTTGTAGTTTTAATGCCAAACCAAACGAAAAGAACTTACTTAAAGGAGCAGGTTGTTTGAACCATCTTTATTATTTATGTATGAATAGAAACAGGATTGTGCTCTTAAGAGCCTGTGAAAGGACTTCTTTACTAGCAAATGATCACAGTAATGAATGAATGCATGATGGCAATGTCATGAATGACAGCCGTTGGTTTCCTAAAACCTCGGTTGAGGACACGGCTTGACCCTCGGCCAAAGAGCCTTTACGTAACATTATGTAACCCGCGGCCCGGCCGTTATTCCTCTGATTGACACTGAGTTAACGACAGAACCATTTACAGCCTGTCATAAAATCATGCTGTTATGTGAAAGACAGAAAGAAAACTTGCAAAAAGTACAGTGCCGGTATCATGGTACTGAATGATTGTCATATTCACGTATCATGGTATTTACTTCATATGCACAAAGAAGAGAGACTTATTTTAAAGTTTTATTTTAAAGGTGTCTAATTTTGTTTCGTTGGTCTCCTACAACACGTTTACATGCATACAAGGTAAAAAAAAAATAATTTACATTGCTGAAATACCTGTTTTCTCACAGCGTCTGAAACGGTTTGATAAAGGATTCAGTCTCTCTAAACCCCGCCTTTTTCGAGAGCTTCCTCTGCTCTGATTGGTCAGAAGACCCAGTCTGTTGTGATTGGTTTACTCTGCTCTGATTGGTCAAAGATTGATTGAGGGTCAACGTAGACGTTATTCATGGGCAGCCAATGAAGACATAGACTGGCATTATGCATATTTGGTTGTATTATGAAGTAAGACTGGAATTACTGACGACTCGTTTCAGCAGTTCAGAATCGGTTCTTTCTTTTGGGAGACAATAACTCCATTTATCTGTACATCTGTATCTTTTACTTTCACAAACAGCTACTGTATATTACACACTACATGTAAGAATATCGAAATGGCATTATAGGGACTGCAAAATATATTGCAGATTATATCAAATGTGAACTATTTTTGAGTTTTCCATGACCGTTTCGCCCAACTTTGGAAAGTCTATTTGTAGTTATTAGGACGTGCTCCAGCTGTGAATACTCCTGTAGTTATGCTATGTCGTGGTGTTTACATGCAGTGCCAGGTCACATGGTGTACCAGGGAGCTGACGGGATTGAGGGTGGCCGGAGCAAGTACCCTGATTTACAGGCTGTCTCGCTGTATACAATAAACCCAGCCAGAATGCCATTTGTTTGGCAAACTCTCCCTTCAAACCAAAGGAAAATATTCATCCAAATAGCTACATTTTATTTATAAAAGTCTAGTTTCCCAGGCTTGAGTCCTGAGGCTATTTCGGCGGGGGTTGAGAGGGCGTCCTGCGCTCCCCTGCTTTTCGTCCTCTGGTGTTTGTCTAAAAGGGTGCTATTCAATTGTGGGCAACACTTTTTTTTTTTTTTTTTTTGTGACTCTCGAGTCAACGAGGCCTGTTTTTTGCCGCCTGCGGGAACCTCCTACTGTCTGTTAATTAGAGTGTGTAAAGTTTACAGCCTTTGAGGAGCTGTTAAGAGGCGAAGAGCGCAGAGTAAAGGCAGCCTGACTGTGAAATTGAATTATGAGCGTGTGTCACTGAACAAAATGGAAAGTGTGCGAGAGGGAGGGAGGGGGGGAAGAGAGCGAGCGAGAGAGAGAGAGAGCGAGAGAGATCCCTGGAGGCCCTGATATCTCTCTCTCTCTTTCTCTCTCTCTCTGTGTCCTGTATTTTTAGTGAGCGAGGTAGAGTGTGTAGCCTCACTAGATGCTGAATAGTGAATGGTGAATGGAATATGTGCTGCATCGTTCTGTGTGTGTGACTCAAAACATCCTGTGTGTCTGTCCACAGATGCTCCCACAGCAAGAATGGGACCACAAAAGAGGTGCCCGAGGATCTCAGGTCAGTGTGTGTGTGTGTGTGTGTGTGTGTGTGTGTGGATGATTGAAAAAAGGATCTGAACCTGATGAAACCTGAAAGAACATCTCTGGGCTACACTTCACCACAAAATCAGAGAAATAGAAAATTATTTTTACTTACAGAAAATGAAGCCTGTTTTAGAGTCATTAAGGTTTTATTTGCCATGTGACACTATTTTCAAAACAATTAAGCATTTTTTTTTTTGCTAGATTTGTCTTTCTAATTTGAAAAGTTATTTATTTATTCATATTTGTTGAACTGCATTTTAGTCACACTTATTAATAAGTTAATGAAAAAATAATTGTATATTATAGTTAAAAATATTGTATTTTATATTGAGAATATGATGAGAATCATTGAAAATAATTTTTACATTTTATGAATTTGAATTGCATTATGGACATGATATTATAATTTGGTGGGGGGGGGGGATCATATTTTAGTGGGAAAGCATGTTGCTTAAAGTCTGCTGTACTTCTTTAAATTACACAAGCATATTACAAAGTTCAAAAGTTAAAATTGTCATCAATGAAAATTGGAGGTTCGTTTGTGCTTAATTGTCATGAAAATAATGTGACACTTTAGCAAGTCCAAAAATAGTTTTTTTATCCAAAATATCAGTTCTAATCTTCTGATTTTGTGGTGAAATGTGAGTTATGAGTTGTTTGTTTTGTTTGCTAGATCTCTGATTAATCATTATGACCGCAGTGTAAATGAATATGTGAGGTGGTGACCCCTATCTGACCTCCTGGTTGTAACCCGGGATATGAGGTCTTTTAAACATCATCAGTGACGACATTACACTTGGCAAGAAGAGAGTCTGTCCTGTTCCTGCAGTTCCCTTTGAACTTTGCAACTTTGTAATATGCTTGTGTAATTGAAAGAAGTACATCAGATTTTAAGCAACATGCTTTCCCATTAAAGTATGTTTTCCCACCAAAATAATGTCACTTCATGGAGGATGATGTTGTTAAAGAACTACAAGGATAAAAGGTACATCAATGGTAAAGTACTATGAATCTGTATTTGGCATCTTATGAATGTCCTTTTGTTTTGTTTTTTTAATCCCATCTTTTTAGTTATGTGAAGACTGTGAAATGTTACCAATTGTATAAAATATGTAATGGTTAATGGATAATATTTTATCTTATAGATTAAGACCTTTGTTGACATATGACCCAGAATGATTATTTTGGATGTGTGTGTGTTTTAGATTTACTGAGTTTGTGCCCACACTTTTTTTATTTTATTCAGGAACTACCTGTGTGTGTGTGTGTGTGTGTGTGTGTGTGTGTGTGTGTGTGTGCGCGCACATATGCTAATGTGTTTGCACATTTTATCTAGTTCTCTTCACGGCTGGGTGAGAGCAGGGAGTAGTGTTGACGTCTTTACTGACGTGTTTCTGTACTCTGTGCCCCTGCGTTTGTCCCTTGGTGTTTCTTTCATTCCCAGCAGTCTAACCTCCACCTATTTATGCCTTTGCCTCTGACAGAAAGGAAACTCTTTTTTTCTTTCTGTCGGGTCACTCGAGACTTTGGCATCGGGGCCTTGCGGTACAACCCGTCAGAAGGACAGTGATTTCATCCGGGGTCGCGTGTTAACGGAGGTCTGCTGTTTCCGAGAGGGGATTTGCATCAAAAGCTGCTGTGGTAAACCTAGACAGCCAGAGATGAGTTACAGCTATTACAGTGCTGACAGAGACATAAGTTAAAGCATAATACACATCAGGGCTTACATGAGTGCGCACCGCACGAGATGAACACGACCTTAGAAAACAGCTGTCAATCAGCGTGTCTTACAACAGAGCTGTCAGAGCGTGCTGGGCCAACCTCCCACAATGCACTAGGCCTTGAGACAAACATAAGGCTGTGAGCTGATAGCAGGAACAATCCACATGAGGAAAGAACGCTTGTGTGTGTAATCGTTATTCATTGTGAGTGATTTGCAATTTATGTGTGTGTGTGTGTGTGTGTTTGTGTGAGAGAAAGACGACCAAATTCATGTACTTATGCGCCGTTTTGTAGTATAAATAGTGGTGGTAGTGGTTTGTTCACACTGAAATTTCAAAAAAGAAAAAGTGCACTTTAAATACCCGGATGATGCACTTAATTACCTCAAGAAACAAGTGTAGAATGTTGGACATTTCATGCACTCAATTGTCGCAGCTTTCCTTATATGGTCGAGGGGGAGGGGCTAACATACTCTGATGTTGAGGGGGAGGAGTTAACAGACTCTGATGTTGAGGGGGAGGGGCTAACAGACTCTGATGTTGAGGGGGAGGAGCTAACAGACTCTGATGTTGAGGGGGAGGAGCTAACAGACTGATGATGAATGACAAAATAACTGTATAAAATGATTACACTATACACGGTTGAGTACATAGTGCCTAGTTAGTATAAGTAGTAGTTGACCTAAATGTCGTCATGAAGAGGAAATAGCTAACATCTTTTCTTGCCAATGAAACGGCTTCTTGAACAAGAACAAAAGCAGGACGGGGCTTGATTTTGTCCATAGGGAATTGATTGGATGGTTGTGGTTTGCTATTGGCTGGTCTCATGTGAGTGACAGGTTGCCCCAACCCTCATCATCAGAGAAGAGTAGAGATGAGCTGCAGGGTATTTTGATTCAAGATTACAATGGACATGAATTTAAAAAAAAAAATTATGTCCATGGATAAATCATTTATAATAAATATTGCAATATTCCATAAAAAATAAGAATTGCCCATTTCATGGTGACTTTAAAGTGAAAACTGACTGTAGAAGAAAACAGCTCATGCTAATATTTTTTAAATTATAGCGCTCTATGTGGGAACTCTGAGAATGCAATATGTTCTTTACATGCCTTTTTGTGGTGCAACAATCAAGCTTGAATAACTAGTAGTGTCTGCATTTCAGGGCTTAGTGGCAAACGAATAGTGGGAGGCGAGTTTTGTGTGGGTGTGTGTGTGTGTGTTCAGTGTCTAAGCCGTCTTATCGGAAGGATATCCTCCCCCTGAGGATCGATGCTGCTCTTTCTGCTTCACAGTCATATTCAGGCACACATGGTGTTTATACATATTTGTGTGTGTGTGCGTGTGCGCTAACATAGCTTGCTCTCTTTTCTAATTACCGAGTGGTTTTATCATTTGTCAATTAAGGGACGTGGTTTTCTTTTGTCTCTGTATCGTATTTGCTGCATGAAACACTGATTAGCACTTCAAAGTTCTCGTTCACCCACAAGATTTCAAAGTGCAGTCGCTCATGTGCATGATTTCTGCCTGTTTTCCTCTTATTGATCTGTGGAAAGCAGCCATCTCCAGGTTCCAATACCTTATAAAGGTGTGGAGTAGTGCAAACACGGCTGATATTTCACCAATGACAAGAAGAAGTGTGAGTTTTTCTTGGGTCTCCCAAGTGGATGTATTGTTGGTGTTAGTGCTCAACTATCTTCACACTCATTAGAGGCCACCACATTGCATCACTGCTCATTTGCATGAACAAACTTTTCTCACAAATGAACATGTTCTGTCGTATTTTGCCCCAATCAAATTATATTATAGTCACTTGTGTTCCTAATTTCCTAAAATTGCACATTTTTATTTAAACGAAATGACTTCTGGTTGCCTTGCCACTGCAAATTCACTGTCAATGTGAACATCCCTTTTAGAGTGAGTGAAGAAAAACTATCAAGTCTCAGTGTGTCGTAAATAAGTGGGAGTGGGAAGGCGTTTTTGTTGACCAATTTACCCCAAACATCTATTTATTGGTCTGGGCCCTGAAGTAACGCTCTTTTTGCCTGGCTTGCCTTAGCAACAGGCTATTTTCAATATAAATGCTTCCGGTGGCGTATATATATAATTTTTATATAATTTTTTGGACAAAAATACATTGTGCCTACATGTGTTTCGTAGCACAACTACATTTTTAATGAAAGATTTTTTATTTTTGGTAACTGCATAATTCCAATATTTCTATTTGTGATATTTCAAAGCTGTGATACTATATATCTTAAATATGGAAGGTATTCATAATAAAAAGGGGTAGGTGTGTCCAAATTTTTGATTATGTAGTACCTTTTTTTTTTTTTGAAAAAATATATAATTTTATATGTATATAGATTGATATACTATTATAGTTTTTGTTAATGTTTTGAATTAATTTTATTTTTATATTTTTTGTTTTTATTTTAATTTAAAGTTTTAGTCATTTTGTTGTTTTTGTGTAGTTTTTTTTAAATATTTCTATACATTTAAAAAAAAAGTGACCTTTTTATTAGTTTTAGCTTTTTACAGTTATTGTTTTAGTTGATAGTTTTTAAGTTTTATTTTTTAGTATTCATTTATTTAGTTTGAGTTATTTTATGTATTCAACTTAATTTAAATGAAGGTTTTATAGCTGAAATAAAAATATTTGTGTAATGAAAATGTTAATTTCAAGCTTCTACTCATAATCCAAAGAGATCCTCAGGGTCTCTTTGTTTTCTTAGGCATCAATTGGATGTGTTTTGCTGTCATACAGTATTTCCTGTGAATCACACCGTGTGTCTGTGTGGAGAAGGAGATTTGTGGCGTGTCAGGGAAGCTCAGAGGTTGTGTAAATCACTAGTCCAATTATGGATTTATCTTCATCTCGATCACCTTCCCAGCCAACTCACCTCACACAACGGCCCAGGTCGGCTTTAAGCGTGTATAACGATAACAAAAACTGATGTTTTTAACGTTTGAATGGAGAGAAGAAAAAATGGAACAAGATCAAATACAATATTTTGGTTCAAAGCTGGAAGCTCATTGGATTGAGATCATTACCTTCGGTAACACTGAGTCAAGAATAAAGATGTCTGCATCCAACATCACCGCAGTGAGACGTCACAGAACAAGAGTTGAGCTCTTGGAATTTGTGGGAAGCCACACCAAGAATCTCAAGTAACCCATATAAAAGTAACCTCATTTTTCAACAGTGCACAATATTGACGTGGTTTGTAGTCTAGTTAGGGTAGTCTATGCACCAAACAGAGGTTTAAAAACACTTGGCGCTTGCACATGGGTGAAAGTGTCAAAGCGATGTGACATAGACTCCTTCCGCCAATTCAGTATTGTGGAGAGAAGTACGAATCCTTTAAAATGCTGCTTCGAAGAGCTCTTTCCACAAGCAGTCATTAACATTCTTGTGTTGTGAGGTCCTCAGGCAGCTCAGTTCATTCACAATTTAGTCGTGCTGTAATTTTTATGATGCCGTTGTGACACATTGGCTGTTAAAACTGCCGTCGTGGGGCGAGAGCAATGCCGAAACACAGTCAGTGTGGTGCTAAAGACCTACGACTGTTTGTCACGCTTGTTTTGTGTCACTTCTCATGCTTTTCCATGCTCAAACATGAATACATTCAACCGGCCAAGACTGTAATATCATTATGTTCAGGCGGTGGTGCAGAGATCTGGAGTTAGTGGTTAAAGATCTGGTTTGTTTGATTAAGTGTGTTTGTGCATGTGCCTTGTATACCACACATATATTTATTTTTATTTATGTACACTGTCATTTAAAAGTTTGGGGTCAAAATATTTTTTTTTAAAAGAAGTTAAACTTTTTATGTATCAAGGATGCAGCAAAACTGACAGTAAAGTCATTTTATAATGCTACAAAAGATTTTTATTTAAAATAAATGCTGTTCTTTTAAAGTTTAGCAAAGAATCCTGAAAAAAATTGTTTTCAACATTGATAATAATAATCAGAAATGTTTCATGAGCAGAAAATCAGCATAATCAACTGGATCATGTGACTGAAGACTGGAGTAATAATGTTGAAAATTCAGTTTTTAATCACAGGAATTAATACTTTTATTACTATATATTCACATAGAAAATAGTTATTTAAAATTTTAATAATATTTTAAAATTCAATCAAATAAATGCAGCCTTGGTGAACATAAGAGACTTCTTTAAAAACAAAAAAAATCTTACCTGGTATTTTGACTTAATTTTGTGTGTATGAGTCTGTTCAAGCGCAAGTAAACGCGCAAGAGGAATTAATCCGTGGGGTCTGTTCCGTACGGATCACACGGATAAACTGAGATCCGTTGCACCCCTATTCATTAATGAACACACTTATCATCATGATTGCCATCTTACCAGAGATGGAGAATAATCCTGCTCCAGTAAGTAAACGTGTCCCTGTCGATAATGTTGATACTCAAAAGCGTTTTCTGATGCGCATGGTTTATTTCTACGACGCATGCGCACCAGTCATGTGCACCCCTGCCTATAACTATTATTAAAATACACAATCTATCATTATAAATGTTTTTTTTTTTTTTACATTACATTAATTTTGAGGGTGAAATATGCTTACTAATCATGTAAAAATGCAACTCAATGCTTAATTTTTTATGCAAAATATAATTTTGGGGTGATATAGTACCCTTACATGTTCTTTACAGGTTTTGTGATATACACTTAATAAAACACTTTGGATATAAGCACCATATAGTTTATTGTGCGGACTAACAGAAAGGGCTCATTGATGCTATGGTGTTTTGACAGGACGGTCATGGAGAAGAGTACGAGGAACATCTCAGCTGGTGCGGTGTAAAGGGTTGTTCCTCTTTCATGCCTCGCTGCATCTGTTCTGCCCGTGGATGGAGCTTTACCATCTGCGTGATGCGGTCTCGTGTGTGTGTTCCTCCGAGGAGTGTGTAGAAACACGTGCCTGCGCATGAATCAAAGCCCTCTCTCTCGCTTTCATGCTAAAGCACATTCACATCCCATCGGACTCTGTGTTTTGAATGCATATGCACGGAGAATAATAACATGACTCAGCATCCCTCTGTGCTGTGCTAAACAGTTGTCTAGTGTATAAGCCCTAGTTCACTGTGATCAATGAGACGCTATTAGAGGACTTTTCCCTCCCGGCTGTCCTGGATGTGTGTACCGCTGCTCACAATGAGCAGGGCGGATCAATACTGTTTCCACCAGCAACCCTCATTTTGTTCCCTGGATCTGTTGTTGATATCACCTATGCACACACACATAAGCACACAGACACAATCACACTAATCTGAGGACATTAGCCGTGGAGAGAGTCCATTTCAGTCATGTAATGGGCAGATTTGGCTATCACAGGATGTCGTAAAGGTTGCGCTGAAGAGCAAGATAATGTGTGCTTTTTAAGGCCGGGCTCTCTGGGTTCTGTCAGCCGCTCTCAAAGCAAAAGTGCTTCAGCAACTTTCCCATAAACACCTCTCTTGTTTTAGTCCGTGATAAAACACACAAACACCCATGTGCTAAAGTTTAAGAGAGGCGAGGTTTGGTTTTATGGCCCATTGTTTGCACAGAGCATCTTCATGTTTGGCTGACTCACGTCTCTTGATGTTTTGATAACGGATTGAGACAGGAGCGGGAGAGGAATAAATGTAATGAAAGGCAGGAAGTGAAAGACTCCCACGCAAGGAGCGATGTTGTCTCAGTCCACTTAACCTCACTTTCCTTGTGTTCTATTTTTAATCGCCCTTTTACACTTCCCGGCAGTCCGCATGTGACCCTAGTGGAAGACCGGAGAAACGCAGAGAGTTTCTGTTTACAAACACTTCTCAAAATCTGTCAGGAACATGCGCACACATTTACCACACCAGAAAATACTGAACTATAAAAAAAATGCAGCCTACATTTTCTGTTTTGTTAACACATTAACATATTTACTGTAAATTTAAATTATGACTATAGTGCAGTAAGATATGTTATAGCCTATGTGTGTTTATTTGTATATTATTAGATATAAATATTTTTAATTGTAAAATTTATTGTATTCTATGTCCTGTATATATTATTTAAATATTATTGTATTAATATAATGTATTTTATTTTAATTTCATATATATATATATATATATATATATATATATATATATAATTAATGTAAATATTGTATTAATATATGATTAGTCATATTATCATGAAAATGTAAGCATATTTACGCATATAATTTTTTATTATTTGCAATTTTATTACATACATGTATGATATATAATTTAAATATTTCAAGTATATAAACATGATTATATATTACACATTAATGTGTATATATTAGTGTTGTCATATTGATTAATTGCGAATAATTGTATCTAACAAAGTTTTTGTTTATATTATGTGTATATATATATATATGTGTGTGTGTGTTAAAAAAAATATATGTACACATATTATATAAACAAAAACTATCTTAGATGCAATTAATTGCAATTAATCAAAATGACAGCACTAATATATATATATATATATATATATATATATATATATTATAACCATTTACAGTCAAATTTATTTTGATAAATTTTGATTTGGAGGAAGAATGTGACTTCTACATGTTTTTGTGAGATTCACCTACACATAAACAACAACTGAATCTGAGAAAGGTCAGCTTTTTTCCAGCTGTGGGTCGTGAGGTCGCGACCCTCCGTTGCAGGAGAGGAGAGATCGTGAGGTCACAGCATTCTGCTTCACATCGACATACAGCTCTCATTAATAGTTCACCACACTCATAATTCTTGCGCAGTGCCAACTCTTCACGGCTGATCCTGTTTCCGCCAGTTAAAGCTGAACCCAGCAGCCATTCTTTTCCCAAATATGCACATTGGCGAACAGTTTCTGTGTTTACATACTGTAGTTTTACAACCCAAACGTTTTGCGGAAGCTCTCGTTCCAAGTCCCATCTGCCTCTGACTCAGTTTTTTGGCGTGTAACAGTGGCTAACTCTGAGATATGTAGCGTAGCGTTGTGTACACATCCTCCACATGTTCTCGTTGTAGCCTGAGTGACGGATGTCAGAGGAGTCCCAGAATGCTTTTTCTGTCACACTCGAACTCTCAGTGTGTTTGAGCTTGTCATTCCAGTCGTGCTCTTGCTTTGCCCGAGCGCGGTGGCTAATAACGCTCCTCACTCCAGGCTTGTTCAGTCAGAGGGAGCGTGAGCTACGCCGCTGCCGTATGAACTTACATTAGTGCTGACACGCCACACGCCAGCCTCTGTGTGATGCTGACAACATTTCATTTTAAATGCACACTAAAGCAAATGCAGTAGGCTTGTTTGTTGCTGCTCTTTTTCAAATGCAAAACGCTAAATTTCCTGAACTCTCCAGAAATGTTAATATTCTGTTCAGTTTGTGTTTTCAAACCCATGCATTTGCATAATGCATCATCTGTCTAGCGCAAACACATGCAGTTTTGGGGCATTAAAGTGTATGCAGAAAGCTGCGGTACTGTCATTATGGTCGCTCTAATTATGAGCATAATCATAATAACATAATCACAAAATTCTGTTTACAAGAGCTTGCACTTAATCGCAGTACGGCTATAATCACATTATGAACGCAGCTGTTATGTGTGTGACCATATCTGTCTGCCAGTGCAATGCTTTGCTGATGCTGTTATGTGTTTGTATGGAGTAAGCATAACTTGATTTTTCTGCTCTTTAGTTATGGTTGCTGTCCAGGAATAGTACAGGTAGTATGGTGATATGCCAGTCTGAACATACTGTACCAAATTTGGTCACAATAACTGCAGTCAGAAGTATCTGTGTAATTTTGCCAAAGCTTCAAGCCCAAAAATGGCCTCATGGGTTTAAGCATTTAAACCAGGATAAAAGATTGGAAATGCAAGAATACTTGTATTCATTTTCTTTGATGTGGCAACAGAAATGTTCCCTTTTGCTGTGTGCCCAGGTTAGAATTATTAGTATTATCTAGCCCTCGTGATCTGTTTTAAAGCAGCTCAACTTAATGTTTCTTTTATGTAATCCAAGTGAGGGATTTTGCATTATTCACCAAGGGTAGTTTCCTGTGACCTCACTGTGAGGAGCGCGTTACCGAGAAAATCCGATACAGTAAGATGAGACCAAGTACTTATCTGTGTGTGTTTGTGTGTTTTATACACAAACAGAGACCCGCTGACGCGAGCTCGTTGCCATGGCAACAGCTCATCCGTCAGCCTCACGTGCGCTGTGCTGTCAGAATGAGTTTTTGATGGAGGGAAAACATGTAAACAAACACACGCGTCACTTCTTGGTTGACCCGGCTGTCAGTCTCAGAACAGAACAGATGAGGCTTGACAGAACAGATTATCTCCATTCAGACCGTCTTTATAAATGTTTTAATTTATTCATTTTGTTAGTTGTGTTTGCTAAGATGATTGCCATTGTCCATACATTGAAAAACGTAAATATTTTTTTGAGTTATTTTAAATGATGTTACTTTATCAGTATGTGTCTCTTCTTATATATAACATATTATTTAAATTTAAATGTCAGATTTATACTTGCCAACAAAAAAATACCAATGTTGCAGATAGATAGATAGATGGATAGATAGTTAGATAGATAGACACTTTTCTAACAGCTCAATAGGCATTAATATGTAAATGTGGATGGCTGTATGTTAATGTATTCATGGTAGTGAGATCACATGATTATTTCTGAATGGGCCATTTTTGCAGTTTAATTTTAATAAATGTATGTGTATGTGTACATAGCAACTTTGCTTGGATAAACTGAGCTAGGCTTCTGCTGGCTCCTAAATGTGTTCGTGTCCAGCTACTTCAGCTAAAGCAAATGAAGCACAAACAAATATAATAAATATATTTATACATTTTGCAATTCCGTTTGATGACTTTCAGGGGTGCAGAAATGACACGTGTGAGCTTTAGAGAGCATTGAGGGCTTATTGGGACTTTGAAATGAGGCAAGTTCTGTTAGCGTCTGAACATACAGCTGCTGCAGATGCTGCCTGTCGTGAAGATGCTCTGAGTTTTGAAGATCTCTCTCTCTCTCTCTCTCTTTCTCTCTTTCTCCAACAATGAACATCCACGGCCCAATATGAGCAGCCCTCAGGCCTAATGCAAGTCAGTTTCTCCTTCCTCCATTAGTTATTCTCTGTATGTGTCATTCCTTCATCTGCTTTTGATGTCTCTCTCCCTCTCTCTTTCTCTCTCTCTCTCAGTCTTCATTGTGTGTGTGTGTGTGTGTGTGTGTGTGTGCGTGTGTGCGGTTTACTGAGGACAGACTATGTGAGATTAAACTGCATGCTCTTCTCTTGTCCTCTTTCTGTCTTTCGTCTGGTTTCTCCTGTACTTCTCATGACAGGAAACACATGCGTCACTTCTTGGTTAACCCAGCTGTTTCTTATACATTTGTTTCATGCATGTCTAATAAAATGAGGTTTATGAGATTTCACAGATGATGCTGATGAAGACAGAGCAGATTATCTAAATTCAGACTGCCTTTTTAAAGGGGTCCTATTATGCTTTTGTACATTTTCAACTCACTTTAGTGTGTAATGTTGCTGTTTGATCATGAAAAATTGAGTTATTCTCTATAACAGTGTCAGTGTTTCTGAACTCCCTGAAACGCCTCCATGTAGTCTTGAGTTTCTTCCGGGAACGAACACGTCACAATATTCCTCATTTAAGTAATTAATACGCAGAATGACAGGGCGGGGCCTGGTTGAGTTAGTTACTAGTGTTGAAACTGGCGGTTATGGTAAGGGGCGGGACATTTCCCAAACACTGACCAATCACAACACAATGATCCAGCCGACCAATCAGAGCACAGTGTGCTTTTCAGAAGGAGTGGCTTCATAGAGACAGGAACTAAACAAAGCGTTACTGACAGACTGGGAAGAGAGGAGCTGCAACAATGGAGAATATGAGAAATATTTAAGCATGAAAACCTATTCTAGTAGAGCCCAAACACAAAATCGAAACTTTGTATTATTAAAATAATATTTTCACGTATTATTTATGAAAATGATCAAAAATGTAAAAGTAAAAATGAAAAGTCAATAATAGTATATACTGAAAATATTTGAATAATTGAAATATTAAAATGAATATTAAATCATATTTGTGTGTGTGTGTGTGTGTGTGTGTGCGTGCGTGCGCGCGCGCACTGTTCATGCTCTTCTCATGTCCTCTTTCTGTCTTTCGCCTGGTTTCTCCTGTACTTCTCATGACCTCCTTCTCTCTTGCCCTGGAAATCTCTCTCTTTCTCTGTGTCTCTCGCTCCCCCATGTGTGTAGCAGTGCGGCGTCACTCTCTGCGTGCGTCAGTGTGCCTTACGTCAGCCCTGCATCGCGTCACCGGAGAGGTGCAGATGAGCTAACGGTGCTTTTTCTCTCTCCCCCTTTGTCTCTTTCTCTCCCGCTACCTGTGCATTTAACTCTATCTCTCCCTTACACCAACTTACTCTCACTCTCACTCTCTCTCTCTCTCTCTCTCCTCTCATCCAGTCTTCGGGCACCAGCGTGACGGTGGACATCGCAGTGATGGGTGAGGCCCACGGACTGATCTCAGATTTGCTGGCTGACCCGTCCCTCCCCCCCAACACCTGCAGCACCCTGCGGGCCGTCAGTAACCTGCTCAGCACCCAGCTCACCTTCCAGCCGCTGCACCACCGGCCGCGCCTGAGCCCCCTGCTGGCCTTCAGCGACGCACACACCTGCTCCGACTCCGAGGAGCTGCCGGAGAAGGGAGAGAAGTTGGCCATCCCAAAGGTAAGGCCACACCCTCTCAGGTACCAGGATTTGACCCTTCGCTAAGCCCCGCCTTAAAGACACAACTAACCAATCTGACCTTTGCAGCGGTTGCAGCCCCCGCCCACTTTTTTCAGTTTCCATTCCTTTTTTTGGTACCACTTATGTTAACATAAACTAATGATAAACAATACTTCTACAGTGTTTATTAATCTTAGTTCATCTTAATCTCAACATTTACTACTACATTTTTAAGATTTTAAGGAAGTTGTGTCTGTTAACATTAGTTAATGCTCTGAGCTAACATGGATATGAACATTTTTATTAACTACTGTAACATTAACAAAGGTTAATAAATGCTGTAAGAACATTTTGCTCATTGTTAGTCTGTTAATGCATTAATTAATGTTAATAAACAAGACCTTATTGTGAAGTGATATCATTGTTTAAGTCATGATTAAATGGAAGTAATTACATATCTTTTCTTCCATATTGTGCTGAACATGGGAATGTAAAAGGAAAATGTGGGGCGGGGACTTGATTCTTTTCATCGGTTGTTGATTGGGTTTTGAGATGTGGGCGTGGCACTCAAAAGTGGAGGGGTGGGGTTTAAGCAGAATAAATTATTTGGAGAATGATTGGAATCGCGATATGTCTAATGTGATTATTAAACTCCAAAAGGCTATGATTTAAATAAATAAATGAGAGCGCTGGACATTTCGAAGTAAAAATGTAGCGCTGTTGCAGTTTCTACAGGCTTGTGCTTTCACAGCAGTCCATCTACTGTCAGAGAGTAAATTTGCTTTTTCATTCAGCTGGTCGATCGAAAAGAAGCTAATGTGCATTCTCAAAATCTGAACAATTAGGATATACACTCCATAAAAATGGCCCTCGCCCAAAATGGCTAAATTTTAATCTTTTAATTGTCTTAACCACAAATATTTGATCAGGAAATTAGCTACATTTAAGCAAATGCACTACTTAAAAAGCCATTGCTGCCACAGAAAGACAGTTTTGGGCAGAATATGGGAAGTTGTGTGTGGATTGATTAATCACAATGAGTTGCATGTTTCATGGTGATGCTCCGGAGCGTCGGCTTCAAAAATGTGCTGTGAAATATAGTAATAAATGCATCTCTACCACAGTGAAGCATGAGGAAGAGTGTCATTGTGTGGGGAGCCTGGTATTGGTGAGCTACTTCACTGTGAAAAGTCATTTAATGCTTTGGAGTACAGGAGAATATTGCAGGATGGCTTGCTTCCCACAAATGAAAAGTTGAATATATAAGTGAATATTTGGTCTCACATTTTTAAGTACAATCAACCTGGATGTTTAAGTCATTTTAACTTAAATTACATTTTAAATTTAAAATAAATTAGTTGAGTCTTGTATGACTTGTAAAAATAAGTAGAAAATTTCTTTAAAAAATTGAGTCAACGCAATGTAAAAATATATGTTGTCATAACTTATTGATCATATAATTTTTTTACAGTGTTGAGTGTAACAACACTGGCTCTTCTTCCTGTGAAAAGCTGTCTGCAAGTTGGGGAAGGCTATTCCATGCTAATTTACTTTATCTACAGTATTTGTGCAATTCTTGCTAATTTCCTGACCAGTGATTTGTGATTTAAATGGTTAAGACCATAAAGGCCACTAAATATTGTGGCCTTTTTTTTTTTTGCCCAGGAATGTATATATCATATTTTAAATGAATATAAATAGAATCATTTTAAATTTTGACTCATGCCTTTCCTTAAAAAATGGCTGAAATGTGAGGTTTACTATTTTATAAAACCTTTTGTCAAAACTTTGACTTTGTATTCATTTTGTTTGTGCGGGTTTTAAAAAAAGTTCTTTAAAAGCCTTAAATATAATTTTGAAATCCTACAGATACCCTGCATTGATTAAACATTACGAGGTTGATTAAAATTTGTATAAAATAACACATTTGCACAGGTGAATTGTTCACAACAATACCTATAACATGCATTTTGAAAGAAGATTGAATAGGGTGACATTTTATTTCATGCCGACTTTTAAAATTCTTCAGTAAAGAATTGTAGCCATGAAAAAAATCTACCAACTTTTCTTCTACAAATTTTTATTTTGCTTTGATGCAAAAATGTATTTGAAAAAAGTCACTCTTTTATTTATGAACTATGCATCCCATGAATCATTTCAAATGATGTAACTGAATCATAAATGATGGTACAATATATGGTACAATAGCCTATATTTTGTTTGAGAGTGTGTGGAGGCTGTTTCTGATTGTCATTTGCAATGCTTTCTCTATGGAGAAAATTAAAATGGTAAATGGACTGCATTTATATAGTGCTTTTACAGACCCAATGGCCCCAATGGCTTTACATATTGCCTCACATTCACCCATTCACTCACTCATTCATACACCGACGGCGGTGTCAGCCATGCAAGGCGCCATCCAGCTCGTCGGGAGCGGCTGGGGTTAGGTGTCTTGCTCAAGGACACCTCGACACTTGGTCAGGTGGAACCGGGGATCGAACCACCAACCTTTCGGTTTGTAGACAACCTACATGAACCACTGAGCCACTTCCGCCCCAAATTAATGTAATACTGTACTTACTTCTGTGTTGTATTATCAGCTTTTGGCATTCTATATTGGAAGTCTGTAGTTTTAAATGGAATATACAGTATGCACAAATACACTAAACATTCAGTACAGTAGAGCATATTTGCTCTGTTTATATATTTCAGTATTGATAAGTCAAGTCAAATATATTTATATAGCGCTTTTCACAATACAGATTGTATCAAAACTGCTTCACAGTATCAATCAAAACAACTTAACAATGTTTGTTTATTACTGGAAAAAAGACATCCAAATTTGGTAGAGCTGATCAATGGTATGATTGGTTAATTAATTTGAATATCCCCAACTGAGCAAGCCAAAGGCAACAGTGGCAAGGAACCGAAAAACTCCATCCAGTGACCTAATGGTGTCCTAACACCCCATCAGATGACCCAATGGAGAAAAAAAAACCTTGGGAGAACCCAGGCTCAGTCGGGGGCCAGTTCTCCTCTGGCGTTTATGAACTAGAGGCCGAATTTACAGTAACTGTATGATAAAAAATGTATATGAATGCCTGGGTAAATAGATAAGTCTTCAGTTTAGTTTTAAACTGGGAGAGCGAGTCTGAGCTACGAACAATATCAGGAAGGCTATTCCAGAGCTTCGGAGCTAAATGTGAAAATGCTCTGCCTCCTTTGGTGGATCTGGATATCCTAGGAATGACCAGAAGCCTCGAATTTAGTGATCTTAAAGAGCGCGATGGATTGTAAGGCGATAGAAGATCTGTTAAATAGACTGGAGCTAAACCAAGCTTTATAAGTCAAAAGCAATACCTTGTATTTAATACGGAACTTTATAGGTAACCAATGAAGTGATGATAAAATCGGTGTTATATGATCATATTTTCTTGATCTAGTAAGAACTCTCTAGCGGCTGCATTTTGGACTAACTGTAGCTTGTTTATTGAAGATGCAGGACAACCAGCTAATAAAGTATTACAGTAATCTAGTCTCGAGGTCATGAATGCATGAACTAACTTTTCTGCATCAGAGACTGATAGCATATTACGTAGCTTAGCAATGTTTCTAAGGTGAAAAAAGGCAGTTTTTGTAACATATGAAATATGCTTTTCAAAAGACAGGTTGCAGTCTAATGTAACACCCAGGTCTTTTACTGTAGCGGATAAAGTAACAGGGCATCCTACTATGTTAAAGTCGTGCTGTGAAAGGTTTTGTGGACGGTTTTTAGAACCGATAAGTATTACCTCTGTCTTGTCTGGATTTAATAAAAGAAAATTACGCGTCATCCAATCTTTTATATCTTTAACACAATCTGTCAATTTGGATAATTTAGCGTATTCATCTGGCCGTGATGAAATATATATTTGAGTGTCATCAGCATAACAATGGAAACTAATTCCATGTTTCCTTAGAATATTACCAAGTGGCAGCATTTATATTGAGAATAATAAAGGGCCTAACACAGATCCCTGCGGCACTCCATAGTTTGCCGAAGTTATAATCGATTTTTCTCCATTTAAGTAGACGAAATGGAAGCGGTCAGATAAGTATGACCTGAACCAGTTTAATGCTTGTCCTTGAACACCAGTGTAATTTTGTAGTCGATCTAAGAGTATTGTGTGATCTATAGTATCGAACGCAGCACTAAGATCAAGTAAAACTAGTACTGAGATACAGCCTTGGTCCGAAGCTAAAAGTAAATCATTTGAGATTCTAACAAGCACAGTTTCAGTGCTATGATGTGGCCTGAATCCAGACTGAAACTTTTCATAGATCTCGTTTTCTTGCAAGAAAGAGCCGAGTTGAGCGGACACAACTTTTTCTAATATTTTTGACATAAATGGAAGATTCGAAATGGGTCTGTAATTTGCTAGGTTATTTGGATCTAATTGTGGTTTCTTAATAAGAGGTTTTATAACTACCAGCTTGAACGTTCTTGGAACATGACCTAAAGATAAAGATGAGTTAATAATATTGAGAAGAGGCTCTTCCACTATAGGTAACACTTCTTTCAGTAGTTCAGTTGGTATAGGATATAATAAACATGTTGTTTTAGATGAAGTGATAAGTTTAACTCTTTTTGTTCTATGGTTGTAAAGCATTGTAATTGTTCTTGCGGGGTGATAATTGCAGCCGAATTATAAGGCGCGAGCAAAGATCGAACGTTTACGATTTTGATTCTGATGCTTTCAATTTTCTCGGTGAAGAAGTTCATGAAATCATTACTACTAAACTGTAACGTGGTATTTTGTTCAGACGACGTCTGTTTATTTGTTAGTCTAGCCACGGTATTAAATAAAAACCTTGGATTATTTCGGTTGTTTTCTATTAATTTGCTGAGGTGCTCAGCCCTGGCCGTTTTAAGTGCCTTTTTATAAAGTGACATACTGTCTTTCCACGCGATTCTAAAGACCTCTAAATTAGTTTTTTTCCATTTACGCTCTAAATTACGGGTTTCTCTCTTTAAAACATACGTAGTATTATTGTACCATGGTGCTATACTTTTTTCTCTGACCTTTTTTAATCTAATGGGTGCAACAATATCCAATGTTCTAGAGAGAATGGTGCTCATAGTGCTAGTAAGTTCGTCTAGTTCATCTGTTTGTTTGGGTTCAGGCAGCAGCTGAGACAGATCAGATAAGCTATTTGAGAAATGATCTATGGTGGATGGACGAATTGTTCTACCTGGTCGATAACGTGGCGCAGCATGACATATTACAGCAGTACGTAATATGCAAGTTACCAAGTAGTGGTCAGTGACATCATCACTTTGTGGAATGATATCTATATCGGTTGGATCGGTTCCATATGATATAATTAAATCGAGTGTATGATTAAGACGATGAGTTGGTCCGGTGATGTTTTGCTTGACCCCGAAGGAGTTTAATAAATCTGTAAACGCAGGGCCTAACGCATCATTTAAATTATCTACGTGTATGTTAAAATCTCCAACAATTAATGCTTTATCGACGTTGACCAAAAGATCTGATAGAAAGTCAGCAAACTCTTTTAAGAAATTGGCGTAAGGCCCTGGAGGTCTATATACGGTAGCCAATGCTAGAGATAATAGGGATTTTTTTCTTACATCTAAGAGCGTAACATTTAGCACAAGCACTTAAAACGAATTAAACCTATGACGAGTTTTCTGAGTAACATTAAGGATATCTCTGTAGATTGTTGCAACACCGCCGCCACGACCGATCAGACGGGGCTCATGCTTATAACAGTATCCTGGCGGAGTAGACTCATTTAGACCGAAATAATCATTTGGTTTAAGCCAGGTTTCAGTAAGGCACAGAACATCGAAATTATTATCTGTGACCATTTAATTTACAATAACCGCCTTAGGTGTGAGCGATCTAATGTTTAGAAGACCTAGCTTTAGAAATAGTTTTTGTTCACTAATAACTCACTAATTGTTCACTATGATAAGACTCATAGAGCCATAGTGAATGTGTTAGTAAACACCAGAAGCAGTTCTGTTCACTTGCACTAAAGTAATCGCTTGTCACTTTTTTGATTCTTCAGTTTATAAGGAAATTACTGGCAAATTTCTTTAATGATAAGTTGCATAATAAAAAGCTTTGACATGCCACAATTAATTCCAGTCAAAGTAAGAGTAATATCCAGTCACTTTATGAGCCAATTTCACTGAAGATCATGCTGTTCACAAAACACCTATGGGACGTTCTGTAAAGCTTGTCCAGTGGGGAACGAGGCTTAACGAAGGGTCGATTAGACTTCTGGTTTTCTGTTTTTACATTATTTTCTGCAGCGTAATTTTTGAATAGCTCGCGTTATCTTGGTGGAACCCGTGAAGACTTTCAGACAAAAGAAAAAGAATCCATTGTGTTTAATGGTTTACTGCCACGGCTAATGCTCTGTGTTTTTCATCACACTCTCACACACACACACACACGTTCCGTCCTCATTCACGCCAGCATGGCAGGCCTCTAATGTAGCGGACAATGACGCACATTCTCACAGAAGCCTTTTAATGTTTCACCAGCACTGCAGTTAAAAATGCATGCCGCCACTTAAAGAGTAGGTGAGGCTAAAGTCACTATGGGCCGGTGCACAGCTCTCCAGCTCTTTTCCCATGCTGCAGTGCTCAGCAAACAACATTAGGAGATGTTTATTAACGCCCATTCATTACACCTGGTCCATATGTAGGTCACACCGCACTACGCTCCGATGGTGAACAGAATTCAGAGCTCTATTATTTTTCCACAGCATATATAATGTGATATTTTGGCTGTGTGAAGAAAAACACGAGCGAGTCTGGTTCTTTAAGCCTCGTTTTATCTGTCAGTGCTGCAGCTGTGTCAACAGCAGAAGTATCGGCATGAAACGCAAGGAACGATTTCGCTTCCACTGATGGTGACACGATTCATAGAAGGTCACGGCGCGCGGCAGCTCCTCGGAAGAAATACTTGTGGCCTGTCTGGGTGTCCAGTTTGGCAGCGGGGCATTAGCTTTGGCCTTGACAGGAAACGGGGATTTTTCACATAAATCCCAAATCACTTTCCCTGTATATTTTAACTCGAAAAAGAAAAACACTTTTCCTGAGGTGTTACATTTCTGGATACTTCAGCACTGCTGACTGAACGTCCATTTCTCCGAAGCCGGTAAACATGCAACGATAGTTAACTGTGGGTCACAAACTGCGAACCTTTAACGCATTATACATGCATGAGCTCCCCATCTTAGAAAGTACTATTAAGATTTAAAGGCTGATTCCTCCAGTATTTTCCTACTTTAGGATTTCGAGCGAGTGCATACCTGTGTCCCAGACGTTTAAAATGCTAATCTATTTGAGAACTAATATAGAAAGTTGTTGAACTGACTGACCAGTTCACTGCACTCTCAGGGCCTGACTATTCGCTGCAGGTTTTGTTAGTTTTTATTAGGGATGATATATACATATAGCTCAGCCCTAATAAAACTATGTATGTATCTTGATGTTATTACTGTATATTGATGTATTACTGTAATTTCTCTGAAATGGCTTAAAATGTTTTTGTTTTCCAAGTAGATTGAAAATGTTTAATCTAGGAGTATAAATCCAATCAAATCACTAAGTTTTTGTTTTTCACTAAGTAAACACAAGGATGTAGCATGCTTGATTATTTTAAATTATATACGCAAATATATATATAATTTAAATATTATTTCCTACAGTATGAAGGAGTTTTTTTGTTTAATATTCAAGAAAAATGCTAAATATATTTCAGGAGCAATTTCACATCTCTTGAGGATTTTTTTATACCTGTAATCACTGGTATTTTGCTGTAAAATGACAAAATGATAACCATAAAGAACATTTATTCTGTGTCCTGGAGTTGAGGGTGTGATTTGAACTCCCTGTAGGAATCTAGTTTGCACAAAAATGCTTAAATGGTTGCATAGAAAGGGTGTGAGTTTGTATGGGTTGTTGCTTTGCTGTTTTCTGTTGATGGTCTGAACTGGTATTAAAGGATACTTTTAAATCCTGTAAGTTTGTGATATCCACATAAACGGCGTTGATGCAACCATATTGGCGAATCCTGCGAAACCTATCACGGGTCATGTTGCATCCCAAAATTAAAAGTCAAAACAAGCAAAGAATTATGTTCTCCATAAAGAACGCTCATTTAGTAAAAGTACAAATAAGTAATATATTTTTTATAATTACTACTACAAGTACACTGCAAAAAAATGTCCTTAAGTAAATGTGTTTAGATATTTGTAAAGGAAAACAAGACAAAAACACTAAGAAAATATTTTTTTGCAGTGTAGTAATAATAATAAAGTAATAATTATTTAAATCGACATAAAGGCAGCACAAAAAAAAATTATAATTGCTTTATCTAAAAAATTATATATCACTATTTTTTTTTCATTCCAGAAGAGACAATACGGTTTTTAAACTGATAATTTTGCAATATGGGAACGAATTTGGAGGGTAAATGGCTTCTTTTTTTCTTTTTGCATAATAATTTTTTATTTTTTTTTTGCTAAATAAGTTTAGTGTTTTATTCTTCTTCCCTCATAAAATATTAAATATATTTTCTCACATTGTGATGATTTAATCAAGCATGGTCATTAAAAAACAAATATACTGTACTGCAACTATGTAGCTCAATATTTTTAACCAAATGTGCTTTAATATCCTGACATGTTCTCGAGCGGTTTTGTGAGATGGCCTCGTGTAGGTTAGTGTAGACTATGTCCCTGCGCTGTCACTCCAGCTGGAGAAGATCGAACGAGACTCGGCTCACAGACGCAGAAGCGTTGAACCTCTGCAACACTGACAGTCTGTCGGTGTGAGCGAGAGACGCCACGGCAGGAGAGGAGACACGCGTCCCGAGCACCTTCTCCGACATCAGGCCTGCTACATCCACTCAAACATGTTCCTCCCAACTTCAGCTGACAGCCATTCCAGCTGAATTAATACCAGACGCTCGTATCACTGAGATGTTTTCATGTTTGTGGCTATAGATTGTTGAATCAGCTAAAAATAAGCATAATCTGTGACTTCTTAACCCGGCTCTCGCCCCGTTGGTCTGTAATGGGAAGGTGGTGGTATCCCAGAATGCCCAAGGCATGTACTCTTAAGCGGCAGCACTGGGGGCGGTAGGAGGATTGGGGTTGGGGGTGTACGGATATGCCCTCTGGTTCTCTACTCACAGCATCTGAAATATTCATGCTGCTGTCAAGAGAGTTTCTTCCCTGCCCTGACTCTTGCAGTTCTGAAACTTTTTGTACACCATTGTACAATTTTAGACGGTCACAAACATACTTACAGTTAATTTTATCCTTTAAAACTCTTTGATACTTAAAAACAATGATGTTTTTCTCATATGATAATTTCTTTATACCTTGAAATAGCTTGAATTTAACTCTACAGCCCCGCTTCATTTAGTATACGCGGATCCATGAATATCCAAATTAGCCCCGCCTCCACTCAGCTCGGATTACCTGATCAACTCGCTCATCTTTAGTAAACCGTTTATATTTGAACCAGAAACTGACTCAGAAGAAGAAGAGTGAATTATACAGGCAGGCCTGACAAACAAAAGCAGTTGATACTATAATAATATCATGTTGATACAGATTTGGTAAACGCTCCAGTGTGTATTTGGAGAACGTCAAATGTTTTTATTTACAACGTTTTTTTTGCAGCGTTGAGCCACATAGCCATGTAGTAGTTTTTGCATGAAGTTCTTCATGCTCGCGAATCCTCTCATTAGACTCGATGTAAATAAGAGATTCATTGAGATCGTAAACTGAGATGAGTGACAGCTTTTTAGTGATTAAAATGGGAGCTGTCTTTGTGTGCTTTCAAGGCTAGTCCATTCAGAATTTGAACAAAAGTTGACACATAACGGTAATTGATATGATTAGCCTTTGGCTTGACTACATTATCAAACAGGTAATAATGTTACACAAACCATGTTCCTGTTCGCCATCTCAGAGTCAGATAGCTGCCTTTTAAAAGCACGTTGGTCACATGTTTGAGATGGTAGGAAACGGGTGGTTTCAAAGCACGTCTTTGGTACACTGCCGTTTTAAGGAGAAAATACTCAGCCATAGTGTTAACTGCTAAATTTATGCATGGTTGGTTTGTCTTATTAAAAACACCACATTGACATATAAACAACATTAAAAACTTGATTTTCACCACAGGGGGACTTAAAATTGACTTTAATTGATCAATGCAGTGCACTTGTGCACATACTTAAAGGGGACCTATTATGCAAAATTCACTTTTGCATGGTGTTTGGACATAAATGTGTGATGGCAGTGTGTGTACACAACCACCCTGCAGTGATAAAAATCCACCCACTCATTTCTTTAAAATCCCCATAAATCATAAGCAGTGTCTCCCAACGACCTGTTTTCAGAATGTGGCTTTAGGGACGTCACTAACGCCACAGGCCCCGCCCACGAGTGTTGACAGACACTGCCGTTCTAACATAGAACCGCCCTGATCGAGTTCACAGCGAGTTGAGAGTTGTACACATCCGCCATCGCTGCACTGACGAGAATGTCTCCCAAGCGTTGTCGGTGTTGTGTAGCTGGATGTATTAATCCAGATAGCTCTGTTTATTTACTGGAGCGATAGGCCTAACGTTACTGATCATGGCAGTAATGAAAGTGAGAGCGCGCACTTTATTACAGTTCATAGGAGTTGTTTTACGGATATACAGTTTGTACTTCGCTGTGTATGTTGATAATACTGAAAGGGAGAGAGTTTATGGATAATACTTTAATGTGGACTTCTTATAACGTTACAGTGTTTATTCAGCTCTTACAGTGATTTTCTAGAGTGAAATTGACGCTTCATCTTTTGTGTGATGTACAATAAACTTCATTGAACTCATCAGTATATTTTTACAACATTCGGACGCGGTCCGCTACAACAGGCTTGTACTAATAGTGGATAAAAGAAAGATGGAAAAACAAGTTATAACCGTAATTAAACTAGACTATACCTGTTCAGTCTCCATACAGCATATATTATCTGGCTCTGTGGGCATTATTGTCCGACTCCGGGTCGAAATGAACACGGCTACTGAGAGTTTATGTTTTGATATTATCATTCCGTGAGATGAGAGATTGTCCTGACACACGTCCTGCGAGCTCGTGAAGCTCCGCCCTCTGGGCCGGCAGCAGCTGCTCATTTGCATTTAAAGGGATACACACTAAAACGGTGCGTTTCTGAGCCTCAAAAAGTGACAATTTAAACATGCTGTAGAAAATTATCTGTTGGGTATTTTGAGCTAAAACTTCACATACACACTCTGGGGACATCAGAGACTTATTTTACATCTTGTGAAAAGGGGCATAATAGGTCCCCTTTAACATACTTGCCGTGGCTGTGAGGCTTTACTGTACTCAAGTTTCCTTGAAATATATTAAATGTGCCGATAAACCAGATGTGTTATTCAGACTGTAAACCCCTCATTCCCCATGTGGTAACCTGTATTTGTGCGTTTCTTCTGTGAAACACAAGAAGGGTGAGTAAATGAGGGTGAGTAAATGATGCCAGAATGTTCACTGTCCCTTTAAGTGCATATGTCTAGTCTATTTTATACCGAATACACGTTCCAAATCCCCTACGCTTTTGATTGGTTCACAGTTTGTGATGTAAATAAGCAGAGCGATGATGCATTTCTCCAGGGTCTTCCATCTGTTCTTTTCCCTTCTTCCCAGTTGGGGGAAGGGCTCCGTATTCTCTGATGGACCGCTGTCATCTGTCGCCCTCAGATGTTTGGCAGATGAACGCACAGACTCGCTCTCTAAATACACACACTCGTACACTAAGATTGACATCATTTACGCAAAATGCAGTCTAACTTTATTCTAAACAAGTCATTTGTTTAACAACTGCACTGCCAAAAAGTGTTAACTTGGCCTTTGGGTTGTCATACACATGTGGTTTTATTCTGTCTGGGTCAGTGTTAATTGATTGTTACTGTTGATGTGACATTTGACAAGCTTCAAAACTGACCTTCGCGGAGAATTTGTGTCTCTAAGTGTTTTGCTCCACTGTCAGATCTGTTTTAGTCTAAACTTGATGTATGTCCTCTTTTGAATAACAGCGTTTGAGGCGAAGTTTGCATCCGGGGCTTTTGAGACGGATTTCTTCCACGTGGACCACCACGACCTCAGCCACGGGCCTGCCCACGCTCGAACCTGGGCCGGTCCGACGAGACCGCAGTGCCAGCATCAAAACACCTCACGATGGCCCTTCCAGCAGGTAATGAACGCCTCCGTTCTGATCCAGATGCAATGCACACTGCCATCAAACTGACTTACAGTACACTTATTATTATTCAGTCCTCGTTTAGTCACAACTTTCCTTTGGCTGACATCTCCTAAGCTGAGTGCTGCAATAATGACGTACAGTACTTATAGTTTGGATCACCCTTCCCTCAACAACAAAAAACACAATAGGATTTTTCCATCCCCTTTTGAATTATTGCAGAAAATAAGCTAACAAAAGTTTACGACTCTTACACATTTTGTTCATCATGATAATCACAAATGAACAACTTAAGTTAAAAGCTAAAGATGAATAATCATATCTTTTTACATGATCATATCATTTTACATTTTCATTGTTTATAGTTTACACCACAGTCACATGTCACAGTCTTAACTTTGTTTGTTACAATGAGATTTGCGGGCGCACAGAACTCGGCACTGAACAAAAACGCCACCGTTTTGAGCAGTTAATGTATTCTAACTTAAACACCTGTGATTGGCCATTGCGTTCAAGAAATCAACATGCATGTCTGTGATTGGCTGCATTGTTCAACACTGCCAAACATATTGAAAATAGAAACCTTTGATGCTCTCCAGAGCGCAAACACAAATATGCACTAGAGCGTTTACCAAATTTGTTTCGCCAATATCAGATGGGGCCCCCAGATTCCCCGGGGCCCTAAGCAGTCGTTTAACTTGCTTATTGGTTAAGTTTGCCCCTGATTTTAGACTTTCTAAAGTTTTGCCAATAGTAAACCTAGTCATTTAATGCCAGTTATCATTAATGCAATAAGTAACAGCAGTGCACAATGATGTTATGCTCTGTTCTAGTGTGCAACGCACATGTTTCATAATGCAATCAATTCCTTGATCAATTTCTATATCAATTCCTAAAATCAAGTACCACCCTACATTCTTTTGTCATAGATTTTTTTTTTTTACCAGAAATATGTCATATTGTGAAAATAAAATGCCGTTTCATGTTGAATTAAAGTGCTTTGATAACAGTGGGGATTATAGTTTAAACTTTTGTACATCCTTTTGGTGAGCAGCCCAAATCTTTAACTTGTATTTGGACAATTAAAAATGTCATTGCAAAAGAATCTCAAATGCTGCAGAATCTTTTTCACTATCTCACTGTTTTTACTCAGTGTCTTTTAAATCTTTCCAATTAACAGAATTTTCCCTAATTTATGACACAACACGTCCCCATCATTGATGGATTTTTCCGGCAATCCCTGGTTTTACTGTTACATACAGTAGGGGGCGCTGTTACGCATCTTCTGAAAGAGTAAAGAATCTACAGATTAAAGGGGCATTCGGCAACTCTAGCTATTTCTTCGCTGATTTTCACTTTTGTTGTCGCATGTTTTCTCAATGAGCTCCCCCTACAGCTGTGAGGCGTATATTTCACAACACTGTCGTAAAAAAACTCACTTGTGGCCCCTCCTCCCCCTTTCTACCGCTGCTCATGTGCATTTGTTATTATCGGAGCCGGCCAACTTTATCGTGTGGAGCTATGTCTACCGAGGTGGGTAATACATCATACACATTGAGGGCGGCATGTGTGTTTGTCGAATTGCCGTAAAGCAGTTTGTGTTTCTCGTTCGTTCTCGCTTCTCACGAGACTTCCTATTTCCAACTTACCGGGACGTCAGTCCTCATGTTGCAAGGCTGGTTTTCCGCCTAGGAACGCTGGGGGGAGCGGGGAAAGTCGCCATTCTCACCAGAACAGGTTATTAAACCATCCACATGATTTCTAAATGGTTTTATTAAGTTGAAATAGTTGCCGAATGCCCCTTTAAAACAGATGAAAAAGAAGCAAAAACAAGTGATAGAGGCATTGTTTATGCATGTATTGAAGTCTTTGACAAAATACGATTTTCTCATCTTTTTGTTCAAAATGTTGCTTTTTTTATGTAACTTACCCACATTCAAGTGTTGATAAAAAAAGACTGCATAAATCTAGAATAAAATGTTTTTGTTTGGGTTTTTTTTCTTTTTTTTTTTTCTTTTGATGCTCAGAAATTCATAAAACAAAATATTCTGGTGGCCATTTTGTGAAAATTATCAAAAATGCTGGTGCTGGCTGGCAACCTTTTAAAAAACGCTGGTGGGGAAAGGGTTAATCAGCTGTTGGTGATTTTCAGTGGATGTCTGAAGTCAATTGTCCTCAAGTTCAAGCAGGTGTCCTAACAGAGAAACGATTCATAAACACAAAAGTGTCCAAATACTTCATTTAGAAGCCATTATATACAGGATTGTTTTATTATTTCAAACCTAACAAACACTGAAATGTTTGTTTGAGAAGTATGCTTGCGCTTTTTATAATCTACTGCAATGACATTAGCATACTTGTCCAAATACTTCTCAGGTTCGCTGCCCGCTGACTCATGAAGTGTTTTGAAGCAACAGCACTTTCTGAAAATATGAGTCCACAGAGAGTTTCTGGGGATTTATCTGAAACCACTTTTATCCGTTTGCCCTCATCTTGTTTTGTTTGTCATCATTGTCTCGTACGTTAGTGTTTCGCACAGCTGTTGCGGATCGCCGTCAAGCGCTTGAACTTTCCAGAGCTCCTACACGCTGTCTCGCTTTGTCTGAATGTTTGATTCAGATTTCATAATGTCCATCTTTGGTCATTTCTCCACCTTTTATATCTCTTATTTCAGCTTGAGTTATACAGCCCAGCTAAAGTTCAGCCCATTAATACGGATATCCAGATAGCCATCTGCACTGTGTAGACAGAGAGTTTAAAAAGGCTTCCTGGAGACATGAGAGCCAGGGATGTGTTTAGATTCAGATCCTGTCGAAATAAAAGCCCCGGTGAAAAATGGAGGGTCACCCGGTTGCCTGCATTGAGGCTGGTCTTAAAGTGGCAGGTCTCCTTAATGGATATCTGAAGAGTGTTCCCACAGCAGGAGGCCTGTTCGCTCGGATCCTGTAAAGTTGGCAGGAAAATTCAAGTCTGAACCCTTCTCCAAAAATACACCACTTGGACTTTTATAACCCTGAAAAGTGCATTGTGAACTTTCCTTTTTGAGAGGTAAACGGTTATGCCTTGTTGAATTAAGGTGAAGTATCTTCATCGAGGACACAATGGTTACATTTACATGCACCCAAATAATCTGTTAGCAATCGGATTAAAAAGCCTTCATGCAAACAGATTATTGATGTAAGAGTGTTTACTGGAAAACAAGTCAAAAAATGTTTTCCAGTGAGTGAAACAACATACCAGGTAAAACCATGAAATTTTCCTCTTCCGCAGTTTGGTGAACAGTGACTCATGGAACAACTCCGTTATGCTCACCATTTCCAAGAGCAGATCCATGTCCGCTTCATACGCTGCATCCTCCGCCACCAACCACATCTATAGCAAGAGCCGAAGAGGTAAAGCACTCTGTGTGTGTGTTTGTCAAGTGAAAGGAGATAAATGGGCTTTGGCAGTGCCAGTGTGATGCCTCTGCTCTCTGACAGGTTACCCTTCTTCCAACATCTCACCTCTGGCTTCACCCTGCCACTCTCCTCCAGTCCAGGGCTCTCCACTCAACAGTCCCACCAACAAAAGCCCTTCAGTGGAGCTGCCTGACACAGATCTTCCACAGGGCGACGGCCCACCGCCACACAGCCCTCACAAAGCCTTAACCCACAGTCAGAGCGCCCCGAGCCCTAGTACCACACACTGGGTGCCTCCTCCACTTTGTAGCAGGTAAAACTGAAGACCTAAAGTCCCCCTGTTGTCAATAATTGTATCCCTTAAAACTCATCTTTGATCACCAAAATTACATATTTAAACGTTTTTTTTTTTTTCCTGTGAAAAAAATTCTTCATGCTTTAAAATAGCTTGAATGTAACCAGAGCCCGTCTACGGAGAGCCTGGCTACTCCCTCTAAGTCCTTTTGTACCGAATTTTGGTTGTAGTTCCACTGGGGGCGATCGCCCTGAGTGCAAAATGAATGGGAGTCTATGGAGCTAGACGGCTAAATTTTTCTCTTTCACCCGATTGCCGTTGAGAAATCTCAGATTTGATTGTAGGTTTTGCAAGTTTAACATGGGTTATAGGTCGAAAGTTGAATGAACGAGTACTTATGTCCTTTCGATTTCTTACATGTTGAGTTGTTGTTGCCCATTACACGCTAGCATTCTGCTAATGAACGCTGATTGGTCAGTGAAGGACTGATTACGACCAGAGATACCGCTTGATGGCATCGTGGCATCCGAAGCGGGACCAGAATGTGTGTGTGTGTGTGTATTTTCGGTGTAGTCTTTTGCAGAGCGTGAATGCACCAAAGTGACTGAAGGATTGCCGTAAAGCAGTATCTCTGGTCGTGCAATGTGTATGATGTCATTGACATTTTAAAAGACTTTTTAAAGCAAGTAAGTGACTCTAAAAAATCTAACACCCAGCAATGTGTAATTTCTTTGCATCTCCTTTCGAATACAACATTCAAATTACTAGACAAAAAATTATATCCTGAGAAAAGTGGATTTTGAAGGGTATAGCTCCATTGACCTCCATTCATTCTGCACTCGTCCTATGAGCGCCCTCATATGGAACCAGAGTGGAACTGCAACCAGTTTAGAAGCCGGAAGTTTACTGAGAGTGGAAGTTCTCCCCTTATTAGACATTCTCTGAGGTAACTACACCCTTGTTTCGTTTAATATATGCGGAACCATGAATATGCTAATTAGACCCGCCTCCACTCACTCACTCACACCAGCTCAGAGATTCACTCTGCCAACTTGCTGAGGTAAACGCTGCACAATGATATTGCTCTTTACAACGTCGGACACATAACGGTTATTAAGATGATTAGCCTTTTGCTTGACTATGTTATCAAACAGCTAATAATGTGTTGCTAATGTTACACAAACCATGTTCCTGAGTCAGGCAGCTGCTTTCTAACAATCATCAGAAACGCTTTGAACAACTAGGAACGTCAGCGGAGAAAGGCATATAGTTCATAACATCTTAATACACATCATACACCTGCTATATTGCTAAATCTACCCGATTTTTCACATCAATAGAAAAATATACTGGGATAACATGGCTTCTCTTGAGAAAGCCGCCTGCACATTGATCTGATTGGTTACAAGGTAGTTTGTGATGTCAGAAACACCAGCGATTTCAAACTACGTTTTTGAGACTGTCTTTAGACCACTGCCGTTTTAAGGAGAAAAACTCAGCAGTGGTTTTGACTTATGAATTTGCTCATAGTTTGTTTTAAAGCTTATTAAAAACACAACATAGACATATTAACAACATTAAAAACTTGATTTTCACCCCAGGAGGACTTTAAAATATACAATTACCATGCACTCATATTACTATTAGGAGAAAGTGCAACGCACAATATGGTGGAATACGTCAAAAAAAAAATAGCCAATTGGCAAATCATAAGTAATTGCGTCGCTGCAGCTGCCGTTAGAAGCTCCACTTGCTATAGGAACTTAGAAGTCAGAAGCTCCTTTTGCTTTTGCATTGGCTGGTCTAGCCTGAAAAATGCAGTTTTCTGTCATGATTTGAAAAGCACAAGCAGACGTCTATCAGCGGACCGGTCCTGCTTTCAAACGCTCCCGTCTGTATCTGTGTAAGCACTCAGTGAAGAGCCTCATTGATATATATTTACAACATGTTTTTGAAGCGCTGAAAATGCCAAAAATGAAAATTCTGTCATCATTTACTCACCCTCAAGTTGTTACAAATCTGTAGGAGTTTTCTTTCCTCTGTTGAACACAAAAGAAGAATTTTTTTTTTCATACTCAGAAGACAATGGCGCCCATCAAATGTCTGGTTACCGACATTCTTCAAAGTATCTTCTTTTGTGTTCAGCAGAAGAAAGAAACTCATACATGTTTGGAACAGCTTGAGGTTGAGTAAATGATGACAGAATTTTCATTTTTGGCTGAACTATGCGAAACGGTAACGAAACGGGAGTATGTGAAACGGCCATGTCATGTCATGTTGTTTGAGTAGTTCATTGATATTCCTGAAAGAACACCACATGAGTTGTAAAAACTAAGCCTCTTATTAAAAAATTACCAATACAATGTTGTTGTTTTTTGTGAATGATGTGCGTTCAAATTCACTGGAAGTCTTTTTGAGGAATTTTGCTTATGCAGATTCAATGCAGAGCTACTAATGAGTAATTTTAAGAGCAGATATCAAGTTAAATTCATTTTGAGCACAATTCATGACTACACTAAAAAGCACATGCTTGCTGTTTCCAAAGATCTGAGCGTATCCTGTGGCCCAGGATGTTCTACAACAGTGGACCGCAGCTTTAACCCATGACGTGGTTACTGAACAACCACTGATCATTAACTGTGAAAAATATCCAACTCTGTGTCTAAATATTAACAGATGGACATACGTGGTCAGATCTGCTGTTTTACTCACAGCGATCACTAATGTCCTGGCGCTGAGACAAGGTCACCGTCCCCTTGGCCTGTAATGAATGCTGGTCACAAAAAAACAGCTTGATTAGGTTCTGTCTGGCACGTTAATTTAAAGAGCTAAACTAAACAACAGTGACAACGGCTAGAGCTCCTTACACACAATCAGGACGCCTCTCAATTTCACTGCAAAATATTTAAATATGCATACACTATCAGCCGTTTCCTAGCTTTCCTAAATCATAAACCATAAAATACATAAAGCGTAACGAACAGATTCCAGTGCCTACAATGATAGATAGTGTCTTTTTATTGTTCTTAAGGAATGTTCCTGAAGTCAACATGAAATGGCATATTTTTTCTTTCTCGTAATCTGACTTATTTCAACTGTGAGTAAAGCAGGATATTCTGTGAGAGAGAGAAAAAGAGTAGAATGTGATTTGATTTTATTCTTTGGGAACTGATTCAATTGTGAAAATGATGAAATTGGATGAATGATTTGAGGATTTTTATTTATTTATTTATTTTGGAATAACATTAACATCCAAATAATCCACATTAAAACCAGGAGCGTGTAGTGAGGTAAATTGTTGGTTTATTACTTTATTTGCTGTTGTACCATTGTTGTTGTTGTTGTTGTTGTTGTTGTTAAAATGCAATACAAAAGCAAATAAAGGCAAAAACACTTTTATACATGAAATGTATAAAATATATATAGGATAATAAATGATTGCAAACTATTTTAATGTTTAATGGGTTATTAAAAAATGTCTCTAGTGATAAAGGATTCATAAAATGTAATTAAAATTACAAATAAATTCAAATTAAATGAATTAACTATTAAAGTTGCAGTAGGGAGTTTTGAGAAAATGTTGACTTAGCCTGAAAATTTGAACAAGCACAACTTCCAGGTCCAACCCCCTTGCTCTCTGCTGCGCTACAGCCCTCCCTCCACAGCTCCTCCCCCACAGCGGAGCCTGCCGTGAACGCGCAGGCTAGTAAACAGAACCACCGATGACGGCGGATTATAAACAGTTATGGAACATTCACTAATAGGGACGAAACATCAACAATATGCTTTACATTGACTATGGCCTGCCCATACTTTGACTACAAACTTGGTCCTCAAATCATTATGTATTTTGCAATACATGTAACTTTATAACGTTGCACTCTTTCTATAAGTTATAAATAGCTAGTAAGATAACGTTAAAGGATTAGTTCACTTTTAAAAAAACTTTTGCTGATAATTTACTCACCCCCATGTCATCCAAGATTTCCATGTCTTTCTTTCTTCAGTTGAAAAGAAATTAAGGTTTTTGATGAAAACATTCCAGGCTTTTTCTCCATATAATGGACTTCAATAGGACACAAACGTTTCAAGGACCAAATGACAGTTTTAGTGCAGCTTCAAAGGGCTTTAAACGATACCAGACGATGAATAAGGGTCTTATCTAGCGAAACGATCGGTCATTTAAAAAATAAATACAAAACTTTAAGTTTTATAAGCACAAATGCTCGCCTTGCTCTGTTCTGTGATGCACGTTCGTGACTCTCCTGTTTGAACTCGTTCATCAAAACGAACAAATCTTTTTTCGAATCATTTCGTTCGTTGAATGAACGAAATGACTCCGAAAAAGACTCGTTCGAAATGAACGAATCTTTTTTGCGAGTCATTTCGTTCGTTGAATGAACGAAATGACTCGGAAAAAGATTCGTTCATTTGGAGGAACGAGTTCGAACAGGAGAGTCGCGAACGACGGTACGCGCTCGCGCTGTGAAAGAGAGGGGTGATCAGCGCGTACACGAGCGTGATTGACACTGCTAAGACATTCCTCCTGGCTCTGATTGGTTGTTTCTGACCGGGAGCGGTGTATTTCTGCAAATGGCAATAGGACCACAGGGAGGAGCCAGAGGAGCTCGATTTTTTCCACAAATTATCTGTCTCATATTCTACTGTGAGGACATAATGACAGTTTTAACAAATATTTGTTTACAAAAGCTACCTACTGGAGCTTTAACTAAATGCATAAAATGATCCCATGATGATTCTATATATGAATCGCCTCACTTCTTCTTCTTCTCTCTCTCTCTCTCTCTCTCTCTCTCTCTCTCTCTCTCTCTATATATATATATATATATATATATATGTATATATATGCTCTCTTTTTTTAATGTGAAAGAATGCGTCCTGACAGTGATGTGAATGGTGTGTTGTGTGTTGTAGCTGTGGAAGACCGTACAGTAAGAGGCACGGGGACGGATCCACAGACGCAGGAGACAGAAGCCAGCAGTCAGGTGACGCCACCGTCATGTCCGACCCTCTCTGAATTACCATTTAGATGCATTTCACTTATTATCCATTTTGCAGTTGTGATCTATGATATTACAGCTCGATCCTGGATTGAATCTATGAGTTATGTAATTGGTGTCTTTCTAAGCTGTCAGTCTGCTCAAACGTGAAATATTACGAGAGGCATAATCACGCTTTTCTAATAACCTTTCAGACGAACCGGTGATAATGTCATCCGACTATGACAGCACCTATGAGACCAACCACAGTGACAGCGGTGACTTTGCACAGAATGAGGAAGACGGAGAGGGTCACCGGATCCCCTGCGGGACTTTCCCGCCTCAGGCACTCGCTCTTATACCACCAGAGGTAAACAGGCCTTCTGCAGGACAAATTGATTTTTTAGCACTGCAGTTTAGTACAGGCATGGTATGCTGTTCAGTGTAAAATAAAGCAGGAAAAATGCACAGTGTAAAGTGTTGCATCAGCAGCATGCATAAAATATGCAGTATACATAGAATATGGACTGCAAGAAAGTATTTTTGTCTTGTTTCCAGTACAAATATCTTAAACATCATTAAATCAAGATTTACATGAGAAGCAAAATGGCACAAGTCTTGTATATATATATAAAAAAAAAAAAGTGAGTTTATAACATTTTCTGACCCCACTGATAGATATTTTTTCTTATGTTAAGCATAAGCTCACTTAATTTTAATGCTTTTATAAGAAAACGAGACTTAATATCTTAAATGTATCCTTGATTTAAGAATTTATAGATATTTGTAATGGAAAACAAGACAAAAATACTGAGGGAGAAAATCATTTCTTTGCCGTGTGCAGAAAATGTATGAAGCACATAAAAATACGGCAATGGCATAAATAAATGAGTGTTATGTGCAATACTCTGGGCTGTTTGTTTGATCCAGTGAAACTAAACCTGCCATCAAATTGTCATCCAAACTAATCAGCGAGCGTTTGATGTGCTAGTGATTTGTTTACGCTGTGGTTTGATGACAGACTCTCTTTCTGTTATGCCATTTTAACTACTCTTTTTAGTAGTTTCATATGTGCCACTTTTTTAGTAAGCAATTTCAGACATATTCAGTGTTTTTTTTTTTTTTTATAAGATGGCACCGTTTGTGATCTGAAATCATTTCCTCTGCAGGATAAGCCCATCTTGGCCCCAGAGCCCCTGGTAATGGAGGGACTGGAGCCTCTCATGAGTCAGATCAACAACTGGAACTTCCCCATCTTCAGTCTGGTAGAGAAAACCCACGGCAGATGTGGCTGCATTCTCAGCCAGGTGAGACACTGACATCTAGTGGAGATCCAGAGTACAGGCGCACAAGGCTAACTCACATCTACCGAATGAACTAAGGCTGCTTTAGTTTCACACTGGCATTTTAGTTCAAAACAGGGCACGCTTCACAGGAAGAACTGGTAATGTGAAAGCTGTCATGCGGACCGAACTCGAGATCTCCTGTAGGAGGTTGTCTGAGTTCAGGTGGCGCTGGAACTTCTGCTTGATTTGCATGAATGTGAAAGCAACTCAGCAACACCTGGGCCAGCATTATTGGTTATTAATTGGCTGATTTTTTGGTTTTATTTAAATAATAAATTGTATTAAATAATAAAAATGAGTGTCAGATAGTTATGGAAGCTTTTTTCGGCCACGGATTAAAAAAAAACTTTTTATCTCTGACTTTTTTTCCTCAGAAATGAGATTTAAACTTGCGATTGCAAATTTTTTTATTCCATGGTGGAAACAAGCTTCCATAGATTAGACTTTTAGTTAATTTGTAATGAACAAGTGTAAAATAAGTGTTCATTTACTGTAAATGTAGCAGCTTTATGTACATCGTATTTGTTCATGTTTGCATGTGTATGCATATACATATATTTCCCTTTCGAGAGGTCTCTCCTATTGCGTAAGTAGCTTACACTATGGGAAAACTCCTTTTCTCGAGAATATTGAAGTCTTTATGTAAAACGCATTGCAGCTGCACAGCTGACAGCAATGAACGAAGGAGCTCGGTCATTGGCTGTGCTGCGGCAACTTGCTCGAACCAATGACGGGGCGACTCTGAATGCGCGACCAATGAGCGCGCTTCGCGCCCGCGCGCGTCAGAGCCCGCCAAGATGGGCGTGGCCAAGCTATATATTGGGCACCCCGTCATGAGAGTTCTTTAGATTTTATCTCCTTCAGCGAATACCTTCTTCGCTGGATCCTCCGGATTATTGAAAGCCTTCGCCGCCGTGGAAAAGCATACCAGCGGGATTGCTACGAGGACGTCGGCACCTTCAGCCGCCTTCGAACACCATCCTACTGAGCCATCCGGCGCGCCACACACGCAAGTATTTTACATCTGTTCGCCCCGCGACATTTGTAAAAGAGCAATTTTTCTGAGGCGTTGTTTCAAATCCCTTCCTGCGCGACGTGCAGAGACCTTCTCCCGGACGGGGATCGTCACATCATCTGCGCTCGCTGCCTGGGCCGGAACCACGCAGAAGCTGCTTTGACCAAGGGCGGATGCCCGGAATGTGACGACCTGGGTCTCTCCACACTGCGGGCTCGCTTCGCCGCTTTCGCCGCGAGCGAGCCCATCGCCGCCACCCCTCTGTTTGAGCCGCGCTTTAAAAAAAAAAAAAAAAAAAAAAAAACCCCGCTCACAGAGGCTTCCTGAACCTGAGCTCAGTGACGTCACGCCGAGCCAGTCTCCGCGTGCTTCACCGCCGCTCTTGCCTTCCCCACCGCCGGTTCAGTTCACTCAGCCGGACCCACACCCCTCTAGCAGAGCGGTGGGCCTTGTGACTTTCGGCGCGTCCGAGGACGACGGGGGAGTGGATGACAGCCTGTCCATCGACGCTGCATCTGACGACTGGCCGGGCTCCACTTTCGACCCCGCCCCGTCGACGCTAGCTAGCACGAGTGCGGGCTCCACCATGGATACGGAGATTATCCGCATCCTCTCGAAGGCCGTGGAGGACCTCGGGCTCGATTGGTGTTCTCCGCCAAGTCATGGAAAGCCCCCCACTCTGCGCGCCTAAAGCCTTCTTTTTCTTCTTCGCTCTCCTCAGTGGACGGCGTGAAGGAAAGAGGCTACGAGGGAACGCCGCCCCTCGAGGAGGCCGTGGCCAATCATCTCTGCCCGCCCTCCACCACCGGATGGAAAGCCAAAGCTTCCCACCCCTTGAAGCCCTGTCGCACTACCTCTGCTCTCGCCGGTCGCGCCTACGCCGCTGCCGGCCAAGCTGCATCAGCGCTTCACTCAATGGCGGTACTTCAAGTGTTCCAAGCCAAGCTTCTCCGCTCTATGGACGAGTCTGGCCCCGAACCCGAAGCCTGCAGGGACCTACGCAGCGCAACTGATATAGCTCTGCGAGCCACGAAGGCCACCGCCCAGTCTATTGGCCGTGCTATGGCTAATTTGACTGTTCTCGAGCGCCATCTGTGGCTGACTCTGACTGAGATGAAGGACGCGGATAAGGCGCCATTTCTCGACGCGCCTATCTCCACCAGCGGGCTGTTTGGACCGGCGGTTAAAGGTTTCGCCGCGCTTCCCATGAATGTAGATCACGTGCCTACGGTCATGTACGCACCACTACACACAAGCACTGTTCACACAGTTATAAATTCATCCCCAGTAAAAGCGGGAAACATTATAAAGGTGACGCGTGTGCCTAACACTGTTTATGCCCCCCTACTTATAAACACTGTCCTTACAGTGTCAAACACAACCTCAGCTCAGGCTGCGAGTTTTACAAACACAGCGCGCGCTGTTGTAATCACACACACGCCCATTCACTCAGCTGCTCAGCGCGCGCCCGCGCCTCTGAGAGCTACGAGCTCAGGCGATTCGCTGGCCAGGTCCCTACGTCACAGCGGCCCGCCCCTAGCCTGTATTCAGCCCATATCTGTACATGCAGCGGCATGGGAAAACATTCCAGATATGCCGAAATGGGTATTGAATATAGTAAAGCACGGATACTCGCTCCAGTTCGCTCGCAGACCACCACGTTTTACGACTGTGGTCGAGACGAAAGTGAGAAAGGAGTGTTCACATGTTCTACGCACCGAGGTGCGCAAACTAATAGAAAAGGGTGCTGTGGAAACTGTTTTCCCCCTCTCTGAGTGGGACAGGTTTTTACAGCCACTATTTTCTTGTCCTGAAAAAGAATGGCGGTCTCCGCCCCATCCTAGATCTCAGACACCTGAACAAAGCACTAATGATTCGCTCGTTCAGAATGTTAACAACCAAGCATATCCTCGCGCAAGTACGCCCAGGAGATTGGTTTCTCTCAGTGGATCTGAAAGATGCCTACTTTCACATTCCAATAACGCCTCATCACAGGTCGTTTCTGAGATTCGCTTTCGAGGGACAGTCATACCAGTACACAGTACTTCCGTTCGGCCTGTCCCTGGCTCCCCGTACATTCACGAAATGTATGGATGCAGCACTTTCCCCCCTAAGACGAAGGGGAGTGCGAATACTGAATTATCTCGACGATTGGCTGGTTCTAGCACAATCAGAGAGTCCGTTAATAACACCCAGATCTTGGATTATCAGCCATTTAGAATGCCTGGGTCTAAGAATCAATTTTGCAAAAAGCATACTATCTTCCAGCCAGAGGTTTTCTTTCCTGGGAATAGTTCTAGACTCGATGCAAATGACAGCGCGTTTCTCATCAGAGCGCGCGCTTACCATCCGGTGCCTTGCAACATCATTCAGGGCGGGCGCGCGCGCGCCCCCGTCAAACGGTTTCAGAGGATGCTCGGTCTCATGGCCTCAGCATCGGCCGTACTCCAGCTAGGATTGTTGCATATGCGCCCTCTCCAACGCTGGCTCAAAGAGCCGCGTCCCTACTCACGCGTGGCGTTCGGGCCACTTTTTAATCAGAGCGAACCACGGCTGTATAAAAGCCCTGACGCACTGGAAAGCCGCCGACTGGTACCAGTCAGGCGTGAGTCTGGGTGTGAACACAAGGAGAAAGATGATAACGACAGATGCCTCCAAAATAGGTTGGCGGGCCCTTTAAGAGGCTAGGCCTGTCTCCGGCTTTTGGTCAAACCCGCAGAAGCGCCTACACATAAACTGTCTGGAAATGAAAGCGGTCGCTTTGGCTCTCAGAGCCCTGCTCCCACATAAAAAAAAAAAAAACGAACACGTCCTGACATGACGGTAGTGTCGTACATAAATCGCCAGGTTGGACTCAGGTCGAGCTCCATGCATTCAATGGCCAGGAGACTCATTTTATGGTCCCAGCACAACTTGCGCTCGCTGAGAGCAGCGCATGTGCCAGGCGCCCTGAACCAGGGGGCAGACATGCTATCCAGAGACAAGATTCTCCCAGGAGAATGGGCTCTCAGCCCGCTGACGATTCAGTGGTTATGGAAAACCTTTGGGAAAGCGGAGATCGACCTCTTCGCCTCCAAGGAGAACGCGCACTGCTCTTTTTTCTTCACGAAAAGCACGGACGCGCTCGCCCAGAGCTGGCCGAGCCGCCCCTTATATGCCTTTCCCCCGATCGCAATGCTGCCACAGGTCATCAGTCGGGTCAGAGAGGAGAAAAACGCAGTGCTGCTGATAGCCCCACTCTGGAAGAACCAAACATGGTTTCCAGATCTGATGCAAATGCAATCTGCACCACGGCCGATTCCACTGAGGCCAGACCTCCTCAGTCAGGCCAGCGGGATGATATTTCATCCCCGCCCCGATCTGTGGGCCCTTCATGCATGGCCCCTCAACGGGTTCCCAGGAACCTCGCGAGCGGAGCACTAAAAACCATCGCTGAGGCGCGGGCGCCCTCCACGAGACTCTTATATGCCCAGAAATGAAAGTGTTCAGTGACTGGTGTAATGCCAAGGGCCTGAACCCTGAGACATGCGAGATTACGAATGTACTCGTTTTTCTACAAGGGCTTCTGGAGGCGGGCCGCACCCCCTCCACGCTCAAAGTATATGTGGCGACCATCACAGCGTCACACGACCCTGTAATGGAACGTCCATTGGGAAGAAACGACCTAATTATACGTTTCCTAAAGGGCGCTAGGAGGATGAACCCTTCACGCCCCCCCTCAGTGCCGATCTGGGACCTAGCTACTGTCCTAGACGCTCTTAAAGGGCCCCCGTTCGAACCACTCCGAACCGTGCACCTTAAACAGCTCTCGCTCAAGACTGCGCTCTTGCTGGTACTCGCCTCGGTCAAGAGAGTGGGCGACCTGCACGCGCTTTCGACAAGCGCTGCCTGCCTAGAATTCAGTCCTAACGACTGCAGGGTCGTCCTTAGGCCGAAACAGGGGTATATTCCTAAAGTGCTCACCACTCCCTTCAGAGCACAGGTTATCTCCCTAACTGCGCTTTCGTCTCCAGCAGACGAACACGACGCTAATCTACTCTGCCCCGTTAGGGCTCTCAGAGTGTATTTGGAGCGTTCTGCCCTATTCAGACAGACAGAAAAACTGTTTGTATGCTTTGGCGACCGTACGAAAGGTTCCGCCGCTTCAAAGCAGAGAATCTCTCACTGGATAGTTGAAGCTATAGCGCTGGCTTACGAAGCTAAGGGACTTCAATGCCCCTGGGGAGTCAAAGCACACTCCACCAGGAGTGTGGCTTCTTCCTGGGCATGGTCGAGCGGGATACCGATCGAGGATATTTGTGCGGCGGCAGGCTGGGCCTCACCGTCCACATTTATCAGGTTCTACAACCTACAGGTCCCGACATTGCATTCCAATGTGCTATCAGCATGATGCTAGTTGAACTGCGAGTTCGCATCTAGATTATGTATGTGCTTGTGTCACACTGAGCGCCTTCTAGCCGCTCTGTATTTTTTCCCACATATAAAGCTCGCCTCTGCCGGCTAGTTGGATGATAACTTTGCTTTTTAGCTCAGGCACCTGCCTCTGGCTATCATAAAGCGAAGTTCAGCACGCACGGCATTTTGCATGGTGTTCCCATAGCGTAAGCTACTTACGCAATAGGAGAGACCTCTCGAAAGGGAACGACTCGGTTACTAACGTAACCTCGGTTCCCTGAGAGGAGGGAACGAGTATTGCGTAAGCTGCCGTGCTTGTGCTTGGTTAGTTCGCTTCAGTCGTTTTAACCTAAAGAACTCTCATGACGGGGCGCCCAATATATAGCTTGGCCACGCCCATCTTGGCGGGCTCTGACGCGCGCGGACGCGAAGCGCGCTCATTGGTCGCGCATTCAGAGTCGCCCCGTCATTGGTTCGAGCAAGTTGCCGCAGCACAGCCAATGACCGAGCTCCTTAGTTCATTGCTGTCAGCTGTGCAGCTGCAATGCGTTTTACATAAAGACTTCAATATTCTCGAGAAAAGGAGTTTTCCCATAGCGTAAGCTACTTACGCAATACTCGTTCCCTCCTCTCAGGGAACCGAGGTTACGTTAGTAACCGAGTCGATATATATATATATATATATATATATATATATATATATGTGTGTGTGTGTGTGTGTGTGTGTATAAATGAATAATTCAAAGTATTTGCATATATTTCCTTCTAAGAAATTCTAGTATTATTGTTTTGATTCTTTTGTTTAATTTAAGACTACGGTTGAGAGATTTTGGCATTGTTTTCTGTGGTTTAGGTGTCCTATCGGTTGTTTGTCGATACGGGACTCTTTGAGACATTCAAGATTCCCGTGAGGGAGTTCATGAACTATTTCCACGCTCTGGAGAATGGATACAGGGACATCCCATGTGAGTCCTTGTGCTGCAAGAGACATGTGTACAGAAATATGTTAACAGTGAGATATGTTATGATGTACTACAGATGTTGGACGTAGTCAGCTTCACCTCCAGAGGAGTACACTGCCCTAAATCATCTGTTGTGGCACACTGTAGTTTTGTGTGTGTTGTATCTCCCCCTGGTGGTGGTTTACAGTATTAAACCTTGTCTTCCTCCCCAGATCACAACCGGATCCATGCAACAGACGTCCTCCATGCAGTGTGGTACCTCACTACTCAGCCTGTGCCTGGTTTACCTACACTCGGATCACTTAGTGACTCGGGTAAGTTCATCACAGTTTGGAACAGTTACAATGGAAATAATTTCATGCTTGTAATTGAAAAGTATATGTATACTTGCTATTATGCAGGCTAGACCTGTGTATTTTGATGTGCTTATATTAATGTTTTATATGTTTAGAGGAGACTGGAGAGTGTTGTCAGTTTGTCAGTTGACACTGTCAGTTTGACAATTCACAAAAGAGCAGTGGTGATGTCTTCAATTTCATACAATCCCATCACCTTTTTGAGCTCACAAAAAAAAGAAGAAAAAAAAGCTCACAGGAGAAGTAACTGTGAGCAACATTGTAGATTTTATGACTTTCGGTAAAGAAAGTAATTTTTTATCAAGATCATTTTTTGCCTAGCAATCATTGTACTGTAGATACAATTATTTGACTTGCATAACCGTCTCCCATATGTAACAGTGTGTTCCTGTGAAGAACGACATGTCTCCGCATACAGTGGAATGACAATAAAACATCTTAAAAGCGCCTGCCAAATGCATACAGTTGTGGTCAGAATTAATGGCACCCTTGGTAAATATGATCAAAAATGGCTGTAAAAAAAATCTGCATTGTTTATCCTTTTGATCTTTCATTAAAAAAAAATGGCAAAAATCAAACCTGTCATTAAAGTAAAAGAATTGAAAGTGGGGTTGGGAAATCAATTTTTTTTTCCTCCAAAACATGTTGGCCACAATTATTGGCACCACTAGAATTTTTTACGAGTAAAATATCTCTGAAGTATATTCCTATTAATATTTACCTTTTTTTAGCACACCAGGGTGACTAGGAACATAAAAATTGTCCAGCCATGACTTCTTGTTTCACAGGAGTTTAAATATGAGGAAACACAAAGGCCAAATTCCCTTAATCATCCATCACAATGAGTAAAACCAAAGAATATAGTTCTGATGTGCAGCAAAAGATTGTTGAGCATCACAAAAGAGAAAGTGGCTAAAGAATTGAAAATCCCCATTTTGACCATCAGGGCAATAATTAAGACGTTCCAATCAACTAAAGATGTTACGAATCTGCCAGGAAGAGGACGTGTGTCTATATTGTCTTAATGCATGGTGAGGAGGAAAGATTGAGTGGCCAAAGACTCTCCAAGGATCACAGATGGAGAATTGCAGAGATTACTTGAGTCTTGGGGTCAGAAAGCCTAAAAATATATATCAAACAACCCCTACATCACCACATGTTGTTTGGGACGGTTTCAAGAAAAATCCTCCTCGCTCCTCCAAAAATAAACTCCAGCATATTCAGTTTTCAGACATGACTGGAACTTGAAAAGGGACTGAATTCTGTGGTCAGATGAAACAAAAAAAGGGCTTTTCGGCAGCAAACCCACCAGATGTGTTTGGTGCAAACAGGGATAAAAAGTACCCCATGCCTACGGTTAAATATACTGTTGGATCTTATATGTTGTGGGCCTATTTTTTTGCTGGAGGTCCTGGACATCTTGTTCAGATACATGGTATTATGGATTCTAGCAAATACCAACAGATAAAAAATCAAAACTGCCTCTGCTACAAAATCTCATAATGGGTCGTGGTTGGATCTTCAATCAGGACAACGATCCAAAAGAAACATCTAAATCAACACAAAAATGTGTAACTGAGCACAAAATGAAGCTTCTGCCATGACCGTCTCAGTCCCCTAAACTGAACCCTATAGAAAATGAGTGGGCTGAACTGAAGAGAAGAAGCACCAACATGAACTTGTGAATCTGCAGATCTGGAGAGATTTTTTGGCGATTGAGTTTCCAAACTCATCAGGCATTATAGGAGAAAACTCAGAGCTGTTATCTTGGCAAAAGGAGGTTGCAAAAAGTATTTAATATCAGGGAGCAAATAATTAATGGCCAGTGTGTTTTGGAGAAAAGCATTTTTTGCATAATGTGCTTTCACCCCCACTTTCAATTCTTTTACTTCAATGAAAGGTTCGATTTTTGCAAATTTTTTTAATGAAAGATCAAAAGGATACAAAAGGATAAACAATGCAGATTTATTTTTTACAGCCATTCTTGATCATATTTACCAGGGCTGCCATTAATTCTGACCACAACTGTATATATATATATATATATATTAGGGGTGTAACGATACACGTATTCGTATTGAACCGTTCGGTACGAGGCTTTCGGTTCGGTATTCGGTACGCATTTTTGAACCGAACGGTTCGTTGGACCATTTTTCCTGCCGACCAAAACTTCGTTATTTCAAATGTAGGCGCGTCGCGCGTGGCAAGCGCGCTCATAATGTGAGAGACGCTGGCGTGACCACAACATTGCCCAACATCAAATGGCAAATGTAATGTAAGCGGAACGAAACTGAGCTACTCGTTTATTGTGTGGTTGACGGACCGTTTATCAGTCTGGGCCAATGCAGCGCGAGCCGATATTATTCAAGCAGCACTGTTACTACACAGCGCTGAGACATCCAGTAAAGAAAGCATTTGACTTCGCCACTTAAATAATAACATCGCTGCGAGATCTAGTGAGAAACATTCGCATTTCTCCGTTATTAACGGATCAAACAGCGCTGACGTGGAAACCAGGAAGAAACATTGTGCCATGAATGAACTATCAGTGTCCACAGATCAGCAATATTCACCATGGATTTACTTTAGTAACACTACTAACTGTAACCATGGAAGTTTGGCAGGAATAGTAGGCTATAATGCTTTCAAGTAACATCACGTCGGTTTTATTTTGACATTATGAATACAATTGCTGCCCTGAAATGTTAATCTGAACTAAAATAAACCTACTACAATATTACATTTAATTTTGTCCAAGGAGCTGTTTTGTTTTATATGCTCCTAAGAAAAGTCAAGTATAGCTCCATCATTGCTCAAAGTTAAAAAATATCATACTTTATGATGTTAGTTTTAAGAAAAATATAATAAAAAAAATAAAATCAAGGAAATTTCTCTGGCATTTCTTTCTTTTTGCTGTATCGGAAACGTACCGTACCGAACCGAACCGAACCGTGACACCAGTGTATCGTATTGAACCGAACCGTGAATTTTGTGAACCGTTACACCCCTAATATATATATATATATATATATATATATATATATATACAACAGTTCTTTCTGATTCTCAAATCTGATTGGCTGAGAGCATTTTCCATTTTCCAGCCGTGCAATATATATATCTATGTTTTCTCAGTTAATTTATACATTTTAATCAGTTCATGTTCATTTTAATTTGTTCACTGTTTGAGCTATACTGTAGGAACAAACATGATTTTTCTTGCACTTTTTAAAATTAAAAAAAGGTTGATGTATTATTTACACATACTCTCAGAAATGTCTCGCCCTCATTTGCATATACATATTTACTGTGAATACCTATGTGCAGTGTGACTAATCTACAGACATCTTTCCGACTCTCTATGTCTTCAGACTCTGACAGTGGACTCGCTCACGGCCGCTCAAAGCACCTGATGTCCAGGACGTATCCCGTCGAGGAGGAGGGTTACGGGTGTCTGTCCGGCCTCATCCCCGCGCTCGAGCTGATGGCGCTCTACGTCGCGGCTGCCATGCATGATTACGACCATCCTGGCAGGACCAATGCGTTCCTGGTGGCCACCAGCGCTCCACAGGTAACACACCATCATCACACAACCCCAAAATCAGTTGACCCCCTATTTCCTTGAAGAGTTTCAATGGAGAAGTAGTTTCCTTGTATTAAAGCACATATTTACAATGCAAAGAAACTACTTAAGAATCATAGCCGGTACTAATACAGAGGTAGAATAAATTACTTAAAGGGATAGTTCACCCAAAAATTCTGTCAGTATTTACTCACCCTCATGTTGTTCCAACCCCGTAAGACTTTCGTTCATCTTCAGAACACAATTTAAGATATTTTTGATGAAATCTGAGAGCTGGATCACTCCTCCATAAGCTGCTAGGTAATTGATATCTGCCAGCCAAGAAAAGTTATTAAAGACATCGTTAAAATAGTCCACAGTGGCTTTATCAAGCGACGAGAATACTTTTTGTCCGCAAAAACAAACAAAAATAACGACTTTTTTCAACTATTGATTTTCTTCTGTGTTGGCCTCTGACGTGAATTCACGAGAGCGCCGCGACACATGCGCGAGAACTGAGAAGGTGACGCAGATGGGTCTCGATGTAGTGTTTAAAATGGTTTTCCTGGATGTCCGAATCGTGAGAAACCAACGAGAGATCGTAAAAGTGCCTTACCAATGCTGCAAAATGAATGGCTTACCTTTCACACTTTCCCGTCATCTTCTCAGTTTTCGCGCATGAACGCGGCTCTCGTGAACTCACGTCAGAGGCCCACACAGAAGAAAATTAATAGTTGAATAAAGTCGATATTTTGGTTTGTTTTTTCGCACAAAAAGTATTCTCGTCGCTTGATAAACTTAAGGTTGAGCCGCTATTTTAACAATGTCTTTACTAACTTTTCTGGGCCGGCAGATGCAATTACCTAGCAGCCTATGAAGGAGTGAGACAGCTTTCAGATTTCATCAAAAATATCTTAATTTGTGTTACGAATATGAACGAAAGTCTTAAGGGGTTGAACAACATGAGTAATTAATGACAGAATTTTCATTTTTGGGTGAACTATCCCTCGTACAATAATAATAAGGGTTTCAACAATTTTATTTAATCAGATCAAGAACCGAACAAGACTGGTGTTTACATTATATTTAAAAATAAATAATTTTGTTAGATAAATACCTTAACCAAGTTTAGTGTTTTGTTCTTCTCTCATATTTAAAATGAAAAATATTTTTCTTATATTTTGATGGTTTAATCGAACTTGTAGGGTCACTAAAAACAAATATACCTTCTGGAGAATGTGTGTGTGTGTGTGTGTGTGTGCGCATGTGTGTGTGTGTGCGCATGTGTGTGTGTAGTTGTGTATATATATATGTGTGTGTGTGTGTGTTAAAATGTGGTTCCTGTTTACCATGCAGTCTGCTAATTTTGCATGCTGTTTTCTGTTACTATTGCTCATATTCAAGGTTAATAATTGTATGTCTGATGAAAAAGGTCAAAAAGGCTCCAATCATTTGGCTGTTTCAGTACTTCGTATTAAGATATATTAAGAATATTCCATGTTATGCTGTAGAAGCATTATGATATTTATGAATATTAATATCCAAAGTGGTTGTTTTGAATTGTAGCCTGCAAGGATTGATCACAATGTTCTGGAGCCTTGAAACATTTAAACGTCTTGTGTGTGTTTCAAGGCCGTGCTTTACAATGACCGCTCTGTGCTGGAGAACCATCACGCAGCTTCTGCCTGGAATCTCTTCATGTCGAGGCCCGATTACAACTTTCTGGCCAGTCTGGATCACATGGATTTCAAACGCTTTCGCTTCCTGGTCATCGAGGCCATACTGGCCACGGACCTTAAGAAACACTTTGACTTCCTGGCTGAATTCAACGCCAAGGTGAGCACTTACTGTACATTAGATATACATGTATAGACCAACTATTGCTGTGCGTTTTATTTATTGATTTATGTTTGCTCAGGTGGGGGATGACGGTTGCTCTGGGATTGAATGGTCTAACGAGAATGATCGTCTCCTGGTGTGTCAAATGTGTATTAAGTTAGCGGATATAAACGGTCCGTTGAAATGCAAGGAGCTTCATTTGCAGTGGACGGAAGGCATCGTCAACGAGTTCTACGAACAGGTCAGTGTCTGCTTTATTTTTGATGTGTGTATGTTTGTGTGCAAGTCATTTTTTAGCTATTCAGTCACAGCATCAAGTGCCTGGCAATAGTAAAAGGCTCTGATAATGCGCATGTGTAAGTACTTGGCCTCTCAGTATCATTCACATGGAGTGGCTGGAGAGGATGGCAAGGATACGCTGTTGCCTGGCAACCGTCTACATCCTCCCTAAGCAGTGCTGAAGGCAACACGTTCACAGCTGTAATGAGAATGTAGGGCAGAAAGTAAGCAAACTTGTACATCAGGCTGATCTGCTGGGAATGTGCTGAGAACATTTTCTGGTAAACACACCATGCGTTGATGATAGACTGATATAAATCAATAGGTTACTGTCGTAACCCCGGTTCTCTGAAACATCGAGTGGAGAGATCCACCTATGGGAAGGGCATCCGTACCTGACCTCTGCAGAAGCATCCAATTGCACCAAGTCTGGCTAACAGACAGAAGCGCGCAGCCACTGCCAGGTAAGGCCACACCCCCTTACCTACGGGCATATAACAGCTGGGCGCGCTGCTATTCCTCAGTAAGTATATTCGCTTCTCGTGCGGCAAGCGGGGCAAAGCTGGTGGATCTCTCCACTCGATGTTTCAGAGAACCGGGGTTACGACAGTAACCTATTGTTCTCTTTCATCATCTCGTTTCGAGATCCACCTATGGGAGAGACATGGACAGCTCCCCGATTGCCCAATACACTCACAGTGAGGTTCTGAAGGCCAGAGAAGGACGGTCACCTCAGAGAGGCGGTGCCTGACACGTCCCACACACATGACCCTGCAAGTTTTCCGCCACGTTAAACTGCTGTGGACAAGCAGGGCATGAAACATGCATGAGACACATACATGATAATGGCCCCCGCACCACCAATGCACATAGCTAAACCCAAGAAGGAATGCGAATGCTTGGTGACAGGAATGAACATGGCCAGCCGGCCCATTCACTCCTCGTTGGTTAACCAAACGGGGCTGTGGGAAAGGGCTAAGAGGACCCTACCCCTAGGACCGAGTGTGCCACCGAAGTTCTGGTGACATACAACCGGTTGTAACGCTCAAAGGTATGAGGAGAGGCCCAGCTGGCCGCGGAGCAGATGTCCTGCAGTGGCACTCCCCTGAACAAAGCCCAAGAGGCGGGCGGCTAAGCCCCTTGTGGAACGAGCTCTGATGCCCCTTAGGGGCTGCACTCCCTTTGCTTCATAAGCCATAGTATAGCGTCCACAAGCCAATGTGAGAGGCATTGCTTTGAAATGGAACTCCCCTTATGCAGGGGAGCCCTTGAAACAAAGAGCTGGTCGCTCTTGCGGAAAGCACTGGTCCTGGTCATATATGCTTGCAGAGCACGGACGGGACACAGAGCATTCAGCCCCTGATCCTCCGGGGAGGCAAAGGGTGGAGGGTGAAAAGCGGATAGCTCCAAAACCTCCGAAGTGAACGCAGGGAACCATTTCGGCATGAAGGCCGGGTTAGGCTTAAGGAAAACCTTATCTCCACTTAGGGAGAATTTGGCGCACGAGGGGTGAACCGAGAGTGCATGTAGCTCACTGACCCGTTTAGCAGATGCCAAGGCCGAGAGCAAAGCTGTCTTGAGGGACAGCAGCTTAAGGGAAATACTCCTCAGAGGCTCAAAAGGATACAGAGACCTCGCTTCCAGCACCATGGGGAGGTCCCACTCTGGAACAGGTCTCCTGATGACTGGCAAAGAGCGCATGCACCCTTCATAAAACTGCGGGTTAGAGGGTGCTGCCTGACGGTGGAGCCCTCAAAACCCACATGACAGGCTGAAAATGCAGCCAGGTAGACCTTAATAGTGGAAAAGGACCTGCCTCTTTCCATGAGGTCTCGCAGGAAACACAAAATATCAGGCACCGAGCACTGATAAGATGTGAGACCACGCCCATCATACCACCCTTCGAACACTTGCCACTTACAGCCATATAGGGATCGCGTGGAAACGGCCCTGGCATTCTGAGTAGTGGCGATTACACGCGGCGGGAGCCCCAGTGCATTTAGGTTCGTCCTCTCACGGGCCAGGCCCAGAGAGCCACCCTGTCCGGGTGGGGGTGGTAAATCTCCCCGTTGGCTTGGGACAGTATGTCCGTGCGAACGGGAAGGTGCCATGGCTCGGCGTATAACAGAGGGATTATCTCTGCCAGCCACGGGGCTTTGGGCCACCTGGGTGCTATCAGAATGAGAGACAGGTCGTGCTCTCTCACCCTGGCCAGTGTGAAAATTATCAGGCACAGGGGAGGAAAAGCATACAGCAGCACTTTGGGCCATGGGTGGGCCAGTGCGTCTGCCCCGAGGGGCGCGTCCACGTCCTTTAGCGAGAAGAACATAGGACAATGGTGATTTTCGCGCGAGGCGAAAAGATCTACGGCTGTCCGAATCTCATCCATAACCTCTCCACTATCTGCGGGTGAAGACGTCAATCCCCATAGATTGGGTTTCCCCTCGATAGCAGATCCGCGCCTCTGTTCGGAACGCCCAGGACATCAGTCACGCGTAATGACAGAAAAACCTGTCTGCTCCACACCAAAAGCCTGTAAGCTAGAGCGTGGAGTTTCGACGAGCGCATGCCGCCCTGACGGTTGATATAAGCCACTGCCGTGGTATTATCGCACCGTACTAGAACGGGATGTCCCTGCAGGCCAGGCAGAAAATGATTCAGAGCTTTCCAATTGGTAAAAGCTCTAAATAGTTAATGTGCGCTGAACGTAGTCTGCTCAGCCACAGACCGTTCACCGTTCTGCCTTCCTGGGTGGTTCCCCAGCCTGTTAAGGATGCATCTGTCGTCAAAACTTCCCGCATCGTAACCGTCCCGAGGGGGGTTCCCTGTGCGTAAAAGTTCTAGCTCTCCCAATGGCGCAGGGCCGCCGAGCAGGCGCGCGTCACCGTTACCGAGCGGCAGAGATCGCGAATCGGGCTGAAATGTAGTGACAAAACCCATTTCGTGAACGCTCTCATTCTCAGGAGACCAACGGCACAACTTGGATAGATGAAGCCATGAGACCCTGCAGCCTGAGGCATGTGCGATATTGTACTCTCGCCCCTTCTCTGAACTGCGACAGGCCGTTCATCAGAGAGCGAACGCGCTCTTGAGAGAGACGCGCTCGCATGGAGACTGAGTTCAATTCCAAGCCCAGGAAAATGACATTCTGACTGGGAGTCAGATTGTCTTTGCTCGCATTCACCTAGAACCCGAGGGATGTGATGTGCGCGAGCACCCGGCCGGTGTCCAGCGACACCTTCTCCTTCGATTTGGCTATGATGAGCCAATCGTCTATGTAAGTCAGAATTCTCAGCCCTGATAGTCTCAGGGCCGCCACGCCCACCTCCGTACACAGACAGAACGTTCGGGGACCCGAACGGAAGAACTGTGAATTCGTAACAAATGCCCTGGTGGGCGAAACGAAGATATTTCCTGTGTGGAGGGTAGATGCTTATGTGAAAGAAAGCATCTTTCAGATCGACTGATGTGAACCAGTCGTTCTGCTTTATGGCACAGGCGAGAGAGCCATGTGTCACATTCTGAAATTGTATTTCCTCAAATGTTTGTTCAACACTCGAAGGTCCAATATAGGGCGGGGGGCGCCACGCCTTTTGGAACATGAAAATACCAGGAATAAAAACCATGGTTTATCAGATTGGGTGGCACCATCTGAATCGCTCCCTTGTTAGGAGGGAGGAAATTTCCTCTTCCAGAATGTGTGAGACGTTTTCTTCTGTGTGAGAAGAGAGAACGCCGTTGAAATGCGGAGGTTTTATTGCAAACTGTAGCTTGTAACCCTGGTTACGGTACACAAAAAACCCACTCGGGCGCTGAAACGGCTTGCCAAGCCGCTTTGTGACTAGCGAGCGCCCCCGCTCGGGCCGGAGCGGGGCTGTATGGGCCCAGCTGGTTCATTTGTGATGCAAGGCGCCATCTAGTGGACACACTAGAGGCGACATGCAGGGGTTCGGAGGGATTTACTCCCTCTGCAGTGAGAAGTTTTCTCTGCGGAGAGAGGTCTTCTCTCCAAAACGAATTCATTTGATTCTTAACTTTGTGTGTTTTGTGTTGGGCAAACACTGGGGCCGAAGCCTTTATTGACCGAGTGAGGGGAACATAGTGTGGTGTCCACTGTGCTGAACTTTCCCTCGCAAGGTGCCCCCTGAAAGTGGGGGAAAAACACATATCTCCTGAACACATGAACTGGGCAGTCTTAAGCGCAGGCAGAAAAATAATATCCGCGGAGAGAGGCACACACACACAACGTCCACTAAACACACGGGCTGGGCAGCCACGAGACGGGAATAACCGACCGTCGGTGGGAGACCCTGTGTAACGTTACTCCCAATGGTCGAACAACAGGCAGGCCGCTTGCGTTCAGGGCCGCCTTCCTAGGAAGGCATAAATTGAAGGCCTCAACACGTAATCGTAACACATCAAGGCCCGCGAGACCGTGTTAACAGTCTAGCGGGACGCTCCAGCCGCTCAGACTGGGCGGTGGTCCCAGCGCTTACCCGTCGTAAATATTCCTATCCTGGTCGGTGGAGCTCTGTGGAGCTGGCCACACACTGTTGAGGCGAACGGCCGCTCGCTCACAAACTTCCAGGAGGATGGACTGAGGCAAAGCCGCGTGAGCGCTAGCCTAGGGAACGCTAAAAGGACCGCGTCATCCCCGTCGCCGGAACCGACCGGTTCGTCAACGAGAGTGGGGTTTTCCCGCGAAGATGTCCTCTTCAGGGAATGCGGATTGGGCTGATGTCAGCTCAAATATTTTAGAGAGGTGGCGCTCCGGGAGTCCCCCGGTAGCGCGTCATCATCACCGTGTCTCCCCTCCGAGTCAGAAAGGCCGAGCACGGCGCGGTGCATGGTCGTGCAACTAAAGGCCGGCTAAGTAAAAACTACATGGGCAGCAATTACAATGACCGCAATTCTCCGGGTTCTCCAAAGCTTCTTGAGCGTGTTAAGCCCAAGAAGACCGCGCGGGACGAGAGGGTCCTCAGCGGCGATGAGAGCACCACACGCGGCCGGGCAGCCTCGTCGTGATAGGCTGTTCCCCGGGGGAAGCGGCTGTTTAGACAGTCACATAGCCATGGGTGGGCCAGCGGTGAAGAGCTCGGAAAAATCCGTGGCGGGCAGCCATGTCAGGAGGAGCAGGTGAAGGACAGCGAGAGCTTGGGCGGCTCCGGATGCAAAAAACACAGCGGATAGGCTGAAGAAACGACTGTCACTCACGTCTGGCGGAGGCTGATCTGGCGATATGTCCTCCTGAAGACTCGAAAGTGAGCAGCGTAAGGTTAATCCAACCGAACTGTGTCAATGCAGAGATCGCGAGAAGCGAATGTCAACTGAGGAATAGCAGCGCGCCCAGCTGTTATATGCCCGTAGGTAAGGGGGTGTGGCCTTACCTGGCAGTGGCTGCGCGCTTCTGTCTGTTAGCCAGACTTGGTGCAATTGGATGCTTCTGCAGAGGTCAGGTACGGATGCCCTTCCCATAGGTGGATCTCGAAACGAGATGATGAAAGAGAACAGCCAGACTAAATCTGACCAAAGTCAACCTTAATGTCAGATTAGCATTGCAATTAGCATGAATTAGCACTAGGGTTGCCACCCGTCCCTTAAAATACGGAATCGTCCTCAGAGAAATCAAAGCACCGTCTCACAGTTCTTCATACCTCAAGCATCTCCCGAATCAGATAGTGTAGCCAAATGACAGTTTTTTAATCAGCTCAATAATGTTCTGATTGATTACGTTTTCATATGCTGCCTATGCCCATTTGTTAAGAAATAATGTTACAACGTAAATGAATTATATCCATACATTATGGTATGATTTGTTTATTATGGTTATGGTACACAGTCAGACACATGCATTTTTTAAATAAGAGAGAGACATATTTAATACATATTTAATAATAAAAATGTGCATGTGTGAAGAAAATGACTTATGCTTAACAAATCTAGAGAATTTCATCCTTTAATACTATATAATTAACAATAGGTCTGAATACATAAATAAATAAATACATAAATAGGTTTTCTTACCAATAATAAAAATAGTCAAGTCAAGTCAAGTCAAATATATTTATATAGCGCTTTTCACAATACAGATTGTATCAAAGCGGCTTCACAGTATCAATCAAAACAACTTAACAATGTTTGTTTATTACTGGAAAAAAGACATCCAAGTTTGGTAGAGCTGATCAATGGTATGATTGGTTAATTAATTTGAATATCCCCAACTGAGCAAGCCAAAGGCAACAGTGGCAAGGAACCGAAAAACTCCATCCAGTGACCTAATGGTGTCCTAACACCCCATCAGATGACCCAATGGAGAAAAAAAAACCTTGGGAGAACCCAGGCTCAGTCGGGGGCCAGTTCTCCTCTGGCGTTTATGAACTAGAGGCCGAATTTACAGTAACTGTAAGATAAAAAATTTATATGAATGCCTGGCTAAATAGATGCGTCTTCAGTCTAGTTTTAAACTGGGAGAGCGAGTCTGAGCTACGAACAATATCAGGAAGGCTATTCCAGAGCTTCGGAGCTAAATGTGAAAATGCTCTGCCTCCTTTGTTGGATCTGGATATCCTAGGAATGACCAGAAGCCTCGAATTTAGTGATCTTAAAGAGCGCGATTGATTGTAAGGCGATAGAAGATCCATTAAATAGAATGGAGCTAAACCATTTAGAGCTTTATAAGTCAAAAGCAATACCTTGTATTTAATACGGAACTTTATAGGTAACCGATGAAGTGATGATAAAATCGGTGTTATATGATCATATTTTCTTGATCTAGTAAGAACTCTAGCGGCTGCATTTTGGACTAACTGTAGCTTGTTTATTGAAGATGCAGGACAACCAGCTAATAAAGTATTACAGTAATCTAGTCTCGAGGTCATGAATACATGAACTAACTTTTCTGCATCAGAGACTGATAGCATATTACGTAGCTTAGCAATGTTTCTAAGGTGGAAAAAGGCAGTTTTTGTAACATATGAAATATGCTTTTCAAAAGACAGGTTGCAGTCTAATGTAACACCCAGGTCTTTTACTGTAGCGGATAAAGTAACAGGGCATCCTACTATGTTAAAGTCGTGCTGTGAAAGGTTTTGTGGACGGTTTTTAGAACCGATAAGTATTACCTCTGTCTTGTCTGGATTTAATAAAAGAAAATTATGCGTCATCCAATCTTTTATATCTTTAACACAATCTGTCAATTTGGATAATTTAGCGTATTCATCTGGCCGTGATGAAATATATATTTGAGTGTCATCAGCATAACAATGGAAACTAATTCCATGTTTCCTTAGAATATTACCAAGTGGCAGCATATATATTGAGAATAATAAAGGGCCTAACACAGATCCCTGCGGCACTCCATAGTTTGCCGAAGTTATAATCGATTTTTCTTCATTTAAGTAGACGAAATTGTAGCGGTCAGATAAGTATGACCTGAACCAGCTTAATCCTTGTCCTTGAACACCAGTGTAATTTTGTAGTCGATCTAAGAGTATTGTGTGATCTATAGTATCGAACGCAGCACTAAGATCAAGTAAAACTAGTACTGAGATACAGCCTTGGTCCGAAGCTAAAAGTAAATCATTTGTGATTCTAACAAGCGCAGTTTCAGTGCTATGATGTGGCCTGAATCCAGACTGAAACTTTTCATAGATCTCGTTTTCTTGCAAGAAAGAGCCGAGTTGAGCGGACACAACTTTTTCTAATATTTTTGACATAAATGGAAGATTCGAAATGGGTCTGTAATTTGCTAGGTTATTTGGATCTAATTGTGGTTTCTTAATAAGAGGTTTTATAACTGCCAGCTTGAACGTTCTTGGAACATGACCTAAAGATAAAGATGAGTTAATAATATTGAGAAGAGGCTCTTCCACTATAGGTAACACTTCTTTCAGTAGTTTAGTTGGTATAGGATCTAATAAACATGTTGTTTTAGATGAAGTGATAAGTTTATTTAACTCTTTTTGTTCTATGGTTGTAAAGCATTGTAATTGTTCTTGCGGGGTGATAATTGCAGCCGAATTATAAGGCGCGAGCAAAGATCGAACGTTTACGATTTTGATTCTGATGCTTTCAATTTTCTCGGTGAAGAAGTTCATGAAATCATTACTACTAAACTGTAACGAGGTATTTTGTTCAGACGACGTCTGTTTATTTGTTAGTCTAGCCACGGTATTAAATTAAAACCTTGGATTATTTCGGTTGTTTTATATTAATTTGCTGAGGTGCTCAGCCCTGGCCGTTTTAAGTGCCTTTTTATAAAGTGACATACTGTCTTTCCACGCGATTCTAAAGACCTCTAAATTAGTTTTTTTCCATTTACGCTCTAAATTACGGGTTTCTCTCTTTAAAACATACGTAGTATTATTGTACCATGGTGCTATATTTTTTTCTCTGACCTTTTTTAATCTAATGGGTGCAACAATATCCAATGTTCTAGAGAGAATGGTGCTCATAGTGCTAGTAAGTTCGTCTAATTCATCTGTTTGTTTGGGTTCAGGCAGCAGTTGAGACAGATCAGATAAGCTATTTGAGAAATGATCTATGGTGGATGGACGAATTGTTCTACCTGGTCGATAACGTGGCGCAGCATGACATATTACAGCAGTGCGTAATATGCAAGTTACCAAGTAGTGGTCAGTGACATCATCACTTTGTGGAATGATATCTATATCGGTTGGATCGGTTCCAAATGATATAATTAAATCGAGTGTATGATTAAGACGATGAGTTGGTCCGGTGACGTTTTGCTTGACCCCGAAGGAGTTTAATAAATCTGTAAACGCAGCCCCTAACGCATCATTCAAATTATCTACGTGTATGTTAAAATCTCCAACAATTAATGCTTTATCGACGTTGACCAAAAGATCTGATAGAAAGTCAGCAAACTCTTTTAAGAAATTGGCGTAAGGCCCTGGAGGTCTATATACGGTAGCCAATGCTAGAGATAATAGGGATTTTTTTCTTACATCTAAGAGCGTAACATTTAGCACAAGCACTTCAAACGAATTAAACCTATGACGAGTTTTCTGAGTAACATTAAGGATATCTCTGTAGATTGTTGCAACACCGCCGCCACGACCGATCAGACGGGGCTCATGCTTATAACAGTATCCTGGCGGAGTAGACTCATTTAGACCGAAATAATCATTTGGTTTAAGCCAGGTTTCAGTAAGGCACAGAACATCAAAATTATTATCTGTGACCATTTAATTTACAATAACCGCCTTAGGTGTGAGCGATCTAATGTTTAGAAGACCTAGCTTTAGAAATTGTTTTTGTTCACTAATAGCGAAATTTTTTGTTTTAATAACAATTAGATTTTTTCTAGATCCCGCAGTAGATTTATTATTTGATCTTAGTAAACGAGGAATAGACACAGTTTCTATGCAATGTTCTACACTAGTATTAATATCAATTAAATTGGTGCAGTAGAGACTGTGATTTGGATTTTTGGTTACTAGTCAAATAGTGTTATAATAGTGTTATAATTAAATAATAGTGTTATAGTATAACACTATAATACTATAGTGTTATAGTTATAGTATAAATAGTTTTTACTTCCGGAACCGACTGTTGCGCTTTATATCGGTTGACCATTACAGTACTTCATGTGTGCTTGTTCAGTCTGTCTGGATATACGTCTACTGATCATGTTCTCAGAGAGTTAAGGGCTTGTTTGGATGCCAGCGATGAGTGTCTATTATTGTGTGGAACACAGAGTGAGGATGACCCAGTTGTGTCGGGACCCCGTCACAGAGCTACAAAGCGTCATATGACCACCCTTGGCCATATTCAGAGCATTTCAAAAGGGACCAGAAATTATTTGCTTCAAAGGAGCCTGTTTTTCCCCCCTCCCTGTTTCGTTTCTTGAATGATTCATTTCTCCAGCACTTCTGAGTAGCACCTGACAGAACACAGCGCACATACATCACTGCCCTGTGACGTCATCGACGGCACGGTTGCCATGGCAACGCGAGACCTTGCCTGTTGTTGTTCCGCATTGATTCTCATTGATTATCTCCAGGTTCTGCGAAGCATATGTTCTCACGCGGACTATATGATGCTCCTCTAATCGCTGATTACCTACTTATTTTCAGCACTGCAATCTATTATAAATAATAAAAAAAGCCCAGACCTCTCGTGCCTGGGTGTGTTTCCCCCGTCCATGGGAAGGTTGACCTAGTTTTATAGCGGTAGAAGGTCTGTGAAGTATGTTTCTTTCCTGAACTGGAAAAATCCAATCAAGTGTGTGACTCCTCGGCTGTGCTTGAATATACTGAGCATATACTGTTGGTAAAATCGTTACATGTTTAATGCAATACATGGTAGGGATGAGTATAAAATAGCTGCTCAGCAGCGCTGCATAATTTGAACAAATATGCAAATTAGCCATCAGTCAGATATGATTAATCTGCACTATGTGGAGCATTTCTGAATCGAAATGAAATGTATACTGTATTTGCACATCACTGAATGCATTTCTTTTTCAGGATGGATTTTAGATTTGTTAGCACTGATGTGATGCAGCTTTCATATGTTTGTAATGCTTTCTGATAACATCAGTTCCCATGATGCTTTTCATCCACCATAGGAGGTGCAGATGAACAACAATATTATTTAAGAGGTTTTTCAATTATAGCAACCAAGAAGGATTTCAAATATTTTTAAAATAACTTGAAACATCATTTGCAACCCATACTTCTCTAGACAGAATTTTTTTTTTATCATAAATGATTTATTGGCAATTGATAAAAATGGGTGTTCTATACCAGAGTTTACAGCATAACATATATATAAATAAATATATATATATATATATATATATATATATATATATATTAATATTTATTAGTGCTGTCAATCGATAAATTAACTACACATTTTTCTGTAATCAATCACGATTAATCGCACTGAACATTAAAGTCATATATTTCATGACTATAAATTTCATATATTTTTATATTGTAATAATTTCACATTTAATCTCCAAATTAACGTAGAAACAACATGAAAACAGTAGCCTATATTTTAAATATTTGTTTAATGGCATCTTTTTATGAAAGAAGGCATCACCGATAACAATACTGCTACTGATGTCTCTATGAAAAATAGATTTTTTCCCCTTAATTTTAGACATTATTTATATCCATTCAGCAATACAGCTATCAATTTTAACATTTATTAGGCTTTAAAGAAATATAACAACTTTTAATTTAAGTTTTTACATAAATACATTATAATAAATCAATATATCAGTGCTTAATTTTTTTAATTGGCCCAGTCAGACCAGTTAAAATGCACAAAAACGTATTGTTTTCATTGTTTTTGACACATGTAACCTTGTAAACAGTGCTTTAAGATTTACAGATAGCATATATACAGAAATTGAATAAAGTTCACAGTCTTCACTGCATAAATTATAGATTAAATATAGATTAATCCTTATTAAAGCTACAAAAGTTATTCAGTCAAGAGCAGTGAGTGATTTTCTTTTTCTTTTGTTCTTTGATTATCTATCCTTAATGACAGACAGCAGCAGGTTTATTAGGCTGTTGTCACTTTATGCCCCACATGACACAGATCTGACATGCACCCCATTTTCTAAGAGCGTGATCATATAATGTAATTCTAGTCAAAGGATGACGTGAAAAACGGATGCTGCGTTAATTGCATGAAATATTTTTAGCGTTCATTTTGACAGCACTAGTAAAATGTGTTTTCTCTTCATTCTGGTGTTTCAGGGTGATGAAGAGTCCAGCTTGGGCCTTCCCATTAGCCCCTTCATGGACCGCTCAGCACCCCAGTTGGCCAAACTACAGGAGTCCTTCATCACACACATCGTCGGGCCTCTCTGCAACTCTTATGACTCTGCTGCCCTCATGCCTGGGCACTGGGTCAACCCTCAGCCCAAAGAGGGCGAGGATGCTGAGGAAGAGACAGAGACAGATGAAGAGGATGAGGAAGACACACCAGAGGAAGACGCCTCCTCCAGCTCTGAACTTTCCCGTGAGTTCACTTCTTTTTTCCTCTCGTTATTTGCAGATCAAGTACAATATCAGATCGAAATAAGGCTACATTCACACTGTCAGTTATTGAGATTAACAACCGCATTTATGGTGCTTTTCCACTACACATTACCAGCTCGACTCGACTCGCCTTTGTTTGGTTTTTCACTGTGTAAGAGTTGTACCTGTACCTGCTTTGAGGTACTTTTTTTCGTATCACCTCCGGCGAGGTTCTGAGCGAGCTGAGGCGATACTAAAATGTGACGTGAAAACACTGCAGACTGCTGATTGGTCAGAGAGAATCGTCACTATTCACTGCATCATCATTGTACGCGCCAGACGGAGCTGTTTTTTTCAGCCGTGTTTCGTTTTGCTGTCCTCAGCCTCTCCTGAAACAACGTTTGTCTTCTTGCTGTGAGAAACAGCCACATCCCGAGGATCAAAAACAGCATACACTCGATTTCCTCCATTGTCCTGTGTGTGTGTGGGTAGTGGGTTTGTGTCGCGTAGAAGATTACGTCACGGCAGTTTCCTGTGGCGTCGCTATGACGACCAGGTACTATTGTGGAGGTACTATCTGTAATGGAAAACAGAGCGAAAAGCGAGCCGAGTCGAGTCGAGTTGAGCTGGTACTGGTAATGGAAAAGCGCCATTACTTACAGGTGTGAGTCAACTCAAACAGCAACTTACAGTAGCTTTTCACACTGTATGACGTGACAGACAACTAGTTGTCTAGTCCGGTTCCATTCACACAGCTCAGGTTTTCCAAGAATATGGTAGTGAGTCCTTAAAATTTACAGGTGTGAGTTTGGTTATAGAATGCGGTCGTCACTCCCGTAAATAACTGAACTGTGTGTGAACGTAACTGTATTAAGGACTCAAATACAGGACTGACAACCGTATTCTGCTGCTGTGTGAACATGGCCTAGCTCACACCCATATTTAACGGAAATTATGATCACGGTGTTTATCGCCAATTAAAATCTGATTGCCCCATGAGTAGAACCATTTCACATAGACATGTAACAGTGTAACTAAACTGAAACTGAATTTAAAAATGTTTCCGAAGCACAACTGTTGTGACAAACATAAGCTGTATTTTAAAATACTAATATATATATATTAGGGCTGTCAAAATATTAATCGTGATTAATCGCATCCAAAATAAAAGTTTGTGTTTACATAATCTGTGTGCACTGTGTATAATTATTTTGTATATATATAAATACACACACATGCATGTATATATTTAAGAAATATTTGCATATATAAACTGTATATATTTATATATAATTTATATTATATATAAATATTTTATATATAAATAAAAAAATTCTTAAATGTATACATGCATGTGTGTGTATTTATATATACAAAATAATTGTACACAGTGCACACACATATATTATGTAAACACAAACTTTTATTTTGGATGCGATTAATCACGATTAATCTTTGGACAGCCCTAATATATATATATATATATATATATACATGGGCGTAGATTACGCGGGGGACAGTTACGCAGGGATTACGTGGGGTTACGCGGGGTTACGCGGGGATTACGCGGGGAACAGTAAATTCACTTTTTATAAAATGTAAATTCGTCCCCCGCACTTTTTCATAGGGCAAATGTGTCTATGACAAGCTGAGGTTTCCGCGGGTGTGTATAGCCTGCCCTACATCGAGATTTAAAATCCAAAGAGTCAAGGATAGTCTATCTACATACGTGAATTTCATGCTTCCATGGTAATCAGTCACTCGTGCATTAGTTTACGACACGCCCATGCTCGCACCCGCGCCGAATCCATCAGTTTCATAGAGTTCAAAACGGCAAAAAAAAAACTCTTCACTCCTTTTTCACGAAAAAGTCAAGCACTGTAAGTAAGTTGTCGTGGTATCCGAATTGTGTTGCACAATGATGAATAACTCTGCCTATTTCTCTTGTTGAATAATTAACAAGTTTTGTTGTAAATTGAAAATATTCACTATACCCGCACAAACGTACACTATTTTCAATCTTTTTTATTCGTAATGTCTTTTATTTTCACAGATATGTTATCAAAGCCCTTCAAATTAGAATAAACATGGTGATTGTTAATGCTGAATTTGTATGTTCATGCATTAACAGCCACGATCTGCTTGAATCAGGCAATAACATGTGTAGACAGTTTACCATAATTCGGTAACACTTTACAATTCGATAAAAAAGTTTGTAGACAAACTTTAAGTTCTCTTGAAAAAGCCTAACTAGAAAGTTTGAAGTATTTTTAAAAGCTTGACGTTTGAAGGTTTTCAATTGGAAAGTTTTAGTTTAGTAAGACAAACTTTAGGCTATTAAGGCGAGACACTACAGGTGAATAGGATAATTTTTTTAACTATCAGATAATACCATGAAACTTTGCCTGTTGATTACCTACATTAAGATGAGAAAAAAATGTATTACAAGTTTTCTGTAATTTAATGTTTAAATATGCAAATGAGGCATTGTCTAATTAAATATGCGCTATTTTGCATATATTTTAAAAAACGAAATCTGAGTATTGGACAAAGCCAGGTTCAAAATTATTTTTTCATTGTGTTCACATATTAGATGGAGAAAAAATTACTGAGGGATTTATGGATATCTACTTTTGTTATCCTGTAAATCAGAATATACTGCCAATAGCCTTAAAAAAATGATTTTCGCCATGTTTTTGGGAATAAAATGTTATATAAATCAGGCTAGGAATAATATATTTACAAATCCCTCTGTAAATGTCTTCATAATATAACTAGGTACAAGACTGGAAAGTTTGGTGTATATAGGTGCTACTGAACTGGAGATTTCAGACTTGGAGTATGAGAGAAAAGTCATTTTGAGAAAACGGGCTTTAAAGATTTAGCATCAGCCAATGAGATTGTGCATTTAGAGTAAAATCCCCCCTTTTACTTTCGCGATTGGTTGCTGATAAAAAGGAAATGACCATATTTGGATCCGGCAGTCTTTGTTCAGGAGAGAGAGAGCTTTCTAACGGTGTGTGTTATGACAGGGTGCAGATCGCGATCGCGGAGCAGAGGGATGATTTATAACGACAACTTTTGATGAATTTATGAGAAATCTACAGACGCAAACAGACAAAGTGTAGTAAAATAAAGACCTAAATGTGTATTTCGGACTTTTTTTCACCACAAGTCTGAAAGAAGACATGTTATTGAAGACAAATATCCCAAAATCTCAAAATTGACCAGTGAAAAAAAAACGATGTTTTTGCCTGCCGTGTCTCGCCTTAAGTAAATGTTATTTTGCCAAAAGAAGAACTTTTATTTTAAAGGGGTCATGAACTAGCTTTTTAAAAAATGTTATATTGTTGTCTGAGGTCAACTTATGACGTTCGCTTGGTTTTTACATTCAAAAACATCAAAATGAATAAGTAATAGGCTATTTTCTACCCTAGTTTTGAGCCTAGCTCAAAAACGCTCGGTTTTTATGGGCGTCTCGCATTGAAGACTTGGAAGTAAACGCCCACTGCTGTGAGTGGATAACAGTTTTGCATATTATAAGGAGTTTCAACTAACTCGTCAGTAACGATTAGACTGATACACATGTACACATAATTATTAGATATCAAACAATCTGTAACAATGCAATACTAGCCTATCAGATTATTATTATTTTTTAAATAAAAATTTTACTCACATAAGTGTGTTGCACCATTCCTGTCGGATCCAATATAGAAGGCACAGCACCGTTTTCTAATCTTAATCGGTCTGCAAATCCAGTCTCGACCTGTGTCTTGTTTCCAAAACAATCCTCAGTGAAATGAAGTTGAACAAACGGACAATGTTTTACCCACATCAGCTGGAACGTCATTAAAAATAAAGTTTAACCAAGCATTCCTATTGGAATCCAGAGGAAGCTTATGCAGCGACTGTCTTCTTCCACAACCAGGCACTGCACAATATTTTGTAAATGTCATGTTTATTGCTCGGTAGCTCGATCCGGTTTGTCATCACGAGGTAGGCCCATGTTATTTAGCTATGCGTGTAATGCGCGAATCGGTGGGCGGGGCTAAAGTAGCCGTGTTGAAGTAGGCGTTGTTCTTCTTCAGCGGGGGTGGTGTTTTATCCTCTTTGACGTCATAGTTCCCCACTTTGAAAAACGAGTCGTTTGCTGAGCCTGGTGTCAATAAAAGCATTTATTGGACTAACAAGGACGTTTTCAGTTCTGAAATTTACAGGATATTCTTATAATATGATGACCTCTTAGATGTCAAAAGCTCAAGGAAAATTTGATTTCTCAGTTCATCACCCCTTTAAGTAAATGTTATTTTTAAATCAGCCTACTTCAGTTTGATATTTAACCATATTATCATGCTTAACAGTAACACTTATAATTTGAATAATTGTAATGCGATGATCAGATATCTAAATCAGAGAATATCATATGTTTGGGCGGTTGACGGGTGGATTATTTATTTTTAACAGTGGATTCGGGGGACTAAAAGTGCACCTGATTAATGAATTTATCTTTAAAATGTGCAAAATTTTCTTCCGGGGGGGCATGCCCCCGGACCCCACTAGAAGTACCGAGATCCACCTACAAAAATACTGTGGGAAACACAGTAGGCTAAATGATGGTCTACGAAAAATAAAATTTTTATTATCTAATTAAAATACATGATCAGGATTTTACGACCTCCGCCTCATTTTAAGCCAGGAAAAACCCTGCGTGTCAAATATAAAGTACTGAACATCTGCATTTCTTTCTTTCTGTTTTTTTTGCTTTAAAAATAAATAGCATATTAAGCCAATTAACCTGTCAACAAAAGTCTGGGGAAAAAAAATGATATTACACTTGACATTCTGTCCCCATCACTTTTGAAATGATGGCTACGCCCCTGTATATATATATATATATATATATATATATATATATATATATATATATATATATATATAAGCATCTACAGTGTTGTGTCTAAGTGATGTGCTGGCAACCATTTCTAAGAAGTCCATTTCTAAGAAGTAATAGCAAAACCTATTTTATATATATATATAAAAGCTATATATATATATATATATATATATATACAGGGGCGTAGCCATCATTTCAAAAGTATATATATATATATATAAATTCATTAATCTGGTGCACTTTTAGTCCCCCGAATCCACTGTTAAAAATAAATAATCCACCCGTCAACCGCCCAAACATATGATATTCTCTGATTTAGATATCTGATATATATATATATATATATATATATCTACATATATATATATATATATATATATATATATATATATATATATATGAGATCAAATGTGTCTTTGCAATTATTTTATTAATTTGTTTTTTATTTCTTTTATACATTTTAAATATGATTTATGTGGATCTGTGTGTATTTAAGCAGACACATTGAGTGTCTATTTTTTTTATTATTATTTACTTTATATATGCAAAATTTCTCAACATAAATATAATTCATAATTTAAAGCTGCTAGTCAAATAAGATAAACTTTTTGCAATACTAAAATATATATCAAATAAATTTAAATACATATTGATATTTTTAAAAAACGATACAATATATTTTTGCTTTATTTTTTATTTATTTAATCAAGTTGGTTTTATAATTTTTTTATTTAAAGGGGCTATGTGTAGTTTTTAGCGGCCTCTAGCGGTGATGTTTCAGATTGCAACCAATTTTTACAAGAGCGCTCGTGCGCGTGCTCGAACTCAAGAGCGAGCAGTCATGGTACCAGGCACACTGAGACTTTCAACACATCGGAGAAAGCATCACAATAGGGATGAAAGCCAACTCCGGGTCTGTTTTTATACCTAAATATATACCTATACCTAAAGCTAAGCGGAGGTCTCTCCATAATTCAAACGCTCTGCCGATGTTGATCCGTGTTTTCGTCCGAAGTTGATCCGATTCACGTTTGGCCTGACGAGCTTCAGCAGATAAAACTTTTTTGTTTTTGTTTTTTATATTTATGTGGAGTTTGTGTTGGAGTCTGTGTTGTGCTGGAGGCAGGTCATTTTTTGGTGTTATCAGACTCCATGTAGTTAGCTGCAGTGCCCTCGCATAGACTGTATATAAAAAGGAGAGAGGCTCGGGAGCGCGCATGCACGTCACATCCGATGGATTTCGCGGTAAATCCGACCCGGAGCCTTCACATAGAAATAGGAATACTGGCCTTCAGAGGTAATAGCAAAACCTGACAAGTGGATCATTGTAATGTGTGATTACAACCCCTTCACACACAGGCAATAAAAAAGGATTAATTTTAGAAGAAAAACTACATATAGCACCTTTCATTTTTTTTTACTTTTATATGAAACATTTTTCGTAATCATCACTTAAAGCTGCTAGCATGAAAAACCCATTAACACTCTCCTTTTTTACTTTTCTTAGAGAAAGACGCACCCAAGAAACGACGGAAAGTGTTCTGCCAGATCACCCAGCACCTGCTGGAGAACCATGAGATGTGGAAGAAGGTCATTGCAGAAGAGTCCCAAAGCCAGACAGAAGAGGAGGAGTCCACATGCCTCAGCAACACCCCTGAGTCAATCCTAGCCATTGATGAAGAGGAGGAGGAGCCTGGGAGCAAGGAGGAGCCAACAGACGACCAGGAGGAGGAGTCAGCAGAGGAGGAGGAGAGTCCTGTACCTGAAGAGACACATGAAACAAAGGAAACAGATGATGCGACTGTAGTGGAAGCAGACGGGACTGCAAAGCGAGACACAACAACTGTAGAAGACGATGCAGAGCTAATGGGAAAACGAGAGGAAACTGAAGACGAGGATCCAGAATGAATAACTTGCCGGTTTTAGACGAGAACATTGTCTGAAAGCTTTTTATAGGCAAGCGAGACTTCTTAGAAATGGTTGCCAGCACATCACTTAGACACAACACTGTAGATGCTTGGGGAACATGTGCCTAAAGGAAACAGGGTGGGAGGGGTGGGAAGGGACGAAGGGTTTGATTAACAATGGTGAACTATGAGTGCTAGACACTCCAGTGAGGTTTGATGCTAAAATTGAGCGGGACACAGGGGGAGGGGGGTTTCCTATATTTTCTAGACGTCATGTTGGTCAGTTTTGCAAGTCCTTCTGGCGAAACCCCTCCAGCTGCACCTTAACCCCCCCAAACTATGACAGGGGTCCCAGTGACCTGCAGCGATACAAGTTTTGCAGGCTCATCCCACACAGCTACTCAACAAGAATTTCTGAGAAGCTTAGTGTCAAAGTCGGGAAAGAGAAATCAATCCACCGTAACTCTCGCCAGCTCCTTAAAGGCATTGCGCCTCACTCACGAATCCCATCATCCGCAGTGGACGAAAGCAAATGTCCCAAAAACAGCATGCATTTGTGAAAATGCTACAAAAGACTCCACATGTTAACACCATATGTCTGTCCTGCCATTGCTCTTTCTTTTCCTTTCAGAGGTCCTTTCTATTGCAAATGCTTGCACCATTGTCCTTGTCCCATTTCTGAAGGCGTCATGCCGAATGCTCGTCATTCTCTTCCCTCACCTTTTTCCCTCAGCATTTCATTAGTCCATGAACTAAGATCTTGCATTTCTCAGGATCAGACTGTTTTTGGATAACGGTACAAGGAGTCATTGGTTTTTACGGACTTTCTTGCAACTTTTTAATCTTTTGAATCTTGATTTGTGAGGACAAAGGGAATCTTTAGTTGTTTTTTAAAGTGTAATTTCTTCTAAACTTCAATGGCCTTTTTAACAATAGCCCAATTGTTGTTTTACCAGGTGATTTGATATATATATATATATATATATATATATATATATATATATACATATATACATATATATATATATATATATACATATATATATATATATATATATATATATATATATATATGTATATGTGTATATATATATGTATATATATATATACACACACACATACATACATACATACAGTGCCCTCATCCATACAGCATGCAGTAGTACATCACGTCAATCCTCTCGTTTTCATTTACACTAACAAATGTTTGTACCGTCCGAAACTTTACAGACATCCCCGTTTTTTCTCTCCCCGTCAAGCAGAGCTTCTGTTCCTGCATTTAAGCTTCTTAGTAAACTGCTCCAGCAAGTTTTGAGAGCAGACTAAACTGCTCTGGCAGACTGAAGCGCATGGCCCATCGAGAGAGCCTCGGGGTCCCACATTCCCCCGCAGTCGCATGTTCTCCCTCCAAACAAGGCCGTAGTTATGCTTCACAGTCGTGTCACGCAGCCGCCACGGATATGCAGGCAGGCATTTGAGCGACTGCGAGCTCCTCGGCCCAAGGGATGAGACGCCGAGCGCTGTCTCTCTCACATGAGCGGACCCAGAGACCATGTGCGGCACAAGAGATACAGGCACCGGTCGACACGGCTGTCCGCGCTCGCCTTTGATGTGCCGGAAGAGGCAGATTGCTCGTGACGGTGAGATGAAACACTTCTGCGGGCTTAATCACCTCGAGTCCGATGTTTAATCAGGCCGAGTCTGATGCCTTCAGTCACTTTGAAGGAGAGCTAATTAAAAACGCCTAGGTAGGAGGCAACGGTCATGTGCTTTAGACCCATCTTTGAAACGTCCCCTTTGATCGAAATGCAGAGTAAGCCTTAATATTATCAGGCAACGTGGTACAATGTAGTTCAGCAAATTATTTAAGCAATACCGACCCTATGTGTACAGTAGATTGGTAGCGTTTCTAATTGCACTTTCTTTTTGTTGCTGTGTAACTATTACACAACTCAAGGGTGTGTGTGCCAAATATGACTTCAAATTCATTCTCCCCAAAGTATGAAACACCATTTTTGATCAGGAGTGTCCAAGCTGCTCTTTGGAGGGCCACTGTCCTGTAGAGTTTAGATCCAACTTGCCTCAACACACCTGCCTGGTTTCTAATAAGACCTTAGCTGTGTACGAAATCGCCACCTATACCCTCATTCACTATTCCCTACATTAGTCCACTAATATAGTCCACTTGAAGGAGTGAATGAAAGGGAGGGAGTGAATTCGGGTGCGCCGGAAGGGCTGCTGCTTTTGGATAGTTTGTGCTTGCTGTTTAATAATTATTTGAAAGTTAGCAAACTGGCAGCTCTAGTAGTGATAAAAATATTTATCTTGAACTCTGTCATGGAAACTAGGATGTGTCAACCTTAATTAAACAATTAATAATCAATTAAAAAGGAATTTATACCTGTATGATATTACGCTGTAGCCACATTGGACCAGCGGTTTGGAAAATGGATGAATGGATGATTCAGCTGCAGGCGCCATCTTCGGACAAGACACGGGAATTAATTCGGCACATCCCTTACAGTGCATTATGGGTATTCTCTAGCAGTTATTGCGGTGGATTGTGGGATTGAATGAGTGCACTCGATAACGTCCACCATGGAACACCAGTAAAATTAACTGTCCATGGGGCGATTTTGAACACAGCCCTTGATTATTTGGTTCAGGTGTGTTTAATAGGATTGAACTAGGACAGGACAGTGTCCCTCCAGGAGCAGGACTGGACACCCCTGCCAGAGCCGGTCTTCTCAGTGGCTGGAAGAGCATGTGAAGGCCATGTGTGCTTATGAGGACGTCTGTGGAGGGTATTATAATTCTGCATTAGGCCCTAGATTTGTAACCTCAGGCCAGAGATATTAACCCTTTGGTGCATGAATTATTAAATCACAAATACTAGTGTTAATGTTTTTGTTACCTTACAAATATATATATAAAAAAATATTTATTTTTTCCAAAAATAACGCATTTTGAGAGCGTTACTGTCCACTGCAATAAAAGATAGTAGTTGTTACTTGCTGCATCACTTTTGTTTGACATTTTGAGTTTATCATAATAAAACATAGAATATACTGTAAAAAGGATTGTCACAATAAATTATGGGTAAGTGTCAAAGGTCTTAACCTTAAAAATGGCTTTTAAAGATCTGTGCACTGTTGTGGACGTCATGCATCAAAGTGTTACATTCCCAGCTAACAAAAATAAGTTCTAAGAACATTTTGCTACATTCTTATTAAGTTATAAAAATATTATTTCTGAATGTTCTTTAATCGTACAAAACTTCCAGTTTATTAGATGTTTTTTCTTGGTTACACGAACATTCCATTTGGTCATTTTGCAGACATTACTTTTGAAGAGACAATGAACATTCTGAAACAAGTAGTAACATTTAAAAACATTTCAGGGAAAACGTTCCTTGAACAAAATAATAGTTTTTGTGCTAACGTTTTGAGAACATTATTATAGACTAGATAACTTAGAACAAACGCTCTATTAACGTTACTGGAAGAACCGTTTGTTCATAACTTAGAGAGAACCTTGCCAGATCGTTCTGAGAACGTTTCCTGTTAGCTGGGATATTTCCCAAAATAAATTTAACTGATAATATCATAACCTACGATAAATTCCAGAGGAATAAAATCCCCCTAAAAACATTATTTCCCAGGTTAACTAAGAAATACGTGACATTATGAAGGAATCTGTAATGCAATATGGCTCCGCTCTTCATCTTTCTGTTGGATGATGGGAGGCCCACTCTGTCTAAAAAATGTATGTCATTACCAAGTGATTAGCATAATAGTAGTGGGCACATGTTGGGAATTGCCTTGCTGCGAGCCTTTGACGATCAAAGGTCATAGATATTGATGTCTCAAAGTGTTTCAAACCCAGAATCATCAAAGACAAGTCCATTATTTCAGATTTGCTTCCTCCCAGACAGTATTCAGAGAGACTTAACAAAAACTGTGGAATTAGCGACCCTACACATTTGATGTGCTTGTGCGTGTGCTTCAGGATTGCCTGTGTGTGTTGGCATGGCAAGCATGCGTCCCTGTCCTACACTGGTTTTCGGCTCTGATCTAGGTTTGGTGGCTCTGATTCCAGATCCTGTACGTTACGCAAACTCTTGTGTCCAAATGAACAGCACAAGTCTTGAGAAGCCAGTGTGGACATGTTCATAATGACAGGATCATTATAATGTCATGTGACTAAATTCATATTTTTCACAGAAAACATGCCCTTAGGAGTGAAATTAATGACAGTCTGTACAGTTCAGTTCAAATACCTGTTCAGGTATTGCAGAAAGGCACGATGACTGGGTTGCATCCCTCCAGATTTTTTTAAACTTGACCATCATGTCAGGTTCACGGGAAAAGCTGAACATTTTTATATTTTTCCTGTTCATAACTCGTTCCTTCATCTTCAGCTGTACGCGTCTGATAACCGTGTCCACCGGGCACCCGTTTCGTTCACCTTGAGAACCAAACAAGCTTTACACCTCTCTGAGAAAGAGAAATGAGACTTGTACTTTTTATATATATATATATATATATATATATATATATATATATATATATATATATATATATATAGTCGGCACTTCACTGACAACATAATTATTTTTCTTCTCACTTGTATCTTGCACTTAACACATGTAGCAATACCTATAGAAAGGGGAACTGTGTAAATCACCAGTATTCGTAAAGTGAAATATTCATTTTATCGCTGATTGTTGTTCCATTTTGTACAAAACGATATTGTGTACAGGTTAAAAATGAAACGAAACAAAAACAAAGCCAAAAAAAGGGACGAAAAAGATGAAAACGACAACAGAAGTCTTTTAGATGAACATTATTTATTTTTACTGTTTTGTAATTTAGACACTATACTGTAGCTCCTCTATTGCCAGATTTACTGGAAGTGCCTCTTGGTATAATGTAACATACAGAAAATATATATTGAGATTATTAGAACCTGTCACAAGCTGAACATTGTGGATGTTGTAATGTGAATACAGTTTAATAATACGAGTGAAATACTGTGGTATCGAATGTCTCCGTGTTTTTAATTATCTATTTATTGCCTCATTGATTTTCACCCCTAATTCAGTCTAAAGGTTTTCAACTAAACAAGCTCACATCAAAGGGTAAAACATCAAATTTTTATACAATTGTCTATGAATTTTTATGGCTTGAAAATGGCTCCTCGGTCAAAGTCAAGGTAAGATCCCACACCCATTATGCCAGGTCAAATTGCTCTTATATTAAGCAGAAATATGCACTCAACTTTACCAAGCTCATTTAAATCACTTCAAGTCCAGTACTTGGCTTCAGTGTTGATCTATGTCTAGGGTGTGTGCCAATTTGATGTTAAAGCAATTCTATGAAGAACAGAGTTCGACAAATTAGTTGGCGTTCAGCATGAAGTATGGCAAATTGTTAATTTTGTAGGCTAATCAATATAATGATTTGTAACTCAAATAATGGAGAGAAAGGACACTTATATAAGTGGATCATGAACAGGGCTTGAGGGACGTGTTGCATTGAACTCATTAGTTGCGGATTTGTCTAAAACCATATTTTTTTTTTATCCTTACAGGCACAATGTTCTGAATCAGCCCTCTAAACGTCAGCTTTGTAAACGTACCATGAGATAAGTCGTGTTCCTGGCATCCATGTGTATTTCCTAAAGCTTGAGGTGTGTGTAATTCATATGTGCATATCTCACTGCATTGCACGGAAGGAAAGCTCACCCCATAATATATCTCTTCAGAAATCATCACTGCTTTATTCTCTGCACACTTTACTCAGTTTGCAATGGGATCAACAGAAAGGCTACTGTAATGTGGGTCATTATTGTGGTTCCTTTCACCACTAGCGAAAATTTACTGTAGCTCAAAATGTGGAGCATATGGCACTTGCAAGACCAAGGTCATATGGGTTCGATTCCTAGGAGATGCATGAACTTGATAGAATGTATATCTTGAATGCAATGTAAGTTGTTTTGGATAAAAGCGTCTGCCATAATAAATGTAAGTAAATTCTGTTTTCTTAACCACTTATCTATATGCGATTTACCAGGGGGAAAAAGTTGTCAGAATTTTTTTTCTTCTAATTTAATTCCAAAATTTCATTACACTTTTATAGATTTTCAAATTTAATTCCAACATTTCATTACACTTTTACCGTTAAAGCATAGCACTTTGAGTAAAAAGATAAAATTGCAGTATGTGAAATTTTTGGTTAAAAAAGAACTACTGAGCAAGTTCATTAAAAATTTGAGTTTAAAAATTTTCTTTCCAAGATTCACAATGGTAAGCTTATAATAATGATCTATAAATTAAGCCGTCCGGTCAGATATCGCGGGAAATGTCCGTTTCACGTCACTTTTGTCTTTACGCAGTTATGTCCGTTACAGCGCGTGTTCGGAGCGACGGGAGTTTTCTTTAATATTTGTGACTTTGTGTTATGTAGCAGACTTTTAAGCTACATAACACAATGGATCATTTAAAAAGCAACCACTTGAGGAGTCATCCGTTGAACAAAGAAGCCTCGTTCAGAACAGTTTACAAGCAAAAAGGGAAGGTGATTAAACCTTATGCCCCATGTCTGTGTGCTAAATGATCCAGACAGTTGACAGTACCCATTGACTTCCATAGATTAATATATATATATATATATATATATTTAAGTTTATGCTACCGAACATTCTCTAAAATATCTTATTTTGTGTTCGAAAAAATTAAGAAACTCGTACAGGTTTTGAACAACTTGAGGGTGAGTAAATGATGACAGAATTTTCTTTCCATTTAAAAAGTGAGTCAAGTGAACAATAAACACTTGATTTGGTCTTGGTCCGCTTAAATGAGCCAAGATCTCATAAGTGTGCACCTAATAATTAATAACAATGAACTGACAAAGACTGAGCTTTAACCTATTTTAGGTCTATCTTACTTGTCGCATTAGAAACCTCACTTTTACTGGAGTATTATTTTATTGGTGTTTCTCTATTTTAACCTAAGTGCCACGAATTAACATCTCAATTAATTTATTTTGCCATTGCAGGATGTAGGCTAATGTTGCATTGTCTGTACATTACTGTACAGACAACTCCTGACACTTTCCTATTATACATACCTATGAAAGACAACGAGCCAATCAGAGTAAGTATGGGGTGGAGCTACCGTGTGGCCACGCCCCTTCTCTATTTAATGGCGACACGTACTCTTGGAAAATTTGACCATTCCTATTATCTTTGCTATATTTATTCTTCATTAATTCTTTATTCTTCATCTGTTTTAAACTTTCCCAAATCCTAAATGTTATTTTATACACATATCTGCCTGTGCTGATCGTGTGTTGAACTCCAAAATAACCGGATGCGAAATGATAAACCGTCTCGCTCAGATGCCATGAGGCCAGTCACCGTGCCAAAGGTTTTGCTTGTGTGTCATTTCTTTAATTTCTCCTGATCCAATTTTAAGCTGTTCTCATCCGCTGATCCTAAACTGAGTGTCTGTAAGGTTAATTGCAGTGGGAACCGATCTGGATGTGTGCTGGACAAGAGCGTCCGTCACGTCCTCTCTGACCAGTGTAAGAAGTCTTAAGCACTTTCAGTAATTGGAGCACCTGCTTAATCCACATCAGACTCCTGATCAATAAAGGAGTCAATCCTTCTGTTGCAGCATGTAGCTGGGACAATGTTCATCACTGATTGACATAAAAGCAGTGGGAATCCAAGGCCCTGTAGGTTCAGCTTCATTTATTAGTGGTGTTTGCTTACTATCAATCATATATAGTGCTTAGAATAAGTGAACAAACCCATGCTAAAGTTGACTAAAAAGAGGAATAAAAAATCATCTTTTGGAAATTGATCTCAATGCCTTAATTAAAAAAAAAATGAGGAAAAATCCAACCTCTAAGGACACCAATTTTCTTTGTGAATGAAAAATGTATCGTAAATAAATAAATGTTCTTCCTTAAAATACAGTTTGCGTAAGTCAGGACACCCCTATGTTAAATTCCCATAGAGACAGGCAGATTTTTATTTTTAAAGGCCAGTTATTTTATAGATCCAGGATAATATGCATCCTGATAAAGTTCACTTGGCCTTTGGAATTAAAAAAGCCCAACATCATCACATTCCCTTCACCATACCTAGAGATTGGCATGGTGTTATTTCAGTTAGGCTAATAGTTGGTTTGATTTGCATTGAGAGATGATCTTATGGAAAGTACCCCATGCCAATCTCTAGATATGGTGACTTATGCAACCTGTATTTTAAGGGTTAATAAATGTATTTATTTACGATACATTTTTCATTCACAAAGAAAATTGGTGTCCTTAAAGGTTGGATTTTTCCTCATTTTTTTTAATTAAGGCATTAAGATCAATTTTTTATTCCTCTTTTTAGTCAACTTTAGCATGGGTGTGTTCACTTATGCTATCCACTGTATATAGGGGTTAGTGATTTGAACCAACTCTTAACTATAACTATTCATCCTTACTATGGCAGTGCAAAGCATCAGAAGTTATTTTTTTCTGTTCAAAAATGCAAAATAGTGCATCAAACACAATATTCCAACATCACATTATATTAAAGTCATAGGCTAGTACTGCAGTATTTCCTAGACAATTGTTCAAAGGCTTTACAATGGAGACAAAAGATTGCGGTAATGTGATTCATCAGTGTAGTGGAGGTAAGACTTTCAGAGCTATTGAATCAGATTTATGTATTAAATAACCAGAAGGAAAGGCGAGGTAAGGAAATATAGAGCTGTCTTAAGCATTTCCATATTGTGACTGTTTTTGACAGACATGCCTTGAAGGAATTACTCCATAACAGCCAGCTTAATTGACATTAGTTCAAGATGCAAAATCTGAAATTAAGCATGAATAGCATGATCTGAAAGTATTTAGCAAACCAAGCACATTGTATAGACAAATGGTGTCAGTGATCAAGATTGAAGAGGAAAAAAATGTCTGCAGTCAGGTGGTTATTGAAGCCCATGAGACTGGAACAGGTTTCAGAAAGGATTCTTTAAAGCCTTAGGCCTCCATTACTCCATAGTCAGGGAGATTTACCAATGAAATGCACAAATTCAGCAGTGTTGCTATTCTCCCTATGAGCGCTCGTCCTGAAAGATCAGAGGCACTCGAGAACCCTCAAACAGTTTGCTATGAATGTCACGTTAACATGTATATTTTAGAAGTAAAGGTTTGTCAGTGTTTTTTTTTTTTTCTGTATGGTTCTGTAAAGATTTAAAAAAAAACTTGGACCTGGTTTCACAGACGGGGCTTAGATTAAGCCAGGATTAGGCCTTAGTTCAATTAGGACATTTAAGTAGCTTTTTATAAACGTGCCTCAGGAAAAAAACATTACTGGTTTTCATCTTGAGACAAAACAACGGCAGTGACGTATTTTAAGATATATCAGTGTAAGTTGCTTTCAGTTAAAACATCTCAAACATGCATTTTAGTCTGGGACTAGATTTAAGCCTAGTCTGTGAAACCGGTTGTTAATGATTTATTATACTGTATGTTCTTCATCACCCACGATCATACGGGTTCTTTTATTAACGGGTTAACTTTTATTTTTAAGACTGATATGTGTAGTGGACATAAACCTTTTGTTGTAGTAATTTAGATTAAAAATGACACTTGTCTAAAGTATTTGCTCATAATATTGGGCATGGGCACAATTTCATAGTTATTTATATTATTTTTTATCAATATTATTATTGTTAAAAAGAAAAGTTTTAATCACCCTTTTTCTGCACTTGTTCTTTTAAATATAATTTAGGATACACTTAGTATCTTTAGACATAACTTAGACATTTTATGTAAAGTCATGACTAGTCATTTTGAAAAAATATACCCAAGTTAGATCATGCATAAATATTCAAATTCTATTATCCACATTTTCCTTTTTCATGTTTTATATCAATTCATGCTGAATCTAGTCAGGATGATTTCAGGTTAAAATAGCAATTTGAATAGATATTTTTTCATGGACAGTCAAAAGATCTACATTTAAACAACCTTTTTGTTTGAAACTTATGCCATGTAAACCAGACATAGTATTGCTGGTTAGTATTGCTAACTTAAGTAATTATTAATAATATTATACGCAAACCAGTTTAATCTGCCGTTGGGTTTTGGGATCATTTCTGTTAACTCTCATTGAAGTGCACAGGGCTACCATTGACTTGCATTCGAAAAAACCAAAAGCTTGGTTTAATATGGCAAGCTTTTTTATGTTCAACAGAGGATCTCATTCTGCAATACTTTGATTACGCATGAGTCCATTTCACAAGAGCATACAGGTCCTTCTCAAAAAATTAGCATATTGTGATAAAGTTCATTATTTTCCATAATGTAATGATAAAAATTAAACTTTCATATATTTTAGATTCATTGCACACCAACTGAAATATTTCAGGTCTTTTATTGTTTTAATACTGATGATTTTGGCATACAGCTCATGAAAACCCAAAATTCCTATCTCAAAAAATTAGCATATCATGAAAAGGTTCTCTAAACGAGCTATTAACCTAATCATCTGAATCAACTAATTAACTCTAAACACCTGCAAAAGATTCCTGAGGCTTTTAAAAACTCCCAGCCTGTTTCATTACTCAAAACCGCAATCATGGGTAAGACTGCCGACCTGACTGCTGTCCAGAAGGCCATCATTGACACCCTCAAGCAAGAGGGTAAGACACAGAAAGAAATTTCTGAACAAATAGGCTGTTCCCAGAGTGCTGTATCAAGGCACCTCAGTGGGAAGTCTGTGGGAAGGAAAAAGTGTGGCAAAAAACGCTGCACAACGAGAAGAGGTGACCGGACCCTGAGGAAGATTGTAGAGAAGGACCGATTCCAGACCTTGGGGGACCTGCGGAAGCAGTGGACTGAGTCTGGAGTAGAAACATCCAGAGCCACCGTGCACAGGCGTGTGCAGGAAATGGGCTACAGGTGCCGCATTCCCCAGGTCAAGCCACTTTTGAACCAGAAACAGCGGCAGAAGTGCCTGACCTGGGCTACAGAGAAGCAGCACTGGACTGTTGCTCAGTGGTCCAAAGTACTTTTTTCAGATGAAAGCAAATTTTGCATGTCATTCGGAAATCAAGGTGCCAGAGTCTGGAGGAAGACTGGGGAGAAGGAAATGCCAAAATGCCTGAAGTCCAGTGTCAAGTACCCACAGTCAGTGATGGTCTGGGGTGCCATGTCAGCTGCTGGTGTTGGTCCACTGTGTTTTATCAAGGGCAGGGTCAATGCAGCTAGCTATCAGGAGATTTTGGAGCACTTCATGCTTCCATCTGATTTCATTTTTCAGCACGACCTGGCACCTGCTCACAGTGCCAAAACCACTGGTAAATGGTTTACTGACCATGGTATTACTGTGCTCAATTGGCAACTGCCAACTCTCCTGACCTGAACCCCATAGAGAATCTGTGGGATATTGTGAAGAGAAAGTTGAGAGACGCAAGACCCAACACTCTGGATGAGCTTAAGGCCGCTATCGAAGCATCCTGGGCCTCCATAACACCTCAGCAGTGCCACAGGCTGATTGCCTCCATGCCACGCCGCATTGAAGCAGTCATTTCTGCAAAAGGATTCCCGACCAAGTATTGAGTGCATAACTGAACATAATTATTTGAAGGTTGACTTTTTTTTGTATTAAAAACACTTCTTTTATTGGTCGGATGAAATATGCTAATTTCTTTAGATAGGAATTTTGGGTTTTCATGAGCTGTATGCCAAAATCATCAGTATTAAAACAATAAAAGACCTGAAATATTTCAGTTGGTGTGCAATGAATCTAAAATATATAAAAGTTTAATTTTTATCGTTACATTATGGAAAATAATTAACTTTATCACAATATGCTCATTTTTTGACAAGGACCTGTGTTAAGATCACATATCACGCACTCTGTTTGACCGCAGCTCTTACATAAGCGGACACATTGGCCTCGACAGAAAGTGTAGGTCTTCCGATCTCTCGTCTGGGGGAGTGAGAAGGGCTTGTGCTGATTACAAATAATGAGTCATGTGTCTGGCACACAACTCCCTCTCCATCAAGATCATTAGGAGCATAAGTGATGCATAAAAGCTTCTCCTGAGCACATACTGCAGGTGACACGGGTGGAGGCGTCTCTTCGTCTCAACTTCCAGGAAAACACATTAATCACAGATTATTCTTTTGCTTAATTATTACAATTCACAGAAGGAGGTGCAACCAAGGACATTCAAATAATTGTTGGACGGTCTGACTTCATGTGCATGGCCGAGATTTGAGATTTATCTTTTGTGCACAAAAATACCTTCTTTATATCTGGAAATGACGTCACACGTGGCCCTCAAATGCAAACGGTGGTACGCTTTATCTCTGTAGTGTGCATATAATGAGTTCAAGGACTCGAGGGGTTGTTGTGTTGTGCTTGAAGTCAAGACAGTCATAGTTGCAGCTAAAGCAGTTGTTTCTTGCCTTCATGGAGCCTTTTTAGTTGAGATTGCTCAAATACAGATGCTCTGCCATAGTGTATGCCGTGTGTTTATACCTCAAAGAAACCCATTGAGTTTCCTCTGATGCAAGAATTAAACTGAGTCAAGACAATTAGCACACTATTCTCAGCTGTGCAATTATTATTCTAACGTCATAGATTATCCTGTGCTTGTTTTGTAATATAGCAATGATACTGTAAATGGGTTAACCTAGTTTTAAAGGACCATGTCAAGAATACAGAGCTGAAGTAGCCGTTTGTTCGACAGGCCACTGTAACGGGCGAGAATGGATTAGTAAAATCCTATTAGAAATACCAGGCCAAGAATTCTGCCATACTTTTTTTCGAAAGCAAGTACGAACCACAAACAGATTACTAATACCGAAAATCATTTCAAAGCCAAGCAACAGTTTGTGTCGTGTGTGTAAAGAGAATACAAGATCTGGTGCTGACATGGATTTGTCTAATTTTAGCCCTGTTAAACCCCTGACACCTACGTTATATCAAACAGCACAGAAATCAGTTACACCGGATGAGTCAGTCTCTGAAATTACTGAAGGAGAAATGAGCAAATGGACACTCTAAAAAATGTCCTTAAAAGTTCCACCTTGTTAAGATAAAGGAATTTTCAGTTTTTATTTTTTTCACAGGTGTTTTAGCCATAATTTGAATTACGCATTGCACTATGTTGTGTTTTAGGGTTGATGGAAAAATTACTAACATTATCCGTTTTTCTACTGATTTATTTTTCTTACAGTGTATAATGTCTGTATATTTGTAAGTAACAGCCGTGTTGTCACTGTTAAAAAAAACTGAATTAATGGCTTGTGCCACACATCCTTATTTTTTATTATGTTTTATACAGTATTTTACTACGCTTTTTTACCGTATCAAATTGAATACATCAAATATTCCTCAAACGGTTTGCTTGATTTGTTTTTTTTTTCTGTGCTGATCGTCATTTATATTTTTTTTACATGATAGCCTATATTTTAACTGCAATATAGGCTAAATATAGGCTTAATTTTAACTATGTAATATCTGCTGATCATGTATAGGAAGCACTGCATTTTTAGCATATTATTTATAGTACCGGTATGCTATAGAGGCCGAATGCATGCTTATCTATCATTTATAAAAATCCCCATTTCTGACTGACAAAGTTTAAACATGCAATGCATTTCATAATCGTTATCAATTATACATGATGAAGTGCATTTGCATTGAAGGGCAGTGCATTTAATACCATAATGGTTTGCGTGATTAATTTCACATTTGAAATCAGAAATGCAGAAAACAGTCCATTAATGGCTTTATCCTAATACAGGGTGTATTTCCGGTCTACATGGACAAGCCACGAATCAGCAAGAGTAGGATGTGTATAATCCACAGTCAGAAGGTTATAACAACTGTCATATTATGGCTTGGTCATCTCCATGGAAACAAGGGAATGTGCATTGTCTCTCCTTTATCTACCCTTTCCTGGAAACATGTTATATGAGGACTCCATATTGGCTATAAGAATGAATAAATAACATCCCATTAAAATAATGGTGAAATTACTATTACTAAGAATTATAGCTGTAAATATTATGTGGCTATAACAAAAATCTTCCGGCTGTGCATAATTATGATCTGTATGTGAGTGTACCTCAGGAAAGGCCACCCATTCCTTTCAGAAATGTTTATCTTTGGAAGTCAGGCCTCTGTATAATTGATCTGGTTACAGTAGGACGGACACAGGAACAGATAAATGCAGGTCGAGTGTTCTTGAGCAATGACTGATTTTGCACAGATAGTTTGACATTTTGTTTCGGCATTGACAGAATCTGTCTGTCTGTCTCTCACATTGATGTCACTTTTGATTTGCAGGCACAGTTTTCCTGAAAGGTGCATGGATACTCGAGCAAGGCAAGTAGCTTATCTCCAAAAATTGTTAGATTGTGTTAAATTTAAAGACTGACCTTAGTAAGAAGATCACATAGGCTAGATTGAAAGTGTCTGTTTGCAACAAGTTAGAATTAGTGATAACACTGCATTGTCACACAGATGAGATTTTAATTTATTATTGTAGGGAAAAAATGCAATTACAGGCATACTTCAAGTTTTGTGATAAATTACGTTTCTAATGTTCTTCTAATGCATTTTACAGACATTATTGAAGATTTAACCTGTCTGATTTAGCCTATCACAAAGTAATACAATTACCAAAAAAAAAGCAAAATTTTTAAGGATCAACTTGTACTTGGTATGTTTTTGAACTATTAAAAGAGGTTAAGCATTTTTAGCATGACTAATGTAAGTCATGATCAAATGTCTCTATGGGAATTGAATACTTTCATTCATAAACAGTATCAAGTGATCTAAGGCTAAACAGATCATTAGATGTGTACGGATTGATACTTGATCTAATTGGAATCATATGTTTGTAAAAAATAAAAAAGTAAGTTTTGATAAAGTATAACCGTTTTATTAAAACAGTGATGAAACGATCCGCGCGCGTTTTACGCATATGATCTGATCATCCAGAGACTCTGCGCGCTCATCACGTGCTTCAGCTCAATCCATCCAGCCGCGTCAAGCTGAAGAAACTTTCACCTCTCAGGAAAGGCTTGTGAAAAACCTATGGGATCGACGTCAAAAAGGTTCAACTCTTTGGACATGTCGAGCTGAAAGCGAAATGGTCTGATGTGAGTGGAAGTGTTGGGAAACCCCTCTAGGACCAAGTGCCTTTCCTCGTCTCCGGCAGCCCGTGGGAAGTTTCTTTCCATGTGAAAACCACCTGACACATATGATCTGCTCCATACACACTCATACTGGACCAGAGGAGACACGCACATATCCATAGATTGTATAACAACCAGGAGAAGACGAGACCGGGACGCGGATCGGATATATAAACTGTTTGGTTTGGTGAGTAATCGCAACTGCTCTTATAAGACACACGCAGGCATAACATATTTTGACCTAATTCATCTCTTGCTTACGAATTATGTAAATGCGTTGCGCACAAGATATGACATGGTCTAAAATGCGTCCGGCAGCGCGCGTGTTAGAAGAGGAGAAAACAAACATCTGCTCGTTAAAAGTAGGTCTGCCGTGTGTTTGTGCTCGTGGTTGCTGGATTAGTTGGAACGATTCAGACTTATTGTGCATCATAATTACCGCACCACTGACATATTAATTATATCAACAACCATTATTTTAGCATCCTTTAATTATGCATGTTCGTCTGGTTTCAGGAGACTAATGCGTTTTATAGCTAACATTCAGGTTTTATTGGGCTATGCAATGGATTTTATACATTCAACAGTCTCAGACTGTCTGTGAGATGTTTTTCTCTCCTGTGGTCACTCGTGGTCTCGGCGTGGATTCATATCAGCTGCTGGTTAATTAGACGCCATTGCGCACTGGTTGTCATGACCATTTATCCACATCCATTCTCCAGACTGTTTACCTTCATGCGTCTGATGTAAATGTGACCTCGCAGTTTCGAAATAAATGCAATGCATTAATTCTAGAGAAAGTTGTGCTTTGGTTAAATATTTGAGCTGATAACTGAAAGGCTTTGATTTCAAAATCTATTTATTTTTATGATTAAATGCAGAGTTGTTGTTTTTAATTTCTGCTTTTTGACATACTAATAACTAAATATTCATTATAGGCCTACTTCAAAATCATTTAACTTTACAAAATCAAAATATTTTATGTATCAATATTTAAATGTTTAAATATATATTTGTGTTATGCAAAGTAGTTTTGTGTATAAATGGTCACACATTTGACTGTCTAAGCCTTAAATGCTTAAATACATGTATATGAATGAACTTTTTTTCTGTGGCGTAATGATGTTGGATGCATATATATATATATATATATATATATATATATAATTATTATTATCAGTCAAACCAATTATCTGTCGGTCTGTCTATATACAAAGAGCTGATTCATGAACCATTGCGTCCTTGCTTAAGACACCTAACCTCAGAGGAACTGTCCCTCCCTTTATGATGTGTAGTGACTCAGAAAAGCAGAGGAAGAATCTGCTAAATTACTAAAGTAAATAAGTCAACTTGTGAAGAAAGATGCAATATTTTTAAGTAAAGCTGCCTGCATGCTTTATTTGTCCAATGATTTATAAATTAAAAGCCGCCTCTGTAATTTATAGTCGAGTTGATGTTTTTTCATTTACTGCACTGGCTGCGCTCAAGGACTCATCAAGTTCAATCAGAATATACAATCAGAGCTTGAATAGCTAAATTACCAGCCTATAAGGTTCAAGAGACTTTGGAAAGTCTAATAGATGTTGCTTATATATGCAAGGCATAAAGGACTTTCTTGTGCAAAAGTTGGATCTTGGTTGGCTTCTTTTTTTAAATCAAGAATCAATAACATAAGTTGCCACTTTAGTTATTGCTGTATTTGAGAGTTTTGTCATAACTTCGTCAAAAGAACCTCAATGTTTGTTTGATTCGGCTGCACAGTCACTTACTTGCTTTATAACCAATAAATATTTTGTATCTTTCAATCTCCATGTCAGTATTTAAGAGTTAGTGCTGTTAGGGCACAGGTTTTATTCATTTTTAATGCTATACCTTGTAAAATAAGAAGGAAGAACAAAGAAGTTGTGAGATGACAGTTTTGTCAACTGGCAGGAAGCCAGAAGTTTAAATCCTACAGAAACTCTAGAGCTTAATTTCAGTTTTTCTCTTTAATCTCAAAGTGGTAATTGAGATTAAAATGTCCCAAAGTGACATATAAGGTACAGTCGTGTGTGTGAGTGAATGTCTGTGGGTTTAGACAATATGAGCATAGGGCCTGCATTTGTTTACATGATAGCAAAGTTTGCACAACGAGTTTGAGTACTAGGTTTCAGTTATTCTGAATGCAACAATATTGGAATCATTTTACCTTTATTGTTCCCCCAGATTTCCTCAATTCAAACATGCATTTTATACCTGTACCAGAAAATGCTTTCCGCTGATAGTGGCACGTTTCTCCAGGGAGCTGATCTTTCCGCTGCTATTCTTAGAGTTGTCACTTCAATCCGTCTATAAGAAGTGAAAGAGAATTGCATTGAGATTACTGAATTCAGAACTTTTGTTTAACGCATCGTGCCAAAGTTGTACCGTTTTCTCAAATTCTTTTTAAACCTGTAAAGAGAACAGCCTATTCTTGCTTGAAAGCACCTTATGTCGGGAGAAATGGATCACACACTGTGTCTCTTGCAGGGCTGCATGCATAAATGCCAAGAAACTGCATTAGAGAAACGTCACTCAAAGAAAACGAGATCTTCTTGTGGAGGATGGTCCTGCCGAACAAGGAGAGACGGTCACCCAAGAACGGCCCAAGGCCCTGTTGCTCAAGCCTCAAGGTAAATCTCTTCACTTTAACACCTAGGTGAGCTTTATTTTCTGGTGGACTCAATTGTCACAAATAAAAGCAGTGTTGATGACTGAAGGAGAAGCACTGGTATGTCTGTGAGCTTGCAGATCAGTTGCTTTACGCGTAACAGGCTTTGAGGGCCTGAAGCACTGTAACGTCTTTGGGTCCAAACAAGATTTAGCTTCAGTTTGTGGTGGAGTCTTGTTCTGAAGAGCTGAGGTCTGAGAACAGAGAGGGATTTGAGCCAGCACTCCTGATGAGATGATTATAGCTAACGATGTAAATAACGAGATAGTCATGCTCAACAGTTCCTTTGTCATGAACACTAATGCGGCCACAGAAGGTCCATTCAGCTTTATGAACTCTCTGTATTAGACACTCAGTCATGTGCACCTTTAGAAGTATTGTAAGGTTATAATGTAAAGGTTTACTCAAGCTAAATTTGAAAACATACAGTGCTAATCACACACAAGCAGTTTTTTTTTGTTGTGGCAAACAGGTGAATTGCTTATTTCATTTCATTATACATGAATTCAAAACCAGCCTAATTTACTTTAATAATACACATTATTAGTCTTATTGTGAGTATACGTTATGCACATTACTCCAAAAAAAAAATTGGCTTCACTTCTGAAACAGCTTCAGCTGACATACATTTTTTTTTTATCATTAAATATCTGGTTTACATCACAGACATAAAATGGGCTGCAAACACTATATTATGTTGACTTTACCCCCCTCAAATTGTCGTTAATGTATATACTGACTTCACCCTGTGCTGCAATATATATAGTTTTACATTCATTTACAGAAATCAGCTGCTTGAATGAAAATTGCTGATGTTATCGGAATTTCTAATGAGATTCTCAATTCATTCAGTTAACGGACGCTCTGAGGTAAAGTGTTCAGACTGCAGACTTAGCAACGATTGTATTTAATTGTACAGTATAATCATAACATAGTTCTGACATTATCTTAATTTCATAATGTCTTTAAACATAACAATATTGCTGGCCATAAACTGCGTGTCCGGTGTGCGATACCTCGAGTTGTCCTAGATGTGATGCGGCCGGCGCTGCGCTTCTCGTCCGGTGTGCGACCCCCTTTACTTCCTGCTCGAACCTACGTAGGTTTGTAATAAATTTGCATAATGTCTAGGGTTTTTATTGGCTGCCCACAAACATCTACTTTGCCTCGCCCTCAAACACTGCAGCTGAGACTGGAAAGTTTGGTTCGTGTTGTCGGCACTGCGATGTGAAAGCAAATTCACTTTGCATGAACTTCAAAAGGATGAAATAGGCTAGTTGCATGTGGCCGCCATGTTGGATTTCCGATCAGCGAGTGTGCGGTTGGTCACTTCCGGTCTCGCTTTACGCCGGTGCAGGGAGCCGGAGAAAGACGAAAATGATCTCTTATAGTTGTTTATAGAATCAATTATATCACTTAAAATACTAATAAGATATATATTACTATCACACGAGCAAATGGCAATTAAATGCACGGATGCATAGTCAGATTAATGAATGAAATACAACTGTTCACGAACAGAAGATTGTCTTGGAATTTTTAGGATTCAAGAGAGGCGACTTGCCTTTCTGAGGGTGACAGTCTCAGCACTTCATTGTTTTGTGTCATTACGTTTCGTCACGTTACAACAAAGTCAGCTTTCATGCATTCCCCGTTCCTGCTGCGGTACGGACAGAAGATCCGGAGGGATGACTTAATCAACCCGACCCAAAACACCCGGGTCTGTAGTCGGCATTACTTTATTTGGTAACATTATTATTGCTAACTGTTTGTGTTTTAGTATGTAATTTAAATGCATATCATTTTCAGTGTATTTCACCTATGTGTTTCTATGCTATAACTGCATTTATTTTGTGCAAGTGAGATAAAGAGCATCTGTTTCATAAATCATAATCTGTCTGGTGTTTATAATACAGTATTTTACTACGTGTAAAATATACACAAACTTAGCTATATTAAATTGTTTGTGTTAACTACAGTTAAAAATTTTTTAGTTTATAGTTTTTATCTCTAAAGATAATTGATGCAAAGACAGCATGTATGTAAAATATGTGATGATAATATTGAGCGAGCAATTGAAAATTAAAGCGAGACCGGAAGTGACCAACCGTACACTCGCTGATCGGAAATCCAACATGGCGGCCACGTGCAACTAGCCTATTGATATGGTAAAATCAGCGCCATTGTTACTGTTCGTATTACTGTGTATCAAGTATTGAGGAAGATCTAGAGCTAAAATTCAGATATGGTAATGTAATGAAGCTATAGACCAATCACAACAGACGGAGCCATCTGACCAATCAGACCAGAGTAGACCAATCACAACAGACTGGGTTATTTGACCAATCGGAGCAGAGGAAGCTCTCTGAAAGGCAGGGTTTAGAGAGACTGAATCCTTTATCGAAGCTTTTCAGACGTGAGAAAAGAGGTGAAGCTGCAATTGTACATTATGAGAAAATTAAATGGGAACTTGGCAACTATTTCAACTTAATAAAACCGTTTAGTCTCCCACCAACGTTCCTAGGCGGAAAACCAACCTTGCAAAATGGGGACTAACGTCCCGGTAAGTTGGAGATAGACAGTCTTGTGAGAAGCGAGAACAAATGAGAAACACAAACTGCTTTACGGCAATTCGACATAAACACACACGCCGCCCTCAATGTGTATGATTTATTACCCACCTCGGTAGACATAGCTCCACACGATAAAGTTGTCCAGCTCCGATAATAACAAATGCTAATGAGCAGCGGTAGAAAGAGGGAGGAGGGGCCGCAAGTCAGTTTTTTTTACGACAGTGTTGTGAAATATACACCTCACAGCTGTAGGGGGAGCTCGTTGAGAAAACATGCGACAACAAAAGTGAAAATCAGCGAAGAAATGGCTAGAGTTGCCAAGTTCCCCTTCAAAGTGTTTTTTGACCTTGGATGCTTGTAAACCAATAGTAGGAGACTCTAAAACAAAATTAGGAACCTTTACAATAGCTGAATAGGGGAACTTTAAAATACACCACTAAACCATATTTTACTGTTTGATAGCAGGTGGAAGGAGATTCTCATTTTCTCATTGTCTACACCCATGAGCAGGAGCACAATTTTAGTGACATATCTGCTTTGTTTTGAGTGGAATGAGAGATGAATTCCTAAACCATGAATACTAACACTTTCTTTTCTATTCTATATGTTTTTTTTTTGTTTTGTTTTATTACGTGTACTGCGTTAGACTAAACTGGGAAAGGTCACAGCACTTGGATATTGTTGTCCTAATGTTAGTTTAATTGCTTCTATTGCTCTCCTCATTTGTAAGTCGCTTTGGATAAAAGCGTCTTCTAAATGATTAAATGTAAACACTATTCGGCATAGCTTTAACATCAAACGACAGCAAAGAGATTCAATAAGAGAGAGTCCTACATGGCAGAAATGCAAGAGCTCACACACACAATCACATTCTGACTATCACCACCCTTAGGCCATTAAGGGGTTAAATGCCTTTAAAAGAGCATAACAGCAATAGCAGAAGATGTTATCAGCTGACTTGTTTTGTGTATCAAACCACTGACCCTCTGGGTTTGAAAGTGTGAATGACTAGGGAGTGTTTCTGTGTCCAGAAAGAGCTCTTGTTGAGTTATCAGACTAGCCATATGAGAGATTTCTAAAGGCTCAGCTCTTAAATAGTGACATAAAATGTTTGTTTAAACATTAAGATTTGGCACACGCGGATGTGATCCGAATTTAGGGCTTGTGTTTGCTTGGGATTAAATTTGCATGAGACAATAGTGTAAAAGCTGCTTAGAATCATATTGTTTTTTACAGGAACGAACACAATGAAAGGGCCGTTTCTAAGAAAAGAGACCACGCAGAGTTGCGGTAAATTACATCTTAGATGTGTCCTGATCATAATCCTCCAATAAACCTTTACGGAGGCCTATTCTGCTTTCCAAATTCTTTGCTTTAGCCTGTGGTCTGATCTCAGAAATTATCTACATGCTTCAGGAACGCAGAGTAATTTGATGAATGAAGGTATTGTAATTTCACCCGTAGAGACTTTATGGTAAAGCCGATTAGAGTTTCCAATGCTCTACAAGCTCTTCAAGGTTTTCTCCAAATAACACAAGAATAAAAAATTTAGTCACATCCAGTAAAAAATTTAAGGACATGTGTGCACACAGAAAGAACAAATGCATTCTCTTATCCCAGTTTACGGTTTATTGACATCTATTAGTATGCCATAAGGGTTCATCTCCCACAAAAGTGTAAACATTGAGCCTCCCAGACACCATCTGAACTTTGAGAGTGGTCTGCTTAGATCTGTCAATCACTTTACAGCTCAACCTATAGCGAGGGTTTGGGGCGTGGCTACTGTAGCAGGCGGAGTCAGAGGGTGTGAGCCGGTGTTAGAACATGAAGGACACGGTGGGAAAAGACTGCTAAGTTACAGAAGTGCAAGCCAAAAATCACTGCATTTAGACCTTCAAAGATAAAACAGGTGATGAACACGTCAAAGCGAATGGGCATTGCGATCTTTAATACCATACAGCCCAATCATTCACCCGTTCAGAAAGACAAATTAACCAGTTTATATTGTTTACTTTGTGTCCAGTGTAGACAGCCTCAAACTGTTGTGGCAAGTCATGTAAAAAATGTGCAGATATGTTGGATGGGTTTATTATAAGCGCAACCCTCTAGACACACCCTGTCTCCGAAATCGCAAACTGTATGGTATAGTACATTTGGTTTGAAATTTACTTCGTGACCATTAAAAAAAAGTATGTTTTGTATAGTGTGAATGTGTGTCGTATAAATATACGTTCGACATGTGACCTACGGCATCAGTTGCGTCGCTTCACTGCCATTCACAAATACTCTCCCATGGCCTCATGGCATAGTAAAAGGTGTGTTCAACTTGAAGCAGCAATGCGCAGACCTATCGGTGTATGACATCAAAATACCACGAGAGCTATTCGAAAGCAAACAGAGCCGTCTGCTCTCTAATCGCTCTCACGATACTTTGTCGTCATACATAGGTCTACTACTGATCGGGAACTACTGTTTTTCAAATACTATAAAGTATGGATGTAGGCATATTCGGATGCAGCGAGAGTGTTAGCTTACTCAGTTGCTGTCTCAAGACACATAGCAACACAGCTAAAAGTCTTCCTAATAGGGGTTGCACAGACTAATAATATATTAATATGTTACAATAACATAATATGTTACTGTCAATGTACAAAGGCGTTCAATTCACTGCTGTGAAAGAGCTATGGAGCGTAAACTACAGACACTGCGTCAGTGCATGACGGGCGCTCGGCGCATGCTTGGGAAATCCATAAGCGCACAAAGGGACGCATGTGCTCTAGAGTGAAGAAATCTCTGGACTGTTGTAAAAGCTGAAAGTTAGCCCAGAGGCCATCGCGAGCACGTGTTGCTGTCGGCTGGCGGTCAGATTACTGCGCCCACGAGTAATGCGATCTAAGTTGGGCTCCAAGTAAATGAGGGACGTGCCACTGTATTTGACAGTGCTGCTGTAAATTAATAAGGATATGAAGTCAGTGACAGACACATGCATGCATCGTTCATGATAGGACCTTTGAAATGTTTGGTTGTGGTGTCTGCACTCACATGCATTCATTTGTTCAGTCATTTATGCTGATATTCTGTGCATGTTGTATGTAAACCGCCAATGGACAGGTGCTTGCCACCTTTCAGCTGTGTTTCTATTCTGAGCGTCTCATCAGCAGAGAACTTGCTTAGTGTGCCAGAATTAACTAGTCTGCTTCAGGCACACTTTCTCACATTCCCTCTCTTTCTTTCATGCTATTTACTCTTTCTTCACTCGGCATTAGATGCTTGCCTTCCAAATCCCAGTATGGATTGCACTATCCCCTGTAGCCCAAAGTAACCATAAATCTTTCAGAAATGTGAGTGCTCGAGTCCCAGTCGAAGAACACAGTTTATTATGACTAGCCGTGACGCAGAGTTGCATGACCCAGAACAAAGTTGCAATAACTTGGTTAAGAGAACAATGCAGAGAACATCCTCAACTAATTGACTGATTGATTTAGATGTTAGAAAGACATCTTTAGAAGTTATATTACAGTCAAATGCTTCCTTTGGTCTCCTTCCTGGTTTAGTGATGTCAATTAAATCAGACATGTCAGTTCATTGAAGTTGTGATGGTCTGTGTTTGTTTTTTTGCATTGAGGATCTACTGGTGATGGAAACGTTTGGGCCCGGTAAGATTTGTAATGTTTTTGAAAGAAGCCTGCATTTATTTGTTCAAAAACACAGTTAAAACAGTGAAATTACAATTATTATCATTACTCCAGTCCAGTCTTCAGTGTCACATAATCTTTCAGAAATCATTGTTAATATGCTAATTTGCTGCTCAAGATGTTGAAAACAGTTGTGCTATTTAAAATGTTTGTGGAAACATGATACATTTTTTATCAGGATATGAATAAAGAAAATCTAGAGGATTTATTTGAGATAGAAATCTTTAGTACCATTTAAAAACATGCCTTTACTGTCACTTGATCATTTTTTATGCATCCTTGCTGAAATTAAGTATTCATTAAAATGTATATAAATAAAATAAAAATGTTTATTATTTAATCTTATTTTTTATTATTATTTTATAGTGATAAAATCTTGCAGAAAACTAATTCTGATGAGCTTCAAAAAGCACGTAACTTTTTACACGTAAAAGCCAAGTGTGTGTTGAAAGACGACCGTATAGCTGACGATTTGATCGTCAAAGGCTTCTCGTCTCCTCTCTTCCCTTCTCTTTCTGCTTCTTCACCCTTCCGTTGATTATTAATTTTGGATGCAGGGAGTGTGCATGCGTGCGGGAAACCCCACAAGAGTGAAGATGCACCGCTGTGCCGAGGCGAAACCTCTGCGAATGCTGATGATTTTGGCCCAGAAACCCCAGCAACAGTCATGAGCAGCGACTCATTTTTCCTGTTGTTTTGCTCATGGAGGCTTAAGTCACTGTTGTTGAATGCAGTAGCATCGCTCAAGAGCGTGACATAAGCTCTCCTAATCCGCTTTTTGTCCCACTACCCATAATGCACTGCAGCTCGAGAAATGCATCCATCTCTACTCCCACCCCAGTTCTCTTATCCCCTACGATTTGAAATGCATATTAATGAAGAGTTGCTTCCATGTCAAAAAATAGGTTAATGAGGGAGAGTGCGAGTTCTGCATGCAGCATCTAACTGTCTTTCTGAATTTCTCATTACAGATGTTCCTCGTGGCCTTGTCCTTTGCCTACTTTGCCAAGGCATTATCCGGGAGCTATATGAAAAGCACAATAACTCAGCTGGAAAGACGCTTCGACATCCCCAGTTACTTAATAGGCGTCATTGATGGCAGCTTTGAAATGGGTAAGAACCGGATCTTCATGTGTCAGCTACGTTTCGATCCTGTCACCTCCGCGAACCAGTTGCCAAGGCTCTCATCTAGCCTTTCACAGAGTCTGTGCACAGCTCTTCAGTGCAAAATAACACCGAGACGCACCATGTGTGCTGCAATTTAGACCTGTCGTCCTCTGCGCAGTGCAGTGGTCCGACAGATCAGACAGTTATGCAAACATGTTAAACGTGTTTTCACAGGTCACAGCTCAGTCACATACTCCGTTTAAAGTTTAATATTTAAAATGCACATGCGTACATTTTATTTTTTATATTTTCATTGCGATACAATGCAAATAAAAAAATGCATTATTTAATCATTTATAATTATAATCCCTTAGCTTAATGCTTCTACCTTTGCAGGTGTGCACGGAAGTGCCAGTAAAATAAAAATAAAAATGTATTGTTTTATTGTCAAGGGATGCCATACAGAGTTACCTTTAATCAGAATATGTGATTCAGCACTTTTTTTCGTCTTTGCACATGGAAAATCGTAGTCTAGAGTAGTGAAAGCGAGGCTAAACCCAGCTCACACTGCTGCGTCCGCCGCTCACGTGGCCCTAGAAACCAGTGTTTCCACATGAGTGTTGCCATGGCAACGGGATGAGGAGCACAGCCAAAGCAAGGGATCATGTGTCAGAGTTTGCATCACTCTCTCTCGACTGTCTTCCTTCCCTGTTATCAACAAGTGCTCGGGAAACCCGCGGAACAAAGGCTGCTATGTGTGTTTTGTAAATGTTTGGGTGAGTTGTTTCTCTTTGGTTAGACTGACCTGCTTATAAACTGAGCCATGATCTAAATGTCTGAGAATCCCTGTCCCCATTAAATCCATGAAATGCCCTGAACTCCATGCTGGGTACAGAGCTGTGCTATAATCATCCTCACAAAGCCCTTCGTTCATGGAGCTGTGAATCTCAGAAACCAAATATTTCTGCCAATAAATGTTCCTCACAGACAAAGAGGTCAATCATGTAGAAATCAGTTGTTCAGAAAATTTGTGAAGCGGATACTTCCATTCATGGGTGAATGTCAGTGGTTGACCAATATTGGGATTTTATTTCCTGATGGACAGAATCCAATGATATGCACATAAAATTGCTCTTATTTTACAGTGTTTACTCAATATCTACAAAATCTTTCGGAAACTGAAAATAATGCATATTAAATTTATAATGGTTACTTTTCTGAAAAGAGACTTCCTTGATTATGTATGAGACACATGCGTTGTCTCCCAAAAGAAAGAAAAAATCGATTTTAAACTGACTGAATTGAGTCGTCAGTGATTTCAGTCTTACTTCCTGCTCGAACCTATGTAGGTTAAGTCTTCATTGGCTGCCCATGTATAACCTTGAAACACCGTAGGCTCTCGGAAAGGCAGGGTTTATAGAGACTGAATCCTTGATCAAACCTAACAGACACTGTGAGGAAAGAGGTGATTCTGCAATCTATAATACGACGAATTTAAAGTGTTTTTTGACCTTGGACGCATGCAAACAAAATAAGAAAGCTGTAAAATAGCACATTAGGGGCACTTTAAAAATTTGAGTGAACATTGAGTGACATAAAATAAGAACAATTTTGTGTGCTTATTACTTCCATCATATCCATATTTTTTCCATTAGTAGATTATGAAACAATAAGTGCGATCAGCTCCTCTGTTAATTGAGCACCTTTATTAAGTGATCTCAAAATGACCAAATAATCAATCTATGACTATATAGTCAATTTTCCTGAGCTTTATTATGAAGAACACGCATGCTTCAGTCATGGATTAAAGCTAAACATTAGTTTTAAACCCCCTGAAAAAAATATAAACCTGAAGAGTGCCATCCTTATAGTGACCCAATCCTCCTCATACACTTGAGCTTAGTTGCTTACTTTAGTTCATGCTTTTTAGCTGATTTTTTGGATTTTCTAAGAAACAATCCAATTAATGGAGCCTGTTAAACTCAATCACAATTTTCCACGTCATAAATGTTTGTCTGAACAGTTCTTCTCGTCTTTCCGCTTCTAGGTAACTTGTTAGTGATCGCCTTTGTGAGTTACTTTGGTGCCAAACTTCACCGTCCGAAGATAATCGCCATCGGCTGCCTGTTGATGTCACTAGGGACTTTTCTAATTGCCTTGCCCCATTTTATAATCGGACAGTAAGTTTCATCTGAAAATGTGTGATGTCACGACTCAAGCTGTTCCGCTGTTAACAGAGGGAGCTGTTTTGAAGGGTCACATGGATCCAGTTTGATCTTGTTAAAGTCCCTGACCACAAATGCCATTGAGTCGTTTTCAGTATGCGTTTGTCGCTGTATGCTGTTACTTTATCAGATGTCTTTCTTGGCATCGTAAAGCTGCTGCTTAAAAGGAAACATTTTTAGTTGATATATCAGAATTTTCTATGACCACGCTCTATTCATTCATATTTGACTTTATACTTGTAAATCGACATGCATTGTCAACTTTGAGAGTGTGCCAGGGTTTGAGTTTTACATGCTCTTATTGAAGTGACTTAAGTGCAGTTTCCGTGATGAATTGAAAATGCTGTTTTAAATGTTAATGTTTTGTATGTAGGTCATGTTTTTGATGTGCATAATTTCCAGAAATGACACATCTTGCATCCCATTTTTACGGCAACTTTACGGCAACTCAGTCTGACTAGCATATTTCGTTCACGTGTGCATGTGCTTCACTGTTTGTTCAGGTGTAAGTTGTAATATACTGCAGATTCATCTCATACAAATTAGTTTAGTTTATATGTGTTCAGCTTATGCTACCCAAAATGCAACGACTGGATTATTTTTTCTTGTAGTTTTTGTCAACAGTTTGGCTGCATTTGAAATCATATACTCCTATATCATAGACGGCTTATGAAAAGAGTAGTATGTCTGAATTCACAATATTCATAAAACAGTAGTCAAAAAGTATGTCCGGATTACATTCATGCTACACACATTCATATTATATAGAAAATACTGTTTTAGCAGCCACAAAGTAATTACTTCGTTACAAATTACTTAATCAAAAAGTATGTGATTTTGGACGCAGCCTGACTTTTAGGAATTATCATTATGAGTATTAATATTATTCGGGAACACTTTACAATAAGGTTTCATTTGTTAACAACATAAGTTAACATGAACAAACAATGGACCATACTTCTACAGAATTTATTAATCAAAGCTAATGTTAATCTTTATTTCACTTTATCTCGATAGTTCACTTTAGACATTCTTCAACAGACTTTGCAACTACGTCAACTTATTCTACTAATCCTAACAGTCTACTAGTACTCTAATGAGAGTTGGTTGACATGTAGTTGCAAATATTACATGTAGTAGTGACATGTTGTTGGAAAATAACTAAATAAGTATATAGTTAGTCGAATGTCTAAAGTGGACTTTCAGAATAAAGTGTAACCCTTTTTTGTCTTCATTATTGTTGCAAAAAAAAATGCATTCTGATCAAAATACCCACCACATACATGCCTTTCAAGTTTCATCAATCTAAATCGTATTGTTGTCAGATGATATGGTCTCTGATTTCTGCTACTGAATTGTTGATGTTTTATTTGCAGCTACAAGTTTGAAACATCGATTCGATCATCAGTGAACTCAACCAGTATCCTCTCCCCATGTCCAGTGAGGTCTGCTAGTGTTCTGTCCACAGGTCCAAGCACTTCTTCAGTACCGAGCGCAGGTACATTAACACCTACTGCTTCGGTTAGATTGGAAAATGGGAGTTTTGCTGGTTAAACTAGATATGATACCTGTTAGGGACTAGCATATATGCTGGTGTCACTGTAGTCTACAGCCTCGTATGGTTTCATACAGTCTTATTTGTGTATGCTTCTCTAATAATAATAATAATCTATAATTTCTTTTTTATCCTGTCTCATTTCATTCGGTATCTTTGTCACGTGTCAATTCCTTGAAATGCCTCTCACCATTTGCAGAAGCCTTCTCACCCTCTCCCCTTTCTCAGGTTGCGAACACGAGTCCAGGTTGTCCATGTGGATCTATGTTTTCCTGGGGAATATCTTGCGTGGAATTGGCGAGACCCCAGTGCAACCTCTGGGAATCTCATACATCGATGATCACGCTCTGGAGGAAAATGCAGCCTTCTACATCGGTACATCTACATTTTTGTTTGTACAGTTTAACCCTGCTCTTCAGCGTGATGGACATTAAGTAGAGTAACCTTAGCTGGACAGATATAATATGTGCATGTTATTTGATGGTTCATTGTTTAACACAATACTTTAAATTAATAATTAATAAAGATCATTAAAAAAATCATACAACTACTAATAGTATTTCCAGAATTACCTGAATATAGTACAATCACATTAAGGGTTTTGTACAATATAGTAAATCTCAACTTTGTTATATTGTCAGAAAATTAATGCATATTAGGTCAGTATAGCACATGCTATTTTACCTGCATACATACATATATACTATATATATCAAATCTCAGTTGCATGGTTGTTTATATCATAGCAAAATGTAAACTGTATTATCGCACAGTTCTATATATAAAGTTGGATATTATATCCAGCTTTACCCGCATACATACATTATACTCACGTAAAGTGATGTATGCTTTAAAGCAAATCTCAACTGCTTGATTTTTTTTAAATAATTTTGTTGCAAACTTTAACTATATTATCGTCCAGCTCTTTATATGAAGTTGGATATATATAGCAGGTTCTGTCATGAAACTCTAGATGGCGCAGTTTAATGCAACCTGATGACATTTACATTGTTAACTGCATGGCACAAGCTGATTGGTTCCTGTCGCATCCGCAGCCAATGAGCTTGCTGCTCAATATTTAAATAGCTGGTTAGCGTTTACTATAGCGGTTTGCAGTGTGCTTCCTCTGAAAGCCCTCCTCTTCCCCAGCTCCACCTGTATAGATCTGATGCGGGTTATTTTATATATGCACTTCTCACAGCAGCGTATCAGTGTTTGTATTGGTAGGAAGAAGTAACTGTACTTGCTCTGCAGCAGCAATAATTTACAATAACAGCATTTATCAGCAGCAGCAGCGTAGCATATCTATTCAGCCAAGACTAAATACATTAACATAGTCATATCCATTACCATGCTAAAAATCTTCAGAGAGTTGTCATGATAAAATTATGTCCAGCTTTATCCGCATACATTCAGCATATTAGTGTAAAGCAATATGTACTATATAGCAAATCTTAATTGCAAATTTGCTTGTAGAAAAATGTATCTATATTATTGTTCAGCTCTAATCTGTTAAATGCAACTATAAGGCAATAAGATGATATAAACATTAACATCATCATTTTCTGTAAAGCTGCTTTGAAACAATGTGTGACTGTGAAATTGTGTGCCCTTTAACAGCTTCCTGGTATTAATTGTTTTTCCTAGAGAGCATTGCCTTTCTTGGTAAACAGTCCAGACTAGATCCGCAACTAATCCATTCATGTATCGTCTGTATCAGGATGTGTCCAGACAATATCGGTCATCGGCCCAGTGTTTGGTTACCTGCTGGGATCCCTCTGTGCCAAGATATACGTGGACATTGGATTTGTCAACATGGGTGAGTGAAGTGAAACTATGCTGTTGAATGATTCACTATTTCCTAAAGGAATCACTGGGTTCAGTTGCATCTGCACTAGATGACTTGAATGGCATGAACCTCTCTAGGCATGTATCGGCAAGATTGTCTTGAAAAGAAAGAGAGAAAAATGTATAATATAAAATGCATTTATTCTGTATAGTTCCATTGGTTTTGGCTCATCTGGGACTAAGATTTCATTAACTACTAAAAGTTTTTTTTTAAAGTAATTCACTCTTTCTATCCTCAAATCTGGAGGAAATCCAGTTTATTCATATTATTCTTATTTTGTTTATATTTCAAACAAAAGCAGGAAGAAATAAGAAACTTTGTTGTTTCTTGTTTGAAAGCAGTGGAGGCTTTTTATGTTGGATCGAGTGTGTTTTTGGCATTCAAACACACTCTTTATTTGACTGGGGACGATGTAAAGACTGTGTTAAGCTGTGATTTAGCAAACAGATGTTTTTGATGAGATGACCCATGCAATGAGACTCAGAGGGGAAATCATCTGAAACATGTAATAAGATTAGATTTGTGTGTGTAGTTTGAATGTTAGAATCATGGTGTGTCAAACTAATTTTTTTTGGCATTGGCAATGTTTATGCATGTATATGTAATAATGCATGCTGGTTATACAGGCCATTTCTTTATAGATAATATAGCGGTACGTTACACCCTAAAGTCAAGACATTTGGCAGGAAAGTTATGCCATAAGAAAATAAAATATTAAGGAATAATGGCAGATGTTGTACAGTAAATATTCAGCCAATAAAAACTATCACATTGTTTTGCCATTCATTTTATTTAATGAGACAATAAAACAGAGCACAGAAAACATCTGTATCATACACATAAATCATTGCAGGAGTATTGTTTCTATAGAAAGTTCTATGTTTACTGATATTACTGTCTGCAAATGAATATCTAGTCTTTCTATGTAGTATAAAAATTACACCTACATATAAAAGTTTGGAATAATTAAAAGTCTCTTATGCTCACCAAGGCTGTAATAACAGTAATATTTTGATATATTGTAAAATCTATTTTGTATATTGTAAAATATATTCAACGTTTTGTATCTGAATATACATGTATATATCTTCAGTGTCACATTATCCTTTAGAAATCATTCTAATATGCTGACATTTTAATATTTGTAAATTTTTCGTGGTTAGTCATACAGCTGTTTTGCTGAAAATCTCAGTTTAAAGTGCAGCCTATAAATTCTGACTAATGAGAAAATCTAGGTTTTATGGCATTGACATCAAACTTAATTCTGCCACCCAATCATGACATATTTAAAGCAGGTATGAAACAGAAGTTGCGCTAGTCTTTTCTTCCCTATTGTGATGCATATCCAAGTGAAACGGCTTCTCGAACAAGAAGAATAAATGCAGGGCACAAGTAAACACATCATCAGAGTAGAGAAGAGAGGACGGGGAAGTTATTGTGATTAAAGATTACGAGGGAACGTGAATGTTAAGAAAAATAACGATGTGCATGGATAAATCAATATTCCATAAAAAATAAGAACTGTCAATTTGATTTGGTGATGACTTTAAGGTGACTACAGTACGACTTCAGCGCAGCAGTCATGTAGACTAATTTGATCGTGCTTTTATGCTGCTTTTTTGTCTTTTTTAAGATCTTGACAATGGAAAAGAGTAGTTTGAACATTCTACTTAACATCTGATTTTGTGTTTCACAGAAGAAATAAAATAATGCAGTCTTAATGTGGCAAAAAATGTGATTGACAAAAAGGAATAGCTCAACCGAATATTTGCTAATGCACATTGTTTATGTGACATGCAAACATTTCTGTCTACTGGCACAGCTTAAGCACAACATGGAAGCTGTCTGAGCGTACATGATGAGGAGAGAGCGAGACATCTAAGACTGTCTGTGGATCACAGTCTGGCCCAAATATTCTGAACATGTGACAAGCTGCAGTGAGCCTTGTAGCGTCTGTATTCTCCGTGTTGACATATGCGTGTGCGTGTGTGTGTGACTGTCTTCTCACAGACAGCATTAGCATCACCCCAGGAGATGCACGCTGGGTAGGTGCCTGGTGGCTGGGATACCTTATTGCAGGATTCATCACCCTGCTCTCGGCGGTGCCGTTTTGGTTCTTGCCCAAGTCTTTGCCCCTGCCAGAGAGACGGCTTGCCAAGTATTCTCCAGAGCGGACCAGCTTTATCAAAGACTCGCCCCTCCTGGAGCACAAGTACCAGCCAGACGAGCCAGCAAACTTCCTAGAAATGGCCAAAGGTAAACCATCTAAACCAACTAGAATTTACATAAAATATAAAAATCTAAAATACCAGATCTCTGGCTGCACAAAAAAACAAACATATTTGGACTTTCAAGTCCATGTAATGCCATTGCATTAATTAATTAACAAAATATCAAACCAAGTGGCATTTATTTAAAAGACGCACATTGCAAGAAATGATTTTCTTACTCAGTGTTTGTTTAATGGTTTCTCAGTACAAATATCTAAACATTCTTAAACAAGATACATTTACTTGAGTTACAAAATTACTTCAGGTATTAAGTCTTGGTTTTTTTTTTTTTTTATGACAAAATAAAGTACGTTTATACTTAAAACAAGACAAAATTTCTAAAATTAAATTGAAAATAAAATAAATACGCCAATGGGGTCAGAAAAATAAATGTAATTCTTTAAAGGGAACACATTTGTATGACCCCATTGGCAGATATTCGTTGTTGTTTTAAGCACAAAGTCACGTTATTTTGAGGATTTTTTTCAGTAAACAAGACTACTGAATGTTTTTCAGACTTTTTGCCAACACTGAGATCCCTTTTGGGGAACCCGGTCTACTTTTTGTATCTCTGCATCACCATCATCCAGTTCAACTCTTTGATCGGCATGGTGACATACAAACCAAAATACATCGAGCAACACTACGGACAGTCAGCGTCCAAGGCCAACTTCTTAATGGGTACGTCGTCTTCCTCTAAAGCCTGTGCACAGATATATTACAGTTGTGCAGCTGTGACCTCGGAGTTTAATGGTATGTTATGTTTTGATTGGATTTTGGTGGATTTCATTAATGTGTGTTAAATATTAGTCTTTGGTTCTGATATCAAATCTAGAGGTTTATATAGCTCGGTTAAATCACAGTATGACATGGACCATTACTGCATATGAAAGAGAATGAAATCCAAAAATAATATCGGCACACAACGTATGCAGACACTGGATACTGTTGTGCATTTGGGGAAACGGCATTAAAGACAGGAGGGAAAACAAATAGGTCCGTTCAACCACAAGAAGAACCGTGTTTGAGAAGAGCTGAGCTAGATTCTATGGCTTTGCCTTTGTTTCAAATCTGACACTGGTCCTTTGATCCAGGTTTTCCTGATGCCGTCTGTTTTTTCAGGAGTTATCAACATCCCAGCTGTAGCCTTGGGAATGTTCTCGGGGGGTGTGATCATGAAGAAGTTCAAGCTGAGCATCATGGGAGCAGCCAAGTTTGCACTGGGAACGTCTCTCCTGGGCTATTTCCTGTCTCTTTTCTTCTTCGCCATGGGATGTGAGAATGCCAACGTGGCCGGCATCACCAGGTCGTACAATGGGTAAGATGAAGCTTGCAGTTTGTGCTTGGGTTCAGATCTGGGGTCAGTTGCACAAAAGCATTATGTTAAGACTACGTCTTAAGAACTAGTACTAGTCCAACCAACTAGCAGTTAGCCAAGGGTTAATCAATCTTACATTTCAGTTTCAAATTACTCCAGTCTGTTTTCATGTAAATGATTTTTAAAAAAAAATATTGGTCTTAAAGAAAAAAATGTGATTACTTGTTACTTTCTTACGCGCATCTTCGATTTTACTTCTGATCAAAGGGAATTTTCATCTTCAGAAAAAGTTAAAATCATTTATTTTATTTCTGTATTACTGGAGTACAGAACAGCCCTGATCTTTTTACTGACCAGTATGACAGAAACATTTGGAAATAATTAAGATTTTTTAAGAAGTCTCTTTAAAAAGGCTCACCATGGCTGCATTTATTTGATGAAAAACACCGTAAATATCTTTACAATTAAAATACCTTTTCTATTTTAATGTATTGTAAAATGTAATTTATTCCTATGATCAAAGCTGAATTTTCAGCATCATTACTCCAGTCTTCAGTGTCACATGATCCTTCAGAAATCATGCTAATTTGCTGCTCAAAAAAACATTTCTGATTATTATCAATGTAGAAAACAGTTTTTGTAGAAAAAGTTTTTCTGATGAAAATCCATCACAGGAATAAATGATATGTTTACTGTATGTTCCCTGTATTTTTAATCAAAGCCTTGTTGAGCTTCTTTCAAAAACATGAAAAAGAAAAATTCGAAATAAATTCAAACTTTTGACTGGTAGTGTATTCATTTGCAAAATGATAAAAGCTGGAGGAACTAAGAACTGCTCCTTGTCCTTTGAATACAGGACAGAAAGTCTTTACAAAGTGGACAGTTCTCTCTTAGCGACCTGCAACGCGGGCTGTCAGTGTCCTGAAGCAAACTGGGACCCCGTGTGCGGCGAGAACGGGCTCACCTACGTCTCCCCCTGCCTGGCTGGATGCCGGACGTCCCACGGCTCTGGAAAGGACACGGTAAGCGTGATTCGGAACAATAGCGCCTGTTTGTTGTCCCATCTCTTCAAAGAATGTGAGCGACAATGTGTTGTGTTCCCTATGCCTTGAACTCTGGTGTTCCCAGGGCTCTCCGAAGGGTGTGCACAACCTGTTTGTCTTCAGCTCAAAGGCTATATTGAATTTTCGGACCTTCTCTGAAATTTCCTTCCCCGTCTCTCTTTGAGAGTGCAAACTTGGTTGGTTCTGTCTAAATATTGTGAAGTTTCATTGCATCTAAAAGGCTGGGATACAGCCTTTTCCTCCCTCCCATCCTGTGTCCAACTGTTATATGCAGACTAAACTAAAGCATGACGAGTGAAGCATTGATTATGCATATAAATAATATCAATGCATATAAACAAATACACATGCATAAAGAGTGCATCAATATTTTTTGATGATGTTAAGCTTTTAACAATTTGCTTTTCACTTATTTAGGGTAAATGTGAAATGTAAATGTGAAAAAAGTGTAAATAGAAAGTGTATATAATATAAGCATCTTCTCTGCATAGCAATTGATGAGGTATGGTTTGTGTGTTTCAGGTGTTTGAGGAGTGCAGTTGTGTAGCAGTCAGGAATCAAACGGCCAGCGTGGGCCAATGCAACAACAGGGAGAGCTGCCATCGAGTCTTCCCCTACTTCCTGGCTCTGTCTGTCATCACTTCCTTTATCATCTCACTTGGCGGAACGCCGGGATACATGCTGCTCATCAGGTGAATATCTGTCCATGATTTACAGCTCACTTCAGACGTGGAATAATGGAAATAAACTTCATTTTAACACCCCCGTTCTCATTCGTGGCCTTTTAATGATTTTATTTGAATATTTATTCATTTGGCAGACGCTTATCCGAAGCGAACACAAGCGCTGTCCCGGCTTTGCACATATGAAGTCTTGTGAAAGTGAACATTGGCTGAAAACAGAAAGGTCGTCCAGTCATGTGTTTGTTTTCCTCAGTTCAAGCAGATTACAGATGAAAACCGACTGCTTATGCCGGCTGTGCTAATGTGATTTCCCCCTCATTATTCCACGTTTTAGTCGAGGGTTGTTGGCCAGTCAAAACTGTCGCTCGATTGAATGCAAAATCAGTCCAAATGAGTTTATGGTCGCTTGTGAAGTTCAGTAATCAGACTCATGTCTTATAAGGAAAAACTTTAGCACTGAGGACTGTCAGCTTTTTCCCAAAGCTCAGTCAGCTGACGCCGCTGGAATGCTCGGCCTCCCTCGGGATAAATTAGGTTAGCGGCAGTTTGGGGAAATAAAAATTCCTGCACGTCTGTAGCTTTTAAGGGAAGACGTGATTACTTTGGATAAATTCATCTGCATATTGCTGTTGTGAGGTAGACACCATACTGTTCTCTTTTGTTTAGCAATGTTACTGTCATATAAGTTGTATGAAATAAATTCAACGTACTTTATTTATTTTCGTAATAAATGTTCCTGGTCTTTATGCACAATTCATCAGTGCATGTTATTTCACAGGGTTAGCATGGATGCTGAACAAACTTTACAGTGGATAAAGTAATTCACATATTGCAGTTGTCTAATGGCTCAACTGAATAGAAATCATTCTGTACTCTTTTGTTCAACATTCACTTCATTACTGTCATAAACATTAGGCTTCATATGAAAAGAAAATCAACCCTACTTTTATTTTATTAACCCGTTACTTTTATAAGAAATGTTACTGGCCTAATCATTCAACTCCTCAATGAAAGTTATTTTACAGAAAACAATATTTTTATTTTTAATTTATTGTAATTATATATATCATTTCTGCCACTTCTGTGCAGGCATAAAAATGGATATAACTTTGCAACACATCACCTTGCAAGCTGAATAATTTGCAAATGCTGTTATTTATTTATGAGACCGGTGTCATATTTCTTGTAAGTCTGTCGAACTTGTTTTCATATTATTCTAAAAGGATAATCTAGCCGTTGTTTCATCAACAGATGCATCAGACCTCAGCTGAAGTCCTTAGCTTTGGGTTTTCACACGTTGACAACACGTACTCTAGGTGAGAGACGCTTTGGTGTTTGGTGCTGCTGACATTGACGTTTCTGCTGAACGTCATTTTGTAGTCACATTGGCAATGATGATATGTTTTGAAGCAAGAATGATGCAAATTGTATATCGTATTGAATGTTTTTCCTTCTGCAGCTGGAATTCCAGCTCCTATATACTTTGGTGCCATCATAGACACCACCTGTCTGAAATGGGGTCACAAGAAATGTGGCGGAAGAGGAGCCTGTCGAATATACAACACGACTGCCTACAGGTATCGGCTAGATTCACTAATGTTTGCTGTGCTGTGGAGGGTTGTAATAAGTACAAGTAGAAACACTATTAGCTTGTTGTGGGCCGATGCAAAAGTTATGTCGATACCGATAGTCAATTATTTAGAATATCTACTGATAGCGATAGTTTGATTTTATTAAGGAAAATATTATTTCTCCCAACTAATGCTAAACAGGGAATCCTCTCATTTGGTATATTACTATAATATAAGAGGTTCAAATTAAAAACAGAGCCCAAACTATTATATTCAACTGCTATTTTTCAGATATAATAATTACACTCAAATAAAAACTTTAATGTTTGTTTACAACTCAGTTGCACATACAATACTTTTCATAAACACTTGTCTTCATGACAAATGTATTCAAACATAGATATATAATTTACAATTAATAAGTTACTCTCTGGTATTTTTAATGGCCAACTATAACTTTGAACATTGGATAATTTTTTTCATTTCTGTAATCATACGTGATGTGTAACGCAGGGACTTTTAATCGTAAATGATATGGTAATTCATAGTTTTTACTTGCTGAAACCATACAATTGGCAGTATTTTACAGTAAAATTACAGTTTTTCAATGTATATGAACTAACTTACAGTTAACTAATGTTTTTACTGTAGCATTACAATATTTTCCTATTAAAATTACAAAAAAGAAATGACGGTGTAGATATATTAACATTATATCACCTAATGAAATATGTGGTTATTAGTTGTAAAATATAAAGTCATCCTATAAAACTGGAAACCTTGTCACAGTATTTTTACAGTGATGTATTTTTTATCGCAAATTTAACAGGATATTTTTTACAGTGTACCGTAACCAAGTTGTGTTATGTTTAAAATATTTTAATATCTAAAATATTTTCCTCATATTTTGATGGATCAAACTTGTAGGGTCATTAAAAACAAAAGAGTTCCCTCCTGACATCACTTTTAGAGATCATGTGTTATTGTGGTCATCTGATTATCCTGTGTTTTGACTCTTCATCGCTCAGGATAGCATATCTGGGCCTGACGCTGGGGTTACGGACAGCCTCCTTCTTCCTGTGTGTGCTTGGGCTGGTGGTGTTACGACGGCACGTTCAGAGGCAAGAGCCCAACATGCTCGCAAACGGAGGCACGGGGGCCGCGGCCGCAGAACTGCAGGCTCTCAGGAAAGAAGAAAACAACAGCTGTAACGTGGACCAATGCCCACGAACCACAGATTACGACCCAGAACGGGAGACGCGTCTGTGACGCACAACGTCCTCGCCTGCGCAGGGAGCAACAGGGCCTGTTTATACGAGTTACACTTTCTATTGGACCTATTGAACCCATGTAAATGATGTGAAGTAAGAAAAAAATCTGTTGTTTTGATATAGTAGAATTATTTCTTGAATGTAAATGCTGTTTTGGGTAAAAAAAAAAAAAAAAAAAAAGAAGAATGTCTTTACTACCAAACCTGTTTGGATTTAACGCAAAGATGCTTTTAGAAGTATCTTAACGTCAGACTAGAAGAAATGAAACATTGGATTTCTTCTCATTTAAGCCATCATCATGCACAGGCCCTACGAGGAATAACAAGATTATACCTTGTGGGTACATGACCACGTCTGCTTGTAACTTTCTCTTCTGCCATACACACAGATAGATGCCTGAAAACATTGACCACAACACTGTGTGCTTAATATAGCATGCAGCCTATAGGTTAAGTATGTCAAATTGTATCTCATTTGTTTGTAACGCATCGTCAGGAAGGGAACGTGCCGTTAACGAAACGCTCACCATTGTGCTTTTACATGTCACCTGAGAGCAGTTCCTCCCATTTAAGGAACGGTCCAGAACTGTGGGCTTGCAAACAGGTGCGTGACACCATGGGTATGTAAGTAATCATCTTCATGATCAATGTTGTGCAATGTCACTGTGAGAAATGTTGTGCGTGTGTGTGTTGTTACTTGTGAACGGGTGCATTCCTGTGCCAAAAAAAACACAAAAAGCGCGAGAAAGAAAAGTTCAACATGGTCTATTCTCAGGTTGTTCAATCAATTGTTCCTCAAATTTGCAAATAATTATTCTTTTAAATACTTGTATAAATCGTTGTCTGGTTTCAGCTGGAGAAAATGTTCCTTTGTCCACAACCAAGGAAAGGATTTTTTTTTTGACTTGTAAGGCAAATAAAACGAGTGGCATTTATTACTTGCTTTTACGTTAGGCAGTACATTGTTTTATTTGCTGTTGTTTTTGTATACTTAAAAGTGAATATCCTAATAATGTGTAAAAAAAAATGCTTTTATGTGAAAGATTAGATACATTCTTTTCAAAATAAAATGAATGATTTACTACGAAGAAAGATGCACAATCATCAATGACAACAGTACAGTTCTTCACTTTAATCGTGAAAATACAATCACAGCGAAATGTAAACAACTCACTGAGGCACTTAAGCAGGTGATTTTGCACCCAGTAGAAGAATATTACAATATTATTAAAAAAAGCTATATTTGACCACATTTGACAGGAAGATACCGTTACAGCAAAGGCATAAACAATCCCTTTTAAGACATCTCAAACCAAGTCAGCAATCGGCCAACCATACAATCGAGAAATAACATTTCTAATCAAAGAGTTGCATAGCAATTTTAGTTATTGTCCTAATGTTCCTGTCTCGTCTCCTCTCGAGTGCTGCTCAGGATCGCATCAGACTAACAGGCGAGGGAGAGGACGAGTGTGGAAGATTTGTGCATCATGAACAGAGCATCGACAGCATGGTTTCCAACACCCACACGGTGGGTGACTGCTAATTCTTAGTAAATAAAAAAAATTAGATCACATTACAATATTTAGACGACAGATTTCTCTTTTTTATGCCTCACAGCGCAGGGTAATTCAGTCTTTTAATCTTCTCATAAGTCAATGTTTTTATTGTAAAATGTTGGTTGTTGTTCTGCGACTAGAATTAGGTGAACTATGAAATACAATATTCAGACAGACTTCATCAAAAACAGAGTAAACCACAAAAAACATGTCCAGGTCAGATTTACTCCCAAAATAGTTATATCTTACATGAATAAATTAATGCTAATTACTGTAATGCATCTGGGCATTTGTTTTTATTTTATTAGAATAGATAACTGCATTACACTCAAATCAATGCATTACATATTCTTTTACTTAACTGAAGGGGAAATGTGCTTAATTGAGACATAATAAAAATGTAAAAAAATATCTAAATGGTTTTTATTTTTGCTACACAAAATAGTTTGATTTTGTGGTGAAATATGGCCTGGACATGTTTTGTGAGATTTAATTGTTAAGTATCAATTATAGCACAGAAACAGCTACCTCAAATGGACTCAAACTGATGGCTATCTCTATTGGACTGTGAAATCTTCATCTGTGGTGTCTGCATTAGTTTAACAACTAACAGTGACTGAACTCAGGTGTAACTGAACTACCTCTCCAGACTCCAGAACAAACACTAACCGCTCACTAACAGACTGTTTGCTCGGCCCGGAAATGGTCTCACTGTGACGCGTTTACTTATTATTATCTGTTGTTTATGTGTATACGGTTTTATTCTTCTTAATTAAAGTTGATTTAAATGACTAACGCAGCCTCTAATTGTATTTTCCACTTGCAACATGATGGATTGTGTCAACTGACTTTTCTCTGTTGGTAATATTCTTGAAAAGCACTTCAGGAAGTATTCCTAATATTACAGCTACTATGATCATGTTTGCAAGTTTGTTTGTGGGAAGTTTCTGGATGTTGCACGACAGCCTGGTTCAATATGCGCTTTCAAATGAAACGAGGAAGAGAATCAAGCAGAGGAGAATGAAAGCAACATGAGGTAAAGCAATGCAACATGCAAACATCAGTCTAATATGGCTTATTCACTAAATAACCTCAATAAAACGAGTGTGTGGATACAGTTTTTTGGAGACTATCTTAAAAAACAGCATTGCTCCGCATCAGCCAGAACATCAAAACAACAGAGATGTGCATCAAAGCCAAACCGCTACTACTAATGTGTGGTGAGCAGGTAACCTGATAGGATGTGATGTCATGGGTGGTGAGAACAGTTTTCATGTCATGCTACCAGGTGAGTGATTTTCATACAGGTTTCCATTGTGTCCACTTGTCTAGTTGTCCTTTTTGTCTCCATTGTCTGGCTGATTCTAGAAGAGAGACAAAGGAAAGTTGTTAACAAGGATTTTGTATTGTTCTTGGTCATGTCAAATTCCTTAGCACAAATAACTATTTTGGTGAGACTATATAGTGTCATTTATAAATGATCAGTATTTGTCTGATTTTATAAATTACTAAACTGTTTCTCATCTACTGTTCATTTTAATATTTTGAAGGTTGAAGCATAGAAGTATTCATACAGTATTGTTGTTTAAAACATGCAAAACAATATAGATTTCAAATATCTGCCAATACTACTTTGCATTTTTATCTTAGTATCAAGATGCTGTTATAGTTTGTCAATATTTTGAAAGATTGTTTTCATATTTTGTTCTCATTTTAATTGTAAAGTTTTACTAATTTATTGTGTTTTAAAGTACTTTTTAAGGTTATTTTAGTACTTCTAGAAGTTAATGAAATTACCGAGGTTAAACTAAATGAAAATGAGAATGTTGCATTGACAACTAGCTGAAAAAGTTTATTTTATGTTATTACAGTTAATGTTTACGTCAAGTAATGAATACTTGGTTATACTTTATTCTAAGGAGTCCGTGTTAAATCTAACATATGTATCAAGGACACAGTAAAATAAAATGTTAGTAACTAAATCCATATGTTTATGGTTTTAGTTAATGTTTGCTTGTATAATATCATACGGTTGGTCTTACCTGAAGCTCCTGGTGCTCTTGAAGGAGACGGTCGTATTCTTTGGTTAGTCCTTCAGTTTGTTTCTTCATGGCATCTAAATCCGACTTGGACATTTTCAGAGCTACAGAAAAGCAAACAGCTGTAACTGATAGAGCTGCTGTATACCCAGGGTTTCTGCAGGTATCTTCAGATTAAATTGAATGCTTTTTAATGCCTTTTTTAATTTTTTAATGCCATACATGACACTAATCACAGATAATATATATATGTTTGTGCTGTCAATCGATTAAAAAAAAGTACTTAATTTTTTTCTGCAATTAATTAAAAACACTTTTTTTAGGTTTATATCTAGTTTATATATTATATAATGTAATAATTGCAATTAATCTCCAAATTAATGTAGAAATAAAATAAAGACAGTATATTTCAAATACTTGTTTAATGACTTTTTTTTTTTTATGAATGAAGGCCAGTCTCACTGATACTAATACAGCTATTGATTGACAGCTACTGTTTGTCCATGCCAAGTTCAGGTTCGAAGTATTTGCATGAATAAGAGCTGGATCATATAATGTAAAGCTTGCCAAAGGATGACATAAATTAACGGACGCTGCGTTAAATATCCACTTCTAATGGAATTTGCACTTTCCCATTTTTCTGGTCTAGTTTTATTCCTATCCACCGCAATACAAAATGCATCACGGCAATTTTGCTCCGGCCGGATCCAGCAATTACTAAACTTGTTCCGCGTGTTTATCACACTAACATACTGTACATATTGTGTGACAGCAAATAAAAATTATTAATTATGAAACCTATACATTTACATAACATTTTCTTCAAAACTATATCTAAATTTTTAATGCCTGTAGGATTAATTTAATGCGATTTAATGCTATTTAAAGCCTTAATTTTCGCTAAATCCATTTAATGACCCGCGGAAACCCTGATACCAGATGATTGATTTGATTGTAAGTGTAATCTAGGATCAGTGTTGTGTCTGTATGGGCTGTGCTCACCATCTGTTCTGCTCTTCAGCTCCTCTGTCAGTCTCTGCACCTCTTTCTTCAGGAGTTTGTTCTCTTCTGTATCTTGTTTCTTCCCTCCTTCTCCTTTAGGATCCACCAGTGCCTGAGTAAGACAACGGTTTGTCCTTCTGTTACTCAAGGGTCTTTAGAAGGATTTCTCAAGACCCAAACGTCACACACATTGATTTAATTCCTCCTCATGAGCATGAATTAACAGATGTCCAAGTCCAGGGTCTTAGGGTGCTTTCACACCTGCCTCATTTAGTTCGGTTGAATCGCACTAGAATTCGTTTTCCCCCTTGGTGCGGTTCGTTTGGGCAGGTGTGAAAGCAGAAATCGCACTCGGGTGCGCACCACAAGCGGACCAAATAAGCGTGACTCTGGAGCGGTTCGTTTGTGGTGAGAACGTGATCCGACCTCGAACAGACCCAACTGCCAAAGAACTGCGCATTTTTGGACTAAAAATGCTGTAGTCAAACTAAATTATTATTTAGATTATCAATAGCGCTCCCTTTACGCCATGACTGACTTACCGCGTTCTGCACTCTCACTAAAATCTCATCATAAACACTGAAGTTGTCCGCACTGCACAGTGAATTTCTTATTTATATCGCGTCTAGACTTTGTGGCAGTTGTGGAAATATGTTCAAGACACATCTGGCCAACGGGTGATGTGGATGTTGTCACGTGACTGCATTTTGGTTCGTTTCATCAACTCATCAACTGATTCGGACCAGAGCAATCAGTGTGGTGTGAAAAGGAACCAAAATGCCTGAAAATTATACAAAGTATAATTTTTCGCCCTTAGTCCGGACCAAATGAACCGAACTACAGGTGTGAAAGCACCCTTAGATACTGTAAAAACAAATTCCAGGACCTTCTAGCACTACTTTTTTGGTTTTCAAGGACTACAATCAGAGATCGCACTTATCAAACAATATCTTTAGTATTTTTTAAAACTCCAATTACAGTTATCCAAATATAAGTTATATAAGTTATCCAAAATACAACTCGCAACGTATTTAATAATATACTGTATATATTGAAAAACAAAGTTTATAATGGTTATTGCTCAAATAATATTAAAATATAACATCTAAACAATAGTTTGTTAATATTGTTTGTTTATATTTAATGTTGGTGTACTTCGTATCGAGAAAAGGTCTGATGGGGGTTTATCAGACAGATAATTTTGTGATAGATTTTAATTTTGCGTGAAAAGATTGTATTTGTTTTTTCAAAAAATGAAATTTCATATATTGTATTTAAATAAGTCAAGCACTTTAAGTACCTCTTTGTAAATATGCCTGTTTTCCAGGACTCTCAAATTCAAGAACTTTAAGCACCTTGTACTAACCCTGGAAGTCAACAGAAACGTGAACGTGTTTGCATTACTTTCAAATTCTTCATTGAAAATAACGTCTTATTTCTGTCCTGATTTTGAGCTGGAATGTGGTGCAGGTTTTGTGAGATTCATGCATTAACATTTAACCCTCCCTTGCTTTGTGTTCTGGTCATTTTGACCAGGAGAGAATTTTCTTTTTCCCAAAAATGCTCATTAAAGGGTTAGTTCACCCAAAAATGAAAACTGTCCCATAATTTACTCGCCCTTAAGCCATCCTATGTGTATAGGACTTCCTTCCTTCTTACTGCCAAACACAGAGTAAAAAATATCCTGGCTCTTCCAATATTTAGTTATAAATATGGGTATTTTTCTTACAAAAACGCATCACTTCAGAAAGCCTTTATGAACACCCTGGAGTCGTATGGATTACTTTTATGATGGATGGATCCAATTTTTGGGCTGCAAAATCTAAGGTACAATTTACTCCTATTATAAAGCTTGGAAGAGACAGGATATTTATAATACAACTCCGTTTGTGTTTGTGAGAAAGAAGAAAGTCATATACACCTAGGACGGCGAGTAAATTATGGGATCATTTGAATTTTGGGGTGAACTAACCCTTTAATATTAATGGATTTGACTAAAGCGTACTGACTTTGTTCACGCAGGGTATAACAATTTCCCCAAAAACTTTTAATAATATTTGAGCTTTTTTGGTGTTTTGAAAAAAGTGTTAATAAATGATTACACTCGTGGTGTTCTCAGATAAAAATGACCAGCCTACAAAAAACGCTTATTAATCTCTCGTTATGCGTTTTGGTCGATTGGATCACAAGTAGACGAGGGAGACACATTCCCTTTTACACCTGGTGTTTTAATCCGTCTCTTTCATCCACTTCTGTCCTGATTTCTTCAAGCGGAGGGACTATGTTTGGGCTTTTTCAGATCTTTTGATCTAATGGATGAAATAAGCTCCTGTAATTTACATGTGAACACGACCGGAGAAGACGGTAAAACACACGGAGATCATCAGCTTTAGTTTCTGCTCTGACAGACAAAAGACCAGCCGAACGCTGTGAGTGTGTGTTAGAAATCAGGAATGATGAGAGAACATCGTGATTGGTATGTTTTCATCTTCAAACCAAACTTGGGTCTTCGGTCGACAAAGTGTAAATCCCGTTACTTCCTATAATGTTCACGCATTAGATCAATATATGCAGAGAGTATGGTCTTCTGTGGCTGTTTCAACACATTCGAACACATGAGTGTTTACACTACGAAAGCAATCCGGTCATGCGTTTTCGACAAGTTCTGAATGTGATAGAAAGTGGACAAGCTCAAAACATTTAAGACCCCGTTTACACCTGTATTTAGTGTCGTCCACTTGTGATCGGATTGATGAAAACGCATTTTAATACCGGGTGTAAACAGATCAATGAGGCCTATGATCAATCAGTTTAAAAAAATAAATAAATAAAAACTTGTGCTAACTGAAAGAAAACAAGTTGACAAAAGATTACAGCATAATCAGTCCAGGAACACAAAATGAGGTAAAGACTTTAAACCTGTTTGAGCATCTCATTGTCCTCCATGTATTTCTTGGCAGCTTTGTTGGCGCTTTCAGCCTGAGTCTGCAGAGCAGCACTGGTGCCGAGGGCCACGGCCAACTGGTTAATCAGAGTGATGACTCTCCTCATGACACTGCGAGAAAGAGCACCAATATAAGGTCAATATCACAAGACAAGCTGCCAGCGGTCGATGTCATACGTGTAAAACCGCGTACAGCCACAGGAAGAGCGAGAAGCCAGAGATGTAGAGGTTCCTCTGGGCTCGGAAGAGCTTCATGTGCATGTGGTCAAACATGTTGGGGTGCAGTTTAGCATCTTTGGCCTGGTCAGCGTTCGAGTACTTCCTCACCTCACGCAGGGCGTCTGCAGCAGGTTACAGCACAGATGGGTTAACTTGGGTCATTTCTAATCTCACTTTAAGACATGGCAAAAAAAACAACAAAAAAAAACAGAACATGACATACCAAGAAAGAGAACAATGAGGATTACTATCATGGTGAGAAAGCCCTTGTTCCAGAACTGGGAAAGACTGTTCCAGATCCTCCATTTGAAAATCCTCTGCCATCTGCAAACGTGGACATCAGTAAGAGCAAGTGGACACCGGCAAACATATAAACGGGCTCATGGCTCAGGAACATTTTACCTTTGCGGAGAGACGAAAGGCAGACAGAAGATGACAAGAACACCAATTTCCACATACAGGAAGGAAGCAACCGCAGTCCACTGCAATGTCATTTTGTTTCAGCTGCATGACAAAAAAAAGTAAGAAAGGTTAAAAGTATTTTATTTATACATGCATGTAAGTTTAGGGTATAAAATGCTGTACCAGATTCTCAACAACTGAAAAAACAAATGCATAATTCTTTACTAATCAAGGCTGTTATTAATCTCAGTTAATCTACTTATGGCATTATTCTCGGATCAAAAGGTCTTGTTCAATGACATTCCTCATGTCTCTTCCACTTACACACTTTGACACTGTGTTTGACTCAATACCAGGAAGCATATACGTTTTTTACACACATCATTTTAACATACAGAATATATCATAGATAATAATGTAGCGGTATAGTTCAGTTAGTAGACCGCATTGCAAATTATATAATCATGTACATGTAACTTAGTTAAAATGCTTAAGTGTTATAATGCATTGCATATTAAATGTAAATAATTATACGATCTCTGATCGAACAGGAAATGAACATTCAGCAAACCTCAAAAGCAGAAACAGAAAACATTACACCGCCCACAGAAGCAGAAAGGCGATCTGTTTTGCATCTCACCCAAGTATAAAGAAAATCTTCAGGGAAATTTCAGACGAACGACACAGTTCAGGAAAACTAAACTAACAGCGGACACACAGCAGCACTGCTGTCTCACTCCAGTGACGCCATTAAAGCGCGCCCTCTGCATCGCGCACGAGCTCTTGTCGATGATTAAACAGACAAAAATGTATACGCATATAATCGAATATAAATGTTTCTAAACAAAAAAGATTACAGTATAATGTTTATAATTACTCAAAAAATACAGAAATGGGCAAAAAGAACAGAAAACAATCATGCATAGGGAAATGATGATGAAGATGATTATGAATAACAATAATGAAAACTTATTTTGTGAATTTTGAGTAAAGTGTGATAATGAATATGATAATTAATTTATTTTGTCGTTCCACAGATGTTAAATTATTAGATTTCAGATCTGATTTTTTTACAGTCTATGGATTTTATGCAGATCCGATTTGCAACAGTGTAATTTACACAAATCAGGAGGGCGAAACACTTTTATGTTTATTATAATCGATTTGGAACAGTGTAATTCACGCAAATCACCACAGGAGGGCGAAACTCATTTATGTTTATTAGACTCGATTTGCAATAATGTAATTCACACAAATCACCACAGGAGGGCGAAACTCATTTATGTTTATTAGACTCGATTTGCAATAATGTAATTCACACAAATCACCACAGGAGGGCGAAACTCATTTATGTTTATTAGACTCGATTTGCAATAGTGTAATTCACACAAATCACCACAGGAGGGCGAAACACATTTATGTTTAGTATAATCGATTTGCAACAGTGTAATTCACGCAAATCACCACAGGAGGGCGAAACTCATTTATGTTTATTAGACTCGATTTGTAACGGTGTAATTCACGCAAATCACCACAGGAGGGCGAATCACTTTTTATTTTTATTAGACTCGATTTGCAATAATGTAATTCACGCAAATCACCACAGGAGGGCGAATCACTTTTTATTTTTATTAGACTCGATTTGCAATAATGTAATTCACACAAATCACCACAGGAGGGCGAAACTATTTTATGTTTATGTAGACTCGATTTGTAATGGTGTAATTTACACAAATCACCACAGGAGGGCGAAACTCTTTTATGTTTGATTTGCATCATTGTTATTCATGGTGATTACCGTAATTACCAGAGGAGGGCACAACGTTTTAGGTATTTTGACTTTTTTGCCAAACAATTTATTTTTCCAGGAGAGAGGAAAAACAGATAGTGTAAATCGATCTGATTGTCTGTTAATGTTGCACTGCGTTATGTGTATATTCTTCTGCTTTCGGCTTTCACCCTCTTACAGAACGATAGTACATTTAAGGTACCAGACCAGATTTGTATAGATGTACTTAACCACAAGAGGGAAAGTGGGGAAACATCAAAGTCAAAGTGTTTTGACTTATTTGCAAATATATTTATTTAAATTTTGAACACAAGACAGGACGGAACATAGATAGTGTAAAACAAATAGTTCTGATTGGTATTATTTTTTATTTTCTTCTCTCACCCTCTTACAGAAGCGTAGCGCATTTACACTTGCTCATTAGACGGTGTAATTGTGTAATTAAGATAAATCACCACAGGAGGGCGAATCCGTTTAATATTCATTAGACTCAATTTGCAGCACTGTAAAATTACCACAGGAGGGTGCAATAACAAGCTTGAATATAAAATTAACTTGACAAAAAAAGCAGTATCGCAAATCAAAAAAGTTTTTTCATGAAGAACAGCACCGTTTAAACAGATGTTTTTGTTTAGTTGAGTATAATTACAAATCCTTGCAACGTCAGTGAATATCAAGTATTGTAATTGAGTATTTTTCCACAATGACAAAAAGTTCAACATCTTGAGGTTTGAACTACAAAAAAAGTAATACTTTTTTTTTCATTGCTTTTACGCTACAAACATGATAAAGAGACAGGATAAAATCTCACTTTAACTGCTTTATTGGAAACTCTCAGGATAATAGTGAAATATAAGTTCCTTCACACCAACAGACAAGAGATCTGTGGCTCACAGGTAAGAGCGCTGCCTCAGAGGTTGCTGGTTTGATCCCAGCCGGATCTCTGTGATGTGTGTCTGTGAAGATTATAAAAAACATGTTTTACCTGAAACTCAGTGGTGCAATGGATAAATGAGTGCGTTTGAATCACAACACTGGAACAGACCTGTGATCAAATCCCACAGACATGATGAACATCTTTTCCTCAACCTAAGTTAAGATCAAATCTAAATTACCTTAAAAACATCATCATTTCATCTCAGGCTCTGTGGTTCAGTGAATAGTTGTCTCCTTTCCAAACCTGAAAGTCCTGGTTCAATCCCAACATTTGCTGAAGTTATTCATCATTTAACACAAAGCTCTGGATCAAACCTGTTGAAAACACTCATCATCTCTGCAGTCTCTGTGGCTCAGGAGAGAAAGCGTTGTGTTTCAATCACAGCGTCCTGAGATCAAATCCCACTTTAGCTGACTTTCAATTGTTCTCATTAGACGAGGAATCCCAAAAACCGGCTGTTGCTGTGAAATCCATGATGGGCGAGTGGATAAACACACACACACTCTCTGAGGACAAGACTGTGATAAAGACACAGGATCAAATCTCACTTTAACTGCTTTATTGGAAACCCTCAGGATAATAGTGAAATATAAGTTCCTTCACATGTTCAGACAAGAGATCTGTGGCTCACAGGTAAGAGCACTGCCTCACAGGTTCAGAGGTTGCTGGTTCGATCCCAGTCGGGTCTCTGCGATAGGAGTGAATGTGTGTGTGAGTGGGGCGCCTAAAGGAGGGGGAAACCAGTGCGGTCTCCCCCCGGAGCTTCCGGAACAGTCACCAGCAGTGGTTATGCTTTTTGGACAACAAGAACGAAACTTTACTTATATATAAAAAAATCACACCCCATTCCTTCCCCAACCGTTTAAGTTCCCATCATTTGCTTTTCATAGGGGAGACCCTTCCAAAAGAAAGTGATGGGAACATACATGTTTAGCACAGTAAAACACACACACATCATATACATTACCTGTCCATGAGCTGAAGTCCATCATTACAGTCAATGTCTGTCCACACGTCCCAGAGCTCTGCTTCTGTTGACTGGATGTAACGGTCCAAACACATTCCTTCTGTACGGAAAGACATCAATAAAAATAGACATCACTCCATGTTCTACATCAGTCTCAAGACTAGTTCATAGATGTAAGTGGAATACAATGAAAGCCTAAATCTGTACAGTGTGAAAACATATTACAGAGTATATTATAATTCAGTAATGCTGTATCTACAATCATCTTTGGGTTCAAGTAAAATTAAGATGAGACTTTCCTTCACGATAAACAAGAGTAATCCTAAAAGGCTGGTTTCCTGCACGTGGTTTTAGTCAGTCTTGGACTGTATTTCTGATGCTTTTCATTAAAGCAAAACACTGCAGCTCTACAAAAGCATGAAGCAGCAGAAACACCAGAGCTTCACACACTCACTGACTCTATCAACAAGCATCAATCCAGTAGATTATTACCTACAGTAACACTACAACAACAGAGACAAAGACCACGGTTTCCTATTATTCCACTTTATAATATAAATATCTGATGGCGATTCATTCAAAGATTATGAATGTAACGCAACAAAAACCTATTGATTTGTTCTTCTGAAGGTCTGACAGGGAGTTCAGCAACAGAGCAGAATATAAACAAATCTAAATGACCCGACAGAAGAGCAGAATTCAGAATCAATACACAACTAAATAATGACCCAAATACAATAAATAAGGGCTGCTAGATGTGTGCTAATAATGTTACAAGAGGAAACAATGTAAGTGAAGTAGACTTACAAGCCCAGTCTTGTGAAAAAAAAAAGCCCAGTCTTCTGACGTCCTTGATTCCTGCTCTTTATCACGTTTGACTGTTTTCTTTTGTTTATGGGTTTAAATATATGCTGTTAAGTGACATTATGAGTCTGTCACTGAGCTGTCATCTGCAGAATTTGTAGCCTTATTAAAACAAACTGCACATGTTGTGACTTTGACTGTTATCAAACGTAGTGTTGTTGTCAATCATCTGACGCTGCGGACAGAATGAACCTGAAGCTCGATTACGCCGCCTAGTGGAGCGGATGGAAAACTGCGCTCCAGTTTCTATCGTTATTTTAGTGCCAAGAGACTCAAAGTTGATTCGGATTCAGATCGACTATATCCCAAAACGTCACACATACCTTGACATATTTATACTAAAGCAAAATAATCCTTTTACTTGGTTAAATGTATATAATTCACAGCTGATCATCAGCTCCCTCTTGTGGTCAATAAGTGTATCCGCTTTAATAAATAAAATTACAAACCCGAGGTGGCGAGTCGCAGATGAGAGAGTAACATTTACATTTCATGTTTTACAACAAATCTACGATTTTGTCACGGCCTCGACAAACAGAGCAACGTGGATCTAGTAGTGTCGTTAAATGATTCACATCAGCTTATGTGGTAAGACAGAAACAATGTTGTGTTGAACTCAGTGTAAACACATAAAATACGGGACAAAATATGTTACTAACTTATTTTCCTTTGCCTGTGTATTGATTAGTTGTTATGTTTGTTCACGATTAGACTTTGTGTCGTTTTGGTTGCACATTTATATTGGCAGCTGTTTGATCATAATGCATAAATCTTTATGCATTATGATCAAACAGCTGCCAATATAAATGTGTCTAATGGCAGCTTTTTACTGCGTAATATAACAGACACATTGTCCTGTGTTTCTCTGCTCAGACTCCAGCATCTATACATAGGACAAGTGTTTGGAGAATCATGGATGGAGAACAGGCACGTGCATGAAACCAGATTAATGTTCATGCACCCCGCCTTGTGGACAATAAGTGTATCTGCATTAATATATGAAAACAGCGTGAAGAGGAAAGAGATTTTGAAACGTATCTAATCCTGTTCCTGATGAGCCACTTTCCTGAGTTTAGCTCCAACCCTGATTAAAAACAGCTTTAGCAGCTGATCAAGATCTTCAGGATTATTAGTATCTTGCAGGAGGTTGTTGGACTGATTTATTTTTCACATGACACAAGTCATATGTTACTTATGTTAATGACATGTGTAAGTGTTATCAGTTTTAGTTTAATGGAAACATGGTTTTAAATCCCTCGATATGGAGTTCAGACTCTGTGGGTCAGGAGACGAAACATTGTGTTTTAATAATGGAATCCTGAGATCAAATCCAACTATTGCTGACATTAAATTGTTGTTTTAATTAATGCTGTAGGTCAAATCGATCATCACAAATGCCGAGGCTTCCCACAATTGCTAATATTTTTCATCATAGAAAACAAAGCCCTCAATAAAACTCAGTCCAAAAGAGCTAAAAACTTCTGGGACTCAGTGGCTCAAGAAAGAAATGGTTGCATTTTAATCTTAGATAATCAATGTTAAATTGTATATTCAACAAAGTGCACCAAACAACAGATGACATTGTGCAGGCCGTGATGGTGCAGTGGTTAAACACACATCACTTGCAGATAAAGTGGCATGGGTTTGAAACTTGCAACCGAATACTGTTTTCCATCATATAACACAAAGCTCTCAATAAAACCAGTCCAAACACACTATCAACTCACAGGTTTCAGTGGCTCAAGATACAAAGTGTACGCAACACTTTGTATCTTGTGATCCTGAGTTTAAATCCTGCTATTGCTTATGTTAAAGACCATGTATTGCTTTATATCCAACAAAGCGGCTCAAACGGCAGCACTCAGTGTGAATGCCATGGTGGTGTAGTGGCTAAACACATGTTATTGGAAGACAAGGTTGTGGCAGAGTCATGGATTCAATCCCCATAGCTCAGTGTGTTAGATGTGTCATTTAACTGGCTTATTGTAAAAGCCCAGCTCACATACAGGTGAATAGTGAAATATAAGTTCCTTCACATGTTCAGACAAGAGATCTGTGGCTCACAGGTAAGAGCGCTGCCTCGTGGTTTCAGAGGTTGCTGGTTCGAGTCCAGCCAGATCTCCACGATATGAATGAATGCTGTGGTGTGGGGGATCATGGGATCCCCCCTGAGCTCCCGCACGATGTCCAGCAGGGGTTATGCTTTTGACTGTAAAAAATGAAAAGGGCAATAAAAAATTTCATCCGCCGTCCCTTGCCCACCTACTTAGGTTACCATCATTTACCTTTAAAAGGATTGAGAAAAAGAAAATGATGGTAACCTACACATTTACACCAACATGTCAGAAGCATTACCTGTGCCTGAGCTGATGTCCATCATACAGTCAATGTCTGTCCACACGTCCCTGATCTCTGCTTCTGTTGGCCGGGTTTACGCTCCACATCACTGATTCTGTAGAGTCACGGCATAAACAAAGATATCATTACACACTGTACATCTAAACAAATCTGAATAAAAAAAAAATAGTCTACAATAAAATCTATTATACATCAGTAATGCTGTATCAATGAATCTACTGTTTGTCTCGTTTGATTTTGAAAAATTATGAAAACACTGATTAAAACTAAAAACGAATTCCTCATTCAAAGAATGACAGACCTACAAAACATCAGAACAAGATTACAGAAATGATACGCGATGAAAACCAAGAGCAAACGTGTCTAGAAACTGCTCTTTACTTAGTTTAACATTTTAATTAATAGTATGACATTTTTCATTAAAATACCATTTTAACGGCTGTTTTACTCTCATATAGCAGTCGTAACCGGAAGCAGAAAAGCATGAAGCAACAGAAGAACATCAGAGCTTTACACAACTCCTGCTGACTCAACATCAATCCAGAAAACACTGCAATAAACTTCATATTACACCTTATAGTGTGAATATATCAGAGGGCGATTTATTCAGAGACTAAAAAGGAAACGCTACAACTAACGTTAGCGATTGATTTGATTACATGGAGCGAGCAAGTCATTTGACAAGATAAATTGACTTTATGCGTAAAGTTACTTACAGGTGAGTCGCGTGTCATACTCGTTTCCTTCATTTTATCCGCCTGTGTGTCGGTTTTAGTAGCAGTTGAGCTGTAATATGTGCTGTTAAAGTGATATTTAGAGCTGTCATCTTCTCATCTGCACGTGTTGTTGTGATTGTCAGCGTCATGTTGTCAAGCAGCAGAAGTGTCAGACTGAAGGAGAAACCCGCTTCTGCCGCCTTGAGGAGCGGAGGAAAACCGCACTTTACTTTCGGATTATACTGGCACTGGCGAGATCACATTTGAGGCTTTGAATCATGAAGCAGCAACAGAAACATGTTTAAATCCCACAGCTCATCTTTTATAAAGCCTGAGCCTAAGTTATTTCATACACATACATTAGATACAAGCTCTGACCCGATGACAATGCAGTGCTGCAACACTGGAACAGAAACCTGTGATCAAATCCCACAGACATGATGAACATCTTTTCCTCAACCTAAGTTAAGTGACCTTAAAAACATTATCATTTCATCTCAGGCTCAGTGGATAGTTGTCTCCTTACCAAACCTGAAAGTCCTGGTTCAATCCCAACATTTGTTGAAGTTATTCATCATTTAACACAAAGCTCTGGATCAAACCTGTTGAAAACACTCATCATCTCTGCAGTCTCTGTGGCTCAGGAGAGAAAGCGTTGTGTTTCAATCACAGCGTCCTGAGATCAAGTCCCACTATTGCTGACTTTCAATTGTTCTCATTAGACGAGGAATCCCAAAAACCGGCTATTGTTGTGAAATCCATGATGGGCGAGTGGATAAACACACACACATTCTCTGAGGACAAGACTGTGATAAAGACACAGGATCAAATCTCACTTTAACTGCTTTATTGGAAACTCTCAGGATAATAGTGAAATATAAGTTCCTTCACATGTTCAGACAAGAGATCTGTGGCTCACAGGTAAGAGCACTGCCTCATGGTTTCAGAGGTTGCTGGTTCGATCCCAGTCGGGTCTCTGCGATAGGAGTGAATGTGTGTGTGAGTGGGGCGCCCAAAGGAGGGGGAAACCAGTGCGGTCTCCCCCCGGAGCTTCCGGAACAGTCACCAGCAGTGGTTATGCTTTTGGACAACAAGGAAACAAAACTTTTTATTTGTATATAAAAAATTCACTCCCTGTCCCTTCCCCAACTGTTTAGGTTCCCATCATTTGCTTTTCAAAGGGGAGACCTTTCCAAAAGAAAGTGATGGGAACCTACATGTTTAGCACAGTAAAACACACACACATCATATACATTACCTGTCCATGAGCATAAGTCCATCATTACAGTCAATGTCTGTCCACACGACTCTGTTCTCTGCTTCTGTTGGCCGGGTTTACGCTCCACAACACATCACTGATTCTGTAGAGTCACGGCATAAACAAAGACATCATTACACACTGTATATCTTAAAAAAAATAATATCAGATAAAAAATTATTTCAGCTAACTTAACTAAAATTAATAAATATAATTTGTTATATATATTCAATAGTGCAAATTATTCTCAAACAATTACAGAGTATATAATACTTCAGTAATGCTGTAACAGCTTCTGTTCAGTTCTGATGATGCTTTTACAAATCAAATCTGTGAACACCGAACAGAAGCAAAAATAATTTCCAATTCTGATGCTCCTATTAACACTTGAGCTCCTTAAGGACATCTTTGTCTTTTTAAGGTTTTTGCATAACAATTGCATAAATTCAACTGCATACATTTTGGCAGAGGTGTGTATTTTTATTGGAATTATACTATTTAACCCTCATTTCCTTTAATAAATCTATTTTACACTAGTAACACGAAATAGTTACATGCAGGACCTTAAGGACACAAATGTCTTCCCTGGGGCATTTACCTATAATAAAATGATGCAGTCTTTGTTAAAAGGCTTTCAGGCTTTAAATGAACATTTTTACTATTTTTTACCAGATTGTACCATTTTATTTGCACCAGATTTGGCATATGAGGCAAATACTCGTTTTTTGTTTTTGTTTTTTGCATATGACCCAATTGGATAAATTGTGCACCTATAGCCTAATTGTGTGGGTGTGTTGGTATGGATGTCAGAGTGTGGTTTGGATCTGTCTACTATAAAATGTTAGCTTTGCTGGCATCTAATGTGGAAAATTTGGTACTGCACCCAAACTAAATCTGAAAGCTAAATTTTAGAGATATCAACCTCAAAATTGGAACACAAATTCTTTAGATTTATGGCTTTGACGTTCTAGCTTTTTGAGTTCAACATGTTTTATAAAAAATGTATTTTTTTTTTTCACTTTTTGAACTTTTGTGCTTCAAATGTTTATGACCATTTTTGACTGAAATTTTTGTCTTCTAACCAAGGACCTCAGAGTAACAATTTAAAATTGACGCATCATGACAGCACTATATCAACCGAGACAAACAGTTTTCTTATTTTTCTACTTTATAATGTGAATATCAGATGACGATTCATTCAAAGATTATTAACGCAACAACTAGGGATTGATTTGATCTTCTGAAGGTCTGAAAGAGTTCAGCATAAACAAAGACTGATAAATCTTCATAGAATAGATGCGACTGCCTCAACTTATTTATAGGTGAAATGATACGTTTTGTTTTTCAACAGCAAGATTTTAGGTAAAATAACTTTTAAAGGACTAAAGTTAGTTTTGTAGTTTTTAGTTCACATCATTTCATCATTTTACATGAACTGACAAAAGAGCCCTGCTACTATGACATCTACTATGTAATCATAAGTAAACTCAAACAATGACTTATTCAAATCACAACGGCTGTTAACAAGAGAAGATAAACCAGATAAATTGACTTTATGCGGAACGTTACTTACAGGTGAGTCGCGTGTCATACTCGTTTCCTTCATTTTATCCGCCTGTGTCGGTTTTATTAGCAGTTGAGCTGTAATATGTGCTGTTAAAGTGACATTAAGATCTGTCATCTGCTCATGTGCAGGATTTGCACGTGTTGTTGTGATTGTTGTCAAGCAGCAGAAGTGTCAGACTGAAGGAGAAACCCGCTTCTGCCGCCTTGAGGAGCGGAGGAAAACTGCACTTCACTTTCTTTAAAGTAACACTATGTAGTTTTTCAACCTTCATAATATATTTCCAAGACCCTTGTGATGGTACATCGACTTACAATAGGTTGAATGACACGTCTACCATAGCCTGACGTGGTCTGTATCGCTTTTACTGGCACTCTGTAACTTCGGGTTTCGGGTAGTAACCGGAGCACAAAAAGAACTACAAAATTCGACTGCTTTACGGCATACATAGTTTTTCTTCGTTTGTGATATCTTTCATAAAATCATGCATCATACTCTACCTTGTCTGTGGCCATTGTTGATTCCAAAGCCGGCTGGATAAACAGCGAGCGTGCGCGTGCGACAGTAGGCTGCGGTAGGCTAAATTATTTACGACAGCGGTAATGGACAATTCCGCTTCCAACCTGTAGGGCGACCGCTGAGGAAAAGTTCATTGGTGTTGCTTTAAATCACACAGATGTAGTGGACTTCATACATGTACATTGAAGTTACTTCCAATATGTACACTGGATACAAGCTCTGTGGCATTGAAGAGAATTGTTTGCGTTGGAAGATGTTCGGAAACAGGCAATAAACAATATCTAAAAACAACAAACCCTATCCAAGGCTTGAACCCCCATCTACACTGGCCTGATCTCAAAGTCATGGTCTTATCAGCTGAGCTACCAGGCAGATTCTCTTCATTCTACTATTTATGTGGGCCTAATGACTTTCAAAAAGAAACTAACAGATTTCCCCCACAGGCTTTATTCAGTGTGAACAGTTATAAGTCTCATATGCATTGTCTATCTACTATAACTGTCCATTTGTACATAGCATCTCAAAATTGTACATCTGTAAATAACATCTTAAACCGTTCAGCTGTTAATAACATATCTGTACAATCGTAAAACTATTATATACACACACATACATATATATATTTCTATTACTGTACAATATTGCACTATTTAAATTTTGTTTTCTTATAATATTATTAGTGTGTTATATTTTATTTTTGTGTAATAACTATGTATTTCTGTATTTTTCTTCTGCACTGGAAGTTCCTGTCACCAAGACAAATTTCTTGTGTGTGTAAACATAGCCTACCGGACAATAAACCTCTTCATTTCAGATGTGTTTGGGTTGGAGGCCAGTGAACTTTCAGGAGTAATACTAAAGAGCCCTACACTATGGCAATAATGGATTAAAAAACGAGATGTAAAATGTACTGCTTCTGATTTATTAAAAGCATGTTGCAGTTAATGCAGAAAATCAGCATTCTTTTCAGGATGTTCTTCATTTGCACCTTTATTTTAACTTATAAAAGAATACATTCATTAAAAACAACTATGTGGAGCTGTAAGTGTTGTGGAGGAAGTCGATGACTGCAGACGTACTGGATAAATTATTGAACACCCTCCTCTCGGGCTGAGAGGTGATGCGTTCCAGCATGTAAATCAGGTGATGGTGGAAACAGCTGAAGGGGGTCCCGTGCTCCACAGCGATGTCCACCCAGTCCCACACACACTGCAGCGGGGTCTCCTCGTACCCTGCGAACATGGCAGGATTGGCCAGCAATCCCCGAGCAGCCATCACACCTGCAGAGATTCAAAGGCATCAGATACAGGTATCAGATAAAGATCATCCATGTGGAGAGGCAGTTCATCTGACACACACCATCCACCCCTGTGAGGGCGTAGGTGGCCTCCACATCCTGCAAGCTCTTGATGTCACCATTAGCGATGACTGGGATGGAAAGGCTATCCTTGATGGTCTTGATGGCATCATAATGAACCGGCTGGTGCCTCTCGTCGGATGTACGCCCGTGAACTGTAATCCATGAGACTCCTGCTGCCTCGGCCTTCTGACAGAGATCCACTGTCTTCCTGACATCTTTGTGAATTCTGAAGACAAGAAAAAAACAAAACTGCCAGTAAATGTCAAGCCACTTTATATATACTTATACTTATACTATATATATATATATATATATATATATATATATATATATATATATATATATATATATATATGACCTGTCAAAAGTTTGCAAAAGTCAAAAGTTTTTTTTTTTTTTTTAATGTTTTTGAAAGATGTTTCTTATAATCACCAAGGCTGCATTTATTTAATCAACAATATCCAAAAATCATTCTAACATGATGATTTGGTGCTCAGGTAATATTTATGATTATTATCAATGTTGAAAACAGTTCTTTGATTAATATAAAGTTCAATGAACATAATTTATTTGCATTTATTAAATAGAAATCTTTTTTCGCATTATATATTATGACTTTACTGTCACTTTTGATCAATTTAACGCTTTCTTTGTGAATAAAAGCATTAATTTCTCTCTTTTTTTAATCTTACCACAAAATATTGAATGGTATCATTGTTTTCTACAAAAATATGAAGCAGCACAACTGTTTTCAACATTGACAATCAAAAATGTTTCTTGAGCAATGAGTAACGATGCTGAAAATTCAGCTTTGCATTACAGAAATAAATTCCATTTAAAAATATATTACAATAGAAAACAGTTATTTTAATTTGTAAAAATATTTCACAATATTGTTTTTTTTTTATCCAATAAATGCAGCCTCGGTGAGCAGAAGAGACGTCTTTCTAAAACATTTTTAAAAAATTACCAACCCCAAACTTTTGACTGGTATTGTATGTAGTATATATCACCTTACCCTAGTATATACTGTATGTATATATATATATATATATATATGGACAAAGTTGGACATATTTATATATCCAAACTCATAATAAGACACAATTACATTTTGGAACAAACAAAGGGAGTTGAGAAACACACTGTTTTAAAGTTATCAACTGTCCAATAATTTCAACAAATTTTAAAATGAAGACATTTTTCAAATTCAATAATACAAGTTAGCAAAATGAGTGTAGTTTAAAGTCAGGAGATCATATGCTCACCTTATTTTAATAGATACTGCATAGTTGGGATTATCTATTTGGTTTCGGACATGCCTAACCATGTCTTTCACAAGCTCAGGTTTGTTAATCAGACACGCACCGTAGCCTTCAGACACGGCCCACCTGCAACAAACACATCCACACGACTGCTGTCACTTAGAATGGGAAATGCTGGGAAACTGCAGCTTCCACAAACAACCTGTGCACAAATTGTTCTACAAAAAATGTTTTAAGCAGTGTGTGATGGGAAATATTTAATTACTCTGGATATTAGCATTACCTTTGTGGACAGCCACAGTTCAAATCCACCCCATCTGAGAAAGGAGAAATCACACATGCAGCATCTGCCAGCGTCTGTGCGTCCTTCGCCGCAAACTGGACAATTAAGGGTCGGTCAGCTGAGAAGCAAACACATGTTATAAATAATATGAGTAGTTATTAAGTAGAAGGCTGTGCTAATGACTCAACCAAATGTGAAAGGTAGCATTACATCTAACTGTAGTCTTGTTGAGAAAACTTTATGAGTGAACAATGTTAATTCTCCCAATAAATGTGAGTTTGTGTGTGTGTGTGTGTGTGTGTGTGAGAGAGAGAGAGAGAGAGTGTGTGTGGGTGAGTGGGTGTAAACAATTCATTTAAATTCGACTGAACCCTTGACATGACACAGCTTACCCATAAAATCACTGGACAATTTTAGGACAAATTTAGGTCTATTAGTTTTTCTGCAGTCTGTTCATGTCACAAGTGAACAGGGAAGAAACAACGCTATATACATATAATCATGCAAAATTAGAAAACACTTCCCATGTTATTTTTTTCTTTTTGTTAACATCAATGGCAGTATTTTAGCACAGATTTTACTGTCACTTGGGAATATGGCTAAAAATAATATCTGGCCAAGTGCATTATTAAAATTGTAAATTTTCCCTATTTAATCTATACCATGGTAATAACTTTGCATATTATCGCACATGTGCAGTTTATAGTAATATAGACATTTCAATGTTTTGTTAACTTTTGTATGATAAATCATTTTAATATATACATATAACAATGACTTACTCTTATTGGTGGTGAATTCACTGTCTCTGGCTTTTGCAGAGCGCATGAAATCAGCTGCAATGATCATTGGGGTGAAACATAAATCACAGTCATATTTCCTCACTAAACATCTGAAAGCTAACCTGAAAAAAAAAAGCCAGAATAGCCATTAAGAACACATACGACATGCACAAAATATTACATTAGGGGAATCAATTCAATACTGTCTAACTTACTTTGAGTAACGGACCATGGGTGCACATACTCTGACTGGCCTTCCCCTGTTAAACAAGTCCGTGATGATATTCCCACTGTCCATTATTATTTTATTGTGGACCTCTGTCATAAATTCAGCGACTCACAATCATGCCTTATTGTAAGTCATCGCGCAAGTCAAACACTCAGTATTAAATTCCTTATTAAAATGTACTCCATTTTAAATGACAAACAGTACACATGTATTCCTTTAAAAAGCGCGTTCAGAAGAGTAAACATTATGCATGGTCACAAACAGCACCGTTTGTCACTTCCGTTTGTCAGAGTGGGAGTGTTTAACCTTTGACCTCTTATCCACAAGAAACGAAGTTCATATTTATTTCCATTTATAATACGATAGATTATGACATAAATTAACAGAATACCTTGAAAATTTTTCTAACACTAGTTAAATCAACATTACAATAAAATTGTGTCAGTTTGCGAATTTTTAATGAATGCCGCATCAGTACAGCTAATTCATATTCATGAGCCATCGCCGTTGCTCTCCATTCATGTTTTGACGCAGGAATTGTACGTCACTGATGAAGTGGCAACGATGGACGCTTATCCGGAATCAACAGCGAATTCACTGCTGAAAGATGGTAATCTTCATTTAATATGAATTCTCTTTTAGATCTGATCTGTGCTTGTGTTTTTAGGGTAGCCAGGCAGATTGATTATCTTTAGCTGCAGTAAAAGCACAGTAACACACAGTGTATTCTCCAGGCAATGCGATCTCCTGTAATGTGTTTTATAAATCCTGATCCTTTTCCTTCCAGAGTGCTATACCGATTTCCTTAAAGAGGAATTCGACGTAAAGATATACACAGCTCAAGCCATTCATCATGCTGTCATTGCAGAGCAGCTGGCAAAGCTGGCAGAGGGCATCAGTCAGCTGGACAAAGAGCTGCACTGCCAGGTGAGTGACACCTGTCAATCAACAAGCACCAATGTTTATATCCAGATCTATGTTAGTGCACTAGTGTAGAAAGTGGAGTAATCCTTTATAGAAATGTATGCCAGACTACTACTAATTAGAAAATTATCAATAAAATGCTACCAGTGATAATATTAAAATTGTAAAATGTATACCAATATATTTAGCAATATTTTGTTTTTGATCACAGGTAGTGGCCAGACACGAGGATCTACTAGCTCAGGCAACAGGGATCGAGTCTCTTGAAGGTAAAGTTTCACTACCTGCTTCACATTTTAACACTTTATTTTAGATATGCGCATCACCATCAGTTGGATTAAGTTTATGTAATATTAGTTTAAATCCGGAAATGGAAAGTTGCGATTAGCCTTTTCTGACCTATTGTGACATACAGTAGCCTAAATCCAAGTGAAACGGCTTCTCAAACAAGAATAAATGTTGGGCGAGGCTTGATTTTCTTGATTGGATGGTTGTGGTTTGCTATTGGTGGATCTCATGTGAGTGACAGGTAAAACACATCACCACAACACACACCGCCCTCGCGCCCGTAAACGCATCATCAGAGAAGATTATTTTGATTAAATATTATGAGGACACATGAATAAAAATAATAATAATGATGTGCACGGATAAATCTTTTATAGTAAAACATTACAATGTTCCATAGAAAATAAGATGATTTTAAAATACAATGCTTGACATTTCCTACCATTCATGTGTACTTTCAAATGAGCATTTCATACAAGTATATAACAAATGACATTTCCGAAAGAACATGTATAGAAGTTGCAGTGTGTTTTCATCTGAATACTTACCTCGTCTGTCATAGTTTGAGCAAACTGGGAAGACAGAGACACCGAGTTTACACTTTTCAGGGAAATCAACTCATGAATTTGAATTTGCATGCAATTTTCCAGCTGTCCTCCAGGGGGATCCCTTGTCACGTCTCAAATTCTTGACCAGCGCACTCTTTCTTAGCATGGGAATTATGGATGTTTTTGCTTCCACACAGGTGTCTTACAAATGATGCAGACCAGAATTGCAGCTCTCCAGAGTGCCGTGGAAAGGTATATTATCCCATTAAAGTTATTAAAATTGTTTGTGCATTTAAAAGGTGGTGTGTGATTAATAGACATTAGAAAATGTCTCTGCAATTTGTGCACTATGAATTAAAAAAGTTGTCAGATACTTTGTACTAGTATTTTATTTACACATTTCTCTCTCTTTCCATTCTCAGGATAAGGACTAAAATCGTTGACCCTTACAATAAGATTGTGGCACGGACGGCCCAACTTGCCCGCTTACAGGTGTTGTTTTTTTCTTTCTTTTTTCATCTGCTTCTGTCATCCATATCTCTATCCCTGCATATTCCGAGCAGACAAAGAGATTTGCATTCTGCTGAACTATTATTTCTTCACTGTCCTGCTTTAAAAACACTGTGTGCTTTTTTCCCTAAGGCTTGATTTCCATGTTTATTGGCTCAACATCTGAGATAGATACAGCCCTGCCTTCACAGTAGTTTGCAGTCAAGACAGATTCTGTAATACACCCGATATAGGAAGAAAAAAAGAAATGCACACAAACAAAAAGAAAATCATTCTGGAGGAATAGATGTTTTAGAATAATGATTTGTGATTTATCACATCCCAAAAAAATATTTTTAAAGAATATTCTACCCAATTTAAAAAAAAAAACAGTCTTTCAAAATCGTGCAATTAGTATAACATAGTATAGTAATAATTTCATGACATTCCAAATTCATTTGTGTTCTTAGAGGAATATAAAAAAAAATTATTTTGTGCAGTGTTTAATATTTACAATCTTTATGCAGCTCTTTTCCAACCACTTCACATGATTTAATCTTGAGTGAAGCTTCAAGCCTGCGGGGAAAAAAATCAATAAAAGTCAATTTGGGCCCGGAAAGGAAGGGTCTCTATCACACTTTATCAGTCACACACGTGAATACACACAGCTAGGTGAACAATAGTGTCCCGCTCGACACATCTTGTGGATTTATGGGGTCTTCAGTCCCGGTTTTGTGTGGCTTTGGGGATATTGTTTTTAAATATGAATGAAATACAGCTGCAGAAAGGTCGCTGTGGTTATGAAATGATCCCCTTTACTCTCAAAACCTCTTTCTGCCCCTTTTCCTGTGTGGCTTTATAGAAGAGTAGAAACACATTTGCATATTTGTGTTTGCTCATCAGCATAGCATCATCACAAACTCCATGATGATCCATCAGTGGTCTGATTATTGTTTGCATGCTGCTATCGCATACAGGGTATGTTGTTATAGTTGGTATTTCTTCTTTAACATTTTTTAAACATCTTTTTCAATATCTGTATTGGATTTGGTACATACCTACAAAAAAAAAAAACCTAATGAATATTGGGTAGCACTTTGTTTTACAGCCCTGTTTCGCATGAACATACTATGTACTTATTGTAGTAATGACACTAACTAGGTACTAACCCTGAACCTACCCCTAAACCTTAACTTAACCCATGTAGTTACCTTACACTACTCATTACTTTTACATTTACATTTATTCATTTAGCTGACGCTTTTATCCAAAGCGACTTACAATTACTATATATGTCAGAGGTCGCACGCCTCTGGAGCAACTAGGGGTTAAGTGTCTTGCTCAGGGACACATTGGTGTCTCACAGTGGATTCGAACCCGGGTCTCTCACACCAAAGGCATGTGTCTTATCCACTGCGCCATCACCACCCCACTTTTGTACTTTTGTGGTAAGAACACTGTAAGTACATTGAAAGTGCATGTATTGTAAAATGAAGTGTTACCGAATATTGATTACAGGACAGGAGTTACGCTAATGTTATTGCCCTGAAAAAAAAAGTTACATTTTGTTTTTTAATGGGGCAAGTTGTCACAATGGGAACCTGCTGTGTATTGAAATGCATAGAAGAATAAGTCTGTGTCAAAATTATGTTTGCAAAGGGACGGAAAACTTCTGCAAAATTTCCTGAAACTTTCCATGGCAAGTTAAGCTGGGGAGTTTTGGAAATATTCAGAGTTGGAAACTTAATGGGAGTTATAGATAATTTATGCATACTGTATCATATACAAACATAAATATAAACATTTTGTTTGGTCTTAAGCAGACATGCTTGTAAACTAATACAAATTAAAAAAATGTCATTTTTTATTTATTTGTGAGTCGAACAAAAAAGCATGAATGTTGAATAAATTGAACATATTTCCTATGATCCCAATGCATGGATTACTGTTATTATTATTCATCTATTTTTCTAAAAATAATATGTGTAAGTAACCATTGTAGTACTTGACTGTCTGATGGCACACATAGATTCAGAAGTGTGGGGCATTGTTCATTTCATGTTGTCTTTGTGTTTGGGTCTGTCCTGTCCTTGCCTTTAGCAACAGATTTTTAATTTATTTTTATTCCTCATAAGAATAAGACCAGACTTGACGATGGGGACACAGCTGAATTTTTTTCCTATTTTCCTTTTGAATTTTTCCATATCTTTACACTATCTGACACTCTGTCACCCCGGGACAAAGCAATCAGTCTCAGACACACACAGAAAAAGATGCATGTACCTTTGGGACAGTTCAGCTGCACCTTTTTACTGAAACACAAAAAAGACTGACCTCTCCGAGTCCTTCATTTGCCTGCTGTCTGCCCACAGGCATGATTGTCATACTAACTGAACATGTGGCTTAGTTTCACTTTTTGAGCACAAATGCCCTGGGTTATAAGAGTTTACGGTTTATTTTATAATAGAAGTGTGTGTTGTCTGCTAGGGTGTGAATCAAAGGCCTATTCATGCTTGTTTATAGTATTTGTGTGTGAAATTCATTGACAATGACTGTAACTGATATGCTATTCTAGTCCTTAAAGTATCCTGTGAGATGATGCACATCCTTCTCCTTGATAAAAGACAAAAAATTATAATTAAAGCACCACTTGTTCTGAGTATATTAACTCTTTCCCCGGCATTGATGGAATTTACCGGCTTTTCGTGTTTTCATTGTTATACGGTAGAGTACAGAATCTCCGGGTAAAAACACAGGTGAAAAAAAGAGCAGAAAAGTCTTTCAGAAAGAACACCATTTCTCAGCTTTTTGCTCAACATATATATATATTTTTTAATGAAACTTACCCACATCCAAGTTTTGATAAAAAAAAAGAATGCTTAAAGCTAGAATAAAATGAGTTTTTGTTTAAAACCAGAGGCTTTATATATATATATATATATATATATACACTCACCTAAAGGATTATTAGGAACACCTGTTCAATTTCTCATTAATGCAATTATCTAATCAACCAATCACATGGCAGTTGCTTCAATGCATTTAGGGGTGTGGTCCTGGTCAAGAGAATCTCCTGAACTCCAAACTGAATGTCAGAATGGGAAAGAAAGGTGATTTAAGCAATTTTGAGCGTGGCATGGTTGTTGGTGCCAGACGGGCCGGTCTGAGTATTTCACAATCTGCTCAGTTACTGAGATTTTCACGCACAACCATTTCTAGGGTTTACAAAGAATGGTGTGAAAAGGGAAAAACATCCCGTATGCGGCAGTCCTGTGGGCGAAAATGCCTTGTTGATGCTAGAGGTCAGAGGAGAATGGGCCGACTGATTCAAGCTGATAGAAGAGCAACTTTGACTGAAATAACCACTCGTTACAACCGAGGTATGCAGCAAAGCATTTGTGAAGCCACAACACACACAACCTTGAGGCGGATGGGCTACAACAGCAGAAGACACCACCGGGTACCACTCATCTCCACTACAAATAGGAAAAAGAGGCTACAATTTGCAAGAGCTCACCAAAATTGGACAGTTGAATACTGGAAAAATGTTGCCTGGTCTGATGAGTCTCGATTTCTGTTGAGACATTCAGATGGTACAGTCAGAATTTGGCATAAACAGAATGAGAACATGGATCCATCATGCCTTGTTCCCACTGTGCAGGCTGGTGGTGGTGGTGTAATGGTGTGGGGGATGTTTTCTTGGCACACTTTAGGCCCCTTAGTGCCAATTGGGCATCGTTTAAATGCCACGGCCTACCTGAGCATTGTTTCTGACCATGTCCATCCCTTTATGGCCACCATGTACCCATCCTCTGATGGCTACTTCCAGCAGGATAATGCACCATGTCACAAAGCTCGAATCATTTCAAATTGGTTTCTTGAACATGACAATGAGTTCACTGTACTAAAATGGCCCCCACAGTCACCAGATCTCAACCCTATAGAGCATCTTTGGGATGTGGTGGAACGGGAGCTTCGTGCCCTGGATGTGCATCCCACAAATCTCCATCAACTGCAAGATGCTATCCTATCAATATGGGCCAACATTTCTAAAGAATGCTTTCAGCACCTTGTTGAATCAATGTCACGTAAAATTAAGACAGTTCTGAAGGCGAAAGGGGGTCAAACACAGTATTAGTACGGTGTTCCTAATAATCCTTTAGGTGAGTGTATATATATATATATATATTGTCTTGTGCAGATATTCATACAACAAATTTTTCTAGGGGCTATGACATTTTTATGAAAATGATCAAAAACGCTGGTGGTGGTTGGTAACTTGACAAAAAAAAAAAAAAAAAAAAAGAAAACGCTTGCAGGGAAAGAGTTAACAGATTTGTTTGAAACAAATTATGCTATTATCCTACAGGTGAATGCAATGGTCTTTATATCATAGGTCAGGTTCCTCCTTCAATTTAAATCTGTCAGTTTAACTCTGTCAATCTCTCCCTTAATTTTAAGATTGCCAGATGAAAACATAAGCATGCTTCTCTTTAACAAGAAACACTATTCATCCTTCATGTCTGTTGCACAAAATGTGTGTAACGAGGTATTAATACCATAACAATAATTATTGGTCGCTAATACCAGGTTTTCAGTTGTTTTGTACTGTAGGTATAATCTATATCATGGAGACTGTGGTTACCATGGTAATTTTTGATAGAGGATTTCACTTTTTCATAATATGGGCATCATTATCTTATCATTGATATTTGCTTGTGCTGGTTATGATAGGCCCACAAGTCATTATGTTATTTGATGAACACCGGAATGAGATGCCTTATCATATTTTGTGTGGCAGGTGGCGTGTGACCTGCTGAGAAGGATTATTCGCATCCTGTACCTGAGCAAACGACTGCAGGGGCAACTGCAAGGGGGCAGCAGAGAGATCACTAAAGCTGCCCAGAGCCTCAACGAACTGGGTGAGTGACCCGTCCCGACGAGCGTCGCTTTGCTCATCCCTCGTGTCCTTCAAAATGTTTTCTCATGTTGGAGCACTCTGTATGAGTGGCAAACACTTTACCTATGTTGTCTTTATTGGATTATATCATATATACTCTTAAAAATAAAGGTTCCAAAAGGTTGTTTTTTTTCTCACAGCGATACGGCAGAAGAATCACTTTTGGTTTCTCAAAGAACCTTTCAGTGAATCGTTCTTAAAAACAAAAAACTTTTTTTTTTCTTATGGTGCTTTTCCACTGCACAGTACCAGCTCGACTCGACTCGCCTTTGTTTGGTTTTCCACTGTGTAAGTGTTGTACCTGTGCCTGCTTTCGGGTACTTTTTTTCGTATCAGGTTCTGAGCGAGCTGAGGCGATACTAAAATGTGACGTGAAAACACTGCAGACTGCTGATTGATCAGAGAGAATCGTCACTATTGACTGCGTCATCACTGCACGCGCCAGACGGAGCTGTTTTTTTCAGCCGTGTTTCATTTTGCTGTCCTCAGCCTCTCCTGAAACAAACGCTTCTTGCTGTGAGAAACAGCCAACATCCCGAGGATCAAATACAGCATACACTCGATTTCCTCCATTGTCCTGTGTGTGTGTGGGTAGCGGGTGTGTGTCGCGCAGAAGCTGTGGCGTCGCCATGACGACCAGGTACTACTGTGGAGGTACTATCTGTAATGGAAAACAGAGCAAAAAGCGAGCCGAGTCAAGTCGAGTCGAGCTGAGCTGGTACTGGTAATGGAAAAGTGGCATTACTGTGAAGAACATTTAAAAAAATCCAAGAGCCTTTTAGGGGCTTTCGCACCAGGTAGTTACAGTAGGAACTCCGTAATAGGAACAAGCCACCAGGGAAGTCCTCTGAGAACTAAGGGCGTGTTCACACTTGTTCGGTTCGGTTTGCTTGGTTCGTTTGGTTTGGACCAAAAAATAAACATTTGGTTCTGGTCTGCTTAGCGTTCACATTGACATTTTACCACTGAACTTAAAGGCATAGGGATATGTTCACAACCTGATTGGTCAGCTTTTATTCTGTATATTTTGCAATGGAACTTTCTGAACATCCCAAAAAAATGTGTGTTCTTGGCTAAATGCGTGGCCTACATATGATGATATTTTTGACCTGCTGAGAACTCGTGAAGAGCTTATAAAATGTGTAAAGGAGTGAAAACAGTGTTAGGAATCCCTCCATCACACACACAAACGAAGATCTATTTCGAGAAGAGGCGGTTCTGATCTAGGATGGGACAACATCGTGACTATGTTGAGAAAAAAACAGGTTTGCTTGAGCATTCGGTCCTTTTTAGGGTCCATCTTGTGACATCATGTCCCTGTTTTTGGTTTGTTTACATGTCTTTGATTCGTGTTGCGTTCATATTTAATTCGAACCCCACATGATTTTGTTTGGAACAAGCGGACCGAGACCGCTGAAAAGAAGGGTCTCGGTCCGCTTGTTTGGTGGCACCAGGGTTCGGATGACAGCGTTCACACTTAATCAAATGAACTGCACTAACAGCGCATTAATTGAACAGAGCATTTTTATCGAACCAAACATGCTAAGCGTGAACACACACTAAATTTTCCTGGTTGCATTCGCACCTACAGTAGGAACTTTGAAGTGACGTAAGCCGTCACTTACAGCCTGCCACTCCGGTTGTTGTGCAGGCTAATTAGCATACACTTACGTCACTGGTGGATCCTGTTGTCCTGGGTTAGACCCTACTCTGAAGTAGGAGCTAATTTAGTCCCCTAAAAGGCATTCTTAAAACTAAAATCATTCCCAGTCCCTGCGGTGCGAACCCGCCAAAAAGCAGGTACTTCCGGCAACAGTTATAGGAACTATGAAAACGTTCCTCTGGTGCAAAAGCCCGTGGAAAGGAAAGGAAATGTTCCATGGATGTTAAAGGTTCTTCATGAAACCATAGATGCCAATAAAGAAACTTTATTTTAAGAGTGTAACACTTTTTCTGTAGGCATGGCTGTTTTTCATATAGGATTTAGTTCTGTTTTAAAGGGCATTAATGATAATTATTCAAGTGCTATGGCATGCACCAATGTTGTGTAAATGGCTTCAGATCAATCTTGTACTATTTCCAAGTCAGCCCTGTTCTTGTGGCCTAAATGTTTTGTTGAATTTGCAATGCAGGTGTGAGGACTGTCTGAAACTGGTTTATGAATCGTCTGACCTGTTTTGGAGATATTGTAGGTTGTTTAGTTGAAAACCCTTGATTAATGTCTGACCCGAATAGCTCTTACAAGTGACTTTAGTTTTAATAGTGACCAAAGTACATTATAGTAATCTCATAGAGCTTAAAGTTGAAAGGAAATCAAAAATGACCCCATTTACATTTAATACACGTTCCAGGTCATTTTGGTGACTTCACCTCTCAAACCCTCTTTTGTCATACAGAGAGCACCTTTCATGATCCAATCAATTCCCGTTACATCAAATTAAAGCCCCCCCCCCCCCCCCCCCATTTAATCCTGCTTCAATAGAAATTTCAGAAGTAAAATGAGTTGATGCTGTTTTATGTTGACTTTGAGGGTGTTGAACACTGCCATAATTATTGTCTGGAATTCATGCGGTTGTGAACATTATCTGGAATGTAAAACTTATTTTTAAACATCGTTTTAAAACATCATAGGCTCACTTCCTATGGAAACGCTGGCTGCCCTCTAAGATACCTCATTTTAGCCCAATTTCAGGGCATCGTTGCATTTCTCTCTTTTTTTTTCCCCTTTTTTTTTTTTTGCAGGTGTCCTAAAATGCACTATGACAGTGAAGGAATGAGCAACATGATAATGTTAAACTGTATTAGAACCAAATGTGGTTCAACTCTCTTCTCTCTGCTTTTCGTGAGTTAGCTGTATTTTGAGTTGCTGCCTGTTAGCGTTTCAAATCAACTGGTTATTATGAGATGCCTTAAAAGGTAGCAGATTGTGTTAGAAGTATAAAACATGGCAGCTCTCTAGCTTTTGGTTCATGCCATTCTCTTCATGACACAATATGATTCAGTAATATGTTTTCTCTATCCATTGAATTATTTATCATGTCAAAGTGAGGGTCATATTTGGATTCGTCTCACCCAGCTAATGGATTACAGAGACATCTTTGCATTAGCATCACCGTCCAAGATGAGACAATTAGAGTGCTCTAACAGCACCTGTCCTTTTTTTCGCAGGATGCTCAGCTTTTATGCCTTCCCTCCACCCCCTCAAGATATAACATGAACAGCCAATGTCTGATTTGATATCATTATCTGTATGTGCAGCTCTCTGGCATCCAGCATAGAAAGCTGTCTAACAAATCTCCCATTAGGCAACCTGTTTAAAAACATACTGCCTTACACGGGTAGAAATGCTTTTTTGTCTATAAGTTTTGTCAGATTGTCAGATTAGTCATATTTTTTCAATACAGCAGGATGCAGCCCTGAAACTGTAGAAGCAATTAAACTGCTTTCTTTGTTTTGAAGTCTGTCTCAGTCTAGGGCACACTGTCCTCAGATGGTGTTACAAGAAATCCAATGAGGTGCAGTTGGACAGTGATTGGTTTCGAGCTTGAGAGTTTATAAAACTGCTGATAGCATCATGCTATTGGATTGTAAACAAGACGATCAGTAAATGATAATGGACCCTTAAACGTTTAATTGACAAATCGCTTTCCTGTTTACCATGCGACATAACTGTGTAAGACGTTAGCTGAGACATCATTGTGTTCCAGTGTAGGGTTGTTCGGATGTACATCATATATCATGCAATAGTATAAACGTGTTAAGGGTAGAGAACTATACTGTGATGTATATCCTGATACACCCTTAGCCAGTATCTTCTATAGGCATTTCTTTACCATAGTGACCAATATGGCATGAATTCAAAACACTTAATTTTTCTTTCATATTACTCTTTAATTTTGCAGGCCATTGGTTGCTTTCTGATTGGGTCCAAAAAACATATGTCTGAATCAGCCTTGAATTATAGTGGTCCTAACACAATAATGACAGCACACTTAGTAACATGATTTATGAATCTGTTTCCCAGCTATGTAAGGGAGGGATGGCTTCATGGGTAGGATTGACTAGGCTAGGGCAATGGAGGGAGGTGGAGTTGTTTTGATTGGCGGAAGGCGTGTGTGTGGCTGCTGTCAGCCGTAATGAGATGATTGGAGTGGGATGAATGAATGAATCAAGCATTTATATAGCGCTTTTCTTATGTACTACTGTACACCCAAAGCACTTTACAATCTTCACATGAGATCACATGGGCAAACTGAAGGAATGATGCTGTTGAGGAGAGGAAATCAAAGTCAGATCAATGTCAAGAAGAGAATTGACAGGAAGAAATGAGAATTGTGTACTGCAGTCTGTTATGGAGACAATTATATTTCTACATGTGAGTAAATGTACTCACGTGAGCCACCTTGTTACCTTATATTTTGAAATAAAAATAATGTATATTAAGTAATACAAGGGATTTTATTCTGTTTGTTCATTTTTTGCATCACCTGAACTGCACCTGTCTGTCAAATGGAGATTTGTGTCAATCACACGGCTTCGGACTTAGTGACTCCCTCCTTTGGGAATATATGAGTGGCATGTGGATGTCACAATCATTGTAGCGAGGTAAGAGGAATAGATTGGGTGAATGAAAGCAGACAGTGGAGAGGTAAGGATGCTCCAATTAGACAGATTTTAAAGACAAAGAGGTGAAACAATCCTCGTTGTGGTTTGATTACAGGCTGTGAATATAGAGGCAAGCAGGGAGAAATTTGACTCTTGGATGCTGCTCAAAGTTTAGTTTGTGGTTGGTGTTATGTAAAACAAAACAAAAAAGCTAATCAAGTTACTGGGGTCTAAATCAAGATACATGTAATAATAGCAATACCAGGCAGTTCAATATTCTTAACCTCTTTTTATTGGCATTAACAATGAAACAGTACTTTGCATTAGTGCTAATGTGACTTTTGATGTTTTCAGGCCCTGAACATGGCAGAGCCTTTCTAGTTTTGGCAGCCCTTCTCATTGGCTGGGGCCTATTGCTCACTTGCACTCATTATTATTTTTCTCCACATGCCTCTCAGAAATGTTGTTTACAGCTAAAACAATAAAGCCTTCATTCATGAGCAACCCCAAATCATAGGTCAATTCATCATAGGGCAACAGCTCCACAAGCCTCTGTATGATCTGTTACATAAGATTATACAATTGCCTTAAAGGGCTCTTAAAAGAGTGAGTCCTTTGGAGTTGTCTGGGAGGGCACTTAAGCAAAAAGTTAACATTTCACAATTAATTTTGAAGCACAGGGCCCTAATATAGCTGGGTCTTGGGTACAGCGGTTTGGACAGATTTGACACTGCAGATTTTATTATAGTAACTCAGTGTTTTGAGAGACCTGTAACACCATTAAAGGCATGCATCAATCATACACTTCTTCAACTCCCACTTGCTCTTGTAACAGCATAGCGTGTGAGCTCTAAATATGGATCAGCTACCTTGGCTTTCTGAACTGTAATCTAGATAAACTCAAGAAAATATCATTGTAGAACAGTCACTTGATGATATAAGCTGAAAATAAGTAATGTTTAGTTCCTAACACTGAAGTAATTTGTAATGAACTGTCAGATGGGTTTTCAATCAAGTTTAAAGCCTATCCAACTGAGCTGCGCTTTGGGTACCTGCCAGTATCTGTGCATATAATTGTTTTGCATTTTGCACCAGTGCTGAAAATGGAAGTGAAAGATTTAGTACTTAAAAATCCTTAAGTGCTTGAAAAGCTGTTTAATTTGATAAAGTATATTCAATCAGGAATTAGTACATCTATGATGGAGTCATATGTAGCCTCATTGACTCCCTTGAGATATTTTCACCTCTATTTACTTGTTGCGTGACATCGCAAAGGTTTTATTAGTCTCAGCACAGATAGATCATTACACCATAAGCAAGATATCATCCAATACTAGCACCTATTTCTGAATTTGAGCATTTCAACCAAATAGGGAATTGACCTCCATCTCAGAACTGCATTTTGCTTAATTTTCAGTGTGCAATGGGATGACTTTGCCCCTTACGCAGATCAATGTGTGACCTTTCATTGCTGCAGTGCAAGGGGTGATTATTTTTCCTAGCCTGCCAAAAGATACATTTATCACCCTCTAATCCAGTTGAACCTATAATCAAACACCATCAGCTCAATGGGTCTCATAAGGTCAAGTATTTAAAGTCAACACCTTTTCATTGACACTCCCCAACCACTTCATGCCCCAGCAGCTTTATTGAACAATATGCTGTGTACCACCTCCCTCATCCCTATAAAAAGATGTGATTTGTATGCCAACTGGCCGTGCGGTTGATTTTGAAAGGAAGCAGACCTTGCTTTGAAAGTACACCCTGTGACTTGTTGACCCGAGTAATATAGCTATCTTGTTAATTGTATTGCTGGGTAGAGGGCAGATAGATATCCACTTAATGAAACCCATAGTTTGAATTCTTAAAAGTGTTTGTCATATTTTCCACAAGTAAAAATTGGGGTGGCTGAAGCTGAAGGAGAACAGACATAAAACCTCTTTCTCTACTGAGTGAAAAAGTGTTTACTCCTGAAGTGTGGCCCAGTGTTATCACAAAGCAGTTGCGTAGGGTTCATCATGATAACAAAAAAAATCTCTTCAGCTGTTTTTTTTGGGTATTTAATGCAAATGAACAAACCCAACAGCATCAGTTTCTACTTCTTTACATTTATGGTTTATACTTAGGTATGAATGTACAATCTCTAGGACCACTTCAATAAAGCACATGCAGTATTTACACTACCATCTATGACATCTACAATAGTCACCATTACAATAAATAAGAATAAATTATTCCTCTTGAGGTACTGTACAATTAATACACTTAAGTTCATTACTGCTTTGGATTAGTGGTTTCCCTTTTTAACGATTCTTTACCTGATGAAGATATTTTCCTAAAATTGGCCCAGTAGCTCATTCCACATCCTCTGATGAGAGACATTTTTGCCTGACCTCTGTCTCCTCAAAAGTCACCTTTTTGTTCCTTTTTGGGTCAATCCATGAGTTGTGGATGACCACATTATTAGGCAAAGGGTCAGCCTCTACAACTGACACAACACGCTTCTTCATTTTACTCTTTAGAACCTTTTGAAATTTCTGCCGAGTGAAGGCATAGAGCAACGGGTGAAAAATGGTGGTTCCATAAGCCATGACCAGGAAGCCCAGTCTGAGACGCACAGTGAAGTTGCTCGGCCCTGCACTCAGGATAACCGTGTTGAGCACGGTGATGGGTGTCCAGCAAAGCAGGAAGGTTGAGATGATAAGAAGTGACATGCGAAAAACCCTCTTTTGCCGTTCCCGGCGTTCCCTGTGCCGTTTGACTGCCCTGCGGAGGGCTATGATCACAGACACAGAGGTACGCATACCCAATGGTGGATTCCTGCCTGCACTGCTCTGCGAGGCATCGGTGGACTCTGGCTGAGTGGAAGTCATGGAGATGGTCTTTTTCTTTCTTGGTTTCTTCTTGGGTGCCGAATGGAAACGTGTGCCAATACGGATGTTGAGTGCCTGCAGAATCTTGTAGTAAGTAACCAGCATGACCACAGCAGTGAAAAAGAAGATTGGAATCTGTGCCAACAGGTGATAGTAGAGTCCCAATTCACTGTAGTAATAGTTTGAAGGTTCTTCCCCCTCTGTCTGATTCCTTTCGTTACCTGCTTGGCTAAAGAAACCCTCTTCTATAAAGGGTACCAGAAAGCTGAGGAATGATAGAGCCCAAATGGACCCTAATAGGGCCACTGCACGTCCCATTGTGAGTACTCGATTTGCAGGCCGAACTGAGATATCATAGCGGTCTAGTGTGATGGCCAGGACATTGGCAGCAGTAGCAACGCTAGCAAAGGACACACAAGCCTCGTGAAAGCAGCAAAGGAGTGCGTTATTTCCCTCCAGTGGTAATAGCACCACCACAATCGTAAGTGGGATGCAACCCACACACACTAGAACGTCCAGCACATGAAGGTTCATGGTTACAATGTTGCTGACAGAACTCACCAGGTTTGACTTCATACAATAGAGAGCCAGAACAGTCAGGTTGCTACTGAGACCCAGCACAATCTCCAACATGAGGAAACCTGTTAGAGACACCTGGAAGCTGACAGGGTAAGGAGTGTCCAGGTCCATTTCAAAGTCGAGAGGTTCAACGTTATCGAGGACAGTGAAGTTGCTCATGATGGCCTGGAATCCCAGCACAGGAGGGGTATGCATTCTCCTACACATGCCAAAAAAATTAAAGTGGCTGTTTTAAAATGTCTGTTGGGTCAATTTATTGTTAACACAGCAAGCTTTTACCAGAAATTAGCTGTTTAAATGCTACAGGTTTGTCTGAGAAGCATTTCTATGGCATGCTACTAAATGTGTATACGCCAAAACTGTTTAGTACAACTTTCCCAAAATCTAGCTGTCAATTAACAAGAATGTGAATGTGCCATAATTAAAAAAGAACATAAAAATGAAGAGATATTTATATTCAATACATGTGCACATAAAATATGTGCATAGACTAACAAAACTCACCCCTCCCTTGTGTTCACTGTCCTTGTTAGGAGCTTGTGTAGCATATGCAACCAAAGCGCTGATGTGTTGGCAGGATGTCATAGACGCCAACCATACTCCAACGCCTGTTTTATCTCGGCAGTGTCCTTTGCTCCTTCAACGCCATTCTGTTATGTGCCTGCTCCGTTGTGGGCTTGCGTTTTTTTTTTTAGTTTTTATGAAAGAAGTGATTTCAAATGACCTAAGATTTAACAAATGCTTCAGCAAAGGCTGTCATCAGCCCCAGCATGGCACAGACTGAACAAGTGGTGACACCCCGGTTTCCTCAAACACCTCTTTGTAGGGTTGATTAAACGCAGTCCAAACAGCTCATACCTCATTCCCTCGCATCCTCAGATTTCTGTGGGAGGATGTGGGAGATGGAAACACACTCTGCTCTTCCTTTTTTTCAGAGCGTGGGAAGGGTTTGTGCATTGTAATATCCACGTGGTTTTGACATGAAAGCTGTGTTGTATTCAGGCTTGTCTTTAGCCTTTTGTCCTTTGTATTGGCCAAACAGATCTTGCAGAATTGATCAGGGACAGCACCATGTCCCATTCTCAGTGATTATTCCAAGACTTTGTGAACCAAAAGCAGAAATGCATCTCCTTCAGTGTGACCGGTTAGGACTGGCATTCTCTCGTCACCATATAACAAAAGTTGCACAGTCTCCCTGCAGAGTCCACGGCCCCTTGTATTCCACCTGAGTAAATCACACCCCCACTTGCTGTGCCACAGTACAGCTCCAGGAGACCAGTCAGGTAGACAGCGGTACACAGTAATCACAACAAGGTCAAAGGTTTCCAGAGGGAAGGAGATAGTCAAGCCGGTACACTGTGTGGCATATATTTACCCTCTCTTTTTCACAGTGTTCATGTGGGACACCAGAAAAGGAGCTCCATCCTCCAGTAGTTTCACTCTCTGGCTGCTGGTAGGTGCAAAAAAAAAAGTGAGACTTAGAATTATTTTGTTGTCTTTCTACCAGAGTCATGACCTTGAAAATCTCTACAGGATAGTGGCATCTCCTTAGCATTCATATAAGCCATTTTACTGTAACTCTTGTTCTATTATAAAACGTGCATTTATTTGTCCATAAATGTAATGGAGAGACCTTGCAGAGATTGTGCACCCCAGTTAGTCAACTTTTTATGTCTTTGAAGGTGTCCCTGGTGTAATTATTTGGTCAAAAAGCTTTGTGCCCAATAGAAACTCATTAAACTAATGTTCTTTGGAATAATGGACTCCCACAGTGACTGTGAGTGGTTGTTTACAGAGCAAGTTGCAGTACTCCCACACCATGCTTACAAGGGCTATACTCCATATATCATACATCTCCAAGCATCTCTCACTCTTTTCATCTCCAAGCATCTCTCTCTCTTTTTTTTTTTTTTTGCGCTGGAAGGCAGCTTTCAGCACTAGACAGAAGCAGTAATGGCGACAAGAGCGCTCACATCATCTTCCCCTTAAGAGGATAATGGTTTGGATGGGTTTCGATTGCTCAGTTTTGCTCTTTCCACATACATTAATTGAGTTAAATGTGTCAGTTACTGTGTTGGCCACTGGAGGAACCACATAAAATACAGCATGCATCTTTTTTCCACAATTTAAGTGTCAAAGCTGTTTTTTCAACAACAAAAAAAAATCTTTCTGTCCACAGTATAGAAGCTAACTGCTCTGAATTTAAAGCCTGGTGTCACGTAAATTTGCTCATGTTTGGTATTAACCTGTACAGTATTTCCTGTATTTTAAAAAGTAAAAGTTGTCAGCTTTAAACAGATCTCTAAAGTTATCGCTTGTATGAAATAGCATGCATTCCCCTTAGCAGATGCTCTAGTTGTGAGAGTACAGAAACCTGAAGCTTTTTACCTCTAGTTGCTGCCATAAGAGCGAGTGACCTGGTAGCCCATATATTTCCCAGTTTGAGTGGAGCCATGCCAGGACGAGTGATAAAGGACATGCTTGTCTGAAGGGATGAGTCTGCCTGTCTTCCTCTATCTGCCTTCCTCTAAGCACTCCTGCGCCTGTCAAAGGGGGGCAGGGAAATCAGATGTTGTAGAATGTAGTGTCATGCATCTTGCTTGGAGATCTGCTCCTCTCCTCCTCCCTTGTTCCTTCCCTCTCAGTCTTCCTCTCTCTTACCATCCCTACACTCAGCGCTTTCAAAATGCCCTACCTACTCATTTCTCTCCTCCTCCTCTTCTCTCTCTCTCTCTCTCTCTCTCTCTCTTTCTCTCTCTTCCCTCCTACCTCCCCTCATCGCTCTTGCTTCCCCTCCCCCTTCCTCTGCTGTGGTTTATAACACTTTTCTGGTTCCCGATTGGTCTCGTATAATAGTTGTAACCCTTTCTTTTCCTGTTACTCAAATAGGGCTTACACCAACAGGTGAATTTTACTCTCTTTATTGACATTGACAAAAATACTGTTTAACTTCCTAACTTTTTATTTTTGTTCCTAAATTTTTCATACATCCACAGTTTTGGAGTGAGTGAATACGCAAAGGATATAAAACATTTTAAAATAGCCCTCAGCAAGGATAAGTGAGTTTGCTTGCAAAGCAAGGGCTCCATCTGAGTCTTCATAATGCAAACATGACAAACCTTGCATGAAGCGTGATTTAGGTTCAGTCTTTTTTGCCGTACATGTGTGGGCGTGTTGGTGCACACTGATGTGAAGAGAAGGAATGGGCTAATTATGGAACATCATTTTCTCACCAAATTAAAAACTCTGTTATTGTAAATCTCAAAAATATCACAAAAAAGCCTTCAAATTACCAAGCTGAACATACCTGTAAATATTCAAGGTGGGCATTAATATTTAAACTTTTTATTCAGACCCGGTCCCAAGACAGTTCTCGGTAGATACCCAAGCGAGAGAGAGAGAATGTGTGTTCATATTTTTTTTGTTTTTAGACCGGTCCTTAAGCTAATGCCCCAAAATGTTATTTCCCTCGATTCCAAAAGCTGATGTCTCATTTGGCATTTGTAGTGTCTGTCAATAATGACCACTCTCTTTGTCGTTATCTCTCTCTTGTTGTATAAACTGCCCTATTGAGTGTGTTTGTGTGATTCTAGCTTGATAATGCTGCTGTGACTGATACTCATTGAGTGGAAGCAGAACTCCAGAAGCCCTGTGTGAATTAACTTGTGCTTAGCAACCGCAGGTTCTAGGAGCGGAAGGTAAGACGCCAGGTGCCAGCTCACTGGAAGAGGCATGAAGGATTGATAGTTGTGTAAAATCTACGCCTCTGCTCCCTCGAGCAACCTCCTAGAAGCAAGCGTGCCCACTTGGTCTCTGGCACGACCCTCTGGGATTCTGCCTTGCAGTTTGCCGCATCTCATCTGGCTGAATCCCTTCCATATATTTGGGGTCTTTTTTTGTCTTTTTTAAAATGGTTATTACATTTCTGTCCTCAAATTGTATACATTTAAAGCATAAGGCCGCGTGTCCACCAGAGTATGTGAGCGGAGTGGAGTGGGAGCGGAGCGAGGAGTGGAGCGATGTGATTTTGAATGGAGCGCGGAGCGGATTTTTTAAAAGTCGGAGCGTCGTGGTTTTCACTCGCTCCGAGAGCGCTCCACTACCGCTCCATCACGAGTACAATTCATGCCAACGGCTCATTATAGAACTGCATTTTTAGTAAGGATTCACACGTTAAACACATTACGCTATAGCATGATACAGATGGATCACTCAAATCAGAAAAAAATTTGAAGGTTATGATGACGCCGATGGACATAAGTGACTGCAGGAGGTTCTCAAGCCTACTGAAAATGATCGGGCAACACGATCTCATGAAAGTGCGTATCTATAGCACGAATTTTATTTCTCGTGCCATTTATACGCCAAAAAAATTGTTTTTGCGTGCAAATGAAACACACTAAACCCCTTGGTTAGGATTAGGGATGTGAAGTGCGTGCACGCCATAAAGTGTGTATCATATGCACGCGAAAACTGCTTATCATAGGCTATGCAAGCAAAAAATATTTTTGTAAATGGTACAAGAAATAAAATTTGTGCTATAGATATGCACTTTCATGAGATCGGGCTGGATCGGGTGAAAGCACATTTTAAACAGGTAACACTTATTCACACACGCAATCGCTTTCTCACTAATGCATTGCACTCAAACAAATGTAATCTTACAGTGCTGTCAGTAGCCTATTTGATTTCGAATGAGCAGAAATCTGTAAGAAATGTAGCGACACGTAGATAAAATAACTGATGAAAACGTAGTTATTTTACTCTTTCCAAACAAAATGTGCTCTGCAAAAAGCAGCAATGATATTTAACTTTTAACTCTGATAACCATGTAATAAGCATAGCATGGCACAGGAAAAGTTTGCACACTATCCAATAAACCACATTGAAACTATTCCCCTAATGTTGTTTTTTATTTTATTTTATTTAATATGCCTATATATTATGATGAGGAGAAATTTTGTGAGATTTCAAAGCATGCTTAAATACTTTATTCGCAATTTCCTCGGGGAGCGACGACGGAGCGGTGTTTCTGATATCAGTGAGCGAGGAGTGGAGCGGGAGCGGTAAATGGTGAACCCGGAGCGGAGCTGGATCGGAGTGATTATTAAATGCTTGGAGCGTGGAGGGAAAATTGTTGCCGCTCCACTCCGCTCACATACTCTGGTGTCCACCCAAGCGTTTTTAGCCAGCTGAAAACGCCTAGCTGTGGGCGCTTGAGAGCGTTTTGGCAGCGCAGCATTTGAGACACTTTGCTTGTTATGATACGGAATATTCGCGAAAGTGTTACTAGTATCTCATTTCACACATATTTTGTTTTTGCGTTGATTGTATATTAAAATGTCGATACAATGTAAAGTATTTTCTCTGGCTCTTGTTTTAAATTATTTTGTTCCGTTATTATGCTTGTTGTCATCTGTTGACGTTGAACAAGCAGAATGTGGTTGGTCGGTGTGATATGTGCCCCATCTTCAACTCTCGCCGACCAGTAAAAAACGGCGGGCACTCAGCGCTTCAGTGTGAAAAAAACGCTCAGCGCCTCGTTACGCTCATGGCGTTTAAAAAATGCGGCGCTCCCATTGAAAGCAATTGACCTATGGCTAAGCCACGCCCTCTCCACTCACTCGGACAAACAGTCAACATTCGGTGACGGCGCTATATTTAGTTATGTTGAAGAGGAATGAAAAGGCTGCATGTTTTGCTAAAAAAAAAAAACAAAGTTCCCCAGGTGTTTTGGTAGAAAGTTTTCTAAAATGTTGTGCTTCAATATGAAATTAATGGTTCATGATCAAATTAAATATGTACAGGTCTAAGTTGCATACGTTTCCAGGACAAGCCTTTTTACCATCTTTACCAAGAGTACCTCTCCGTTAGTTTGGTGCTACATTATTTACATGAATCATTCTGCAGAACATTGCTAACATTTGTTATCTTGGTTATTTACAGATACGTTAATGAAGCTAAGTGATAGTGCTGGGCGGTTTGACCAAAAATTTATATCACGTTTTTTTTCAAAATTATGCCGGTTTTCCAATTTATGACAGGGTTTTTTTATCATGCATAATCAGGTGTTCAAAGCATTTTCTACTGGTTGAGAGAGGAATTACTGCAGTAAATTGACTTAGGATGGTGTATTTTACTGTCATTAGTGAATATTGTAGAATAGCGCCCAGTATAACCTAAAATTGTTATTTCTTAACGTTCTTATAACCAGGAAATAACGTTAATACAACATTTATATAACGGGAGAATTGTACGTTCTAATGACGTTTGAATGATGTTCCTATAACCAAGCAAGAACGTTAATACAACGTTTATATAACGGGAGAATTGAACGTTCTTATAACGTTTTGAATAAAGTTCTTATAACCGAGAAATAACGTTAATACAACGTCTAAAAAACTGGACGTTTTGAATGTTCCTAGAACATTCAGAAATAATGTTAACGTTTTTATAACTTAATGGGAATGTTATGAAAACGTTCTTATAACCTAAAATTGTTAGCTGGGGAAGAGGAGAGATTTTGCGATTGCACTGAACACATTTTAAGTGCAGGATTCTCTGAGCGAGCCCAGAGAAAATAGACCTATTCTAACAAGAGCAGCGTGTATCTGAGAGCGCGACACATTATATTCCGCGCGTGAGCAGAGAGATTCGCGCTCACGCATTATATTAGGCCTAATGTACTTCCGCGCTACAATAATGCGCTCTCAACATTTGATAGGAAAATAACGCCATAGTTCTGCAGCATCCATCTTCCCTGTAACGTAACACCAGAGCACTGCTGTTTACCATCGCCTCGCTGTCGCTGCTTAGAAGTGCAACATTGTAAAGGGTCCATCTGAAACAGTGTCGCGCAGCGTAACGTTCGTTCCGAACGTTGTGTAATTAAATAAATCGGTATGGCGGTATATTCAAAATTAATATCATAACAAAAATATACACCGGTTTTCGGTATAAACCGGTATACCGCCCAGCACTACTAAGTGACATGATGTACAACGCAGCTAGAAGCTAACGATAACGTTTTATAATGTTAGGCTAACGTTAGCCTAATGTTACGTTACAGATGTTAAAGATAACGTTCAAATACGTTGTTGACTTACCTTAGAACAGATGTAGACATCTTTGTTTAATTTATCCACGTTTAGTTGGTGTTGTGGTCTACCGCGTAACTTAATCCAGACACTTATCTCGATTGAGATGTGGCTTAATTGGGAAAGGGTAAAAAATGCACACCGTCGCCCAGCCTCTCGGGATACCTAGTGTCGGAGTTGCATGTACTCCATGCACACCATTTGACCATTTTAAACTTAAAATGACAAGAAAAAAATATAAAAACGAATGAAAACTGACTAACTGCAATGCATTTTAATGGACGTGGAAGCAGAGAATGTCTGAGTGTATTGGGAGCTATGCGCACTGTGATTGGCTCATCGTGTTTGTGGGGGTGGCTTAGCTATAGGTCAATTGGAAAAATACGCCAGCTGCGTGAAAAAACGCTTTGGTGGACACACGGCCTAACTGTTTTTGTCCATACTGTGAAAGTCGGGTTTGGAACAGCATTAATGTGAGTAATTTTTTTTTTTTGGGTGAACTATCCATTAATTAAAGAATTTGATGAGTGGACTCAGGTATGACAGTTTTTTGACACAGCTTTGATTGTAGGCCATCCAATCAGATTTTAGAGCCATCTTGATGTGTGAGCTGTGTGTCGTTCCTCTTTTTCTGGCTCAGTTTTAAACCCTATCCCTCTCTATCCTCTCTGGCACTGTTACATCTCATCCAGAGCCATGCGTCAGGTGACAGGTTGGAAAACTTTATCTGAATGTGGTTTGCTATCCCTAGGCAGTTCTCCAGTATCTGTTATTACATTTAAGATATGCTGTTCCTTTTTTATTGGTACATGTTGTTAACTTTAACAAATACATTTCCTTTAAGCTTCTGGAGCTTAAAGGAAATAGCCACCTAAAACCGAAGCCAAACAGGAAATTCTGGTTGGCCTGTAGTGTTATATTTTGTTGGCTCAATACTCCTCTGAGACTCGGGAGCTGTTCTTGGTCACATTCCCAGTGTCTCCAAGGGCTCATTTGCATGTGGACTTGAGACAGACCAAATGCAGATGACAGACCAAGTGGTCAAAGTCGCCTCTGGCAGTCCACAGTCCCCAAAGACCTACAGCTGTTCCGTCATGGCCGAGCGTGATAAATGCACATCTGTTGAGCTGGGTCTAAGTGGAACTAAACAAGTTTACTACTGCACTTCAGCGAGATGAATTTTGAGCACATGACTGAACTGATTTTGGAGCATTCAAAGGCCTAGAATATGAATACAAGCAAATGCAAGGAAATTTTAGATGCTTTTACGGCATATATATTTTGTATAACCATTTGTATCAATAGAGCGCTTGAACATCTGTTTAATCAAGCACTCTTACAACCAATGGTATTGATACAGATGATTATACAAAATATAGTGCCATCTGCAATCTCAGAGGTGTTAGGTTGTGTTTTTCAGTGCTCATTATCAGAATAATTATAAACGATACTACTGGTGGCTAGATGATAATTTTTTTATAGACCACTTCAAATGCAGTGGAAGAGACTGTGGGAAATGAGATTGTGTTGTATTTAGCAGATTTCAGAGGCTTTAGTTGTATAAACAGTGTCAAGTCCCTTCAGCCTCAGCGGGGCAAACACGTCATCATGTGACGCAAGGTTACAGTTTTAATGTGAGTTTGGATCCCCCACATCGTGTTTTCATGGCAGCAGATTAGCAGGGACACCCTGACTGTGAACTTCTGCTTACTGCGTATGTTGGTTCAGCTTTGCTTAGCCATCCCGTAGGGATTCCGTCCAATCCCAACAAAGCATTCCGAGTTCATTCACTTCCTGCCACAGTCCATAGGGCTGTGTTGTTACGTGTTTTGTTGGCCCGGGGGAGGGGAGGCATGGGAAAACGCCATCCCTTATGCACAGGGTGACCTTCAAAAAGCTCTATCACCTCCCTGATAATCTGATCTGATTCAATGACAGAATCACTTTGATTTGTTATTATGTAACATGCTAATGAAACAAATATTACTGATTTTTAGTTATTGGTTAATGCTGAAAGGCAAGGTATTTGACATATTATGTAGGACAGGCTTTTTTCTCTCTTTTGTTTGTTTTTTTTACTATAAGCACTACACCTAGAGACACAGGCAACATTGAAACTAAAAATAAATTGCACACTTCTTACTGAAAGCATGTATCCTAATACTTTTTCTGCAATCTTAGGATCTTTCCCCAAGTGCTTCTTCTGTAAGAAGCTCATTTTCACCCTTACCTGAGTTAAATCTTCAGACAACACCACACAAAATGTACAAAAGTAAAAAATAGATATTCTCTATGCTGTCGCATTTATATTTTACTTTTGCAATAAATATGATATTGTTGTGGGAAATATTGATGGTATGGGAATACCGGTATACCATAAAATAAAAATGAAAAGTTTAACAATATGTAGTTAAATTAAGCATTAAGTGTAGCATTGTCTTCTCCATTTTTCTTTTCTAGGTCCAGACCACATTTACAGTATCATTAGTGTTAGTGGCACTATGAAAGGTAGCAGCAGTGGTTTGCTCTGTTGTTAGTTAACTTGAAGTATAGAATGTGTTATTGAAATATAGAAGGGTATCTTGAACACCTGTCTGAAAGAGCCCAGCTTATTTTTCCAGTTGGTCGGATTGATGCGCAAGGACAATGCCTGAACTTTGGATGTGATTTCAGTGTGCAAGTAGTGATTCTACCAAGAAGCTGCTGGAGCGATTTATTCACTGTCTTGTCACTTCTGACCAACTGAATTGTTTGTGTTTCCCTCACCCGTCAAGTATCACAGCAATGAAGTGTCCAGGTGAAATGAGACATAGGGTCAGGTGGGAGAATAAGAAGTCATTTGACAGAGAAATGGTTCAAGCTTGCTTTCAAGTAACTTGATATGGTGCTCTCCCGTCCCCTGGCACATGATTTTAACATGATTCCAGAAATCTCTGTAGGCTTTTCTTATGACCATTGTTTGTCATGCGCCACTGTGCAGGTCGTAGAGTATCGGCCATTTGATCAAAGTCTGTTTTGAAAATGGTTTCCTCCACTGCTGTCGGAGTGTGATGCATGATGATGTCTTAAAATGCAATAATTTTCTTTCATTAGTCAACGTTTGCTGTTCTTTTAGTTCGATTGTCCAGATGTTTTGGCACTGCAAATGTTTTTTAGTTTTTTTTGTATTTTTATTTTATTTTATTTACACTGAAAACAAAGCACAGTTTCATTTGTTTTGAGCTTGTCTTTTGGTGATGAGTTTTTGAATTCAAGTGATTTTGAACCTAGTATTGCGTTTTCGTTTGACATTTTCATGCTCTTTCTTGGAATTTCAGAGATGACTCAATCTACACTAACAGCAATTACTTTTTTTCACTTTTGTTTTAATCTCAAACAAATTGAGTGCCCCGCTTTGCAGGAATCACCTCCTCAGACAGACCCAATATTGAATTTCCACTAATGTTCCTTATTTTTCTCTTCTTTTTTTCCGCTGTAATGGGGAAAAAATTGCGTTTCCAAGGTCACAGTTAGAATCGCTTTACACTATATTGCATGCTACACCTTCTCTCTGTGGAGTGGCTGTTGTGCTTCATTCCAGATAAATGCAGGTAATAACTGTGATTGATGCTGAACCAATGGATCTCTAGTGCTTTTACAAAAAAGAAAGACCTGCGAAGGGCCAACACAGTGTCACACTAGCGTCTTTTTCTTTTCCGAAACTACAAGAACTGTCAAGGGTCAAGATCTGTGATTAAACAAGCATCTATGCCCCTCCCCCTGACCTGCCCTCTGATCTTCATGACCCCAGCATGATTTGATTTTGGGAGAGGGGAGTGTTGTCTCTGCTCAAAATGTAATACTAATGTATTTCTACTGCACAGTGCACCATATGTACTGTATTCCTTGCGTGTTTAAAGGAATACTCAACACCCCCCCCCCCCCCCCCAAAACAATTTTTTTTTCTCACTTAATCTCTCTTTTTTTTTTACTGACCCTCATGCCATCTCAAATGTATATGACTTCCTTTCTTCAGATTAACTCAAACAACGATGGGTGTGAGTGAGAAAAAAATACTGAAGCTTCTTAAGCGAGAAGTGAAGCGAAAAAACACCGGACCAGCACATCTTGCGCGAGCTTAACAACACATTTACATCACACTTCACATCACAACATGCAGACGTAGTGCAACGCTCTCATGAACTTGTGTATGACAGTTGGCTGGAAATTATTGTTTCTATTTAAAGTTTCAAGTATTAGTATTTTTCTTACACACACCTATCGTTTCACTTAAGAAGAAATTGATTGAGGTCATATGGATTACCGTTGTGTTCACTTTGTGTGGTTTTTGAAGTGTCAAATTTGGGGGTCTAATACCACTTGCATTATATAGTCTCACAGAAATGATTAATCTTTGTGTTCATTTGAAGAAATTAAGTCTAATACTTCCTGGATGGTAAATGATGGGAGCAAGTGATGTCCCGTTACTGTTATCTCAGAAATAAATATTGGGTTATTTTGCACCCATTATTGTGTAAAAAAGACTTTAAGCATACACTTGTAAAGGCCGGGACACACCAAGATGACGGTCGGCAATGTCAGGCCATTTTTGAGCATCGGTCAGCTTAGTTTTTCCGGTGTGTTGTTGGACGCAGTCAGGTTTTTCTGGGCCGATTCAGCATGTTGAATCTTCGTCGGTGAGAGAGAACTCTGATTGGCTGTTCAATTTAGCGAACGAGTTGGTGCACGAGAATAAAAGTGAAAGTGATGAAAGCAATCAAAGAACTCAAGACGGTACAGACAGAAGGCTGTTAAAATTTTACGTCATCTTATCTGCACAAATATTTTCATAAAAACATAAGCCGACTGTAATAAATAAAGTGATCAGTATTATAGATATTCAAAATCGTAAGCAAGTACTGTTTACAGTTTGTATATCTGCAGTCCTAGTTTTGGTTTCTCTTTTTGAATGACGAAAATAGACTCTTATTGATACCTGCTAATATAGACAGATATTTACTTACACGCAGAACCCACATGCTAGTTGTCAATCACCTGTAGTACTTTTGGTGTGTTCAAGTGCAGCTTTTTGGGCGAGACACAGTCAACGAGAGGCAAAAACACAGCCGGCTTTCGTCGCCACTAGTTCTTTGACATCGTCTTGGTGTGTCCCAGGCTTAAGTATGAGTAGTAGATTACAGAGTAGAGTTATGTCCTTATTTGAAGAATGCAGCGTGTGCATCCTATAATTAATTAAAGTAACACTATGTAGTTTTTCAACCTTCATTATATATTTCCAAGACCCTTGTGATGGTACATCGACTTAAAATAAGTTAAATGACACGTCTGCCATAGCCTGACAGTGTCTGTATCGCTTTTACTGGCACTATGTAACTTAGGGTTTCGGGTAGGAACCCGTGCACAAAAAGAATTACAAAATTCGACTGCTTTACAGCATACGTCACTTCCCCCACCACTTCCTCAAATTGTCTGTGGCCATTGCAGACATCCCAAGTCTCCCGGGAGTCTCCCGCATATTGATAGCCTCTCCCTGATGCCCGAAAATTAGTTCAAATCTGCCGGAATCTAGAGCGCGCATGGGAGACAGAACATACTGCGCGCATAACATACATAGCGCGAGCATGGCAGAGAGGGAGAGAGCGAGAGACCTTGCGAGTGTGCCTCACGAAAGCTAGTCAACCCGCCACCCCCCGTCAACAATCCAGTCACCAAGATATACCTCCCTGAAATGACTTCTTGCCGGTTGGGATGTCTGCCATTGTTGATTCCAAAGCCGGTGCTGGATAAACAGCGAGCGTGCGCGTGCTACAGTAGGCTGCGGAAGGCTAAATTATTTACCACAGCGGTAATGGACAATTCCGCTTCCAACCTGTAGGGCGACCGCTGAGGAAAAGTTACTTGGTGTTACTTTAAATCTCAGCCTGTTGCTGTTTAATAACCACAAAAGGTCCCATTGCATTTTTAATTAATTTGATTGTGCAGTCCTAGTAGCATGGCATTCCGAACATAGCCCGAGTTACAGGATCGTCATGTTAAATCCCTGCATCCATTTGTCCTTTTAGAACCAGCATGCAACAGTTTCAGCACTAGTTATCAAAGTGCAATTATAAAATGCTAATTGAGAGTCCCCCTACAGTATTGTGGTTTTCTTCTTGGACAATGTAATCATTGTTTGTGCTCTGGCAGAGTGAAGCAGGAGAGGGTGAAAATGAGGTGAAATGAAATTGCGCTGCAACACCGAGACTTCTGGCAGGGATCGTGGATTTTAGTCTGGCTTTGGGCCTACCTGCATGAACAGGAGCCAAAGACTCCCCCTGCTTTCCTGTGTAGAAGCCACCTGTTTCATACAGCTTTCCAGATTTTAAACCACAAACTCAAGGTCGCTTCAAAGCATCTGGGTGTTACAGTATGGAGTCATTTCCTCAGCAAGATATCTGACCTCTTCTAATGAGACAGCTCTGGGTTCTTTATGATATCTTTGTTAGCAGTCTGCAAATTGAGTCACAGAGTCATCAGATGGTGTGTGTGCCCTCAGAAGGCGCTAATGAGTGGATCTATGTAGTGACATTGTTCTGCTTGGTGCCACTGTATCCGTATCAGTCAGCATCTCTGACTCATGGGCTGTCTGTTCAAAGGCCTGTTCAGTATGGCACCCTGTGTTTAGAGATGCTGTTTCTTTCCCTTCTCATTTACTTGCAACAATCTTCTACTCTTTAAAGTTCGCAGTGTGGATGCTCTTGTGCATATGCTTCTTGCATAAAACATTTGTGTATTTATTAGAGAGGTGCAGTACTACAATTTCAAAATGTACTTCTCTGAATGGTTAATTGACCTCTATGGATTTTTTTTCTTCTGTGCAGCACAAATGATGTTGTTTTGAAGTGTGTTTTTGTCCATTCAATGGGGTCAAATGTTGATAGTGAACGACCCCTTTAAAGAAGCTCTATTATAAACTCTTAGAAGAAAAGGTTCTTTATAGAACCTTGAAGGGTTCCGTCAGGCGCTTCATTTATAGAACATTTAGGGGTTCCAATCATGGGATACTTTTATGGATTTAGATTTAATAGTTTTGTTTTAAGTTATTTTGAATTGCATTTTATTAATTAAACACCTCGTAAACTCACTTTTTCACTTGAACGGTTGTGAATAACAGCTGGTCTCCCATATGGAATATTTTTAGGTGTATCTGGGACATTAAGCCTCCTCCACCTGTATCCCACATTATCCTAGTTGCTAGCCCTAGTTGATGTATTCATTCCAGAGCATGCTGCCATCTGAATAAATGCTTTGCTCTTTTCGATGGATTTAATCAGCCCTAAGTAGGAAGCTGCCAACATTAGCACAGTTGGAGTGCTTTCTGAAGCCTTTCTCATCTCTTCCAACAGTTTTGATATATTTCACGCTAAAAAAACTAAATCAAGCATAATTTCCACAGCCTGCTGCGATGATGGTTCGGGTAACTTCCAGACACCCTACTTAGTGCAGACAATTCTGAATAAGACGGTTTGCATGCTAACGGGTTCCTAGGGGTGTGCAAACACGCTCATCCTCCATGTGACACGTTCCTGTTATCTATCACACAAACATATGGCTGTCCATGTTTATGAAAAAAAAAAAGTCTTATAAAACATTTGCCTGTAGAATAAAATGGAATTATTTTAGTTTTAGTTGATTCCCCTTATTTTAACAACTAAAAAATTCTTTGAAAAAAAATTAAAAACAAAAATAATAGTGAAAATATTTTTTCCCATTCCTTTCAGATTACCTGTCCCAAGGTGTTGATCTGTCAGGTATTGATGTCATAGAAAATGACCTGCTGTTCATCAGTCGAGCTCGTCTGGAGGTGGAGAACCAAGCCAAACGATTACTGGAACAGGGCATGGAAATTCAGGTAAAAATGCCACAATGTCTATGAGAAACAAAGTACAAAATGTGCCAATACTTAACTGGAGTTTTTTTCAAGACACTGAAAATGCAATGTAGTTTAAGGGAAAAGTACTTTAATTTATGAGTAGTTTGTCACTTGGCAGGCAGCAATTTCAAAAATTTCCAACACCAAAAACCAGCAAAAAAGTACAAGCAATGCTGAAAATCCACTTAGGATAAATGAATGGAATTGAGTTTATGTGGAGTCTACATTTGCATTCATGTATTTGCACTTAAAATTGATGTGATGTCTAGCCTAACATTTCAACAGGATGAAACAAGTGCCAGTATTCTTTCTATCTCTCTATACCTCTCCCTCAGCATGTTTCTCTGTCACACACGATGTGCTCACACACAGCAGATGGGCCGCACTGGCCTTTTTCCCCCTGTCTACGGACACACAGCCATCAAACTAAACTGTCCACTCACATTTCAGAAATTCATCTGCCACACGGAGCCATCTCAGGGGCTGAAAGATGCAGAATATGTCTGTTTTTCAATAAATTGCCATTTTGAAATTGCCTCCACAAATAACCTACAGGATATGTTGCATATCATTATACAAGCGCAGCTGTCACAGTCCTTTGTTTTGCTGATTGCTTCTCTAAATTGTTCTTTCCTTTTGATTGACAGTTTAATTTTTCAGCATGCTTTTTGGAGCAAATCAATGCAAGGCTCTATTTGGAGATGACAGGACTGTTCAAATACAGACTACAAGGTCAATAATTTATTGCTTTATGCATCTCTCATGGGCAATCAGATGTCTTTGAAAGCATGAGTTTTCAAGGATTTTGGGTGAAGTTGTGGATATGAACAGCCCATATCTGATGAGAGGTCCAGTCAGGAGAGTGTCATCTAGGCTCTGTTTGTTCCTGCATCTTTAATGGTTTCCATTGCCGGCCACTTGCTAAAATAAGCCTCACAATGCCTGCCTTGTATTCTTTTCTCTTTCTTATTTTTTAGCTCCAGGGTTTGATGGTGTGATGGTCATTCAGCCCCATATAACTCAAGGTTATTGGCTGCAGACAACATAATGGCATTGACCACTGCGTGATCTCTTTACATTTAGATATTGTGTAATGGTGTCTATCTTTCAAAACCTAGTGCACTGCCTCGCTTGCTAGACCCTTTTTGGGGACATCATAGATGCCAGTGATCCTGAAACATGCTGTTTAGGTATTTTTTAAACACAGTCTCAGCATAATTATTTAATTTAATATCATGTTTTTTTTCCATTTAAACTTAGATTCAGCGCAAATGAGCTACTTCAGAAGTCATCAGACTAGGTGGAAACAGATTTAGCTCTTGTTCACTTCAATTAAATGCGCATGGCTATTCCTATCACAGTTCTCAGTACCATGCGTCTCTAAGATAATTCTCTCTCTGCGGTCTCCCTACAACTTTTCGAATTCTTGGCCTATTAGCATCTCATTATAAAACCAGGCGATGCAAGAGCCCCCTGACCTCTGTTCATGTATTTGTTGTTCTGGATCTTATCATGTAGTTCACTGCACTCCTCCATGGCCAGTCCTGCATCAGTATATTTAGAATTGTGTGGGTTACATAAGCCGCTATTCCTGAGCTCATGTGGAGAGATGTCCTCTTCATTTCACTCTTTTCTTCTAAACAAAAAAGATTAACTTGGACCTTCTTATGTCTTTAAAGGAATTTTCTGGGTTTAATGCAAGTTAAGCTGTACCAACAGCATCTATCTATCTATATATCTATCTATCTATCATCTTATCCCTCAGTTTGTAAGAACAATCATTTTTACAATAATGCACAATAAAGTGTACATTTATGGGGCAAGATATTTGTGCTGCACAAGTTAAATAAAAAAAAATTTCTCAAGTATAAAGTTATCAATTTAACTGAGATGACATTAGTTTAATGGTTAAAAATTGCATAACGATACTTTTGAAACGGTGCGCATTTTAACATTTACTTCCATACAATGTTAATGAAATAAACATCAACAATGAAATAAAAAATATTGACTTCCACATATTTTTCAAATTAACTTGTATTGATCCCGGAACATTCCTTTTAGCACACAAGACAATTTCATTAGCGTTGCAAGAAGTCCTGTGCTTAAAGACAACATAAAACAATGCATTTGATTTATATAATATGACGTATTTTCAAGTGAAACAATATTCATTTATAAAAAAAAAAATACTGCAAAGCTGGACATGATTTTGTCCATTATGATTTAATGGGATCGAGCCTGACATGATTTTTGGGATCAAGTTGGCAATGATGAGTAATATCGTTTTATATTTTTTAATCACAAGTTTCATGTCAAAACGATTTGATGAAAAGAAGAAATATGAAAACATAATCTAATTAAGTCTTAAAGCTGCAGGAAATGTTCAACATTTTCTTTCAAAAATTATAGGATTGGAAGGATTCATTTGTTATTAACAATTGCTTTTTGGTGCATAGTGACATATTACATAGTGTATTTTTCTCCTCTAAATTCATTAAAATTGTACAGAAGAGTGGCACTTTATATCAGTGCATTCCTGTTTTGAAAGCATCAGCTGTCTGATACGCTGCCATACTGTCAGAAGGGCACTTGAAAAGAGAGTGCATTTGAAGGTCAAAATTAGACATTGACATGCAGAGAGGGAGAACAAAAAGTGTAGCCTTTATCTGCACATTAATTTCGGATGGGATGAGAGAAGAGGAGGACTGTTAAATTTTTTATCCACCATTCAAGTCTTTTTTTTATTTCTCTGCTCATACATTTATATCAGCTGCTTAAGAGGGGTGTTTTCACACAGAAGGTCGCAAGAGGTCACATTCTCATGTTTTTCTTTCCTTTTCCTTTGTATTGTGTAGATGAGGGGATGAGGGTTTTGGAAGTGGATTCTTATTACCGCGGTGAAGGTCTTTACTTACTCGGCAAGCATTGGTTGGAGGTCATTGAGGTGTGTGTGTGTGTGTGGTCCTGACTGGAGATTCATACTAGGGTCTCAAAGGGCTCAAAATTCACCGTGTGAAGTCGCACAAGTGTGTATACAGACCAGGGGCGTCGCTAGGCCCTTTTTAGGGGGGCTTCAGCCCCCCTAGACTTCTGCCTAGCCCCCCTAAAAACTAAAAATGTGTGATTAATGTAGGCTACACAAATTCGTGTTCGCTTCAGTCTTGTTATAATCAGATTCAGCGTGTTCTTCATCTTCAATCCGCAGCGGCGCCGAGCAGAGAGCACGTCAGAAACAGAGGACAGGGTGTGTGTGTGTGTGTGTTCATCTGAGCCTCATTGGTCTGTCACTGCTCGTCAATGTCAGACTATTTGAGATGACCAATCAAATCAAAGTCTTTATGCAAGGGCTTTATGTTCACAGACGCTGCTGAGCGCGAATTTTAACAGTGCGACTCGACGCGTACGGTCAAGTGGGAGATAAGATGTAAGTAGCTAAATTTAAGTAGCTAACATTTTTTTAGGTCATAAATGTTAAACGAATGACAAAAAATAATCTGGCAAACTAATATAGTTTTGTCTGTTTTCGCCATTTTGAACTGAAAATAGGCCTATGTAACGTGTAATGTAGGCTAATAATTAGTTTACTGTCATTGTGAGGGGACAAGAAACATTAAAGCCGTTTTCATCATGTTAGGCACAAGATTAATAATGAATGTGTACATATTGAGAATATAATACAAACTGTAGCCTTTAGTAAATTAAAAAAGCTCAGCTTTAGGAGAAGAGAAAGGGATGAAGAGACTGAGAAAAAAAGAAAGAGTGATGGAGATGAGGAGAGGGCAGGTATTGGCAAATAATCTACTGCCCACTGACATGGTTTTAAAGCGATTTCTTATCCTTTTTTTGTCTTAAAAACGTCTTGAAATGCACATATCAGAGAAATAAAAAATTTGAACCCCCTACCAACCTCAAATGTAGGACCTCTTTGATTATAAAGCCCAGTCTACGGCCCTGTATTAGGCATAAGATCAATAATGAATGTGTAGCCTACATATTGTGAATGCAAACTATCAGTTGACCCTATGTTTACTTTCTTCACTGACAGACAAAAATGAAAAGCCTATATCAGTCAAAGCTCAGCTTTAGGAGGGGAAGAGACAGAGAAAAAGAGTGTGATGCTGATGAGGAGAGAAAATAATCAGCTGCCCACTGACATGGTTTTAAAGCTGTTATCCAATTTTTTTGGCCTTCAAAACATCTTAAAATGCACATATGTAGATCAGAGAAATCAAAATTTTCTCGGGGAAACCCCGAACCCCAATATATACCCTGCCTCACATTTGGGACCACAGTGATTATAAAACCCTGCCTTTGCATGGTAATGAAATTAATAGTGAGCATTAGATCCTAAACTAAAGTGTTAACTTTTTTTATTATTTAAAAAAAAAATCATACCCTCATTGGGGGCTTAGCCCCCCTAAAATGAAAATCCTAGTGACGCCCCTGATACAGACACACATATGCAACTGACTACTCTCGCCATGGCTCCTGTCTTCCTGACCCAGAAAAGCAGAGTACTCATGGGGCCAGTGTCCTGTTTCACATGCTTGTAGGGGAATGGACATTAATGCAGCCTTCTCGCTTACAGAAGAGGAGAAATGACAATCTCTCCATCCACAATAAAGTGACCCAAAACTGTCTTGGATTGCAAAAAATTAAGCCAATTGTCATTTATTTAAAAAAAAGAGAGCATAAACACACTTTGCAATCTGAACATTCCACAAAATATTTTACAATAAGTTCCATTTGTTAACATTTTACTAATTATTTAAATCAAAAATTGTCTGTTGATTTTATTTAATGGACCTGAGCTAACATGAAATAACAATGAAAAATTGAATTTTTATTAAAAGGGTCCTTCGTTGCTGGCAAAATTGGCTTTAAAAAAAAAACTTGTCTGCCTATACAGTAGAAAGTTTTTTTTTTTTTTTCAGTGCTACCTGACCAGAGAAAACTTGTCTTCCCTTTTGCCAAATAGGTAGGAAAACTTCAACACCCATAATGCACTGGGCATGTTGCCATCCAAGGCAACTCCCACCAGTCTGCTATGGATACGCTTATCAGAGTTAAATACCACCTTTCTTTAGTAGGAAATACGCTATACAAAAAAATCGGATCTGAGCAATAAATCTGAATTTATTGACCAGCAAGTTCTTATGAAATCATGTGATCAGCTCCATGTATTACCAAAACAGAGTAATAAAACCTGGAAAAAACGGACCCACTGCAGACATAAATAGTGAAATCACAAGAGTGTGGCTCCTCCACATAATAGATTAGGCACTAGATGTATTGGAAGGGTGTTGATGGTAGAATCAATGACAGTAGGGAACGAATGAGTCTAGCTTTTAACTGAGTCACCTCTGCTTTGACAGACAGATGTGCTTCTTGCCCTATTGAGAGTAAATGTGCATTACATAAGCTGACCAGCAGAACATTGATCATGCACCCTTTAAACAATACGTCACCTTTGTCCATTTCAAGAGGTCACTTGGACAAGGAGTGCATGAGATTGTTGTCTCGCATAGAGAGCTGGGTTTTGTTCTGTTGATGTGTGGTGCAGATATACAGTCCACATTGCCACAATCAATTGGGTCATATTGTTTTTCAATAGTCATTTTACTAAACATTTAAATTAGTCCAGATATACTGTTGTTGTTTTTCCCCTTGGATGTTTGTCAGGAATGTTTGTTTCTGCTTTTGCTTTGTGGTTGTACATTCTTAAAAATAATGGTTCTTTATTGGCATCTATGGTTCCATGAAGAATCTTTAACATCAGTGGAACCTTTGCATTGCACAAAATGTTCTTTAAAGTGGAAAACAGTTTTTTAGATTATTAAAATGTTCTTTACACTTAGAAAAAGATGGTTCTTTTACAAACCTTTTACTGAAAATTTCTTTGGTTCTTCTATTGCATTGCTGTGATTGGCGTCATTTGGATTGAAATGACTTTCCGGTAACATTTAAGGTCTCATTTGTTTACAAAAAGGTCTCATTTGATAAGATTAGTTAATGCATGAACTAATGATAAGAAATACATATTTACAGTACATATTAACCTCCATTGATGTTAGTTAGTAATAAAATGTTTGTGATAGTTTACAGTGCATTAACAAATGTTAATAGATACAACTTTTGACTTTAAAAATTGATTTAGAAAATGTTGAGATTGTTGAGAACTAAGACTAAATGCTATAGAAGTATTCTTCAATGTTAGTATGTGTTAACTAAATAACGTTAACAAATGAAACCTTATTGTAAAGTGTTACCGATTTTCCTTTCTCTGCATCTGTCCATTTTGCCCATTCTCTTTAGTTTTGTCCAGTGTCATAGTGGGATGTGATTTTTGTCATCCGCAGCCTAATAGAGCCATGTACCTCCGGCATATAATCGAATTTTCTCTCGCTTGCTGCTGAAAAGACGAAACAAAAATATGTTATCCGCCTTGGGCCAAACAAATACTGACAAGAATGTTAACTGAAAACGATTCAATGCTTCTTTTCTTTCGCTGCTATACCACATAATAATTTGACTTCATTCTATGTAAATAAATGCCTTTCACTCATGCATGATTATTTATAGGCAATCTCCTGCAATTGCTAATGCCCAATCCCTGTCACTAATGATTTGATAACAGCATTTTTTTTATTGTTTCTTCAGGGCTGAACTTGATGCATGACTCAAACTGTGCTCAAGAGGGTATTAATCATTTAGAAATGTTTTATTAGGACACGGCTTAGCTTGTCACTGCATTGTTACTGCGAATGGCAGGACTCAAAGCACATTTGGTATTTGTAAGTGTCTTAGTGAACATGTGTGGCTTCATTTGAGCTCTTTTGACTACATTTTGCACACTGACATTCAAAACATGGTTCAAAGTGTGTGTGTGTGTGTGTGTGTGTGTGTGTTCGTTCTTAAATGGTCTGATCTGTCTAATATTGCAAGAAGCTTTGTATTGCGTGACAGATTGGATTTTTTCAGTCTCTACAAGTTGCATGTGTGCGTGAATAAAATAAATGGGTTTTAATTTACTCAAATCATGTGCAAAAGAGTTCTGCAACAACCACTCACTCCCATTAATCATTGTGAATGATGCAATCGAGTCGTTCACCCTACATTCTTAAAATAATTGTATAGCTAAATATTTAGCAATTAATAAAAAAAAAACTTTAACTAAATAGTTTATATAGTACTATCATTTTTTTATTTGATTTGTTATTTGCAGTGATTCATTGGATGGGTCGTTCAATCCTTCATGAAATAATTTACCCAGGGAGTAGAAAGTATCCAGTCTTGTACCTTTTTTTAAATAGTTTATAGAGTTAGTTGATTTGGTTCATGGTGTTATGCTTCATGAATTTAATGCCTATGGAGAAAACGAATGGAGAAAATGCCAAGGTATCGAAAAAAAGTGGATGTCATTGTTGCACACTATTCAAATCTTTAATCGTTTCACTTGGTCCAATGAGCTCAATTGTGCTGGTCACTGAAAAGGTTATGCAGTCACTCTCCTGATATTCACGGTTCATCCATTTTTTGAGTCATGTGTTTGAGTAACCTTTACATCAAAAGCAATGTCTCTCGGGAGTTTAAACTGCTAAGGAGTGAAAACATTGCCTTTTTTCCTGAATCTTTGTGTCTCCCTTTTCTTTTGCCTTCTCACTCACTTCAAACATTACATCTCTGTCACTATCTCACATTCTTTCTCTGTCTGCTCTCTAAAGACCATCTTGGAGATGGAAAATAGATGGATTGCTCAGATAGCTGACAAGGACTCAGCAGGTGTGGCCTGTTCTGCCAATATGGCTGCCTTTGTTCTGTCAGTGGAAAGAAAGCAAAAGGCTTGTTTAGAGTGATCATAAAATATTTACAGTATGTTTACCGTAAGTGATATACTGGACAAGACTTATGTGAGCTGAATCTCACTGTTAAATAAAAAAACCTCAAAGTCAGCATGGAATGAAAATTCAACATAAAATAGAACAATTCATCCGTGCATATGTTTTATTTTATTTTATAATTTGACCTAGTAATGTTTGATAAAAATGTCATAACTGGATCTTCTGGTGAAAACGACAGACTTCTCTCTTGTTCTCTCTATGCTGTACTACTTTTGTGTCATTTTGTGTGCTTAAACTCTGCCCCTGCAAGCTCACATTCGAGAGCCACGCCCACATCTCAACATCCAATCAACAACCGATGCATAGAACTAAGTCTCCACCCTTCCATTTCATCGCGACTGATGCTTAGGAGACCAGAAGGCCAACTTGCTAAGCCAGCTAAGACCTAAGCTAAGAAAACACTTTCAACTGGATTAAGCTCTGTTTTTCAGCAGGGTTGTGTATGTTATTTTGAAAGAGCACTGGTACACTGTTACAGATCAGAGACCTGTTAGCGACTGGCTCCCATGTGTGCCGATTAGCACTCCTCGTTCTCGCACGTTGACTTCTCTCTCCCATTACCCATCAGGCACCCACCTGACAAATTACTGTTACCATGGAGACCATATGCACATGCTTTTTAACATCCCTTCTCTCTGATGTCCATTCTTCACAATTAAAAAGTCACACAAAGGTTAAAAGCGCAAAGATAAAGCAATTTATTTATAGTTGAGTGTCATTAAGAAAGGTTTTTGATTACTAGTACCAGCGATGCGCAGGCGTTATAAAAAACAAAGACGAGGATGTGAAAAAAGAGCAGAATTTTTTAACTTTTATGATACGAGCCCACATGTTTTGCTTGTGTGTTTGTCACTGTAATAGTTCTAACACATCACTGTCTTTCCACTGACACCTTTCACAGAATCGTGATGAATGTTGCTCTGGAGTGACTTTAAAGTCACATGAATTTTTGTGCATATGACTGTTCAGACTGCGGTCGCATTGAAAAACATCTGACCTGTATCAGATTTAGGACCACATATAGAAGTGGCCCGAATCGAAATTGAAAAGATCAGATTCCATGTGGTTTGTGCCGTTCACACGGTCATGGCAAAAGCAGTCACATATGAGCAAAAAAAATGTATTCGGGCCAAATTATATATTAGTTGATCTAACCACGATTAAACATGCATCTTAAGTTTATGGTTAGTTCATTTCCTTTTAATGTCAATCCAAATCAAAGTTTCTTTATCGCTGAAAATCTTCTCTCTCATTAGCAATGCTGAGCACACCTTGTCTTTCACCTTTCTCCTTTCCATAATCATCAGTTTTCTCCCAAATTGAGTTCATCTCTTCCTTGCCTGGTGTTGCGCTGACATTTGCCAAGTGCGTCTTAAAAGGCTTTAATCGGTCTTTGCCGTGTTTGTTTTTGGGTTGCCATGGAAACACGGCACATTAAATGTCTAAGTGATCCATCATCTTTTCACTTTTTCCTCACACTTAAAATCTCACTTTCGCCCTCTCTCTGTTCACCAGTGCTCTCGCATGGCCATGACACTTCACGAAGTGTGAGCAAATGAACTCCGCATGTTCCAATGGCGCTAGCGTCGGCCATGTTTGCTGTTCATTCTGGAGTGGGAATGACTAGGCCAAAAGGAAAATAAATTGTCCCTCTATTATCCATATAATGCATGAAATTCTCATATGTACTGGGTAATTTTTTTGCTACGCAGCACAACTTTTAAAAAAGCTTTTAGTGAAAACAACAGCACAAGCATCAGAAAGTATTGGAAATTATTTGATGAAAAATTCTATAATATTTTGCACTGTTGTTTCACTCTAAAACATTGTATCTTGCTTGATAAAAGTGCTTGGTGTTCACACTTGTAGTTGGGTTTGTTTGGTCCGGCCCAAAAATAAACATTTAGCCCTGGTCCTCTGCGTTCACATCAGCATTTTAACACCGAACCTAAAGGCATAGGGATATGTTCACAACCTGATTGGTCGGCTTTTATTACGTATATTTCATAATGGAACTTTGGAACCAAAACAATGCTGTGTTCTGGGCTAAATGCGCTCGTTGTATGTGTGTAGCCTACATATGATGGAGCGGACAACTAGTGAAGAGCTTATAAAATGTTTAAAGGAGTCAAAACAAAACGGCAACATCGCGACTATGACGAGTAAAAAAGCAGGTTTGCTTGAGCATTCGTCAGTTTTAGGGTCACATCTAGTGACATCATGTCCCGTTTTTGGTTTCGGATGGCAGCGTTCACATTTATTCAAATGAATCGCACTAACGGAGCAATCGCACCAGGGTCTGTTTTAATCCAACCAAACCTGTCAAGTGTGAACAGCCTAAGTCAGTTACACTTTAGCTTTATTATTTGATTATTCCCACATTTCTTGCCATTTGTAAAAACAAATCTCTAATTGACAGTCAACTTGATTTAAATTTTTGTTTACATCTTGTTATAATACTCACTGATGTTGTCACTTCCTTGAGGAACCTTCCTTAAAATTGCCACATTTTCATCTAATATGATTTTTGTTTTTATGTGTATATATAACATTTAATCCAATATTAAAATGCAAATGAATCATCCAGCATAGTAGAAATGACCTGGGCACTGTATGTGCTCAAAAATGGCATCTACTTATCAGCTATTGGTTCCTTTGACAAATATCTGGATTGAGTCTTCCATATGGTGACAAAACAAACACAGCCAGAAGCTAATGACCCTGATGTGGTGACCAGGTGTTTTTATGAAAGGAAGCAATTGGCTGGAAATGACAGTGTTGTTTTTCTCGTAAGGCGCTGCATCCCTACATGATGGGCAAACTCTCACTGTATTCCTCTTGAGGTGACATACTTGATATAGTTGCCAGTTCCCTCTTTGGGTTGTGTATTTTTTTTTCTTTGAATTCTCTACTATCTACTTCAGGTAGATGTCCTTTTCTAGAGAAACCACAATCAAGCCCCCACACACCGTGTGTAATCGAGGTGATACCATCATTGTGGCATAGTTATTACAGGCCCGGGTAGGAAACATGTTGGAGGTGGGTATAACTGTGATAGTGGCCCAAAGATGATCTACCATATCCACTCCTTAGCATCCCACCCCATCTTGTTTAACTTGCTCAAACCATTTTCTTCCACTTGGTTAAACACTGATACATCAGCTAGTTTTTACTCCTATTACGACTGCCATCAAAAAGAAAATACAGCAAGCACCAAGATGTTTTCACATGCATTTTGTCTCCTACGTTTCCCTGGAGAAACACGCCTGAATCTCAAGATGGCAGAAATAACATTGGCACATCTTAAACCTCCTTGTACATATGATCTGTAGGATTCAGATACAGTGATGTGTTCGCCAAGCATGCCACCTGTTTGTTTTTTTGCAATTATGTAAGAATCTCTTGAATCTGCAATGTTGTATATAGATGAGCATGCTACGTCTTGCTGTGAAGATGGCCAGACCTTTTCTGACCTTCAATATTTGTGAGGGGTTATCTGATATAAACATATTCATTCCATTGTGAAATGTAATTCTCCCTAGAAACAAATCAAAAAAGAGTGCTACACCCTACACGTTCATGCGATCTCTTGGACAGAATGAATTTCTGAGACTGACAGGGAACCAACTGAACACGCTGTATACGGTTTCCCACACTTTGCAACAATAGCCTACAACATGCAAGCCAATCTAATCAACATAGAAGCGGGGTGTAAATTTAGTTACATTTCACTTTCCCATACATGTCTAGCTGTCTATTTTTCCACTAAAAAAATGGTCTCTTCTAGAGTTTAAGATTAAAAGCATCAGACCAAATATGTTTTTCTCCAACTTGCTGGTTAAGAAGCGATCGTTGGCCACCTGTTCCATCTAAGTGTTATTTCTGGGAACAAAAGCGTAGTGCTTGCCTGGATGCAAGTAATGTGAAAACACCTCATTCACGGCAGTTGGCAGCTAACCATCCTGGGTCACCGGCTTGCACTGAGCTGATCAAATCCATCTCCACAGTGACTGTGCATGTCCCTGCTAAACCATTATCCTTCCGCAGTTCAGGGTAAATGAGGGCTAACGCATTACATGCTGTGAGTGAACCTGCTGCAAGCAATTAGGTCTCTCTCAATCCTCTGTTTTCCTTGGTCTGTGATTCACATCTGTTCCTTGACAACTACACTCAACTGTTGCATAAGTAACAACACATCATTTATGTTGCTGGACAACAGCCAGTTTTGGCTTGGTTTGTGAATGTTTCAACTACGGCTGAGCAGTATAGATAAACAATTATACCTCTGTAGTTTTAGAAAATACAACAATAGATGTTAATAAATGTCTGTAATTACTGCATGTATTTTTACTAAACATTTTAATATATGAAAATGCCACAAATCGATTGCAGTTTAAGGGCCAAGTTTACTAAACAGGCAAATTAGCACGAGAGGGCAATTATAAAGCAATCTACTTATGCTTTTTTTGGCCAGTAAATGATGGCGCAAATACCAGTAAATTGATGAGCGCAAACCCTGCATGATTCATTCAAATACTCTCCTCTCATAAATTTTGCATCTGAAAGGGGAACTCCTACATATGCAATAAGGTCAGCCACAAAAATAACCCTGTCCATGCCTTTTCAGCACTAATTTTACACTGCGTGTCTTTAGTGAATCCTGACAGTAAATTTTTTACGCCGAAAGAGGTTTTGTGCTGGAGCAAGCTGTTAGTAAATCTGGCCCTAAATCAGACTGTATTAAAACATGTTTTTCTTAACGCTCTTATACTCACACAAGCTATCGTCGTGTGAAGTGTCTTAAAATGTGCTTTGTGACCCTGTAGCAATAAAACTGAAATAAACACTAATGCATTGCAAATGTTTCTGAGGACAGTTTTTTTCCCTTCAGTCTTACTTCCTAAGATCTTAAGTAGCTACAAAAACAATGCAGCCACCAGTGTATCAGAAATCGAAACGGCCCCTCACTGACACCTGTAATGAGGTCACAAGGGATTGCGCTTTCTTCTTATACTAAGCATATTCAGAGACTCGCTTGGGTTTTCAGTGTTGCAGTGCGTAAGACCTAGGTGTTTCAATCTAATTAGCTCTTTAAAAAACTATGTTTTGTCTTTAAACATACATTTTGTTCTTCATCCCAATCTTTTTGCATCTGTTTAGAGTATTAGAGTCAAGCCTCTTAAAGATTTCAAGCACAATGCTGGAAGGGGAGGAAACTCAGAGCAGCCCTGGCCTCAGTTTTAGCCTTCAAGTGGGTTTGAAGAGAGAGTGAAGGAAGAAATGTGAATCATTTGTCTGATTAGAGCTTGAAACCACTGATTGCCGCCAAGTACTTAGCCACCACTGATGGCTATATCCCACCACTCTGGCCTATTACTCTCAATCTGTGCACCACTAGTCAAGCACGTAGAGAAAAAAAGGGTAGATTTACTGGATTATCACTTCCTCTTGTCTGCCTTTTGTATTTTGTTTTGTGTTAAGCACATCAGTTGAATTTATATCCATTCACCTGCGGTTTCTCGTGTTCTGTTTGGGAAGGCGACTGGGCCTGATCATCTTTGATCCACTGGGATTAGATTGAAGTTGGACGGGGTCTTGACTTGGTTGTAATGCTTGGCGCTTTCATCCTGGGAGATTAAATTAAAGGCAGGATCAGAGATCGGGACTGTCTACTGGAAGCTGCTTTGAATGCAGCATTGGAGAGCTTTCTGTTTTGTACTTTAAACGTTAATGTCCTGTAGTCACAGCTTAGCTGACACAGTTGAGTTTGAAGAATTTGAATTTGACCTACTTTTCTTACATGTGCTCTGGTGGTGTTGAGCGTAATGACGTCAATCGGTTGCTCTCGCGGCAAGTGATGCACACAGTCTATGATCCTCTCATGTGGAGACAACTAGTCTCAGGTGTAAATTTGACTTGGACCTGGAGATATGAATGTAAAGATTTTAGGAGGTCAGGCATATTTTAAAGCATTTTGATTTATTTGTGCCAGTGACCCACTTCCCACATCAACCTAAGACACCTTGTTCAAAACCACTGAACACATAAACCAAAAAAATAAATATTCAGGTGAAACAAAATATTCCCTTAGTCATGTGAAATGGAATTTTATCATGTAAACTGGTATTGGAAAATTTTATTATGCTTCGAAAGATTATGAAAAAAATTCTTCAGAATAATGATATTGAAAACAAATTAAACCTTATATGTAAAACTCATATTGCATATTGTAGCTATGTAAATTTTCTTCTTTGTTAGAGCAACCTTTGATGTTGTTGTTTTTTTATTATTGTTTATCTCACAGAATCCATCTCAGGTGGGGACGGCCCTACAAGTGTTTTATAACCTTGGCAATCTGAGAGAGACCATAAGAAGTGTGGTGGATGGATACAGGACCTCTGTGCAGGAGAACGTTGTTAATGCGCTGGACATTAAAGTCCTCACTCAACCTGCCAACACCAGAGGTTTGTTTGTTTAGTGCATTTGTTGCATCTGTGTTTTAGAGTGCTTGATGATTTTGCATTGTTTTAGTGTGTGCATCTTGTGTCTGCTATATTTAGGAGCCCCTGGCAGAGCCGTCATGCCCACTCCAGGGAATACGGCTGCGTTTCGAGCTGCTCTGTGGACGAATTTAGAGAAACTAATGGACCAGATTTGTGCCGCGTGTGGTCAGGTATCAAACTTACACAGATGTTACTATTATGAAACACTGTTATTGTCATTAGGCAAAACACCAGTAGTTCACATATGTCCCTATCCATTTTGTTTGGTGTTCACTTGTAAAGGCATTAAATATTAAGCTCTGAAATCAACTTTTGGGAAAAAATATGCAAATTAACTTAAAACTTTGTATTAAATACAAAGTGCATGATATTAAAATCTTGTTTATAGAAATTCTGAAGGCATATCACACTGTGCTTATTTTTGTTTTGTTCCCCATTATATATATTTAAAGCTGTAAGACTGAAAGAACTGGAAGATAGCGCAACTCTCTGAGAGAACAAAGCAAATTAACATTTGAATTTCTCTCTTGTGCACCATTCGAGACGCAAGTCTCATCTAAGCAATCCTAATCTACATTTTTTACCCTTGACCCCCCATTCTCCCCCCACTCCTTCTCCCTCATGCTGAGATCACCTGAAATTCACCCAAGAATCTACATAGTTTAATGTGAACAATTATCATACAGTATCACACATGTTTGATATCATTTGAAATGTCTCAGTGCGACTGGTACAAAGGTCTCATTCTCAAAGATGTAAACCAAAATGTAATAAGGCATTTAAGAGTTTAGAAATAATTCACATACATAGGAGGGTGTGTCTTCCAGGCAAATGGCCTCATGTTCTCAGAAGGTGTAAACTCAATCAAATTCCCATTGTTAGCAAATGGTTCCATGTAAATCAGCTTCTGCCCCCAGTAAGTCTGGTATGGTGATTAATGTGAATTCCCACTGTGAACTCATGTTTACATTTGAAATTAGGTCTGTCTATCTATATAATGAAATTCAACTAGAGCTCGGTGCGTTTTCTGTTACCAGATTAGCCCGTGATGCGAAGTGCACCAAAACACTTTGCATTATGTATCTTATAATTATAATGTCAAGGTATTGCATCTTATCTCTTTATTTCAGAGCATTTGGTGTTTGTATCTATTATCCTTGAACTGATTATGCAATTGGCGTGATACATTTACTTGACCTAATAAATTGTAAACATTTGAATTTATTCTAATTGACTCGGATATTATTTTCAGTAATTAAAGAGTTAAAAAAGATAATCAAATATTCGTTCACTTTTAATGATGCCCAGATATCATTAAAACCTCTTTCATTTTTGGAGTCAGATGAAATAACGAGTTGATGCATTTCACCTTCACCCGCTGATCGGAAAAACCTCCTTTGGGCCGATCCAGCCGGGCCTTACAAAGCTAGCGTGTCAAGATTAGGTGACGCTTGAAAGGGGTAATTGAATATATTGTCTAAAGTTTCTACTATGTTCCTGAACAGGTGCAGCACCTGCAGAAGGTTCTAACCAAAAAGAGAGACCCAGTGACTCATGTGTGCTTTATTGATGAGATCATCAAGGTGAGACGGATGATTTAATTTCATACCTACATTTTGCTTTATTTATTTTTGCTGGAATAGGTGTGGAATTAAATTTCAGCAGTTTGTGGAGTTATATGTATTGATATTGTGTGTATCCCATATGTGAAGAGTTTGTCCTTGATATGTAGTGATTTATTACAAAGGATTTTTGTGTGTGTTGCCCTTGCCTCTGGCTGACCTGCCTTCATAGCCCCTGCTGGTTCACTTGCTGCTGGCACATTAGCAGTAAATGACATCCTAATTGGTGTCTGCAGGTGGCTGGCCCCTCTGTGACAAGGTTATCTACCCCACACGCATACACACTCATGCACACACATATATCCACCACACATTTTCAGCCAGACAGTGATGGGACAATTTTTATCTACATTCTCCATTTGGTTCTGGGTGACTTTGTGAACTAGTGTGTGTTGGCACACGCTGAGTGACAAGAACAGTGTTTGCAAAGGCATATGCAACGCGTTTCCCCTTTGGTATCCCCGACATCCATGGCTCTCCATTCCTTCAGTTGCGAATTTGGCTAATTACAGCCGGTAATTGAGGTGCTATTTTCCGCTAAATGAAGGGCTAAACTGTGAGATCAGAGCAGTAAGATTTCACAGATGGATTTCAAAGAGAGCATATAATGCAGTGAATTAGAACTGGCCTCTAGCGATGCATTTCCTTAAATCATAACCAGCAAAGCATATATGCGTCATAGACTTCAGAATATCTGATGCAGAATTGTTACATGGGCTGTATTTAGAACGGCACACTAGGGCTTGTAGTACTCGAGTCCGGAGACCGTTTTTCTATGGTCTTGGACTTGTCTCGGACTCGCTGGTATTCGGACTTGTCTCGGTCTCGGCCACTGTTCTTGCCAAATATGGCTTTTGGTCTCGACCAAGTCCAGGTGTCTTTATTATGTTCCTAGTAAGCACACATAAAAGCTGTTTATTTGCGCGCCGTTTATTTGCTCTGGTGTGAGCCGCGATTGCGCCAGAACCAGCCAGTCGTCGAGATAATTCAGCACACGTACTCCCCGGCGTCTCAGGGGAGAAAGCGCCGCTTCCATGCACTTCGTAAATGTACGGGGTGTTAGGGACACACCGAATGGCAGAACTGTGTATTGATAAACCTGGCCCTCAAAGGCGAATCTCAAGAACGGCCTGTGATGGGGGTCTATCTAGATGTGAAAGTATGTGTCTTTCAGATCCACAGTGAAACACTGCTATTATGAGATAGCACCATATGTCATCATACTGTTTTCTTTAGATTTGAAGATTATATATTATATGATATCAAGGGGAATGTCTATACTTAAAAATCCTGGGTGTTGTGACACTGTTTTTGCTTTTAGATCAACAAATAATAACCCAAAATGATTGTCTTCAGTGTTTCCCCTAGGATTTTTTTTTCAGGGGGGGGGGGGGGGGGGACTGCTAGTGTTGCGGAGCGGGCGTGTTACGGATACGTGGTGTATTTGTTTTTTATTATTAATTGAAATCATGTACTATGAATCATTAAACTTATACAACATTTTTTTTTAATATATATATATATGGAAAAAAAATTCACACTAATTCTGTGTTGTGTTTTTTCTGGTAATAAAATGAAGACATAAAACACAAATTTTAGCATTTATCATCAATTTTAATCATATGAAATTAAATAAACTTTTTGTCAAATAACTGGCTGCACAATGAGCTTTAGCCTAACTGTTCAAATTAAAACATGGATTATTCCTTAAAAATTTCAGTTTTGATGATAATTTATTTGGATTAGTGTTAGTGTATTATTACATTGGGATATATCTAAATTCTAATGTACAACAGTAATATATTTCTGTCAAGTTAAACCGAACTTTTATTTTGACGGGTTGCCGTGAAGACCTTTTGAGGTTCTGTGTGTTTGTCATGATGATAGTTTTTCTCAAATGAAGCGGTGAAATGATCACGAAGTGACTTTCAGAGTGGATCTAGAGCCTGGAGAGGAAGTTCATGCATTTGTGTCTTCATATAGGCCAAATAACAGCGCAAGCGTCACACGTGCTTCAGTGTGTGTGTGGTAAATTAAACTGCGCGTCGGGGCACCATTCATTCACACAGAACATGCAGGATTCGTATTTAAATAGTCTTTGTGTTTTAATATTCACACACACTAGTCTACATCGCGATTTGATTTCAAGTGTACTGAACTGCTTTCTATTTTTTCCTCAAATTTACAAATTCCGTGAAATTCCGCGTTTTACACTAAATTCCTTTTTTATGACTGTATTTCGTCAGCATTTTAGGGGGGGGCGGGGGGTCGTTTTGCGGGGGCGGGCCGCCCCCCCAAAACAATGGTAGGGGAAACACTGGTCTTGATAATGTCATGCATAAGACTTTTTTTTTTTTTTCCTGTCCTGGACTCGGATTTAGATTTATAAAAGCATTAATGCTGTTTTGTTAATATGATCATGACTGAAGGGGTTTAGCTTTGATTATATGATTATTTTCACTATGTACACAATACATGGAATACTGCACTGCTCCGCATGAAGCAAATCAACCATAATTTTAAACTTCTTTTTCTTTACGTACCATCTGGCTAAACTGACAAAGTTTGATTACAATAATGTAATTTCATGATAACTGCATACCACTAGCTCATTTAAATAATTTTTTCGATTATTTAGCATACTACAACATAGCATACTACTACATACTAATGCTTTCCATTGCATACAGTATTTGCCAAAGAATGCTAAGTTCCATTTTAAACATAGCATTTCTTTGTGTGTGTGTTTTTGAGAAAGAGAAAAGGTCTGTCTCCAATCATACAGTCGCTTTTGCTCTCTTACTCTGTTGGTATTCCTCCCGTTTTCACTCAGTAAACAGTTTCAGGGGAGATGAGTTGAGCGGCTTCTAATCACCTCTTGGAAATCGAGATATTCGGTCAGAAGATTGAGGTCTGCAGGAATGGGGGGGTGGGGGGGTGGGCAGGTGGAGGTGTTTCCATGGCAACACCTTCTCCTGTTCTCCCATAGACCTCCCTTTTTTTTTTTCCTTATTGGAAAAAACAGAAAGGAAAGAGGAAAAAAAGTTTGATTTCAGAGTGTGGGTAGTAATGCCCAATTTGACCACTTCTTTCATATTAGTGTAAGAAAAAATTGCATCCGTCTTTCAAGGGTGATGAAGATAATAAAGGTAAAATAGTGCTACATCATAAGTGTTGATTTAAAACGATGTAATATGTGTTGATATAAAAGTTCAATGACTCGGGGGCACCTTGAAATTCAGACCACCCAGAATGACTGACAGGGTGTCTTTGGGTGCTCAAAGAGCCATCAGCTGTAGATGAAAGAGACTCCCGGCATTTAAAAGGCCCCATGAAAGGTTTTGCAGGGCGGGCACTTCTCTTGGAGCCTCACAAGGCTGTAAAAAGCCCTACAGCGCCTCTGAACCTTCAGTTTAACAGGGTGCATGCAAGAGATGAACTGCATATGAGGTTTAGGAAAACATACAGGAACTTTGTGCACAATAAAGCTGCTGTCAGATTCCCTAGAGATTGGAAAAGGTGGGTGAATGCCATGTTTTTTTGTTTTCTTTCTCTGCCTCCGCTTCAAAAAGCTGTTTTCAAACTCCCACAATCTCACACCTATATTTGTGGCTAAAACACCCCCCACACACACGCACCCATCGGAAAGCAAAACCTGCAAACCGCTACATTTAACAGTTACACAAGTAAGACAGACCTTCCCGTTGAATTCCCAGCTGCTTTTATGTAGCAAACAAGCCTTCTGGTTCCCTGGCATAAGTTAATCTCCACCGATGGCCCTCTTGTTCACTTCAGGTATCATTAATGTGAAATACAACTCTACAACAGAAAAGAAAATAGCAATTGCCTGAAGTAGTGGAGCAAATATGAAACTCGCTTGTATTTTACTAGAGCAAAAAAGAAAGAAAAGCCTAGATTGGTAGTATTTCATTGATGATAGCACAGAAATCATGCCACTCTGTGTGCCACAACCAATGGAAAATGTAATAATACATTTAGAATACATAATTTATGAAGAAATGTGTAAAGTTTATATTTATAGTCACATTAATGTAAGAATCTTAGTGTGTTATTTTATTTTAGCCTTATTTTTGATGATGCCACACTGTCATCACTGACATATTTGGCATGGACGCTACAAGTTTTTTTTTTTTTTATGTGCAAAACCTGATGATTCATGATTTCATAATACAAGGACATCTTGTAAACTTTAATGGACCTTTTGTACAATGTTCACATGCTCAGTGTCTACATTTCTTTTAAACTTTACATCAAACATTTTTTAATATTCCATTTTTTTTTTTACTTGCTGTTAATTCTAGATTTTAATTAAATCACAGATTGTCATTGTGAACCCACTGTATAATACTTAATCTTTTCCAACTTTGAAGTCTTGTTCTTTGGAGAATTCTCATATTTGTAGCTGCAGAAATTGTGTGAATCATAAGACAGAGTCATTTATATCACTGTAAAGTCAGTGCAAACCCCTTTAGGCTGATGTACAGTGAGTCAGCGCAGACATTCAGAGCATTTTGATACGCACAGGTGATACGCACTCCAGCCTCTCTATACACACACACACATATATATTAAGCAAGCGGGTAGATTAGCACATGCAGCACATGTCCATCAGCATTAGACCATATTTGTGTTGTCATGATTCCCAAATGATTATAGACTTCCCTATTTACACACATGGCTCAGACAGTCATTATTCTGTCAGTGATTTGCTAATGCCAGTGTTGTCTGAGTGATAGCATAGTCTAGGGTTCATATTCTACTCTTTGTTTATATATATGTTTTTTTTACCCTGTTCACTTCTATTGTCAACCCAAATTTCTTACACCAAAATGATTGTAATTTGGTTTCATGTCACAATTTTCCACCCTTTCTCCAAATACTACAACTTTTAAGACTACTGTATGTAAATAATCTGTTATAGCCTAATCCCTTTGCATGTGAAATGAGTAAGAAGAAAATGTGCTTAATTAATGGTTTTTATTGAGGGTTAAATGTGACCTGGATATTGGAGTCACTAAAGACAATCATATCAGCTTTGTTTGCATAGTGTGTTAATGTGTTTGTTTTTATGTGTGTCAAAGGCCATTGTGGTAAAGTTCATCTCTGGCTGCTGTTTGTAATGCGTTTTCTCTATCTCTATTTCTCTCAGGATGGGCAGCCTGACATCTTGCACACCTTCTGGAGTTCAGTCACTCAGACGCTCTCTGAGGAGCTACAGAAAGCCACAGCTGGTGAGTTTCAGTCTGAGGTTTTTGTTTAAGATGATGCCCTGCCATGCATCTCAAAAGCTCATTCTGTGTGTGAGTGTGTTACACAAGCTCCCCTCCTGCGCCTCGTCTCTCTCTTCTCCTCCGCTCTTGCTTTCTTTTCATCACATTGCAGTCGGATTCAAACTCTATTACCCACGTACACACTTCTGGTGTTGCTTTTGAGAAGACTGACTGTTAACCCTTTCCTCTTCTTACTGAGCTTGTAAGCCATCTCAGATATTGTTCATCCGCAGCCTTTACACGATCATCTCGAGCCTGGAGGGCTTCTTAGAGAAGCGTTTACATTTCCGTAGTCTCTGATGATTCTTCAAGCTCAGACGCAGCCAATGAGAGAGTCCAGCATAAAGCAAATAAAAAATGATCTTTCCATTTATCTCAGGCTGTTATCGTCACTAAGGAGCAGGATGAATCAAGGCAGGTGTTTGGTTACAAGGGAATATGGAGGAAAATAATGACCTTCAAAGTTCAAACGTGAGATTCATTTGACTCCACAGATGCGTAACCAAAACAGACTTTTCTCTTTACTCAACATCTCAGTGTTCGCAAATAAATTACAGCATTATTTGCTGAGTTGGGGAGTAAACAACTAAAAGTTGTGACTCTTAATTTTACAATAATACTAATTTTTAATAAACTGCAGAAGGATAGTATGTCATATGATGATTCTTTAGATAAGTAGATAAGTGCTGTGTGCTTAAAATTAGCCTGTAACTGGGGAAGCTACCATTTCAAAGTCACTTCTTCCACCAAGTGAGATTTTCTTGAGACTTTTGTATTGTGTATCAATTGATGGATTTCTAGGCTGGTAACAATGCATTTTACAGACAAATTTTATCCATAGCTACTTGTAAGTTCATGCGTTCCCTTGGAATCAAACCAATGACCTTGCTGTTGTTAATGTCATGCTCTGGTAACCAAAAGGTTATTGTTTCAAACCCCAGAAGGGACATTTCATGCGCTATAACCATTGCTCTCTTGATTTAGGCACTTAATTCTAGGTTTCTCCAGAGAAAATGTTTTCTGGATGAATGAGTCTGGCAAATGAATAAATTTAAATGTCATTACTAACTTCATTGATGACATCTACATTATTTTGGTGGCACTATTACAACAGAAAACCATTCTTGATACCACAGAATCGACTCATTAATGGAGCACATGGCTTATGATTGCAACCAGTGTCTATCTTAATTAAAGTGCTAAACATCTTGGACAGCACGTCCACCCTGCAGAGACACAGTAATTTAGACCGTGGCCTTGATGGTGCAGGCCTATTGATCCCTGCCTGTGTTATCACGACCTAAAGATGCTTTGTGCTTCACTCCCGCTGATCAATAGAAAGCAAATAGGAGCCTTTGCATCGCTTTCATTATCCAAATGCTTCTGCATTACTCCTTCTTATAAGCCTTTATCAAGCCTGATTTGAAACCTCTCAATCAAACTTGCTTTTATATTCTCAGAACCCTAGGTGGCTTACTTTCATACATCTATAAGGGAACTTTGCCAAAATACTCTCAAAAATGGAGAATGTTCAAGGTGAAGATGCTCTCAAAAAAACTATTATGGCTCCAAGTGGCCATCAGAAAACATTTTAGCTCTCGGGTCGACTGTTATAGACTCTGTCTTGAGACATCACTCCTCCACAAGCCTTCAAAGAAGATCTGTTTATAAATGATTTATCGCTCTCTCTTTGTCCTAAAATACGTTTTGTGACTACTGACAGCTCCCTGTCTCTTCCCAGAAATCTTTCCTGAACTGTTTGCCTTTCAAAGAGGATGTCAAAGGATGAAGCCAGTATTCCTCTCAATACTTACTGTGAGCTTTGTCTTCCTCATTGCTTGAACCCTGGGGACCCATGAATTATTTTGCTAACCGTCATAGTGCTGGTTTAGGGTCAGTTCTACTGTTTTTATTATTAATGTTATTTTTCTTTTTCATTTCATTATTGTATCACAACATGAAAGGCAAAATCTGGACCTTGACTAAAACTTGTTCAATTTTTCACCATTTCACCACTGACATTTGTTTGTTGTTGTTTTTCATGCACCTCATCACCTTCCCTGAGGAAATATTTTCTTGACAGTCAATGGTTGTGTTTGTACACTGCTCTATGGCAGTTTTATGTAGTGAGGAAATTTAAGCTTCACTGCCAGCAATAAGTCAGAAACGTAGCATCAGCTGAACATGGTTACAGCTCATAGTCAGTACTCCATCAGTAGAGCAGAACTATCGTGGCTCGCCTTTGTTTGGGTGACAGTGAAACAAAGATGGAAACCGTTTAAAATTCTTGCGCCTCTGCTCAATTATGCATTCATCAAATCAATCTGCATAGGAAACAATCTGCATAATATCCGTAATGAGCATTTAATCACCTGTAAAGTTGGGTTATTACAATATTAATGAATAAGTATTTTAATACAATTCCTTCTGTTTGACTCTCCATGCGTTCTCTTTATTTGCCGTTATTTTTGTTGGAGTGGTTGGCGATTAGGGAATTGTGGTTTTTCAGGTCACTGAGTCGCTAAGAGAGGATTTGTAGTTTTAAATCATTCTAGATAGGTGTATTGTTCATATGGTATTCACAAAAATGACTAGCCTATTTAAAGTCAACCCTACGAGAGAGCTCAATGTGCTGCAACCTAAAGAAGACTCATGCAAATAGAAAAAAACGCATGCAAATAGAAAAAAACGCATGCAAATAAAAAAAACACCCGCAAATTAAGAAAACATCATCAGTTTCACAACACACGTGCTCCAAATACAGAAACGCGCTGCAAGTAACACAAGACCACAACGGAAATGTTTTCGGGGAACCAAATAAGTGACGCACCCGGCTGGGACGTGCTTATTGCTCGTGAGCATCCTTATGCCCTACTCCCTTCGAAAGGCAGACGGCAGAGCTCTTCAAGTGGGACTTTGAAGTGAGCTTGGCACTAGTGTGCCATTATGTAGCCGTTTGGAACGCACTTGATGAAGGGAGCAATGAAAGACAACGTAATTTCTAACGTAAATATTTTCACCTGGGATGTTCCCATGACAACGCAGCACATTGTCCATCAGCTGAATAGCTGTTCTGACGACAGAAATATAATGCTGTTAACATAACGGTTGCAAATAAATTTATTTTTTTATTTTTACTTTACAAAAAAAATGTTAAAATATGCGTTTTATATCCGTTATATCTGTGTGTCAGTGTCTCAACTTTAAACCTTTGGACCCTACATTACCTAACATTTCTTATGAAATGTTTCTTTATGAAAATTTAAACATAACATGAAACAATTTGTACAGTGTAACTGATGTATAGATTAATATCTTGCCTTCATGTTCTTCTTTATCTTTTTTATTTATTTATTTATTTATTTTTGTTTTCAGCTCATTGCTCTTTTCTCATTTGTATTCTGATGACATTGAACATTTTAATACATTTTGTATATTGTATACAAGTTGTATGTCATAAATTTAATCTGTGTTTTGCGGAAAAAAGTTAAAAGAAATAAAATAAAGTAGAATTTTGAGCTGTAAGCAAAGAGTATAGAAGTACTATAAAAAGTATAATATTATAATATTATTTTTATATATACAATATATTACAATATTATTTTAATATTATAGTTTATTTATAAAAAATATAGGCTTTCACTTCTTGTCAATAAACGTTCTTTGCTGTAAGCACGTCTATGAGCACGTCCCAGCCGGGTCCGTCACTTATTTGGTTCCCCGGAAACATTTCCGTTGTGGTCTGTGTTACTTGCAGCGCGTTTCTGTATTTGGTTGTGTTGTGAGTATTTGGAGACCGTGTGTTGTGAAACTGATGAAGATCAAGATTTGGTGGTGTTTTTTTCTATTTGCATGCGTTTTTTTCTATTTGCATGCGTCTTCTTTAGGTTTCCGCACGTTGAGCTCTCTCGGCCACCGTACAACCCTGACTATGGTTAGTTTCCTTTTAAACAAAAGTTGCAATCACAATTCAATTAATGCTATTGTTGTAGTAATGCAGTCTTCTAAATATGGCTGTTTAATTAGTCGGTTAGTCGCAAAATAAAAGTCACGGACAGATTGTAAACTCAGCTGGTCCATGTGGTAATTACAGTATGTTGGCCAGGAAAGCCAAACATTCATCTATCATTCATCGACTTAACTATGGCTTATCATTTGAAACTTGTAAGTAATAGCGTAACGTTTACCACTTTACTTGCTCTAACAATAACCTGGATAAATGTGCATTATTATTGTCATATATCCAAGTGTTTATGCGGACTAACCCGGAGACGCCGGCGCGATCACTTAAATTTGATTTCTGATAACAGTGGAAAGAACTTAAAATACAAATATAAATTTTGGTCATACAGATAAACGCGTAAGACAACATTCAAAACTGTTAAGGGTCTACTTTTATTTTATAGCAACAATTTGTGCTTTTGTTTGTGCATTTTTTGCAATTTGTAAAAATTAAGGAAAGAAACAGGATGTGCTTTCTGCAGTCCTGGGTAATGTCTACTTTTAAATGAACCAATTCAAATCGAAAACAACTATTCTCTGATAATGGAATATGTATGAAACATGCATTTTTCTCTATGGGCACATCCACTATACTGCAGAGATGACGAGTCTGTATCGTCAACTGCATCTTTGCACCGATTCAAAAATCCCTAGTTTATTAAAAAAAATATAACGATGTTCAAATAGTCTCCGTTCTGTTTGTTTTCCCCGACACATTTGTATTACTTTTGCCGGAGCGCTGCGGAAAGCTTTATGCGTGTGCTTAAGCGCTTGATCTATATTTTAAAGGCTCAATATTATGGTTTGATGTTTCTCTGTATTATAGAACAATGTTACAGATAATGTTCTTTCTCAACCCTGAAACTCAAACCATTTTCCAATGCCACCCTTCAGTATATATGTAAGTAATTAAATTAATATTATAAGCGTGCGATTAAGTCGAATTCTGGCTTAAAATAACGACTACCAGTTGACTCGAAAAAGTCGGGGACAGCACTGTTCTAAAATCTAGCCAATATTGGGACAAAAGACACAACACATGAATTTATCCAAGTGTCCAAGTCGGGGACAGCACTGTTCTAAAATCTAGCCAATATTGGGACAAAAGACACAACACATGAATTTATCCAAGTGTCCATCTTCGCTATTTAAACGCATCCCCCTCTCTATTTATTTTTCATTTGTTCACAGCATCAACCTTCCTGAAGCAGGCTCTGGAAGGAGAGTATCCCAAACTCTTGAGGCTTTATAATGAGCTGTGGAAGCGGCTGCAGCAGTACAGCGCCAGCATACAGGGGGCGCTAGCGAGCAGTGGTGCGGGTCTAGATGTGGAACTGCCAGCATCACAGCATGAGACTGACGATATGTTCACCCGGACCAAACCAGACTATGAGTGAGTACATGTACACTAACTCTCTAACATTTTTTTTTAATAAGTCTTCTGTAATTACTTAACGATTTAATCAGGTTTAGTCCCATACAGCAATGTTCCATGATACATAATAGTTTCTACCAAAATACAGTAGCTGCTACAATGTTTTTTTATGAAAGTGGTTGCCAATACGAAGTTACTAGAGTTTTATTGTAGTTACAACAGTAACTGTTATGAATATGGTATTTTTGTAGAAACTATTATTTCCATGAAACATTTTTTTCAAGGGGAATCTATAGTAATGCTTTGTTTTTAGTACAAAATTGCAGCTATCAATTGCTGAAATGAAACATGCTGACTGATTTAACATTTTGGGATGTTAAATGCAAGCAGTCAAACAGAAATGCCACGATTTCTCATCATAAAAACGAGAAGTTTATTATCTACACAAGCTATCATCTTCCTAATCATTCCTGGTGGCGCAACAAAGATTCTGCCTACCCGCAAAGTGCTCTCAAAACTGCTCTCATTAATCACACAGCGTTTCTGCCTTTCACCTGGATAGAGAGATGCATTAGAAAGCAAAGAAGCTCTTCTACTCTCAGGCACATTGTCAAATAATCTCCTAGAATGCATCAACGTTTCTGCCACTGCTCTGATCAAACACCCAGATCCCATAATCACGATTGTCCCCTAAACGGCCCACGTTTTACGCACAGTTGATCCTATCGCATAATACAGCTCAGAAAATCTTGTCAAGATGCATGACATAGCTGACAACCAGCAATTAAAGCCAAGATTATTACAGCATCTTGTCAAAAACTAGCAAATGTCAGGGTTATGTGGGGGGTAAACGGTTTTCTTTGTATTTTATTTAGCAGAAAATCAGTAGATCTATATTTGGCTCACATAAAAGACCTTCTTTGTGGTAGAGTTCTGTGCACTGCTGAAAGTTCAACACTGAACAGCATTCGCTGAGTTAAGTTTAGAGAGAAACGAAATTGATGCTATTGTTATGGAGAAATCTATCATGTGTTCATTTGCTGAGCTCTTTTTGTCCTGTCTTTAAAAGTCAGGTTCAGCTGTTTTTTAGTTTCTGACATTAATGATGCTGATTTTCTCAGCCTGTTTACAAACGCTTACATTTTTTGCTTTTAAGCATTTTGATGAAAAAAAGGAAGCGTGCATAATTTATGATAATGAATGACTTTTAACCATCTATTTCACATTATTTGTCCAGTTTTTTTGTAATTATTATTTTAATGGCGATTCTTATTACTGTAATATAGTATATTGTACTGTATTGCAGTAAAAATACTAACTAAAATGTTTTTTTATTTAAATCAGAATAAATGCCAGAAAACTAATACTATCAGGATATATACAGTAAATGCAAATCATTACTTTTTTTATTTTATAGTGATGAGAATTAGATTTTTTGCATTATGATAATGAAAATTTTATAATCAAATAATATTCTAAAATATGCTTAATTTTCAGACCTTACAATATATTGAAAGGTCTGAAACTTTTAATGAAAATGGTAGCCATTGGGGAAACTGTATTACTACAGTCATATCTCAGTTATGCTTTTTATCAACAATTGGTCAAACAAAAGAATGATTATTTGAAATTAAGAAGCTGTAAGCCAGGAGAAGTAATTTATTACAATGCCAAAATCAAATGCTTGAGGCTTTTGATCCCTACTGAGATGAGAAGTGTAAGTAGGCTACGGTTTCATTAAGTGCCATTTGCTACTTTTGATTTAGTCTAATTTGTAATTATCTCTACGGGCAGGCCTCTGATTAAATTTACAGATTTAGGTCAGTGAAATTTTATACATACACACTGTGTATGTATCACATCATACATGTCACGTATTTATCAAAATAACATCATGTACTCAGAGTAAAGTGATAATAGTTTGATGACAGGAACATTGGAGATGACCTCAAGGTACAGCAACTGCCAGAAAACACTTTGTCTTTACACATGTTGGCATTTACTTGTTATACTCTTTGTAAAGCAAATTAATAACTGTTTTGATGGGGTTTGTTTCCAGTCCAGAGAAGGATCTGAAGGATTCTCTTCAGCCATATGAAGCAGCATACCTGTCCAAGTCTCTGTCCCGACTCTTTGACCCCATCAACCTTGTTTTCCCTCAAGGGGGCCGAAACCCACCCTCTAATGATGAACTGGACAGCATCATAAAAACAATAGCCAGGTACACCTCCAAAATACATTATAACTCTTTCAATATACTACCTTCTAAGATCTAATTTTCGCCAAATGTTAAAGGGTAAGTTAGCTGATTTTCAACCAGCTTTGTATTGTTACAATGTCAGTAGTATATGTGAATTTCAACGAAACTGTTTGTCAGCGAAAGTCCAATATTTAAAAAAATTATAAATCTACAGACCGAGCTTCGGCATTTTTGTATTTCCACCCACAGACAGTCAGATCGACTGAGAAGGGTGCCAAAATCAAAAGTGCATTATGGGTGTTGACGTTTTTTGGCAAAAGGGAATGCCATAGCCCTTTTTCTGTTTTCTCTAGTCATGTAGCACTGATTATTTAATTTTTTTAAATTGCATTTCGCCTGCATAGACAGCCTAGTTTTATTAAAAGCCCATCTTGCCAGTGGTGAATTACCTCTTTTAAGGAAGCATTTCATGTATTCTTGATAAGGAAGGCAATCCTAATACTAAAAAGCCTTAATTTAATCCATTTAATACTAAAAAGCATTGATATAATAAACAGTCTAATCTATTTACAGATGGACAAATAATGGGCTGGAGAATTTATGATGATTAAATTAGACTACTGATACTGTTTGTATTGACTGTAATTGGTTGACAGTTGATCCTGTGTGTTGTTTTTGCACGTTAGTGAGCTGAATGTTGCATCAGTGGATTCCGGCTTGACGATCGCAGTGGCCAAGAACGCAGCCAAGACGGTGCAGCTCTTCTGCGTCAAGTCAGAGCAGCTGGTAAGAGACACACAGGGATAATGAGCTAAGTGGAGCGGGAGGCTGTCTGCTCTCATGCCCCTCAACCCTGCCAGGGAGGTGACGTACACGGTTGGCGAATGGGCTCATTATGAAAGCTGGGGAAGGTTGGGGCTCATCTCTACAAGCGTCAGAGAAACAGTGCACCTGCTGAGAGCCGTGACCTGGACAAGAGGCAGGGAGGATCCCAACCTGCCAAGTTAGAGGTGCTAGTTGCTTTGGTCTATAAGTCAGGCCAAGGTGAGAATACAGAGTGAGATTGCGTCAGAATGCAATGTCGGTAGTTGCTCAACTAACAAATAAATACCAGTAATTGGATGAAAAATCTGTATGCAACACAATGTTCATGCTATTAGTTTACTAAATGTACTCCTCTGTTGTTATTTTGTGGGCATTGAAGTGGTCAGGGTGGATTGAGTCTCCATCTCAATGTAAATAGTGACCTGTTTCCCAATGATCATCCACAATGAGTTACATGAAGAAAACCGGCGTAACAAACTTTTCAATGAGATCCTTAATCAATAAATCAGTAGATTTATCTGGTTCGAGTTAGCTGAATAACTGATCTAGATTTCGGAGAATTAATCCTTTAAATCCTTAATCATCAATTTGTCCTGTTCTCCAAAGATCCTGTGGCTGACTTCAGAGATAAGACAAAAAAATCATTTAAAGGCAACATGAAATCTTAATTTGTCCTATTTACGTTCTTGAGGAAAAAAAACATTTCATGGTAATGTAAAACCTTGATATCAACATTTGATACAATTATAAAATGGTAATTTCCAAGCCTGGAGAAAAGTCATGGAAATAACTGTAGCAATCATAATTGTCTTGTTGTACTTGGATCAAAATTTTTCATAATTTAAAACAGGGGTAGTCAACCTGCCAGTAATTTTCAGTGATCCTGAACCTTGGTTAGGTGGTTCAGGCGTGTTTGATTTAGGAGGAGATTTCTCCATGAGCAGATTGGAAATGATTTCATTGCCTATAATGTCTCTATCGGGTAATTCAATTTTTTATCCTCATCCAGTAATCATGAACACCTGAAAAAACGTCATGGATATACACCTGTAACTTTCTGGTCTTTTAAATAACTTTTTTGTATAATCATGCCTGACCCTACATTATTTCTTGCTGAATATTGTATTTCACTCCGAACATAATGAAAGTTCAATGTGTTTTGATTACTGATTTATGTTGTCGGACTTTTCATTTGTATGTTTGATTCCTTTAATTTTACTCTCAGCTGTTTAAACTGCCTCTCGGCTTTAGAGAAAAGACTCGACTAACTCATGTAGGTCTACCTCCATTCACTGTGAGCCGGAGGTGTGATTGATTGTGCCTGGCCAGGGAGGGTGTGATTGAATTAGTCCAGTGTCTGTCCTCGAATCACTGGCCTACTGACTCAATCTGTCTTATGTCAGCAAGCAGATGAATAACGAGAGTTTGGTTCTGTTCTTTCTTTCAGTACAGATGTGTGGGATGAGCCATCAGAACCCTGTGAACTCAATTCAGGGTCAGTTCACAGCCAAACCTTGACCTCTCCTTGGACTATCTTCAGGAAATTATATCATAGTAGCATATTGCATAAATCTCTTAAGCAGGCCTCACAATCTTGGGAACAAGAAGATCTCCAAGACACAGATGGTTTCTTTTTTATCAAACCCAGCTTAACACAGGGAGAAAACAGACTCCTCGGTTAATGGATGGATATTAATGAAGACAAAGGGAAGGGCTGTATCTCTGACCTCTCATATCCTTCCTGCTGTGATAATAAAACAGGACTTAAACCATCTCTGATACACAGATTTACTCAGAGTGCACTTGCAGGGAGAATAATTTCTGAAACGTGGCTAAAATTGCTGCCCAATCTGTCGTATGGATGGCTTTGAGAGTGATTTCTTTCATCACAGAAGCTGAAGCCAGTGTCCTGATGATGCACATTGTCATTGTCCAATCAGATTAATTGCAATTGCAATTAACAGCAATTAATGCTAGTTTTCTTCAGTAGCTATGCTGAGAAATACTGTAGAGTTTTACTTAAACTATCGAAGAGTGTTTGTTTGTAACTTAACTAAAAAATATATTTTTAGCTCAAATGTACTTAGTGTAGCCTACTATTGTTTCAAAAATGGATCTTGGATGTAGTTTGACTACTTTAGGTTATCTTAAAATGGCTTGTAACTTGGCAAGCTACAGTTTGAAAGAAGTTTCCTGTAATCTGGTTTAGCTATAGGGGAAATGTCTTCGGGCAGACGGGTTGCATAGCAGTTAATCTCAGAATGGTTCATTTATTGAACTTCAGATATGCACCGGGGGCTTTGCTTTATTTAACATCAGGTGTGAAGGAGCAACCCCCCTAGAATCATGACTAGTGTTACTGCGTCTCCTCACCTGCCACGGGAAACGTTAATTAACAGTTGCCTTTTCATTTTTAGACCGTTGCCATGGTACCCACGCTGCCACCATCCTATGTGGCTTTTCCTCGCAGACGATGTGTGATATTTTTTTTTCTCCCCAATTTTATTTCCCCAGCCCCCAACCTTTGATGAGAGGAGGCTGTGTTGCTTTTTTACGATTTTGACTTTGAGTTGTTTTGTCTGTAGCGGCTGTTTGTTTATGTCAGGAGGCAGCAATGCAGGACGAATATGTGTTTGTGTGCGGTGGTCCACTCGTGACTAAGGCAACCCTCTGCTTGTTAGTTCCTGTGGTGTGGCACTAAGCAATGGCAAATCCTTCTTCTTTTTCCCCTCCCTGTTGCTCGCCCTCCAACCCACAATGCCACCTGCTTTTGCTGTCTGAGCTCCATGGTGACGCCCGTGTCTCAGCATGCTGACCGCTGTGCCACCACTGAGCAAAGCGCTTCTGACCTCAGATGAACACTGGGACATCTGGGGAAATTAGTGGTAGCCTGCGGTCACCTCGCTTTTGAAGTTGACTCTTTGATTATTTACTCAAGTCTTTGGCTGTGATACTTATTATTGTTTAATCCCTCTATTTTCTCCCTTTCTTCTCACTTCCTTCTGTCTTTCTCTCAGCTGTGTACGCAGGGGGACGCCAGTCAGGTGATCGGACCCCTGACCGAAGGCCAGAGGAGAAACATTAACGTGGTGAACTCTCTTTTCCGCCTGCAGCAAGCTGTGGCTAAAGTAAGTCTCATATTCAAGACACTATAGTTATTATAGGTTTAGTTCACTCTGCAATGTCGGATTTTTTTCATTTATTTACCCTTGTGTTGTTCCAAACCCATACCTATGACTTTCTTTCTTACATTAAACAATCTGATGATGATTTAAAAGACTGTCTTCTGTACTATTTGATATGCAATCAAAGGGAATGGGGTAGGGTGCTCAAGCTGCAAAAATCAGTAAAAGTACCATACTACAAAAAAAAATCAGTAGAAGTACTACAAAAGTATTCAGACTTGTGTGCTAAATTCCTACATATTTGAATATACATGGCTCCAATAACATTTGACAGCCGTGGTAAATAGGAAAATCAAAAATGTCCTCAGACAAAGCTGATATAGCTTTCATAACACTTGACATATAGTCCATAAGACCTAAGAACTATTTATGTGGTACCTATTCGATTTCATTGTATTGTAAAAAAAAAAAAAAAAAAAAAACAACCTCTCTGGACATTCTCCACATCTCTTTTTGTGCTTTTAGTTCTAATGGCATGTGGTGATTTAATAGATGTTGCCATTATGTGCTTCCCAAAGCTGTGTTTTATGAACAGATGCTCATAAGAACTCAATCAGCAAAATGCATGAAATCACTACTAGAAAACTGTAGTGGGTATTCAAATATTAGACCGTTTGAAGTTATTATAGAGACCTGCAGTATTATAAAACTCCTCTATGTGCAGGACACCTGTCTATAAAGAACATATGGCTGCAGTGCCTTTACTCAGTCTTTCCTCATGAGAGAGTCTTGGGAAAACTGCAGACTCATCACTAGTCATATCTGTACAATATGAGTGGTGATATTTCACAAGTGGCTTTTTAAGCACCAGATGATGTAGTTCCCGGTCTGCCTCATTAAAAAAACATGATAGCAGAAGCTTTTTCTTGCCTGTGATTAATAAGGTAATAAAAAGAGATTACTCTATGATTAAATATTTAAACTGGAGGTGATCAAAGTTTTGCTTGTGAAAAGTGAGGCCGCTTGTTTCAGTGGGATTATTTGTTTTAGGGCCTGAACTGTGAGTAAGGACAGGAATTATGGTTTAAGGGCTCTAAACGTTGGATGATTTCTGACTTTGAGTTGTTTTCAGGTTATATCTGGACTGGGCACCTTTCCTCCAGCAGCAGAGCAATCGCTCACAGCATCTTTACAGGTAAAGCAAAAACTGCAAGATCCCATTTACACCTAGTATTAACATCACAATGATCATGAAGCATATTCATAGTTAATATAGCTTCTAGATTAAATAACAATGCATTCTACTTGAAACATCACATTTGTGGTTGCATTCAAATTCAAGGATATGTGCTTTTTTGCTATATGAGCGTGCAGTGATAAGTTGATAGTAAATTATATATAGTCACCAAATAAAAGACGAAATACAATCAAGACCAGTCACTGGAGATGCATGTTAATAATAGGGTGTAAACGACGCCTAACTGCATTTGGTCTCATCAATATCTTTTTATACATGTGTTTTATTTAGACATAAGCTCACAGCAGGTTGTAACGGATCAACTGAAGTTTGAAATCCAAGTGCAGTTTATTCCAAAATCTAAAAATGTACAAAAACAAAACAATGACTTGAAAATAAATGTATCATGAACTTCACTAGGCTTGGTATGGCGTGGCATGGACATGAAACTCACAACAGCGGGTTACAGCGTAACATGACAAAGCTAGACCCAGAAACATGGTAACATTAGGGCTATGAACGCAATGACACAATGGACTAATGGGAACTCGACACAATAGAAAAACAAAAGCACAAGGCTTGATCACATGAGGAACATAGGAATCACATGACATAAGCAAAAACCATAAAAACAAGAACCCAACCAAACACCAACCCTTACACAGGTAATTCCTTCTATATTCATAACATTAATTTTTCATTGCTTTTTTCAGCAACAAGTGCACTGCACTATTTATGCAGACAGTGGTGCGATACAACATTAAGCTTTGAGTATTTGTTTGTGCATCCGTGATAGAAAGAGATTTAAGAGGCGAGCGCATGGGACAGTGAACAAAGGGTCAGAATTTTGATAGAAATGCTGCAGCCGCACACAATCACACACAGAGGCTGAAGGTGGTTTTAGAAAGTAATTGGGTAAACATTGAGCTGCTCTGAATTCATCGGTCTCTCCCCTGAGGTAAATTGGCTATCAGATGAGTAAAATGGTCATTCTCTTCCCCTTTATCTCTTTTAACAAAACCTGCCAGCTGTACAGGATCGCGTTCACTCTGTAACCCCTGATCTTTAAGTGTAAACACTACAGTACAAGGTGAAAATACACCACCACACTTTACCACTCGCTGTCCTCAGAGTTGGGCACCCACTCTCTTCCTATGTAGGGTATGTCATCTAAAAAAACCCTGTCCCAAATGTCTCACACAATGTGGGAACGTACGGTCTTGTGGCCTTTATTTGCACATGACCAGACCCATGAAGTCCATGAGATCATGGTTATCAGAAGATCTTCCACTTACCCTATTGAAAAGAGTACAGTACTACGTGTCAAAGACTTGTAAAATCAATCACCTTTATTTGTATAGCCTAGCGCTTTTTACAATACAGATTGTTTCAAAGCAGCTTTACAGTGATAACAGGAAAATAATGCAACAAAGTTTTTTCTGCTGTACAGCAATCTAGAAGAAAATAGTGTCATAGTCCAGCATAAGTAAATTCAGTGATGGTTCATTTAAAAGTTATTAATTGAGTTCATTTATCTATATAGCCGCTCTGAAGAAAACAGTGATGTCATCATCCAGCTCAGTTAATTTCTCATATAATGGTGACAAATGCAGGCAGATCAATAATATTATTGAATATTAAATGTCCCAACTAAGCAAGCCAAAAGCCAATGGTGACAGTGGCAAGGAACCAAAACTCATCAGTGACAGAATGGAGAAAAAAACCTTGGGAGAAACCAGGCTCAGTCGCTCAGTTCTCCTCTGGCCAACCAACAGTGTTTGATTTATGATTCAGGCAATATTACAGGTCAGAGGTCAAATTGGATCAGAACATTCAGCTCCATCTGAAATATTCTGTAGTCACATTCGATATAAACTTGTCCCAAATGAACTTGGACTGACTTGCATCACCAAAGTGTAGAACTGAAAGGCATGACGGTGCCATTTAAGACAGGACATCAGCCTTCACATTTCTGTTCCTCATCACATCACACTCTTTACATCTATTCTGAACCAGAACACAACAAACACAACAGAATGAAACGAGGCACCAATACCCCCCAACCTCCAGCTGGGCAGAGAATGATGGGAAAGCTAAATCTGCTGAGTATGTTACCACCAACTTTGTTGTGAAGGGGTTTACGAGGAAGAGATGTGCACAGGAGATTTGCTCTTTATCTCCTGCCTGCAGGGAATTTTGCCGATGACCGGTCCTATTTGGTCAGAGGGACCTATTGGGTTTGCATTGATGTCACTCAGAGATGGAGAGTCAGATAAGAGTCTAGGACGAGCTGCCATGACACACGCGATGGTCAGACTGATGTCCCATCAGCAAATGTCAGGCCATCACATGAGAGGAGGGAGAGCAGGTGTTAGAAGGAAATGCTACACAAACCGATGACCTTCAAAAGAAGAAACTCTTTCACACGTTCAATAACAATAATTCTCTCTCTTCTTGTTAAATTCACACTCTTTTTTTTGTCTTTTGCAGTCGGTTCAGGCTCTGATGAGTAGTGCCGTTCAGCCCCTGCTGAATTCTGTTACTGACTCCGTCGAAGCAATACTCATAACTATGCACCAGGAGGATTTCTCTGGGTAAGCAAGCAACAAACACACTGTTATTGCATTGTGCATTCAGCACAGTATATACAGCATATATTGCATGCATTCCAAAAAAATACATGTGAAACTACTCAAAGATAAACATTAGTATGCTACACTGTCCAGTTATCATCTTGGAATTTAATATAGTTAGTTTTCATTTTAATTGAATGTTGTTTTGACAGCTATATCAAACAATGAGTCAAGAAGGATTATAATGATATCGCTCTCAGTTCATTTATCACAGGCTTCCCAAACTTTTTTGTCAGCCCCTGAGATTTCAAGTTAGCATTTCAATAATGTAGTCACATTTGCATGTTCAGGTCTCTGATGTTGATAAATTATAAGTAGTAGTGTGTTTTAGCTCTATAAAAATAAAGACCGAAATATATTACTGTTGTAAATTACCACAGTTAAAATGAAATGTTGCATGCTTAACTCTGAAACTTAGACTATACTGTTTGCAGCCTTTGATTTTATTAATCGCACCAAGCTATATTGCAATTATCGTGCAGCCCTATTTATTTATTTATTTTAACTTTAAACTTAATATAATTATTAGCTTTTCATCAACTCACAAACTCCCTGCAGTTCCCTCACAAACTGATCAACAAGTGTTCCAGAAAAGTAGTCTGAGTAGTTTAACCGGAAGCTGAAAAGTAAGAAACCTAACACTCCAGTTTTACTCAATTTTCAGATATATATTTGACCATTTCAAAATACCTCACAAAACAAATGAGAGATGTCAGACTTGGGATTTATGGTTGCCCAAAGATTGTGTTCTCCCCTTGTGGGCTTTTCCTCAAACACTAACATGGCATTTGGGATTGTGTGCCCTATTTAATCTTGAAGGCAGTTCTGTGATCAGTTCTCTCTCAGCTCACCATATTTCAACATAAATGGTTTCTTAAAGCAAGAAAGTGTGATGGGTGTGCTGTGATATTTCTTTACCTGCCAGCATTTTTAAAATTAGGTATAATAATGCTACAATGACAGGGTGATGCAATTTAGTTTGCTAAATTAGTTTTGCTCCAATTTGACTTTTAATTTCACTATTTCCTCATGTTCAGTCTTTAGGCTTTACAAATCTCAATTCAGTTATTTGTGTCAAGCTGAAAGATGGCATGAGAGAGTCCGAGTGCAACCAGACTGCAGACATGAAAATCCTCATGATGTGTGGATGTACATGTGTGTTTTTGACGGACACGTTTTAAAGGACACGTTCTCTGAAGACTATTTTTTGCATTTATCTCTCGTCGTCTCTTGCTCTTTCTCTCATTCGTTGGTCTGGGTGGTCCAGCCAATACAACAGAGAGTGATGTGCCAGCGTTTGATAACATTTAAACCATCACCCCTGTAATTCAACGCGGCTTCCTTTTGTCCACATCTCTCGTCCCCTCAGGGCAACTAGAGTCAGGCTTGGTGGACTTGTTTTATTTTGTGTCCCTGCTGTCGGGCACTCCTGAGGAATGACAGCAGAGAAATAAACATGCTATAAAGATGGCTTTGTCCAAAAAACACCCTCAGTTTCACCATGTCAGCGGCAATCTTTTTTGTAGATGAGCTAAATGGGAGAATCTCACAAAAACAATGTCCAAGTCATATTTTACTGTAAAATCAAAAGTAAGAAATAAAAAATGTATATTGTGTAAAACTGCAGGGCCGTTTTTGTTCTATTATTTCCAAATATATTTAAAAAAAAAAAATTAAGTATTTATATATTGTGGCTGTATTTGTTCTACTGCCTTTAATGCGTGCTGATTTTAATTAAAACAATCATTCTATTATAGTACTTGTATTCAAATATTAACACATACAAACACATTTAGGTAAGGAAAATGATTTGTGCTTAATCAAAGCATGAAAATAATGGTTTTAATTGCATCCTGACATATACTTTTTTTTAATTTTATTTTAAGGTATAACGTGAGATTCACAAAACATGGCTTCTTCATGTGTGCAAGGAAAAACATCAGGGAAAACTGATTGTTACTTGCTAAAAGGCATTAACACGACCTTCCTTTTCTGACATTGTGTGTATCAGCAGTTCCAGTAGCGACACATTTATGATATTGATTATGTGACAGAGGAAATCAATGGTGTTGCTTGTAGCTGTGGTCTATGCTCACATTACAGGATTACAGTATACTCTTTTGTTTGTGTATGTTTGCGCCCAGTCCTCTACCCGTGGTTGGCCGCCCGGATGTGCCGTGCTCTCTGTACATGCGTGAGCTGCAGGGCTTCATCGCTCGCGTGATGAATGACTACTTCCGCCCGCTGCAGTGTCTGGACTTCCTGTACGACAGTACGGAGAACATCGCCCAGCGCGCCATCACCCTCTTCATCCGCCATGCCAGCATCTTGCGTCCGCTCGGAGAGGGCGGGAAGATGAGGCTGGCAGCAGACTTTGCTCAGGTGAGGAAAATGAGGGTCATTCGTCTCTCGTTCACAATCTAGGGGTCTTCCTCCTTTGGTGCTGCGTTTCAAAATAACATTCAAAAGTGAAAATTCATCATTTGCTCACCCTCATGTTGTTTCAAATTCATACCCGACTTCCTTTCATCCATAAAAGAAATTATATGGGAACTGTTGCCGTCAAGCTCCAAAACACCATAAAAGCGATCATTCTGGAGCAAGCATTAAAATTTAAGCATTCATTGAAAATTCATTGTAGCTCTTAAATCAAATATATGGTGCCTTTAGACCAAATAATTCATTTAAAAATGAAAATTCTGTCATTTACTCACCCTCATGTTGTTTCAGATCTTTCTTTTATCTCTAAAACACAAAGTATATGCAGGGCTCGACATAAGCGATGGCCCGGGGCCAGTAAAAGAGTATGTCGGGCTAGTCGATTGGCCAGCTACTGGCCATAAGCAAAACAAACAGCAAACGTCATACACAGTGGCGCGAAGAGTGTCAATGTTACTTCAGGTTATTTATAACGTGTTAAAATGTCAAAGAACTACGAGGCTGATACGAGAAAGAGGACATTCCTAGTAGGGCTGGGCGGTAAATCGAGTTTGTACAATATATCGATTTTTTTAAACGATATGGAATGAGGCAATACCGTTTATATCGATACAGTAGTTTGATACGAGCACATCTGAAAAATATAGCGGAGGAAGCAGTGTGAGCTCCTGCAGTGAAAGAACATAGTACAATTGTCCTAAACATGACACAAGCTAGTATTAAGCGCTTCAAAATAACTGGTAAGATATAGTTAACAAGTTTAAAGCAGCTTGCCCTGTCAGATACTGTTGCTGACTGACAGATAAATAGCCTACTTGCGCTGTTTAATGCGTTTGAGATGTGGTGCTTTCCTCAGTGCTTAACTTACATTTCACAGGTATATTCTCCATCTGTAAATGTTAGAAAGTCAAACAAATATGTCCATTTCACTGTCAGGAGAGGACGAGCTTCTGCAAGTGAATCTCCGCTAATATTCAAGCTTCCGTTAATGAGCGCCACCGCGCGCATGCGCGCCAAACAGACGAGCACAATTAAAGAGTAGTGCAATAATTCTGACTAAAATATACATGTTGCTAAAATATTTGTTGTTGGAGACAATAAATGTGCCATATGTGGAATTTTAAACCTACAAGTATATTTTTGTGAAAGTGACCATTATAATGGGGTAATCAAATGCAGGCTAATATAATTAGCTTTTAATTTGCTTTTGTTTTTATTTTCATTTTTAGTTTAGCCTGTAGTAATTTTAAAAACAAAGTTTTTAGATTGTAATGTTACAATTTTAGAATGTAATGTGATTTTAACCACCTTTTTGTGGTTCTCAATCCTGGTCCTGGGGACCCACAGCTCTGCACAGTTTGTATGTCTCCCTCATTTAACACACCTGATTCAGATCATCAGCTCGTTAGGAAAGAGCTCTATGTACTGAACTAGGTGTGTAAGATAAAGGAGACATATAAAATGTGCAGAGCAGTGGGTCCCCAGGACCAGGATTGAGAAGCACTAGCCTATTGCATAGCCTACATTACATTCCCTATATTTGTTTCCATAACCTTCAATTTCAACGTTGTTTTGTTCTTAATTTTTTAATTTTGTTTTACATTGACAGCTTTTTTAGGCCATAAATGTTAAACAAATGACAAAAATAATCAGGCAAACTAATATACTTTTGTTTAATTTCGCTATTTTGAAGTGAAAATAGGCCTATATAACGTTACTCATCACTCATGTAATGTAATAATTAGTTTACTGTCATTGTGAGGGGACAAGAAAAATTAATCCTAATGTATACAATAAATACAGTTTAATGGAAAAGTGCTTTTCCTTATATTTCTTTCAGGGCCAGTAAAAATATAGAAGGGGCCAGCAAAACTCTGATCTACTTGGGGGCCCGTTGAGATTTTTTTTTTATGTTGAGCCCTGGTATATGGGTCATGGGGCTGTCAAGCTCCAAAATAATGATGTCTTGAATTCTTCTGATGTTATACATTAGCTTTCTGTAAGAAACAGAGCAAAATTTAAGCTTCACTGAAAATTCACGGTAGCTCTCCAATTAAAGGTGGGGTATGTGATTCTCTTTTTTGTCCATTTTTTCAAAATGACTTGAAATCCTATTCCTAACCCACTTACAGCCACTGAGTTAAAAGCACTGAAATGAAAATTAAGCAATTTAATCATCTGTGGAACGGGCAGGACTCGAAAAACTCCAGCCAATCATTTCCAAGACCACCTAGAATCATTGGACAGTAAGTTCGTCAATCAAACGGTCGCACCACACCCCCCTCCCCCCAGCACGCGTGACCCCCTTCGTGCGCATACTCAAAGCTCGTGACGCATGCGCATCTCGTCAGTAAAGCCGGTTCCATGATTAGTAGTAAATTGTCATTACAATCTCTCGCGCATCTGAGTTTTCGCTCGTGCATGATTGCGCGTCCATTTGAATTGTGTATTTTCAAAATCTGCCGGTCGTTTTTCAAATCACATACCCCACCTTTAAATATGTGGCACATTTACTCACTTCAGGTTGTTGTTGTTTTTTTTGTAAGGTATATTTTTGGCTTCATCATGATAGGATAGGATAGTATAGAGGCTATTGGCGCTGATCAGTTGGCACCATGTTTGACTGTCAAATTCTTATGTGTCTATATAGAAAGCATCGACTCCCTCTGCATCTGTGAGTAAACATCCCATGTGCATGTGTTACAGATGGAGCTGGCCGTGGCTCCTCTCTGCAGACGGGTGTCAGATTTGGGGAAGGCGTACCGTCTCCTGCGATCTTTCAGGTGAGTCTTTATTTACAGTCTGGATGATGTCAGGTGACTTCATCTTCCTGTCCTCGACTGACTGCACTCAGCTCCTGATGTCACATCAAGAGTGATTCTTTTGTGTGTATTTCTCACACAAACGCTCTCAATTAGTGTTATCCTTCGTTCTCCTCCTCCCCCCGCTGAGACAAAGAGGTCGCCTGGAGTCTTTCCTCTGAAAATTGCTGTTAATTAACAGTGAGAGAGAGAGAAAGGAAGGTTATTAATGGAGATGCTCGTCTGATTAGCTGAGGAGAAGTCAGTGTCTGGATATACTCTAATGCTCACCTTAAATTGCTCCTTTTTAGTTTGACTTATAACGGCTCCATGTTCTTGGTCTTGATTTATTAGTGCACGTTATTCCAAATAAAATAAAAAAGTTATCTTTTGTAATCTTTCATCAGGGTATAATAACTTGCTCATCCATTTAATCGTCTTTCCGTTTCAGACTCTTTGCAAAGCTGCGTTGTGTGTAACAGTGATGCGTTAATGTTTTGTTTCTCGCTGTTGTCGCGGCATTGTATCAACAAATGCTCTTTTGGACGTAGAGGAAGTTGTCAGTTATGAACTGATGTCTCATGTTACGGACACTTTGACTCTCAGGTTTACTGACATGTTTGATTCAGGCAGGTTGCATTCTCTGTACTTCCTCCAGGCAGTCTAATAAACATTAGTGAGGTCTCTCCAGGACGGCTAATCAAATTAAACCTCAGCCATCTATGCCAGCTCTGAGAGCGGCTGCCGTGCCTGGATCCCTCATGAGCAAGGCCTGATTCACCACTAGCAACTTTATTTTTTTTACTCAATGTGTGTGTGCATAAGGATGCAAAAAGATGTCTGACGTCCACTGGGGAAATATGTTATTATAAGAGTGCCCTCAAGTAGAGATATTATTATTAATATGGAGATATTGGTCTTGTTTGATCACACTGTTGAGGGACCGGAGATGGGAAGTGATGAAAATTTCGACCTGGACTGAGGATTCCTAGACATGGTTCAACTTGTAAATAATGTTTTTCATATTCATGAACATTTTTGATTAAAATAGCGCCCTGACTAATACAGTATGAGGACATAGTTTTAATTTAGAGCTGATTCATGAAGGTATCTTGTGACTCTGACCTTTCCTCTGTTGACTTGGGGAGCACATGAAAAAAAATTTTCTTCTATGTAAACATCACATACATGTAAACAACATATCTTGTGATATTACACAAGCTGGAGTATCACGATACCGTGTAGTATTGTGTGAATTCATAATTCAAATCTACAAAATGGACCAAATTTTCATGAAGACATGAATGTAAATGAAAACTTTTACTTTATTAATGAGAATGAATAACTTGGCTATTCATTTACCAATCAAATGAAATCAGTGTTAATAAAATCCATCTTAGCACTGCAGAAGTGGCATCTAGATATATTTACTCTGAGTTTAATGCTGCTCAGAGGTGGTATTAATGCATTTACACTGCAATTACAATTGCATAAATAATATTATGAGATTAATATTTTAAATATAAAATTCTGAATATAGAAATATGAAATGGTAACAACAGGCCTACTTTTAAAAGAATTTCCCTTTCAGTGATTTTGAGTGGCTCAATATCGCGATATTATTACCTTTTCTTTTTTTTGCTATATTAATATTATTAATAAGTAACTATGGAAACAAACGAGAATCAGTAATCAATGAGACTGAAACAAAAACAGACCGGGGAAACAGGAACTAGGGCTGCTCGATTATGGAAAAAATCATAATCACGATTATTTTAGTCAGTATTGAAATCACGATTATGTAACATGATTATTTCACATTATTTATTTATTAAATAGATTTATTTCAACAATTCTTTAAAAAACTCTAAATTTGAACATTTATTGTTCTTTAACTATTAAAATAAATAATATAACAGATAATACTTCAATAAGTAATAATTCCCACAGGCCTACCACTTATAATGCGGGAAATTCCCCCGCAAACATTGATTCACTTTAGCATGTAGATTGTACGAGTAGCCTAAATTAATCCACACAGATTATAAAATCAAATCAATCATTTTAAAACTTTCTCCAAGACCATTTCATAAACCGCGTGAGTGTTCAGCGGTGCTGCGTCTTCTCTCTCTCTGTCTCTCAAAATGTGTTGGACAAGGCAAGCGTCGAAACTACATTCTCGGGACAAGAAGGAATTGTCACTTGCACAATCGGGCCAGCATTGCATCATAACTAAAGTTGATAATTTTCACTTCTTTTTAAGTCTTATCAGTTTAAACATTCAAGCTGAGAGAGTTTATGTGCGCGTGTGCCTGTCATTCAGAACACAAGACAAAATAAGAGTGTTCTTGCAAAACAGAACATGGCAAAATAATCGTTTTTACTCGATTGTACTATTTTGGTGAACGTTGGGAGCCGAAAATTCAAAAATTAATTCCGAAATTCAATTAATTGCACAGCCCTAACAGGAACTAAAGGAAACAGAGCAGAATGTCAGAATAAGGGTCCACAGTACATCCAGAACATAAACCCGATGGACGAGAAGCTTTCTAAGACTGCTTATATATTTGACCAGTATCAGCGCTGCTAGTCTCTGCGCATTCTAGACAAGCTGTCAGTCTTTGAGTCATTAAACCATTCATTCAACTAATACATTCAAAAACACTGATTCATTCATTAATGAAACAAGGTGTTGAAATGATTTAAACTTTGAGTGCCACTTTACAGCTCAATCGACCAGCAATGAGTCGCCCGAGTAACAACACTGAAGCTGATGCTTCCCTTCATAGAGACCAATGGCATTGATTCAGTTCATTGACCAGCGCTGACGCCACTCATGGGAAAAACCCTTAAACATTGACAGGATGCTACGACAGAGATATTGCTTTCCTTATTTTTTTTCACGAATATATCACTTGACCTGAAGAAGGACAAACAGAGGTAATCACACGGGCTCAGTCAATCTCTCGTTCACTTGCATAGGCTTGTTTAGTGCAAATCTACATAGCCTCGGTTTTTTTTAAAAAGTCAGTTGGCGAAAAACTAATTACATTCTTCACTCTTGTTATCTTATTTATGTTAAGTTATAATTCTTATTTACTTATCTCTACTTATTTAACATTCAATACATGTACTTAATCCTCTTCGTCCCGTGTGAGACATGAGAACGCATTCATTACATATGCATGAAGTGTAAAACAAGAAGTGCATAGCCTTATGAAAAAGAAAAAGAAAATGTGTTTTCTTGCATTCCTCTGCGGTTGGTTTCTCAGTATTGCGGTATCACAATATTGCGGTTATCATGACAGCCCTATTGACGCGTATTGAACTATTTTCATTGGCGAAATAGAGCAAAAACATCAATATTGACAATGTTGTGTCCAAATTGTCATTCAATATTGAATGCATGTTCCCTACTCTGATTGGAGGATAGTATGTATATTATAGCATAGAAATTAATTTATAATGTTAAAATCACATTATAATGATTGAATGATTGATGAATGGAATTGCATTCGTCATCGCAAAGATGGTTATAGAAACTAACCATTACACTGTTCCATAAGTGGTCAAATTAAAATGAAAATAGATAAAATAATTCAAAATAAAACTCATAATATAATGAGATGGCTTTGTATTCAAGCATTGCACAAGCTGTTGAGAAGAGGTGTGCTTTCATTACCTAACTGATAAGATGTACGCTTTTCAGCTGGTGAACGATAAAACGTATTTACAAAAGAAAAAAGCATGTAGTCTTGCATTGTTTTCCATTTGAAAAAAAGCATTGCAATCAAAGTCATTTAAAATAAGACTCATAAAATAAAACGTTTCACTTTACGATCTCATTATATTGTAGTCAAGCACAAAAATGAATCCCAGACTTCACTGAACCTGGGATGTTTTTTCTGATTCTGAAATATCATTCTCGTCTTGTCAGCGGTGAGTAAGAGATCCGCTACGAACCCACTGGAGGACATCATTTGAGCTCCACTTTAGCATGTCACAAACATTTGGTGAATTTTATTGGACATTTTTTTCATAAGCACCAACCTTCCAAATCTCCAGCATTCATTTCAGGCTCTAAATTACACCCGGTTTGAGATTTGCAGTGAATATGAATATATGTGTCTCTCTGTTTCAGGCCACTGTTGTTCCAGACGACTGAGCACATCACTAGCAGTCAAGCGCTGGGAGATTTGATTCCATACAGCACCATATTACATTTTCTGTTCAATCGTGCCCCGGCTGAAGTCAAATCACCACATCAGGTACGCACACACACTAATGCCGAGGGATGGAAACCTCTTGGTTATAGATCCTCAAGGATTAAGGTTTTAGGTTCGGGGTGTTAGCAAGCAGGAGGTTTTTGAGGTCAAATCCTGTTTACTTTGCCCTTGAGCGGGGCAATTCATCTCAAGTTGCCCCATCGCGACTGCCCCTGTGATTGACCTACTGTAAGCAGCTTTAGATAAAAGCTTCTGCTAAATGACACATTTCATATTTGAGTGCTCGGACTGGAAAGGATGAAGATATTTTGGGCCATTTTATAAAATGAGGGTTCTCTAAAATAGCTTTAGCATGGGTGGATTTGTAGAGCTCTTATGTACCACTAATACAGCTTTCCCTTCAACAGAGAGCGGAGTGGTCGATCTCTCGCTATTCTCAGTGGTTGGATGACCACCCATCAGAGAAGGATCGTCTCACCCTTATTAGGTAAGCTTCAGCTGGTGGCGCCAATTCCACCGCTTTCACAATAAAACTTCCCGGTGACATTCTCTGGAAGAATACTAACACTCGTTTGATTTAGCTTGTGTTTAGTTTTCTCATCTTTGACCCTTTATGAAACATTTATATTCAGTTATGTCATTTAAAAACGAACTAGAAATGTCAGGGTTCTCACAATCACAAAAAACCTGGAAATAGCAGGGAATTTTAATAATCAAAATGTAATGTTTTTATCTGTTATTTTATAGAGATTGCAATTAGAAAGAGCAATTTCTTTCTAATAAAGTTAATGCAATTGATATATCCTACTAAAAATATTTATATTCACTGTGAAAATGCCCAAGATTTTTCCATGACTTTTGCCATGACTTAAAAAAAATATTTTTTTTTTATTTCCATGACCTTTTTTTCAGACCTTGTAATCAGTTCCCTAAGCAAAATTCCCTAATAATTCCAGACCTATAAAAAAAATCATGGACATATCTTAAGTTAATATACATTTTTCTAGTTATGCTCAGCTCGAAAATATTTCATTGGCTAGAAATTGCATTTTGTGAGTGCAAAGTGATTTTTAAAAATCCCTAATCATAGAAAACTCATAGAAAAACCAGGTGTGGGAACTATAAAATTCAGTACTTCAGACAAGGGCCCCGTTGCATAAACATAGCCACTATGTTAAGACTGTCTAGTTTGACTGTCTTGTTGATGCATTTCATCTAATCCCAACCCTTTTAAACAAGTCTACAAATATCCATAAATATTAATATTTGTTTTATAATTGTAATTAGTCTTACTTCTCTGATTCAAATTAGACTAATATACCTTTTTATGTAATTGACATGAAAAAAAGACCAGTTTTGAAGAAAAAAATGAGATGACTAACTTGTAAGACAAGTTTAAGCAGTTTATGCAACGGCCAGAGGAAATCATTTCTCAGTGCAACATCAGCGTCCTCTACTGGTGCTCTTGAGGAAATACAGCAGCTTTTGTGTAAACAGCGAAAGAAAGAAATTAAAAAGTGACTTTCCTTTGTTGCAGGGGGGCGTTGGAGGCGTATGTGCAGTCTGTCCGAGCCAGGCAAGGGAAGGAGTTTGCCCCAGTGTATCCCATCATGCTCCAGCTGCTGCAGAAGGCCACAAGCACATCATAGGACCTGCAAACAGAGCCGTGTCTCGTCAGAAAAATGTAGACAATTAATCATAACAATACACTCGTCTTCACCAAAAGAAGTCTTTATTATTATCATCATCATTTTGTTTGTTTTGTTCAAATCGGATGTGTAAATTTGTTTGTTTTGCTTCTACAATGTGTGTGTTTTATGGGTTGTTTGGCTTTAATAAGAATCCCTACCTTTTTAACAAATCTACATATATTCATAAATAATATTTGTTTTGCTGGGTGCAACAGAGGGAAAGAAATGAATTACTAAACACATTATGTAAATGTTGAATAAAGAAGGTCTTTACAGGAGCCTCATTCAGGTTTGAATCTGTTTGCTTTATAACTTCTCCAAACGGAAAAATGAAAATGGCAAAGCTACTTTAAAGAAGGAAATGAATGTATCACAATCTTTGAGAATGATCACATTAGTCTGTTAGCTGTATAACTGACTCTTCAGCTCATCTTCAGAGACACGCAATCCTCCTCATGTCTGTCTCCAGCTTACACTCTTTCCACACTGTTTTATTTGACCTACATGGCACAATCCCAGATTCTGGTGTTTAATATGCGCTGTCTGTGGCCTTGCAAGTGTGCTGCTCTAAAAACATGAATTCAACTTCTCTTCGTCACCAGTTTTGCATAATCATGCAAATGTGATTCATCCACTTGAATAACTGCTCACTGAAAAAGTAAACAAATTATGTGTGTAGTGGCCTCATATAAATAACTAAACTGGAAATATAAATGACAGTGAAGATGATGTAATGTAACATGCACCCAAACAAACCCGAGACTTTATTTAAAATAAATAAGCAATTTTAAGTTGATTTACATCTTATATAGATTTTAATGGAGCTGATATCAACTTATATGGAGCCTTACCCTGCATCTTGTACCCCAGTTATGCAAAGTTTTACAAATATAGAAATTATTATATTATAATTGTAAGAATATAATAATTACAATATTTTAATAATTTTGTTATTTCTGACATTTTAAATCTACATTGTTTGTCTGTTGTTTAAAAAATACATTTCACAATAAAGCACCCGAATATAAATTAGCATGCTTCAAATTAAATTGTCATCGTTTTTAAAGTATACATAAGAAAAAGGCTCTGACATTTTCTGGTTTCATTATCAGTCGATGATTAAATAAAAGCCCCAAATATTTGCCAGAACAATATGATCACCAAATCATCAGTCACTCTGTTAGATTATATTTTTGTATAATGACTAAATATAATTGTTCATTTACTTCACTCAAATGGCTTAAGTCAGTATATTTATTTACTATTTACCAGTTTGCTCAGTGGCCACGTGTTTATTTTCACATTGAGGGCGGTGTGCATTATTTTAGCTAACTTTTAAATGGATATCTTCGAGTTTAATGACTTGATAAACAAACCCAAGACTTATTTGGTTTGCAATTTGAAGGTAATTTACAACTTATATAGATTTTAATGGAAATTAATATTATCTTATATGGAGCCTTACCCTGCATCGTGTTGTACTTCAGTCAGCTCTCACAAAAGCAGTCAGTGTGAATACCTTGAACAAAAACTTTAAACAAGTTGAAAACCACTGAAATATGTGAGAGAAAAAAACATGAACCTGAAACCTATTACACTGAATGCATTAGAAATTGTTATAATAATGTAACGTTACATTAACCAGAGTCAAAGACGCAAGCAGGATTATATATGAATGAATAATATATGATATTGATCCGGGTTTTTTCTTCTTTTTTTTTTCTCAGATTCCTTAGTTTTCTATCGACAACTATGATAGTTTACATTTATTCTGTTCATACCGGTACATTAGTTGCTTAGACGGCTAGATACATGATTTATTTACTTCTTAAGGCTATTATTAGATAGATCATTCTATGACTTCGAAAGCAGCCTTATGTGTGGGGGTAGTTAGTGGGTGTGGGGTGTCCACTCATATTACACACTTTCCCGCGAGAAAACCCTGAGTCGCGCCAAAACCCCACCTGTATAACTCACCTTTATTCTTGTCTGAGCTTGTCATTTAAAGCTGTCATGGGACGTTCGACATTTATATAATGACAATTAATGATATGTGACGATTAATTATGTCCCCGCTGAGTTACAGCTGAGCCTTAATAACTTCAGGCGCGCCTGTTAATCGCAGCAGATCAATAAGAGCGCGCGTACTGCCCCGCCAACAAACTCCCACAGGCTTGGTCAGAGCGACTCTCTGATTGGCTGCAATGGTCGCTCTGAGGAATTTCCTCCTTGTTCAGCCAATCACCGGCGTTATTTTTACACACCGCTTTCGTGATTGGCTGAGAGAGGGTGTAGCTCTTCAGAGCGCCAGAAAACAAGCTTTAGCGGGTGATTCATAATCGCCTGACCAGCAGTACGACTGAAATAAGAAGATTACTTGCTCAGATCTTCTGATTTAGAGAGAAAATTATGTTCAGATAAGGAGGAACAATTAGGATCATCTCTGCGCAGGATTTATTTACGTTTTTAGGATTTTTTTTATCCCAAGGACGGAGTTTAAGGTAAGAATATATAGAGTTAAATCTTCTATCTGACTTGTTACAGGTACATGATATATAAATATTAATTAAATTAATTTCCTTAAACTCAAATCTGATTTTTACTAACAGACATTTCCGTATTCAAATAATAAGAAAAAGAGAGGATTTATATGGGAGGATGTATATATTATGCTGCTGATCTTTTACAGTGCTATGTAAAATAAAATATATACAATATTGTGACAATAATATAAATTATTTCTAACGTTTAATTAATGTTATTTCCTCTAAGAATCTGGTTTCGTTAACAGGCAACTGGTGAATATATTTGCGCCAAAATCTTTCCACCATCATCAGATTAGATCACTTTTTTTACTCCTGTTTCCTATTTAATGCAGTAGTACTATAATATGTAATATAATATCACTTTTTTACCCATATGTTTCTTATTTAATGTAGCAGTAGTATAATATGTAATATATATATATCACTTTTTTTACTCATATTTTCCTTATTTAATGCAGTAGTAGTATAACATGTAGCTAATATACTATATATATTTTTACTCATATGTTCCTTATTTAATGCAGTAGTAGTATAATATGTAATAAACTGATAATGTAATTTTACTTATTAGTAGAATTTGGACAAATCACTTTTGGCAACATTTAACTATCATTCATTAATAAGTTAACAAACATCAACTTAATGCTTTACAGATTGTTGGTATTATATATTAATAATGTAGTAAATTAATATGAACTTACCAGTGTTATTCATATATAGTAACATTCATATAAATAATTCAGTAATGAGCTGGTTCACTATTAGTCTAAATGTGCTGGCTATAACTGATTCAATTTTCTTTTTTAGATGGAGATGAAGTGTTTAACTTTAAAGGATTTGCGTAGTGTGAGGACACTAGTGAATAAGACAAGCTCAGATGATCCTGTCAACCTGAATGACCATAAAGTAAGATGATCTGAATGAAATGAATTTGTTTGTATGGTAATGCATCTACTTCCTCATGAGATGTTAAACTAATACCCTGATTTCAGGAGAACATCTGCACGGACAGAAGGAAAACGACCCCGCTGAAGTGTGAGTCTGTGACGGCAGCTGTGAGTGGACATAGGAGAGTATCCAGCCCAGATATCACCCATATAACCCCTATTAAACACACTGAGAGGGCCCATCCGGACCCCTGGACCCCAACAGCCAACCTGAAAATGCTGATCAGTGCCGCCAGCCCAGATATCCGTGACAGAGAGATGAAGAAAACCCTCTTTAGACCCATTGAAAATGAAAAGAAAACTGTAGAGGAGGAGGAGGATGAGGAAGAGCTCGATGACTCGTGTCAGGTACGAAGAAGTCGTCGTCTAAATCAGTTTAATGTTTTGAAATGTACGTGAATTTATATTTATTCGTCTAGCAGACATGAATTACAAACAAGGAGGCGATTCTCTTAAATGTGTTCAGAAGCTGTAGTTTTACCCACTGTAATCTCTCTTAATTTCAGTATGAAGTTTTAGACGATTCTGAGAGGAGACCCAGTCGCAAACAGAAGAGTTTGGGTCTTTTGTGTCAGAAATTTCTGGCCTTGTACCCTGATTACCCAGAAACCTCAGAGAGCATCAATATCTCTCTGGATGAGGTGGCCTCTTGCTTGGGTAAGAGAAAATAACCCCATCATTTCTGTATAATACGCATGGTTAATGCATTAGCTAACATTAACTATTTTTAAAGCATTTATAATCTTTGTTAATGTTAGTAAACATATAATTATTCATGTTAGTTCGCAGTGCATTAGCTAATGTTAAAGTATGGAATTTGATCTGAGTCATTTCCAGGTATATTTGTGTTTCCAGACTATTGACTCTATTCAGTTTTCTAAAATCTAAAATTAAGAATTTCTAAAAAAAAAATAAATAATGTATCATACAAGCAGAGTGTCTTCATGGATAAAGTTTAATGATCCTTGAACATATTTGAATAGATTCAAGGCGCACATTTTCATTACGCAAATCACTTTTACCATAAGCGAGTCTCTTTTGAACTTCACTAATCGAATGTGTGTGTGCCACTCAAACTAGCAACAGATAAAGGAGCAAATGATCATCAAACTACTTTGCCGTTTGATGTTCATTCAACTTTAAACCATGATTACAGTATCAAACCGATGTGTCAGAGGTGAATATATGCAGGTTATAAAGCGTTTTCGGTTTCTTCTCATCATGTAAGAAACCAATGGGCAAAAAACAGAGAAAATATGAATATTTACAGATCACAGTGCTATATACCAAGTGCAATGCTGTATGAACCATTTATCTTAAATATGGTGTGAAAAATCTACAGAGAGGTTTGGAAAGTATTGTTCATTGTTAGTTTATGTGAACTAAATGTAAAGTGTTACCATAAAATGTAGTGACTGACACCGAGATCTAAACCGTCTCAGGTGTTGAGAGGCGACGTATCTACGACATCGTGAATGTGCTGGAGTCTCTGATGCTGGTGAGCAGAATGGCTAAGAACCTGTACGTGTGGCACGGGCGCTCGAGGCTTCCTCAGACCCTGCAGGAACTGCATCAGGCGGGCCGAGAGCAGGGCTACCATCTGCAGATGGACCAGAGAGAAGGAAGCAGCCCGTATGCCGCCCATCACGTGCAAAACACACACGGTATGACACACACACACACATATTGGTTTGCATTTATCAAGAGTATGCACACACACAAAAAGGTAACGTCTGACTAGTTGCATGATGCATACCGTCATTTTGAATGATTCACCATATTGCACTTGCTCGGTTGATGTCATTCCCTATTTGTTTAAACCATAATAACGGTTGCCCCATTAACTCCATTATTAGAGTCTCTTAACTGTACCCTTGTGCTCTATTAATCGGTCACCCGTTAACAGCGTCTCCGGCTTCACAACACTGGTTACCAGGTGTTTGTGTTGATCACAGGTAATCCTATCCCAGCACAGGGACTCTTTGTTATAAATGTGCCACGCTCTCACAGACAGGCTGAGGAGGGAAGCTGATTACTCAGAGAGGAAGATCAAGCTGCAGGTTTAGACATGTTTCTGTCTGCTAAAGTCTCGTACGGGTGACCTGATTAAATCACGTCACTGTTGACCTTTGCTTGAAGCAACTACATTCAATTCAGTAATAAAATACTTCATATATAGCGGAACTTAAGCAGACGTTGTTTTAGAATATATAGCAATATTTTTACGAATATTAGAAAAACTATTTTGTGCCCTAAATGTTTTACTAATGTAGAAATGATTATATTATAATTGTAATAATAATTTTAATATATAAATATTTAGTTATTTCTGACATTTTAAATCAACACAGTTTGTCCGTTGTTTAAAAGAAAAGGGGTTTCTGCAAGTCTTATAAAGTCTTATTTTACAAATGAAGACTTAAAAAGATCTTAAATTCATAAAGTCATTGCATTAAATGTTTGCACAAAAAAAAAAAAAAATCTTCCTCAGTATTTTTGTCCTTTTTTCCCATACAAATATCTAAACATGTTTAAATCAATATACGTTTACTTGACATGCAAATTTAATCTTAATTTAGAAATCTTCATACAATTGCACTGGGGGGGAAAGGACAAAAAAAAACGTTGCCCAGTGTTTCATTTCACATTGATGGCGGTGTGCATTACATTCAAGCTTTTAAATGGATATCTTTGAGTTTGATGACTTGATAAAGAAATGAATCTGTTTCACATCCTGCTGCCCTCGTCTGGAACCTCTAATGTGGTTATTTGTTTACTGGCTTTTCCAGTAAACTTTTTTTTTTTTTTTTTTTATGTGGCCGCTGTCGCTAAGCAACAGCTTTGCTTCCTAACAAAAGCTTATTACAGTCCCGTCACGAGGGCAGGAGTCACTCAACCAGCCAATTCACCAACCATTGATGCCATTCCTCATATCTCTGATTTTCTCCTGCCAGTCACATCAAATTTATTCATTCATCCTTTATTCAAGTCTGGCATCGTCCACAGTTGCTAAAACTGAAGGAGCATCATTTCGCCAAATTCCTCATGTTATCAAGAACCATTTTCACTGTTTCTTAAGTTGCTGTGTGGTTCTCTTAAGGCCTTTATTTTAAAGAGGAATGCTTCTATAACTTTCACATGTTTTACAGTGTTGTAAGCACGGTTTATCTCTCATACAGCGGCTTCCAGCAGACGGAAGGATAAATCGCTTCGCATCATGAGCCAGAAGTTTGTCATGCTGTTCCTGGCGTCCAAAACACAGACCGTTACACTCGATTCAGCTGCTAAGATTTTGATCGAGGAGGGTCAGGATGAGTCCAGCCACAGCAAGTATAAAAGTAAGACGTCAATCATTTTGAGCTCTCTTATTTTGTATTTTTATTGATTTAAGTGTAGCTCACAATCTCTATTTGCCATTTGTTTGTGTTTGTGTTTGTTCAGCTAAGGTACGACGCTTGTATGATATCGCTAATGTCCTGACCAGCCTGAATCTGATCAAGAAACTTCACGTGAGAGAAGAAAAGAGCCGTAAACCCATCTTCAAATGGATCGGACCTGCCGATTTTCACAGTGGTATGTCCTGTTTAAACACGGGGAAATAGTCTCTTCAGTATGATTATTTTCTGATTATTTGTTGGACGTCTTTTATTCATTTAAGATTCAGATGATTTGAGGGTCTCAGAAGCTCAGATCAGTGCTTCCGTCACGGGAACCGGGGAACGACGGGAGAAGATGACACGCCACTCCTCCTTTCAGGTCATTCCAGCCCCTCCTGTCAATCAAAGACGGATAAGCTCCGCCCCCAGCACACCTCAAAGACATTCTACAGGTGAGAACTGAGCAGAACACTAGCATTTTACATGCTTTTACCAGACACTTTTATCCAAAGCCAGAGGGGGAAAAGCATAAGCCAACAACAATATTTGTTATATACAGCGTAACCATGAGGTTAGTGTGCTACTTCATTTGATGTAACTGAAATTGAATGCAATGTTTTTCATGGTTGTGTTATCAGACGAGCCGGTGGATTACTCCAGGAAGAGTGTGAACAGCACTGCAGTGTGTCAACTGCAGTTTGGAGACAGGTGAGTCCACCTGTACAGAATATGTATTTGCAGAAATTTCCTCATATTTCAAACTTTAGTCACTGGGTAAAGATCTGAGCCTGGCACTGAAAGGTTGCATGTTCAAACCCTAGAGCTGATGCATGAACCATTGTGCCCAATGTTATTATTGTATTATTTATATACTATTATAATATTTTTAATGAGCTTTGGTTTTAAGATTTTCGTCTTATTTTTATTCCTTTTTTGTGCTTTCGTCATTTTTTTTTTTTTTTTTTTTTTTTTTTTTTTTTTTTGATAAATGTATGGTTAAATAAAGTGTATAACAAATGTATAAAATAATTGTTAAAAAATCATCTAATATTAAAGGTATAGCGGAGGATCTTTCCGAATTTTAGAGAAGACCCGCCCTCTCCAATTTTTTTAAAAATGCACATGCGCAACACTCTATTTGCTCCCGAGAGGGAACGCCTAGTTCACCTCGTGCACGTCGTTTCCACTATGTCAGACCAGAGAATGTCTAATAGGACATTAGCCGTAGACACTTTTTCTCTTGCGACCCTCAGACATTTTGAAAAAACCCGGTGAGAACGGCGAGCTTCAATGAATGGCTGAAACCGTAGCTCACCACACATATACACCTGAAAGTGCGCATGCGCAGAAAGTGAAAACTACCTAGGGAAGAGCACGTACGACGGCCTTACGTAAACATATCACCAGAATGATTGACAACTAGGAGGACCAATAGTCTTGATGATCCACCCGGAAAAAGAAAAATTCTCCGCTATACCTTTAAGTAATATTAATTTCAATTGAAAAAAAAAAAAACGATTTTTAGTTAACAATACCAACACTGATCAGTAACTTGTGTGTTGTGTGTATTTGCAGTGTTCAGGCCAGTGGAAGCGCTGTAGGACTAGCAGTGCCTCTTCAGGCTGACGGCCCGTTTGCGTCACTGCCCTTTTCATCCCAGTTCGCTCCTCACCAGTTAGCGTACCTGTCCGGTCTGCCACAAACACCCCTGCTCATGGTGTACAGCGGACACGTCCCAGAGGCCATCCACCAGAGGTCACCCGTCTCAGGCCACAGGGAGGGAAATCCAAAGAAGAGAGAGAGACAGGAGGAAGAGGAAGATGATCAGGCAGCTAAACGAAGCAAACGCTCTGTGTCTATAGAAAGTGAAACGGTGAGTGTTATGGGCCTGATTAAAACTGATATACATGTATTCATCCACATCGACATGCATATTTTCGCGTATTAAAAAGTTCTGTGGGTTATTTTTACCAAAAAAAAGACCAAAAATGAAGCAAAAAGTAAAATTAAAGCTTTGAAGTATTTAACAAAATAACAGAACATTTTAATATTAAAAAACATATATTAAAAAAAAATTATTAAAATGTGTAATTTTTGTTACAAATGCTTTAATTTACTAATACCTTATTTTTTGGAAAACAAATTTCATGCACAAAATGTAGCTCAGGTTCTAAAAACAGCTGAACAAAAAAACAAGAACAATTAAAGAAAATAATAATAAAAACATTAATACAATAAAATTTGTAATAAAATTAACATCAGCTAATTTTATCTGATTATATATGCATCTACATACAGGTACAGATTTTACCATGGTGAAATCACTGTAATGCACAGCCTTGAGTAGCTTATTTCTTTTATAAAATGGTGGCAACAGCACTATTATAATTCTGAAAGCTGTCCTTTGATCTCTAACGTGTGTGAATGTCTCGTAGGGTGAGACTGAGAGTTCGCGCTCCAGTGCCGGAAGGTCTCCGATCTGCTCTCGAGAAGGTTCCCCGTGGGACGAGGCCTCGTTTGGGCCAATGAATGAGGAAGACGCCAGTCCCAAAGATGCCCTCATGTCCTCTCATTACCTCTATGTCCCAAACACAGCAGGTACATGAAAACACGAGTGTCTACAACCACCAGTGAATGTCAAACTCTCAGATTGCACGCTCATTCTAACGGTTCATTTGACTGTTTTCTGTAGGTCTGAACGGTTTGAACTTCCTCATGCCAACAGGACATACACAAGGCGGTGTGCCAGCTGTAGCTATGCCATATTTTTTGGTGCCTTCACCACTCATAACAGGTGCGATGCCCACTTCCAGTGCTGAGGGGGTTGCCAGCAGTGGTTTGAGTTTCAGCATGCCCACCATGTTGTCACCAGCCCAGTTTGTGATGGCAGGAGGGGCGTTTAATGTGGCTGAAACACTGAACACCCCTGAGCATCATGGGCACAGAATACCAGTGGCCACATTCTCACCACAGGGACCACGAGTACAAGAGAGCCCTCAGCCAGCACAAACACAGGTCAGTGTACTGCATACATGTAGTGACCGAAAATTTAAATTCGGTTTTAGCCGAAACAGGAAAGCCTGAAATCCTTGACCTAAATGGTGAAGTTTAATTAGCGCTTCTCCAAATTGCATGTTTACACGGTCAAGCGTCTATTTCATGCACACAATGTGCATAAACTGCACTAGAAGATCTGACATACACAAAGCAGTCAGTTCACAAATGTATGGTTTTGTTTGGATGAACTGAGATCTTTTAGTTTATGTTGTATTCAGTCGATGTGTGAACAAAACACTAAACATTATCCTAACACTAAACGTTTTGTGCGATGTGACTTTTCATATGAAACAAAGTCAAAGCTTTCAAATTCAGTCAATTTGATCACGAAATTCAAAGTTTGACGCTCTTTAATGTGCCGTGACAGATCGCTTTAGCGCCTCAGTTAGAGCGGCACGTGAACCGATCATCTCTCCTCCTTATGGCTAACTAGAGCATGAAATAAACTTGAATGAACATCAAAAGTTAAAAAGATACAGTTCAACTTACTGAAACACTCATGTCTCATGTAATCGCTCAATCAGTGTTTTAACCGTGGAAAGACGTCAATAAAACCGCTTATAAGCAATGTCACAGTAACATTACATTTACCCTAAGAAAGCCATTAGCCATAGCTTGTTAGCTATAAAAATAACGTGCATTTTAAATGTTCATAAACAACTCAGTTTTTGAGTGTTGATGATTACATAAATGTGATTGGTTATCAAATAAACTAAATGAAAACTTTAAATTTAGTTTGGGTTTAAAAAAAAAGATCTTTCCGGTAGGGCTGGGCGATTTGGCCTTAAAAAAAAATCCCAGATTTTTTACTATTTAAATCGATTCCCCCCAATTTCAAATGATCTATTGATCATTGGTGTTTATTAACTAGTAGTGTCAGAGTAACAGATGATCGGTTCACGTGCTGCTTGAACTGAGATCTGTCAATGATCTGTCAGGTTACATTTACAACCGCCAACGCGGTGTTCATTGTTTGAATTTCGTAATTAAATTGACAAAATCTGAGAGCTGAGAATTGATTTCATATCAACAGTAACCTGCTCTGTCTTGTCTGTCGGTTAGTGTTGTCACGATACCAAAATTATTGTTTCGATACCGATACCAAGTCAAGAATTGCGATTTCGATACTTTTCCTGAAAAGGGAGAAACACTCTCAAATATCATTGCTGTGCTTTATTTTAAAACCGGGACAACATTCTAATCATATAACACTATTGTTGTCACAATACCAAAATTATGACTTCGATACGATACCAGACTAAAATACCTTGATACCATGGGGAAAAAAACGAAAACAGTAAAAGTGACAGAAAAATATGTAAAATATGACAGAAATTACAAAAGAAAACTTTGTTCCTTCCCTGCTTTTTGACCATTCCCTCCCCTTTATTAAATAAAATAATAATAATTAGCCAGTGCCAGTGTGTACGTCCTTACAAAGATGTTCGTAACATTGACATTATTATCAATCATGTTAACATTTGCTAACCTTTCACAATTCTGAACAGGTGTTGATGACCAAAATCTTATTTCATGAAACGAGTTATTTAATATTTTTTAAATGTAGGCTAATTTTATAATTACAATATAGATATTTAATTTAATTGTATCTTTGTTAATAAAAATAAGCAAAAATCAAATTACAAACAGTATGACAAATACTATGAGACAAATAAAAAAAACAGTGCTTCATTTCTTTTGTGAATGCTACTGTTAAATAGATCTAGTACTGTAGCTGAAAAAGTCTTCACTCTATAAATTAACTATATATACTGATTCTTAATAAATACATTTATTCAGTCAAGCATTGGGTGATTGTCTATTTTCTGTTGTTTCATTAACATTACTTACACAGAATATTAGGCTGCTGGCCCTTTAAGACCTGCACGTAGGCTACCCAATGGAACACATACAATTTAATTTTTACAAACGGTTTACATTCCCTGAAGACATACCCGACTGCGTTTACGTGAATACTTGCCAGAACATAATTTTTTTACCTAGAATTTTGATTATTCAATCCAAATAATCCATGAAAGAGAACTGAAGTCGCGATCGCATGCTGTGTGAAAGGCGTGTGCGTGCGCTTCAGGTCCGGCAGCGCGAGCACATCCCACGCTTTATTTCTCATGCATGCATGTTTCGCTGTGCTTATATATTTTACTGTTCTGAGTTCCATTATTTAGTGAAGGAAAACAGTGAAAGCAGAGCTCTACACACACATCCTGACTCCGGCTGTCACACATCGACGCAAATTAAAGAAATCCTGCTCTTATTATTTAGAGTGCTGTCACTCTAAAAGTACCGGTACTAATAAAAATCCATATCGTACCGATTTTAATATTTGGGTATAGCGATACTTTTCTAGTACCGGTGCATCGTGCAACACTGCTGTCGGTGTCAGTGTCCTCTTTGCTTCGCGATTTTTCTCTGCGTGAGAAAATGGATGTGTGTCGTTAGAGAGGGACAAGTGAAAGTGACAATTGCGTGAGTCTCACGGTGAATTTGTGAGAGTTGGCAGCCCTGCGGATTCAGTTTGTAAATGTTTTTGGTGGGTGTGCTTGTGCTGCCACGCTCTTGTTCATTTGCCATGTTGTTTGTGTATCTCTATGGCAAACGCTGAGCCCGTTCGGGACTACGGGAGCCCAGAGGGGAGCGTCGGCGGATGTTAAAGAGAAAACCGATTTTCATTCAAACAAGTCTACATAAAATACACATTCGAGTTAATCGATAAAATTGATTTATCGCCCAGCCCTACTTTCCGGTGCATCAATACTGTTATAGCATAGATATATACACTAGATGTCGCCTTGGGGTTCTAAGCATGCGTAAAAACCCTCCGCCATCTTGGAACAGGGGTCTTGTCATAGGAAGTAGCTAGGTAACGCTGAATTCATGGATGCCGGACTTTTGTGCTGCGTATGGATGTTCACACGAACGAAATCTAAAAACCAGACAGCAAGGGATTACACTTCACAAGAATGTGAAATTTGGTAAATTTTTTACAATTTCTCTGGACTCTATAATAAATACATGTCTGACCGTTGGAACGAACCAAAACAACTAGAAATCGCATTCATCGCGATTTTATTTCCGTTAGACCTTTTCCTACATTGACGCTGATGCATTAAAGAGGAGGGGCTCCCCTGTTCCATGATGGCGGCTCTATTGACGCATTCGTTCCAATGAACTGCCGTAGCCAAGGCGACATCTAGTGTATATATCTATGCTGTTATAGTATGAAAATGCTAAGTATTTCAACCAATACATTTTCTATAGTGTTTGTGACCTTCTCCCTTCCGCTGTTTCAGACTCCTGTGACACCAAAGGAAGCAGCGCCGGGGTCCAAATCTTTCTTTGAGACACCTGGAGCTTTTGGGTCTCTCACCAGCCAACCAGCAGCACGCAAAAGAGGCTCCGCCCAGAGGAGGCTGGACATCGGACACACCGCAGCCAATTAAATTAGCCGCTGCATTCGTGTCATTGGTTTTCCGGCTTCTGTGGTGCTACAGTGCCAAAGACAGAAACAGCATTACACAGCAAATGTTTTACTTGAGTTATTTTTCGTATATGAACATTTCCTGTTTACTAACATCAGTGTAAGAGGGCAGATTATTACTGATGCTGAAGTCCCACTCCGGGTCTATAGTGTGATATTCGGTTACTTGTCCTTTTGTGGCTCGATCTGTTTTTCCCCACGCCATTTCTGATAGTATTTTGAAGTTTATTTGATATCCTACCAGTGTATTGCCTGATTTTGTTTACCATCATTATTTATTATAGCATTTCCAGAGGCTAAAATCATCAATCCAGTTTTAGCACTACGTATTTAAAAATGTGAAAATGAATTAAGTCTGGATCGGCTTCTGAGAGAAAACCACACATTTGCTCATTAGTATGTTCTTTGCATTTTGCTGATTGTAAAAAGTGCCATATTGGTGAAGCCGACATGCCTTAGAAATGTGTTTGTTACATGATGCCTTCACCACTAAGAATGAATAAATAGAAAAGTGTATTTGGGGATTAAGAACAAAATAGTGGTTGTAATTTTCTGCTTTAGTTCGAGGTGCTACGTCTGAAATGAAAAGGAAACAAATACATACTTGAATAACCAGTGAATTATGATCTGTAATCACTGGAACAAAGCAGAATTATCACAGTACTGTACTGTTTAAAACAAAGTATGTTTACGGATGAATTGTTCTTAGACTAGTAATAAATTATTTTTGGAAGCGTCCAGGAGTTACATTTGGATTGAGCTTTACACCACAGGGTGTAATTTGTACAGTATTTACAGTTATTCTACTGTAACTCATAGCATTGAGTGTTTTTGTAAACGTTAATTTCTGTCAGTTGAATGTGTTTAGAGCTGCACTGATGAATCTGTATGGTGCTTTTGTGTTTGTCAGATGTATTTTTTAATCATCTTATGTATGGACACAGGTGTCGTGCATGTGATACAAAATAAATATATGTAAAATGCAATTTTTGGTAAATGCAGTTGATTTCAAATGGGAAGGTGCACAGGCATGTGCGACCACAAGATGGCAGCATAGACAAAGACTGATGAATAACATTGATTTCCCATGAAACATCTCGGATACAAAGGCCAAAATCTTTCTTAATTGTCCTCTGAGATTTTGATATTAAAACACAATCATAATGTTTATTAATGCATCTGTATTTGGATAAATAGTTAATAGCGGTCTTTAAAAAAGTTAAATTGGACCCAGAATAAACAGTTATTGTCTGAAAGTTGCTTTACATATAAGTCCTATATTTGAAGGTACACTGCATAACAGTTGATGGACCCCATTGACTTTCATAGAATGGAGGGAGAAAAATACTATGGAAGTCAATGGAGTCCATTAACTGTTTCATTACCCATATTCTTCAAAATATCTTCTTTTGTGTTCAGCAGAAGAAAGAAACAACATAAGAGTTTGTGAATGATGACAGTATTTTCATTTTTGGGTGAACTATCCCTTTAAGTTTAATACCTAAGCTTAAAAGTATTTAAATCAGTAATTGTGAGCATTAGTAGTGAGTGTGTGTGTGTGGTCTGTATTATAGTTTTTTAATTATCTAGTGTAGACCAACACAGTACTCTGCTTGGCAACATGTCATTAATGCTGTTTACACACACATACACCTGGAAACCCATTTTATCATCACAATAAACCCTGTATGAACAGCAATAACTTGCATTTCACCATTTACAGGCCTGTAAACCTCAGTAACACGGTCGAGTTCTCAGAAATAAAACCAAAAATGACACAAAATCAATCAAAGTTTGTGAATACATATGGAGAATATCGAAGAATGTCAAAACAAACTCTTACAAATATCCTTAAGGTTCTTTGATGATCCGGTAAAAACCTTTAACATCCATGCATGGAATCTTTCCATTTCACAAAAGGTTCTTTATGTCATTCACACTAAGAAAAACAAATAGTTCTGTTCACTAAAAAGGGTTTTCTTCTTTTATGGCATCTCTGAAAAACTCTCAAAGTCCGTCTGAATAAGCATGAAGGACTGCATTCCTCCACAGGCTATGGGTAAAAGCCGGGCTCACGTCAGAAACAGACACATGCATGAAACATAAATAAGCAAATCTTATGTGTAATTTCTCACACACACGTGCCATCCCTCAGCCAGAGTCCAATTTTACCATAAAAGGAGGAAGGACAGAGTGCTACATCTGTTTTTCATTCCCTCTTTCTTTCCAATATTGTGCCGTTCACTATGAATTCCTTCTTAAGGAAGTGCATTCCAGCTGAAGGCCTGGATGAAGAAACTGGAAGAACTGACAGCCCACTTCTATTCTGCGGTCTTATTTCACATAAAACTCCAAAATGTGCTTTTTAAATATCAAATTATGCAATATGCACAGTGCTTTTGTTAAATATTTTAACACATATTTTATTGTTTGAACCTAACAAACTTCTTTTCACAAAAGTTCTGCTAGAAAAGCATTTCAATTAAATGACGCTTGACTTGATATTTTATGTTTATTCTGGGTTTTTAAAAATGTAGGCTACAAATAATTTTTGGGGTCATTATTGGTCAAAGATGAGTAAATTTTATTGACGTCCACCTGAGCTAACATGTTTTTTAAATGTTTTAAAAAAATGTATCTTGTTTATGTGAACGTTAGCAAAAATATTAAGGGCATGTTTTTTGTCATTTTGCAAGTAATTATACTTTTGAATGTTCTCTAAACCATCTGGAAATGAGTAAGAACTAACATTTGTAAAACATTAGATAATGTCCAACTAACACGTTTCAGGAAAACATTCAATGAATGATTTATAAATAACATTTTTGTGCTAATGTTTTGATAATCTTATAACCTTAATCAGTTTGAACCAACGTTTTATTAATATTACTGGAAGAACGTTTGTTCATAACTATGAGAGAACGTTCCCTGTTAACTGGGTTCATTCCCATACTGACAAGTGATGCATGCTGGGTAATTTACAGGAGCTGATTGTCTGAATGTCTTTATTGTGTCATTCATCACACTGCTCTCCCACACACTCATCTACACCACACCTCACACACTGCAGAATTAAATTCTTCTTAATTAGTATAATTAATGATGCCTGTCTGTGTGGCGAACCATTAACATTAATAATTTCAAAAGTGCATGGGTGCAGTTTGTTCTTTCCAAAAGACAAGAGATAGGCTACTGTATGAATAATGATAATGATAATCCATTTATTCTAAAAACCCACTAGGCCTACAACTATTTTGAGGTCATACGCATTTCAGAAACTGTGTAAACAGCTACATGGCATAGTTTAAGAAGGCCAGAAAAATCATCTTAGAAGTTTTTGTTCCCCTTAATCTTTTTTAAATTTTCACTGTATGATAATAATTCATAGTTCACTGACATTGTGATCTTTGGTTTAGTGTTGATCAGAAGCACTGATGCCAACATGATGTTCACTAACAGAACATGTTCCTGGTCTCCATCACTTAATAAAATAGCTTATCATCTATTTAAAATGGCAAACATTGCAGTAAAGATCATTAATATTCTTCAGGTATGTCTGATAACACATTACAGGCAGTATAAATCAAGAATGGAGTAAAAAAAAAAAACTCCCAACAAAGCCTCAACTGAAAAGGGAGTTCACCTAAAATGAACATTTTGTCAGCATTTAGCCTACTCACCCTCAAGTTTTTCCAAACCTGTATGAGTTTCTTTATTCTGTTGAACACAAAAGAAGATATTTTGAAGAATGTTGGTAACCAACAAGTTGACGGTAACTTAGCCATTGACTTCCAGTATTTTTTTTTTCGAATGGCTCCTGTCAACTGTTTGGTTACCAACATTCTTCAAAATATCTTGTTTTTTGTTCAACAGAATAAAGAAACTCAAGCAGGATTGGAACAACATGAGGGTGAGTAAATTATGACTAAATTTGGATTTTTGGGTTATGCCTTTTAGATAAACGGACACTTAACAGTGAAGCATCTCAGTATGACTTTATCTTGGTTTCATATTCTTCTTAATCATGTGTGAATAAACAACTGAAGATTTTAATCTAGAAAAATAATGTTTACAAAAGGTTTCAAACATTAGTTTATTAAGTAACCCACTACCATGACAGAATGAAGTATGCGAAGTGCGTAATGCAGTGTTTGCCAAACTTTTTGCAAAGGTTTAAAGAAGTGACGTCATCAGTATGTGCGCGTGAGCGTGTGTGTACGCGTGCGTGCGTGCGTGTGTTTGGGAAAAAAAGAGAACACTCCTTGATTATTTCGTGAAGACATTCCTGCCTGTTTGCTGAAGTTCGCGCACACTGTTTGGGAATCCGCTGGGAAACACACGTGAAGCTCAGGTAGGACAGTTTTAAACAGGATCATAGCCGAGTTTTTAAATATTCAGCCATAAAGATCTATAATATTGAATCGGGTTTATTCTTCTGATGATTTCATTCCCAATGGTTTGATTAAAAGTCAGGAGACGCTGCTGAATATTTGTCTGTAAAAGTCTTTTTGGATACAGACGCAGTTCAAAATTAGTATTTAAAGATTCATATCATTACTGAGTTTTCTTCGTAATACTTAAAACTGACATAATATAAGACATAACCACAGTAAATAAGCATATTTAATATTTATATTTAAAATTTGCATTTATTTTTTATCTAGTACTTGACTGTTTAAATTGTACCTATTCAATAGCTGTTTAATATTTACCTGGTTAGAATGTGCATAAATAAATATGCAAACATTCCTCATCGATAAAGATGCAATTTGCATGATTGGTGAAATACATTTTCCTAAACTATTCGATGAACTGACAAAAAGTGCTGAGGCAGTACTTATCATATATATATATATATATATATATTAGCCTAATATTTTTTGTATAGCTACTTTTCATGATTTTAATTTACCATTATGGTAGGGTTCAAAACAATGTTATTACCATGGATTTTATGGTACTTTTTGTAATGTCCTCCTCAGACTCATAGAAACAGTAAAACTCTTTAATAGTGGACATCTTACAAGTAACTGTGTATTCACACATGGTTATTTGGATAGTTCATGTTGTTTTTCAGTCTTTGAGATGCTCGATTCGATCGTCTTCTCTCCTCTCTCATGTCTGGATATGGGTTCAGTCTGTAATCACTCCTTTTATCCTTGATTTGCGTGAAGCCATGAGAAACATTTATATTCTTAGAGTTATGATGTCATTTTACAGAGAGCTGCTCATGTTTTCCTGGAGAGTTGAAGTGACAAATGCATGTTTATGAGTGCTTAGCATTTTTATTTGAATATAGTTGGAGAGGTCTGATATCATTTATTTGACTGAACAATGATCCTTTGAATTGTCATGCTGCAGTTTTATTTTTATGAATGTTTTGCTTTATACTTCCAGACATTGTTACTGTAAAATATAAAACATTGTTTTGTTTTTGTTTTAAAAACAAAAGAATCATTTGGCTCCATTTGACCCGCCATTGTCCTGTAGCTGGTGGTGGTCTCAGTGTTTTTTGATGTTGGGGTCTCTAGACGTCTACAGGGTGTTTACTGTCTGTAGTATGTCTTTATTAGTCCAGACGGTTTTTATTGAGGAATTTATGTTAAAGGATGCAAATTTAGTGTCCTGGTACGTGATCATAAGTGGTGATACGCTCTCACTAACCCTTCACATGTTGAAGTTCACCTGGGCAGTTTCCTGAGGTTGATCTCTGCACTCTGCAGGACGGATGTGTTTCCTGGCTTTTAAAGCTGTACTACTCCAGTTGATTGTATTTTCTCTCTTCATAGTTTATTTATTATGCCAAACTGGGGTGGAGGAAACAAATGTGGTGCGTGCCACGGGACGGTGTACCACGCTGAAGAGGTTCAGTGTGATGGAGGGAGTTTCCACAAGTGCTGCTTCCTCTGTAGTAAGTGAAACAACACTTTACTGTTCAGGTAAAACTCACGATGATGTGTCCAGGTCAAATTTTTACCAATTTTCATGACAATTAAGTATGTTTTAACTAGGGCTGCACGATAATGCGATATGCGATACGATAATGCTTAAAGTGTGTAAAATAAGCTTAAATTATCTTTAAAGTGATAACCTACATACGTGTTTCACATTCTTTTTGTGAAAAGAAAACATCCCTACAACTTCTGAAAGTGAACAGCAGTGTTTTACTGTAGAATAATTAGTGTTATTTTAACATCAGTGTAAATCAAGGGGTTTAGGGGTTCAGGAAGGCCTACATTAGTTTTATTTAACAACAGAAACTGAATAATCAAATGTAAAAATAAAACACTGCTTAGTTTTCACTGTATGAATTAAATATATCCTGATTCTTATTAAAGCTACAAAAGTTTTTCAGCCAAGAGCAGTGAGTGATTTTCTCTTTGTCTTTTGTTCATGACCCCAGTTATTTCAAGCTGTTGCGATATGCATATCGCGATATATACATTTGCGATATTTTGATCATTTCGATATATTGTGCAGCCCTAGTTTTAACTTTAAATTCTCATTTTATTTTATTATTCAATTTTATTTCTCATTACTGCAAAAAATAAATAAATAAACAAATGTTAAAATCGACAAACTGTATATCTAATGGTTATTAAATATAAAACAAATCTAAATGATTATATAAATACGGCTACAAAAAAATGCAATGCTTAAAATCCTTTAAATGGGCTTAATTTTCTATAAACCAAAAAAAAAATGTTTTACTTTTTTTGAGGTTCTATATGATCTGACTTGGTTTTTCCCCTCATTACAACAATTAAAATTCCTTAATATTCAAATATATTTTATGACTTCATTTGTCCTGCACAGTGTTGGGGAAAGTAACTTTTAAAAGTAATGCATTACAAAATTGCGTTACTCCATAAAAAAGTAACTAATTCGCTTAGTTACTTTTTATGAAAAGAAATGTTGCGTTACTTTTGCATTACTTTTTCTCCTGGGCTGGTATTTTGCTTGCTTTTAGCAAAATATAACTTTTTATTTATTTATTAAATGTTAAGGCCCTTTCACATCAAAAGTGAAATGAAAAGGCCTCGGGCTGAAAGAAATACGATTTCATTCCAGTACAGTAGAGGGCGCTGCTCAAACAAACCAGCTGTACTGCCACTCTGAATTACAGAAGAATAGGACACAGTAGAAGAAAGGGATGGGCGATACCACTTATTTTGTTTTCGATATGATACCGATACTTTCAAGGCCAGTATCGTCGATATCGATACCAATACGATACCTCTCAACTGAACTTTTAAATTTGAAAATTTCTTAAATTATTGAATTACTAAGATTAAAATGGGTAATGATACCCACTTAACATTATATTTGAAAGGCATTTTAACATTCAATATGCCTTAATTGGAATTTATTAATTATATTTTTTATTTACACATGGTTAAAATGTTTACTTGTAGTGGTAACCATGGGAATGTACAAAATATTATAGGCCTATTTGAACTATGGTCACTGTAAATGTTCATTTTCATAAGGGACTGCCAGTGACAGGCTGTTGCACCAATAAAATGTAACCTTTTTATTCTGACAGTGTATGATTTATATTAAAATTAGTTACATAATAGAACATCAGTATGAACTTTTAACATTCAATTTAAAACAATTTAATTGCACAATGCTACAATTTGTTTATTGTGAAATAGCTCAAACATATATTTTTCTGTCTTCTGTTAATCATTGTTTGAATCACTGATCTATCTAATGACAATATACAGATTAGTGGTTTGAATGCATTGTTGGCAGTGTGTGAACGCTCTCTGTGATTGATTGGTTCTGACTTGCAGCATTTGCGTGTTCAGTTCAGATGCAGGGAAGTGGTTCCACTACACAATTATTCACCAACGTAGGTTATTGATCCAATTCAATGCATATTGTACGCATTCGATTTCTTGTCAAATAAACAAAATCACTGGTAAAAAAAAAAAAACACTGTAGTATCGATATTTTTTTTGAGTCAGTATCAATATATCGATACTTCGTATTGATCCGCCCATCACTAGAATAAAGTTCAACACTCTTATTCAGCAATAAAAAATGAAATGCAAATGTGAAGTTTAAAGTAATTTTTGCTTATTAGTATGGTTAAATTGGGTCATCGAAGGTCAACAGCAAAGACATTGGTTAATAAAGTGAGATTAAATACATAAAGGCCTGGTTTCAGAGACAGGGCTTAGATTAGGCCAGGATTAGGCCTTAGTTCATTAAATGTGCCTTAAAAAAAACATTGCTTGAGACAATAATGGCAATGAGTCACTGATGTATTTTACAATTTTTCAGTGCAAGTTGCTTTCAGTAAAACATCTCAAACATGCATTTTATTCTGGGATTTAAGCCTTGTCTGTGAAACCGGGGGGGAAAGTATATTTGTGTAATTTAACATTACATTTAAAAGTAATGCATCACTTTACTAGTTACTTGAAAAAGTCATCTGTAACCGGCGTTGGTCCTGCAGTGAATTATCTCAGATGTTTTTGTGAGATCTCGCTATGCTTGAATGCACATGCTTCACATTAGTGCTTTGCTACCAAAATAGCAAAAACAATAAAACAATCCGGCCCACATGAGTGGTGTTTACTCGCGGTGGGCCGCCACAAAAGCCATTCTGTTTAGAGCGAGGCGATGATGAGTTAATGAGCTCGCTCTCTCTCAACTGTAGATGTTTCTAGAATCTTAGTGGTCAAATGTGAGGTTTGTACGTGATGTATAATGAGAAAGATGGAGTCCAGGGATGTTTTGTTCAGCTGAATGAATAGGAAAGGGCGTAAACGTCCCTGCTGTGGAATCATGTTTGTCTCTCTTCGGGACTGTATCCCATACTAAGATCAAGTCTGTTGATGAAACAGTCAAAATCACATGCATTCTAGCCTCTAATCCTGGAGTTAAAATGATAGATTATTGTGTTGGCATGACTGTTATTATTGCTCATACTTTTTTCTCTAACCTAAAGGGAGATGTGTTATTCCTTTTTGTAAGTTTTTTTTTTTTTGCCTGGTGGATGATAAAAAACTGCATAGCAGCATGCTGAAATCCACTCAAAACACCTTGAAAACCAAACATCAGCACTCTAGCATTGTAGCATTGAGTTTTGCATGGGAAAACACCTCTTATTTTCTTGAGAAAACATTAAAATCCGTGTTTTTCCTCCTCCAGTGGTCTGTAGAAAAGGGTTAGACAGCACCACACTGGCCATCCATGAGCAGGAAATCTACTGCAAGTCCTGCTACGGTAAAAAGTACGGACCAAAGGGATACGGATACGGTCAGGGAGCAGGAACACTCAATATGGACCGCGGCGAGAGGCTGGGCATCAAACCTGAAGAGTGAGCATTTTCTTTGTTCAACAAGTTCATATGGATAACTAATATTGTGTGTTTTCCATGTAAAATAACGAATGGTATTTGCATTATTATCTTTATGCATAAGTGTGATAAGTAGCATTGTGTTTTGGTGCATATTATTTCATTTGTAATGGCCATTGTGATTGTAATTACTGCACAAAAAAAAGATTATTAATATATTAATGATTATTATAAACTGCTGCAAAAGCAATGCTTAAAATCCAGTATTATCTGTATGTCATTTGTAAGATGTATGTGTACGATTTCTAGAGTATTTTAACAAGTCTATTTGTTCTGGTTGCAAATCCGTCTTCTCTCGTGTGCTGAAGCCTGCCGTCAGGTGATTATTGTTATGAAAGAATGTATTATGTAAGCGGAGCTCCTGCACAGACCCCAGGCGCCAACACAAAGCTGCTCATTCAGGGCCGTTTGTTCGGCTGAGCTCCAGAAAACCACATCTGACCTCTCCGTCTCCTACCCAGAATCCAAACTCACCGACCCACCACCAACCCAAACACGTCCAAGTTTGCACAGAAGTTCGGCGGCTCGGAGAAGTGCGCGCGCTGTGGAGAGTGTGTGTATGCGGCGGAGAAGGTGATGAGCGCTGGGAAGGTGAGCACAGTCTGAAACTTCACATTCAAATTGACCCGTTCACATTCTTAACCCTTGTAATGCATTAAAAGGCTGTATACACATATTGCATTGAGGAACATAAGCTTATAAAACATTCATATAACTTAATATTTTCCAACTAAAACCAAATTGTTTCTGATCCGTAGCTTCTCGTTAATAAGTGAATACATTAACCCCCTTTTTATTAATTAAAAATTCTTTGAAATTTCCAATTTTACAAAAACTACAGCAAAAACCAGTTTGATGCAAGAAAGGTTAATTTTGTAGCAATATTATGAGAATTTCTTTTTGAATATATTATATAAAATTTATAAGAACATTCATTCTTTTTATTCTTCATTCACGTTTTTAAAATAAAAAGAATAGCTAATGGTCAATAAATATGAAAAAATAAAATTAATATAAATACTGCATCAAAAATAACCTTTAAACTGTCTTTTTTTAAAAAAAGCAAAATAATAATTGTTTTACTTTCTTACTGCTATCAATACACATTAATAGCGATGCAATAAAGGTTATACAACAATAATAGCAAACAGTTCCCAATCCCACTGATGCTTAAATTGTTAAAAGAAAATTATTAAAAGGACATTTTGTTTTGAGAATGTTATAGCATTTAGTTTCAATGTCTATTTTTATTACTTCATCATTCCCTCCTTTTTATGTGTTAACTTTTTTTTTAAATTAAGAGAAATTTAAGTGAACTATTAGGTGTCGCCAAATGGTCGATAATTATAAAAATAAAAATAAATACTGCTGCAAAAAATGCAATGCTTAAAATTCTTTAAATCTGCTTTATTTTTTGAAGTTTTTTGTTCTTCCTGGTACTAATACACATGAATGTAATAAAGGTAATACAACAATAATAGCAAACGGTTCCCAATCCCACTATCAAGGAACCCTGAACCGCTTGATTAGCTGGTCCAGGTGTGTTTGATTGGGGTTGGAGCTAAAATCTGCAGGACAGTAGCTCTCCAGGAGCAGGGTTGGTGACCCCTGATCTAGATGTTTGGAGTAAGATTGGCTTCAGGTCTAATGGAGAGTTTTTACATAACTAATCGAATGGGAATCATAATTTCTCATACTGTCAAGATAAGCATCACAGTGACATCACCTGTGTTATTCACTGGGTTAAAAAGTTCACTTCAAGTGTGTAACTAGCGACTCCATTGACACTTTCTTGACGTCTTCATGAGGGTTTGCAGATGCTAGAGATCTACTGCCAAAAAACAGCCTCCAGCAGATCCAAGTGTGAACTCCAGTTTCTCTTTCTCCGTTTAATCAGCAGAAAGTCATGAGTGCTCGATGATGTCAGCTGGTTATACTCATCCTTTCTTTATCTGTGTCTGTCTTCCAGCCGTGGCATAAGAACTGCTTTCGCTGTGCCAAATGTGGGAAGAGTTTGGAGTCGACCACTCAGACGGAGAAAGACGGAGAAATCTACTGCAAAGGTCCGCACTACATCCTAATGCAGATTAATGCAACGTTTAAATGGGCAGTGGTTATGATTAGGTCACACATGTTAAACAAACTGGAACATTCCTTAAGCAGACCTGCCAACCTGTACGCATTTTGCGTAGCGGGCACGGATTTTGACCTCAAAGTACGCTGGTACGATTCGTCACTCTAAACTACGCAAAAACCTGGTGACGCGCCTCTGTTCACGCGCCTCTGTTCACGCGCCTCTGTTCACGCGCAGTCCTCAAAAGAAGAGCTCGACCAATCATAGCACTGGGTGCAAGAATAATAATTGGAATAATAAATTAAGTAGCCTATCTTAAATGTACAAACAATGTTCCTATGTTGTTTTTTTTTTTTTAACTGTTTTCTAGGGGGTTCTTAATTTTAGACTATTGACCAGCACAAATTATATGCAATGCAATATTAATCATGAATAAAAAATGTTTTTGAGCATTATTGAAACTTTGGACTTTCACTGTAGATTGCAGTGCAGTGCAAGTGAAATTTTGGATTTGGGTCGAATTCAAAATGAATTCACACATGTTTGTGTGTGTCTTGCATTCTCATAAAAATAATGACAAAAATATATGACAACCCCCTCACGTCCCGGCCCGTCCCTCTGATGGTACTCAAAAAATAATTTCAAGGTTGGCAGGTCTGCTTAAGCTTCATGACCAACTTCTCAAGCTCTTGAGACTGTTTGTTTGTCTGTCAGGATGATTCTCTGATAACAAAGCAACATCAAAACTTGAACCTGTATAACTAGATTACCAAGAAACTCTTGAAACAAGACAGGAATCAGTCAAGAGTTGTTGTAATGATTTCTTTTTTGTTTTTTAGCATGCTATGCAAAGAACTTTGGCCCTAAAGGATTTGGCTACGGTCAGGGAGCAGGAGCTCTGGTTCACGCTCAATGATAGTACTTTACTATTGTTCAGGAGGTTGTTACTAATTTCAAATGAAGAAAATAATTTTGTTATATTTTCATGACAATTAACAGGACTCAACAGTGCAAGCATTTTACCCGCATGTGCAAACTGTAAAATGTATTTAGGAGCACGAGTGTGAATGAAATGAAAATTAAATATCTTTCGAGCAATAGATGGATTTAAGTTGTTAAAGTATGGTGAATTTAAATTGTCATACTGTTTAATCAAAAATGCTTCCTTATTGCCTTGTGTTATTATATTGCTCGAAATAAATAAAAATAAATAAATATCTTAAATGTAATTTTAAGTGGTCTTCAATTTGGGGATGGAAACCCAGCAATAATGCCAAATGTGATTTATTAAACTTCAAAAGGCAATGATTTCCACATTTGGTTACACTTTATTTTAAGGTGCCGTAGTTACATGTTACTGCATGTACTACTTACTATAGTAATAACAGTAAATTATGCATAATCACAAGTAATTAACTCTAAACCACACCCTAACTCTATAGTAAGTACATGAAGTTAATTAATATGTACGATGTAACTGTCACCTTAAAATAAAGTGTAACCTCACATTATAATCTGGGCTAAAACATTGCCTAAGTATTGATTGAAAATATTCTGATTCTTTATTATTGTTCGGTAAAGCTTTACCATAAGGTTCCGTTAGTTAATTAATTAGTGAACTAACAATGGAAAATTCTTCTAAAGCATTTATTAATCTTAGTTGATGTTCGTTTTATGTACTAATACATTATTAAAATCAAAAGTTGTATCTATTAATATTATTTAATGGACCTGAACTAACAATAAACAGCTGTATTTTATTAACTTACGTTAACAAAGAATAACTACTGTAACAAATGTAGCTACTGCTCATTATTAATGTTAGTTAATGCATTAACCAACATTAACTAATGGGAGCTTGTTGTAAAATGTTCTTTTTTGCTTGTAAATTTATCCTTTACATCCTAAAACAACATTATTGGATTAATTTGCACTGCAAATTCTCCCCCCACCAATTACCATAGTGTAAAAACATTGATTTTGTATCTGCTTTATATTAAATACTTTATATTATTATAAATTGTTGATTTTAATTAAATTAAAATACATACTGTGTATTACAGTAATAAGAATGTGAAAATGTCACAATTTAATAAGTCCTAAAAAATAAGGTTAATTTTCTTTATGCATGATATTCTTGATCCCTTTTACAGGATGTTAATTTAAAAATTTGTATCAATTTAAATAGAATCTTTTTTTCTGTAATACAAAAAATTCTGCATTACAACAATGAAAATTTGGTAATGTCTTTTTTCTCCCACAAAAAATAAATAATGGTCCATTTCCTTTATGCAAACTATTTTTTGTCACCCTTTACTGGGTATTAATAGTTCACAAACAAGTACATTTTACAAGCATAAACATGTTCAATGTGAAATAAACACTTGTTTTCAGTGCGCTTGGATTGAAAACTACCGCACAGGCCTTTCACCTTTGAATGTTTTATTAATAAAGCCATTAAAATTGAACCATGCCCAATAAGTTACATCTGAAGCAGAGTAGGGTGACGTCCTGATCTCAGCTGAGGCACTGGAGATGAGCATGTGCTTTTCACATGGTGGGAAAACAGCCGGCCAACAATATGTGAGTATCTTCCCTAAAAACAGTGTCACACGTATGAATGACTGTAACTGTGCCTAATCCGAAATATTACAGTATGGGGGCCCATCGACTGCGTCCATGAGTGATGATGTCATCACAATGTGCCCTCTTGAGTTACAGCGTTTCTTACGTCTACTTCTCTGGCATTTACACTTTGTACATCCAGTGGTACAACAAACCCAGCAATGAAACATACAAAAGAAACCCTTTAGGTTGGATATTAATCAACGAGAATGGGACATTCAGATATAATACATCTGCAGAGCGGCCGCAGGGACACACAATAACGATATACACATTGGGTTTAAAATGTAAAAACAAACAAAAGGATTAAAAAAACAACAACATAAAAAAAAAAAACCAGCTGCAAATACTGAACATTCACTATTTACAGATGGAGCGTCTCTGGGATGGCAGGGTGATCACATGCAGTGGAGACTTGCAAGGTCAAAGGTCTATACACAGCAGTGCCAGACGCCACTAAAAGCTACAGTCATACACTTGGATAATAGTCCATTTTTTTCTGGCTTTTTGGTAAGATAAAAAAAATTTGGAGCAGCTTCAACTAACACAGACAAAATAAAAAAACAAACAAAAGTCACTCACAAAATAATGAATCTAGTTCATTTATGTACAGATGCACATTCTTTACATCAGTTCGTCCTGTCAGCTGTTGCAATGACAACAGGAAGAGGAAATGGAGGAGGGCAAAAGGGGGAGGAGCTTCCTCTTTACGTAAACGTTTACATCCCTCTGCGACGTGGGAAAGCGAGCTTGTTTCTTCAGTAACAATGAACAATAACAACAACAAAAAGATCAGTGCATTGCTTTAGGCTGACAAACATCATCGCCGCCACAAAAAAAAAAAAAAAAGTGAAAACAAACGGAAGAAGCCCATCTGGCGTGATCAACGCAACTTCCATTAAGATCGTACAGCTATCAGGTCCACTTAATGGCTTTTCAACAGCATTTTTAACGTTAAATGTGTACACTTCCTAAAACTACACATACATAATAAATATCGAGGTTCACATACGAGCGTATTATTTCTTGTAAATTCGGAGGGCATTTGGGTGAATCCCATAAACCCGTCGAGAGCGTGTCCAGGTCACATTTCAACCCAAAATCGTGATATACGTGTAAATATACGTGAAAGTATATTTTCACGAAACTGAAGATTGTTCTGCACCGTGACATTATTTTGATGGAAATTCAGCACATTTCTCCCACAGCGCTCATTACCGTAATGCATCCAGGCAATTTTTTGTTGTAATTCTCATTGTAATACAGTATTTTAAAAATTGTTTTACAGCAAACAATGTAATACAATGATTTAAAAAACAATTAGCATAATTTAAAGGCAGTATAATAAAAAATACTTTGCTGTTCAAATGATTACAGTAATGAGGAGGTTATTGTGCATTACGGTAATGAGAATTAAGGGGAAAACTATTAAACAGGATTCATTTTCTTTAAGCAAAATACAAATTCGCATTTATTTATTTGGATTTTAGGGTGAAATATAACCCAGGTTCATTTTCTTGACACATTTCGCAGGATTCTCCCATCTAAACTATTAAACATGCTGGAAATGTACATATCTGATGAATGTAAAAACTGAAGTGACGTAAAATGACTGAAACTCTTTGAAAAATACTATATAAATAGGTTAAAATAAATATGTTGTAAGTCACATTATTTAATGAGGGGCTCTCTCTAGTCTTATGAAATGTTTTTAGTCTATATGATTAATATCAAACCATCAGAACATTCATACAGAATCATGATCGGACAAATCAAGGCAGCTTAAAGGAATCATTCACCTAAAAAGGAAAAGTTCTGTCATAATTTACCAACCGCCATGTCGTTCCAAACCTGTATGCATATTTTTAGTGGTGAAATTTTGAAAAATCATCACGCAGCTCTTTTCACTTTCAATATATGGAAAAGAACAACGTGAACATTCTTCTAAACATCTCTCTGTGTGTTTAGAGACAGAAAGTTCAAAGCGAGAGTGAGCAAATAATGACAAAATTCACAGAATGATTCCGTAAAACCGCAAACGGCACAGCGGCTGCTAAGCTAGTTCTCATTCATACACACAGTTCCAGGTTGAACCAGGACTTACGACCGATAAAGATCTGATATCACTTTAAAAGTTAACAGAAAAGGGTCACAGGAAGAAAACAAAAGTATAATAAAACGTAAGTCGATGTGCGAAAGAAACCAGAAACGTCTCTGCTGACCAATCAAGGAGAGTTTGTTGTACTGCATACACCCCTGAAGCCATTAAACTCCTCCTCTTCCTGTTCCTCACGTCCCTGCGTCTCAAAGTGCCGTCTATGGCAGGGGGGGCGGGTGGAGTTGGTGACGGTAACCAATAACAGCATGCGTATCCTGACCGGGTGAGGTTTGCAGTCTCAGTGAAGGATGGTCCCGGTGAGCAGCCTCTCCCCTCTTCTCCCTCTCGCTCACTCCTTCACCGCGCTACACCAGCTGGTATCCTGAGCCGGACGTCTGGTCGTACTCTATTGTGTACTGAGAGGTCCAGTCTATGGCCACGGGCCGCAGCAGACCACAGCAGCGCAGCTCAAAGAAATCGATGAGGTTCCTCATACAGCCGTGACTGCACGGGAAAAACCAGGAGCAGTGTTACTACTGGGAATCATACAAACAGGTCTCTGGCTTAAAAACAACTGACCAATTCTATCTTCACCAAAAACAACGATGGCTTTTGTTTTGACTAAATTGGGAGACCACACTTACATTATAAACCTTTTTCAGGTTTGACTATTTTTTAGATTATAGACATTAGTCAATCATCATGCTATGTCCCAAACAGTGTTATTTTATTATAAAAAAAGAATAAAAATGATATATATATACAGGTCCTTCTCAAAAAATTTGCATATTGTGATAAAGTTAATTATTTTCCATAATGTAATGATAAAATTTTAGATTCATTGCACACCAACTGAAATATTTCAGGTCTTTTATTGTTTTAATACTGATGATTTTGGCATACAGCTCATGAAAACCCAAAATTCCTGTCTCAAAAAATTAGCATATCATGAAAAGGTTCTCTAAACGAGCTATTAACCTAATCATCTGAATCAACTAATTAACTCTAAACACCTGCAAAAGATTCCTGAGGCTTTTAAAAACTCCCAGCCTGTTTCATTACTCAAAACCGCAATCATGAGTAAGACTGCCGACCTGACTGCTGTCCAGAAGGCCATCATTACACCCTCAAGCAAGAGGGTAAGACACAGAAAGAAATTTCTGAACAAATAGGCTGTTCCCAGAGTGCTGTATCAAGGCACCTCAGTGGGAAGTCTGTGGGAAGGAAAAAGTGTGGCAAAAAAACGCTGCACAACGAGAAGAGGTGACCGGACCCTGAGGAAGATTGTGGAGAAGGACCGATTCCAGACCTTGGGGGACCTGCGGAAGCAGTGGACTGAGTCTGGAGTAGAAACATCCAGAGCCACCGTGCACAGGCGTGTGCAGGAAATGGGCTACAGGTGCCGCATTCCCCAGGTCAAGACACTTTTGAACCAGAAACAGCGGCAGAAGCGCCTGACCTGGGCTACAGAGAAGCAGCACTGGAGTATCCACAGTCAGTGATGGTCTGGGGTGCCATGTCAGCTGCTGGTGTTGGTCCACTGTGTTTTATCAAGGGCAGGGTCAATGCAGCTAGCTATCAGGAGATTTTGGAGCACTTCATGCTTCCATCTGATTTCATTTTTCAGCACGACCTGGCACCTGCTCACAGTGCCAAAACCACTGGTAAATGGTTTACTGACCATGGTATTACTGTGCTTAATTGGCCTGCCAACTCTCCTGACCTGAACCCCATAGAGAATCTGTGGGATATTGTGAAGAGAAAGTTGAGAGACGCAAGACCCAACACTCGATGTGCTTAAGGCCGCTATCGAAGCATCCTGGGCCTCCATAACACCTCAGCAGTGCCACAGGCTGATTGCCTCCATGCCACGCCGCATTGAAGCAGTCATTTCTGCAGAAGGATTCCCGACCAAGTATTGAGTGCATAACTGAACATAATTATTTGAAGGTTGACTTTTTTTGTATTAAAAACTAGGGCTGTGTAACTAACGATTATTTTCATAATCGATTAATCGGACGATCATTTTTTCGATTAATCGATTAATCGGATAAAATTTCAATTTGATTTTTTGTTTATTACAACTACATAAAACCCTTAATCATGGTAGTTATGTGTAAAAGTGTACAAAAGCCACACATTGAGTTTTACTAATATCAATATTTGCATTGTTTTTAATGATAATTGCTGATGGCAAGTTGACAACCATGAAAAACAAAAAAATCTAAATTATATACAACATTGTTTTAACATAATTTTTGTTAAAAACTAATTTACACAGACATGTTCAGATGTGAAGATAGAAACCAAAAACATGTAAAGTACATAATTCATTTAATTTTTATTTAAGATTCAATTAATTATAAGGATAAATTGCTAAAATAAATATAGAAAGACTGAAAAAAAGCGTGTGAACGTAGTAGAGCCGCAGTAGATCGCGTTTGTAAAACAATTAAAACTTAATAGAAGACAAATGCTATAAAAAGAGAACAGAATGGAGACGCAGCAAACAGGCTTGATTAAAAGGACAAGAAAATGATGCATTAGTGCACAAGCATTCGCTGAAAACCACTGACTACAGTGACTAAAAAACAATCTTTTACTGCTGCTGTTAATAACTGCCTTTATATTTAGTGCTTCACTTTCTAAACACCGTTATAATTTAGCCTATTTCTGCGTAGCGCTATTTTAATCCATCACTTATGTTGCGAGCGAAATGATTGCACAACCTGATGCCCGAGACAAAATACAGACATCCCAAGTCTCCCGGAAGTCTCCCGCATATTGATAGCGGCTCCCTGATGCCCGCAAATTAGTTCAAACTCCTGGAATCTAGAGCGTGCAAGCAAGAGAGCGCATGCGAGACAGAAGAGAGTTCTCCAAAGTCCAAACTGTGTAGCGCGCGCACGACAGAGCGGCACAGGGAGAGAGACCTTGCGTGTGTGCCGCATCATGATAGGCCTGTTTCAACCAATCACCAGTAAATGCTCCCCGTGACGTAAGCAGAGCAACTAATCGATAATGACATTCGTTGACAACGATTTTTATAATCGATTATTATCGATTAGTTGTTGCAGCCCTATTAAAAACACTTCTTTTATTGGTCGGATGAAATATGCAAATTTTTTGAGATAGGAATTTTGGGTTTTCATGAGCTGTATGCCAAAATCATCAGTATTAAAACAATAAAAGACCTGAAATATTTCAGTTGGTGTGCAATGAATCTAAAATATATGAACGTTTAATTTTTATCATTACATTATGGAAAATAATGAACTTTATCAAAATATGCTAATTTTTTGAGAAGGACCTGTATATATATATTTTTTTTTTATATAAATATTTTGATTTAGCTTTTATTTTTATATTTTCAGTTTATCGTTTTAGTTTAATATTTTTTGTAAATTTATGTGCTTTTGTCATTTTTATTAGTTTCTGTTCATTAAAAATATTTCTAAGTACTTTAATATTATTTCAGTTAGTAATTGTTAGCTGCTTAGACAAAATTTCTAATTTTATCATCTAATATTTATATATTTTTTCAGCTTTATTTCAATTAACAAATGTTTTTAATAGTTTTAGTTTTCAATAACAACTGGTTTAAAACCCAATTCTTCCTACAATGTTAAAAAAAATCAGTTTTTTTTTCTTCTTCTTGAGTTTTCAGTTAAATAGCACTGAAAAAACCAAACCCAAAAGTGATTTGTCATCATTAAACTATTATATTTTGGTAAAACATTGGCCATCATCCACCTTTTTTTCTATAGATAGCATCATATAAAGTCCATCCCATTATGGAAGACTTTTTAATAACTACACATTCATTCATTTCTGAGCCAATTTATTTAATCTAATGGGATCTTTCTCTAAATTCTTGGTGTCTAAACAAGCACTAACAGAAATTATTTTTGAAGTTACTAAGGGTATAATAGTTTATATTCTACAGACTGGATTAATTTTGAATATACAAACATCAATACGCTTGACAAATGAACCATTTGACATCCTCCTCAGTGTTCAGTGCTGTACAGATAAACTGTTGCCAGATAAACCTGAAATGAGTTTAAAGGACTCACTTGAAAGGGCTCTCGATAGACGTGGCTGTAACTTTAAAGTGCTTATATCTTCTTGCATTCATTCGCTCGTTTGTAGTGATGCCCAGAACAGCGATCTATCAAGAGACAGTCAAAAAAATGCAGCAACATACACATCAAACCACAAATACACACAAAACCTATTCCAACATATGAGTAAAATTGGACCCTAAGGTATGTTAGAGGATTTTGCATCAAGCCCATAGACTGTAAAAGAAACGGAATTTATTATGCCTAAAGCCCAAAGTATACTTAAGCCCTATTCGCACAGGATTAGTATTATTTAAGGACCTCGTGTGAATTAGAAATTACCCACATCTGAATTTCGTGTGGCGCATACGCATGAGATAAGCAAAGCCTATGATTTTACTCGAATTTACTGACTTATCTCCCGGATATGAAGTCAATAGGCAATTGCTAGGAAATGTCTTGTTATAGGTCTAGCTGTATGATATATCATAAACAGAATAATGTTCCTTACCGCTGCTATACATGTCATTCATTTCCATTCTAAACATTCTTTTTGTTTTCGCTCTTCTGATGGTTTTCAGCTTTCTCTTTCCGCAAATTGTATAGTTGTATGGTGTATAGCGATATGACCCAGCACCTAAAATACTATCAAAACACTCGAACGCAGCCTCCATTCTTCGGGAAACAAAAACCTTGAAAAAATGATAAACGACCCCGCCAAATCATAGATATGCTGATTCGCACGGGACTAAATCCAGAACATCACATGACCTCGGTGTTCGGCGAAATATTGTTGGTCGTTTGTGGGGGAATTTTTACTTTAGAAATTACAGACATGGCGATTCGCACAGGATTAAGATCACAGACAACCTCTGCAATTATTAAAAAAATGACTAGAGGTCATCAGGTAATACTAATCCAGTGCGAATAGGGCTTTAGTTTTTTTTTTTTTTCATGCATGCTTTTTTATTAAGTATACTCTATTTGATAGTGTGCACAAACGCAGGCGGTCGACACATCCTCTCTATAAAGTTTTCAAAGTTGTCCAGTGTTAGCGCTATTTTTCTCCAGAAGTTATGACGAATCAAAATGTCTTGGTTCTCTTTTAAACTACAGTCGTGGCTCTCATATAACCCCCTCATACAAGCACTTATTAATGCGGGCGTCTTTTGTTGTTGCGTCTCTTTAAAAACAACGGCCTGGGCGAGTGGGATATTTCCACCTTGAGGAACAACTGATTAGTGCAAAACAAATTCGATGCGCATGTGCGACCTGTGCTTACAAAGAACAAAAGAAATCAGGTGGCGCATGTACAGAACACACATACTATTCTGGTGATGCAATTTGCATCACACGCACTTTACACAGACCCTCATATACACGAAGAACCTGAAGTATACTTTGAGCTTAATGATGATGAAGGCTTCTCTAGACTTGAGCGTGTCTCACCTGGTAGAGCTGGCACATGATGAGCACAGCGACCCACATGAAGTGAAACACACTGTTGAGAAACATCCAGAACATCCACGGCGAGCAGGTGGCGATCTGCGTGATGTAGTTCCAAAAGCCATCTTTAGTGTAGCTGGTAGCACAGTGAACACTCCAGTCTGCAGAAACAGTGACGTATTACGTCCAAAATAACTTTCAATTCATCAAGATTATAAATATGTATGCTACTAATGCAAGATCAATAGTAGTAGCAATTGAAAGTTGTTCATACAAAACCATGCAAACTCAATTGTACTTACAGCAAATGCATCCATATATCATCCAACAGATCATACACAACAGGAAGAATAGGTAGCCCATAAAGTAACGGTGGTTTCCACTTCCTGCCCGCAAACAATGAGGAAAAAAAAAAACAGACAAATGAAAGGAATGATTCATAGCCTTTCTTATTCTGCCTCTGGCTCAAATTAGTACCAGAAGAAATATGAGGTTTCTATTACGCGATGCAGCTTTCTTGACTATTGTGAATTTCCTGGTGGAACATTTGAGCAATCTATGACTTTTCATTTTAATGTCAGGAGGAAGAGCATGTGAGGTTGGTGAAGGCCAGTAGGGAAAATGATGGAAAATGCACTTGGAGAACCCACCTACGCAGTTGCCTACCCAAGGGCAGTGGTGATCAAACTTGGCGATGCATCGATTGCACACGGCACAGTGTTTCGATCTGATGGGTTTCCGTATCTGTGGAGTACAGGTCGTAAAATGAGTGTTTTATGTGCGTTGGAAACTGCAATGCAAATCAGACTGTTGGGTTATCAGCGGGCCAACACGTGAGGAGACGACTGGTGCTGAATGTGTTTTAGCAGTTGTGTGCAGAATGGAAAAGTCATAATTACCAAACAGGTGCTGCAGAATATGCTGAGATCCAGACAGCCCGTCTCTGCCAATTCAACTATAGTCTAAATAGAGAGAACAAGAGAAAAGTAATGGAAAATGTAAGTGATGCTTACTTGTGCATAAAGCATAGGTGTTCTGGATGGTTGTTTAGCGGCTCAAGATGAACTTTAAAACGCTGTAATTGCTGCTGAACTCGTTTGCAGTTAGAGATTTGACCTTTTTCTTCTGCTCCTCAGATGCTTTGATGATGCCGGGGTCAGACTTCCAGGACTTGCCAAAGTTGTAGAAGAGAGCCAGGCTATTGAGCAGGAACGGCAGGTGGATGGTGACAAACGGGAGAAGTGTGGAGGGTTAAGGAAGTTTCATTTAATATGAAACAAAGGGACTCGCAATATTTTGGGCCAATGAATTCCCAGGATCGTTTGTGATTACTTGATGAAAAGTTAATTTTTTTTTATTGTCAATAAAACTGATTTGAATGTATCATTCAGACCACTTTGTGAACTGGTTCAAATGATTAAGCAAAAAGAACCTATTCTAAAGAATGATTCAATCACAAAACAAACACTGATTGTGGGAATAACAACTTGTAGTCAGTCAATCTAACTTGTGATGCTTTTAAGACATGCAAATTCAAGATTCTTATAAAAAGTCGCAAGATGAGTTATTTCATTTCTCACAAAAAACACTCAATCTGACAAATTAATTTTTGAATTGAGACTGAAAGTTCTGTGGAATTCTGAGCTGCAACATTTCAATTAATTATTCCATCAAAAAAGTAACATTTCCTGTTTGACATCTGAAATGTAACACGAGTGCCTCCAACCAGAGAAAATGAAAGGACATACCGTCTAAAAAGACACCCACAAATGCAGAAAATCTGTTTCTTCTGTTAGTGGGTCAGTGTTTTCCTTGAGCAGCACACGGGCAACAATTACAGCAGGAAAAAAGCTCAATCCTCTGAGGAGATGCTCTATTGTTGGATGATAAGCGCGAGAGGGAAACGGATCCACCCAGAGCTCTTGATCTGATTTTTAGCTGCAGGGTTTGAGTGCATTGTGTCTATTCCTGAGCTCTGGAGACACACCTGGGGCCTATACCATGAAGCCGGTTTAGGTGGCTAGCCAGCTATGTTTCAGTTTAGTTTGCGTCAACCCTGGGTTTTAGGGACCATGAAAGTGGTTTGGCTTTTAGCAGTGTTCATCGCCATAGTAACTTACGCTCCACGGCTAACCTGGTCCGGGGCAGGTTATGTTCTAGGTAAGAGGTTGCAAACTGAACTTGGACCAATCAGCTGTGAGCAAAGTGACACATGTCTGATGCGATAAAGTCACTCCACCTGTTTCTACTCCAAATTAAAGGTCACTACATAGCAAATGATTTTTAAAGACAAAATCGTCTGGTTTTTAGTGATGCTTATTTAGAATAATAAATTTGTATGATTTAGATATTATTTATGTAATTATTATACCCTTTATCAATCACACATGTACAATTTTAGTTCATCAATTATTATTACGCAGTTTAAATGAATAAATATATAAAGGTAATATAAATACGCTTTGGCATCAATAGATGAAGCTATAAAATGACTACATGTGAGCTTAAATGTTCAATTCTCTCGATACCTTTATCAGCTGTATAAAATAACTTCACAACTTTTACTTGCACTGATATACAGTAGCGAGACTTTTTCTTTTAGTTGTCCTCTTTCATAGACCGCTGTTTTCTTCTTGCTGTGTAAATTTGTTTAAATTCTTACTATTTTAATACTTTTATTTAATAAGTGAATTGCGCTGCTTCTCTCGCGAGAAATGAATCTCAGTTTCACTCTCTCTCAACATGTGATTGGCTGTTCGCTACTGATGTCACACTTAAACTCCTAAACTCAGGATCAAAGCCTGAGTTGACAGAGAAAGTTGATGATCAGCATCATGGTACCAACAAAGCCTGGTTGGATTGGTTTGGTTTTGTCAACTCCAAACTAATCCTGTAACCCTGAGTTTGTTCAACTACCATCATGGTACAGGGCCCTGGACACATGGCGGTTCTGTGCACACTAAACATCACTCCACAACTGCCAATTACACCACAGCTTCACTCAATAAGCACATCCAGACATGAGTCACGTCTTGAGTGGTTCCTTCAAAAGAGGAGGAAATGCTTCAGCTTTGGGCAGAAATCCTATTTTCCTGCTGTTTGACAGCAGCATAAACACAGAAATGCAACATGTGTCATTAGCAGACAAGAACTCGGCTTTCTTGTGTTTGTACGAGATCTCTCTCACACCACGGTGGGCGTCATGAACAAAATCTTATATCACAGTATGAGTAATTATATATCACAGTGACCATTTATAGCACAATGTTGTTTTTGCTGGAAATTTAACAACAAAAAAAGTGTTCATTTTTTATTAAATTACCATGTAGAAATGCCTAATATTTGGATATTCCAGCTAAATAAATGAAATCTAATTTTGATTATTATTACTTTTTGATAAAACTGATGGACACGAACCAAAACACACTCAATATTTTGAATTGCATTATTTTGCTAAACTTTTGTTTTGTCTCTCTCTCAATTCAATAGATATATCTATAGCAGATATATGGTGTAGCATAATCTCACACTGACGAGACATTTCTACCGTTGCACACTATATACTGTCAAGCCGTCCAGGCCTCCTCTCACCCACACAGTATCACTTAAAGTGTCAATCTCACTACATTGATTGTGTGAGTCACTTCGTATTCCATGGAAAAATATCCATATCCATGTTAAATATGTCAAATAAGATGCATCTGAGTTTCACAGTATGAAACATCAACCTAATGTTACAACACAACGTGAAACAAATCAGCTCTAGACAACCGTGGGCGAATTATGGATATTTTCATAATCGGTTTATGTTGTTTAAAAAAAAATAAAAAATACTGCATACTGCTAAACTTCCCATCACTATCCTCAGTTCCTTTCATTAGGTCCATCACATCAAGAGAATGTTTAAACAAAGGGTCTTGTGAGCTTCTCTACCAGATTCAAACCTTTTAACATTGAAAAGTGAGATATAGCCATGTAAACTGGGTCAATTTTCCTGCTGTGTCAGCGTTCTTATTCGGATGCTCATTGACATTAGAGCTGCATGATTCTGGGGAGATTTTTTTATAGAGATCAAAGTTCTTGCACAAATTTGAAAATAAAAATAAAATAACATGCCCTTTACTCGAGGTTCTGACAAAATGCTAGCAGCTGCAAGATACTTTAAAAATGTCTAATTAATTTGAATTACTTAAAGAAAATTGGTTTAAATGGTGAAAGATGAATGAATGATTCAATGACTCACACAAAGACCTTTTGAATGAATGATTCAAAGAAAAATTACTTTTTAACAGTTGCTTGTCGCCACGACTGTAACGACTGATTGACTCATTGATACAATCTTTATTTGAAGCGTTAAGTTACTTTCAAAATGTCATTTGCTCTATTTTGATCGCTTCCATAGACATCCGTGTTTATATTCTAAGCATAATCTTTTATCTCAGTACTTCTGTGATTTTTGTATTTTGAATTATTGTAACAAAAATAATGATACTGTGTGGTTGAAAAGACTGTTTCATACCTATAAATCAGTGTTTCTCAACCTCTCCTGCAGGGACCCCCTGACAGGACATGTTTTTGTTTTAACCCTGAAATGGCACACCTGATTCAATTAATTAAAGGCTCAAAGGCTTAATGTGTAGCTGACTAATTGAATCAGGTGTGCCATTTCAGGGTTAAAACAAAAACATGTCCTGTCAGGGGGTCCCTGCAGGAGAGGTTGAGAAACACTGCTATAAATGAAAACTGGATCAGCGGCAGCGCCAACGCAGATCTGAATGTTTGCTGTGATTGTGACCGTACTTGTCAAAGGTTTAATAGACTAGTGGTCATTTAGGAGTAAGATTGTGTGGGTGTTTTAATCGCGATCATGCCGCTCTAATAGACAAATGGATGCTTAAGTGAGTCACTCTGGATAACACTGAATTTTTTGGAATACAATATTCCGATTAAGTGGATTGTCTCAACTTAGTTAGGTTGCATCAATTATGATCGTCAAACTGACAGCACAGGAAGTGAAGTAAATGATGGAGACTGAAAAGGATATCGTTCCAGAACCAATAAAACCAGGTGATGTACATCCAGAACTTAGTGGCCATATAGATGCCCAGAGGAAGAGCACTATGCATGGAGTGATCAAAGAAAGACCTAGAAACAGAGACGAAATGTTAACCATGATGGTCCACGCTCACATCAGAATCCATTTAAAGCAAGAGCAGCACCCCAGATGGCTGTAATGGCATGTGCGTCATACTTGGAAAGGAACTGCACGACGAGCCACACCGCTGCATACATCACACCCTTGATGAGCCAAGAGTCAATGTCCAGATCGGCGATAAATCCCACCAACCAAATCACCATGAACGGAGTTCCCAACATCACCTTCTGCCTGAACTCCTGCGAACAGACACAGAAGTCAAAGTCTGGGGCCAGGTTCACAAAAATCTTCTTAAGAAAAAAGGTTAAGTTAAATTTTAAAGAAATTTTAAGAAGTTCATATGAATTTTTTACGAGTAATTTTCACATTTTTACGCTCAAATATCTTTTTTTTTTCCTGAAGATGATGAGGTCAAATGCCTCAAAGTTTGCGTTGCCTACGGATTAACATAATGAGCATAAGTGAGCACTGTTTTAATGGCCCCCAGAATATTGTTATTCTGGATAATATTTTTAACTGAATTTTTTTCTTAAGAATCTTTAGTGAATCTAACTCCAGAGGCTTAAAAAAAAAATAATTAAAAAAAACGGCTCTGACTTTCAGCAACTTCCGTCAACTCGTCCAGACTACAAATTGGGGCAGAAATTGGTGTAAAAGTCATATTGTGTTTTCCTGCCCTTAGATGCAGTGTCTGCATCATTCAACATTCATTACAATTTGATTTCTCCTTAATATAAAGTGATGGCATAGGAAAAATCTTTCAGTTGCTTTACCTTGTCCATTTTGAGTCGTTTCAGGTACGAGGGGCTGTCGTAACCTTTGGCCTGTCTGGCCTCCTGCAGATGATTTATCATCCACGTATTTTTCCTCTGTTTGGCCAGATCCAGTGGCGTCTCCCCCTGCCATTGACAAATATTATCAGATGTCATGTACACACATCATTTCAGTGTGCTGGTGTGGCCGTCTGGACTTTACCTTGATGTTCTGTGCGTCAACGTTAGCATTGGCGTCCAGCAGCAGACTGATGACCGTAGTGTTTCCGGCCAGAACCGCCCAGTGCAGAGCAGTGTTCTTATGATATTTATCACCCAGGTTCACCGACACATTAAACGTCAGCAACAGCCGTGTCGGGTCAACACTGCAGCAGAACGCAGAAGATCACACCTATCAGCTTTACATTTTAACAATGGCAAATGAAAACATTTCCTCACACACACCTGTGTGTTCGATAAGCCGCCCACATCAAAGGGGTCATGCCATTCTGATCCATCATATCTACATCCTAGAGGACGACACATAAAACATAAAAGTAGGATCAGGCTGAGATCAAATGCAATGGGTTCATGTAATATCTTTCCTAGAGTTCAAACTGCTGTGGATAGAAATGTAATAAATGCCATAAATGCCCCCTGCAGGCTGAAATGGACTAAGCAGGACAAAAAGCATCATGTAATGAATCGATTATTTTACATTTTAATAAACAGCATTACGTGATGACACAGAACATGCCGCTTTTTTCCCTAAGGAGCACGTGTTCCCCGAACTTAAAATATTTAGCAGCGCATTGAGGGGCACAATAACTATCAAATAATGTTTTTCCTTAATAAAGGGATAAATGAAGACATTTACTGTATAACAAAATTATTACATTTAAGAGAATGCAAAAAGTAAACTAGGCTTTTAAATATTTTTGCTTCAAACTGTATTTAATAACTATGTAAATATTTATAGGCCTACTTTAAACAATATATAACATATATATTTAAAATATTTTAATTTCATATTCATATTTAATTAACAGATTATTGTGCCAGTATTACTAAAATGAAAATCTATATATTAAATAATGTGTTAAATAAAGTTCTTAGCCTTTCCTTCCTGTGATGGGTTCACCCAGACAGAAGCTAAAAGAGATAAAATGCCAGAATCCGTTTATTTTGTCACCAATATACTAATTATAACAACCAGAAGAAAAACTCTGTATGCATAAGGCATGACTTAAACAGGCCCGAAATACACTGGGACTCTTATTTTATGCTTTACTATTGCTGATTGTTGACTCAAAAAGATAAAATATGCACACTAACATCCATTTAAGCTATTTGGGACTTTTTATGCCCTTAAATTTCTTAAAACTTTATTCGCACCGATGCTCCTAAGTACATTTTACATTTCACACACTTTTATTTTTCATCGCAAATGTAACTGAAACAGTCGCACTGACGAGCCCTGGATGAGACATTTTGTTGGTTACTTTATGTTTTCCTGGGTAGCTCCGCCCACACTGAAAGCTTGTTGGCTAAAAATAGCTACAAATTAATCAAAGGTATTCTGACTGGCTTTGATTCAGCCAGCTTTTGTTTTGATGAGACCAGATTCAGACAAAACGTTTTATGATGCGGCTTGCGTACCTGTCCCTTGGCAATGAGGTAAGCTACAATGGAGGTGTGTCCAAACTGAGCGGCCAGGTGCACACAACTGCAACCCTCCCCATCGATGAGAGACGGATCAGCGCCATACTTCATTAACTGCACCACCATGGAGAGATGGCCCTGTCTGAAGGAGAGAGCAGACGAGTGGCATTCACAGACTAACCCCTTGCTTTAAGACACACAATTATACCTCACACACAATTTTTGCGGTATGCACAGTATTAATTGAATACCTGCATGACCTAACAATTTTAATGAAATCTGCAGTATACAAAAGGTCACACTGTTATGCTTTTTAGTATAAATATACTGTTATAATATTTATTAATCATTTTTAATTCGCTTTCAATTTTATATTTTAAGTTCATTTTAATTTTAGTTTAAATTATAGTAATATTATGTGCTTTTGTCCTTTTATTATTAACTATTAGCGTTAACTTTTATTTCAGATTTTGTGATTTAAGTACTTCAACTTAAAGTTCACCCAAAAATGAAAAAAAAAATAAAAATTAATTACCCTCAGTTCATCTTCAATGAAGATTTTTTGAATGAAATCTGAGTGATTTCTCTCCCTTCACTGACAGCTACGTAACTAACACTTCAAAAAGTTTACATTTTACATTTAGTTGTTTAGCAGACGCTATTATACAAAGCGACTTACAACTGAGGACAAGTCAAGTCATCGTGAAGAGGCAAAAACAACGCAAGAAGTGCTCAAAATACAAAGTTCAGGCTTTGCTCAGAGTAACATAAGCCAGACAAGGAACGATTTGTAGTTAGTTCATAAGTAAGTTCATAAGTTTCGTTGTTAGTTCAAAACTAGTTCATAAAGATATCGTAAAACGAATCTATATGAATTGAGCGGTTGAGTCCAAATTTTAAATTGTGAATAAAAGTCTAAATTAAATCTGTTCATCATATAAAGCGATACTGTCTCTTCTGCAAATTTGGACTAAACCACTCAATACATGTCGATTAGTTTTAGAATCTCTTTATGAACTTTTTGAGCGTCAAAGTGGTAGTTGCGTGGCTGTCAACGGAGGCACAGAAATCTGCCTATTTAATTCAAATATCTTAATTTTGTGTTTCAATTACTACGTTTACATGCAGCCAATAACCCGTTCAAACCCGGGATATTAGCAATAACCCGGTCACGCACGGCCATGTAAACACCGGCAAAAATCAGAATATGCTCATATCCCGGATTTTAAAAACCGGGATATGATTCCTGGGGTACCCCTTTTCTAACCCGAATTTTTGGTCATGTAAACGCGTATCGGCATATCCCCATAATGATTTGTGTTCTGCGCATGTTCTATTCTCAAGGAATCTTGGTCTTTTGAGTCGAGGAACTTCTCTGCGCATACAAAAACCCGCGTGCAGTATACCAGAAGTAAACATGGCGAGACGCAGCACAGCATACATTTGGAGCGAGGTCAGTACCAGCACCAAAGTGCAAACAAAGGCGATCACTATCTTATGGTTGACCGTACGTCCAGACGCTAACCATGCGTCGCCGTTTACATCGGGATATTGCAATTCCATGTATACAGGAGTAACTCTCTCTGCTCACGCATGTAAACGGGTTATTCCTAATGTTTCAGAAACCCGAATAGTGACCTTAACCCGACCATAACCCGAAAATTGGCTGCATGTAAACGTAGTCACTGATGAGTGAAAGTCTAACTGGTTTGGAACAACAATGATTTTTTTTATTTTGGGGGTAAACTAACCCTTTAAACTCTCATTTCAGTTAGTTACAAAGGCAACATTTCTACTTTTCAAAAGTTTAAGTCTATCATCAAATATTTATATTATATTTCAGCTTTATTTCCCTTACAGAAAATGCTTTTAGTTTTAGTTTAAGTTAACAATAACACAACACTGAATATGCTCAACTTGAGCTTCCATATCCAGTGAATAAACCAGAAAGTTCAACAACATTTTAGTATATTACGTTTGATAAATAGTTAGCAGTATACAGTATATAGTGGTTGTTCTGCAATAAGTCACCTCGTAGCCCAGTGTAGTGGTGTAGAGTTGAGATCTCCTCCCAGCTGGTCAACTATAGCACCTTTAGATATGTAATGCCTATGAAGAGCAGACAGACAGCATTCAGGAAATGAGTGAAGTGAGACTTCTGAAGTGAGACATCTAGGCTTTATCACACAGCTAAGTGTCTGTTACAAAAGAAAGCAGTGTAAAATGAATGACCGTGACAGAGCAGGCTCTCATTAAGAGGAGGATCTGCAGACACACACACACACACACACACACGCGCACACACTCGTCTGAATGCTAAGAGTAATAACTCTATCTAATCCTCTGTGTATGTGGTGTCTTAATAATGGGAGGGAAAAACTAGCTAGGAAAATTCGCTGATCCAGGAGAAGAAGGGGAATATCTATACAATAAGCAAATAAGACACAGACAGATACAGATACGTACTTGACCAAGTCTATGCGGTTGTTAATTGCCGCCCAATGCAGGAGTGTGACGTTTTCTTTGTCCGGCTGACGCACGTCATATCCGGCATCCACCAACTCACGGCAGCGCTCGAATATGCCATACCTGAACACACAAACAGCTCAAATTACACAATAAAACACACAACCACTAGAGAACCATCCCTGAACAGTACAAACACAAAAACAACAGTGTCAAATTTACAGTGTTTTGCGTTCACTCAATACCAAAACAGGACAGAACCAGGTTGCTCAAATGATGTCTTTTGGATGATTTTTTATATATATAGATATTTCTGGGCAAGGGATATTTGTGTAGATGAATGTGTGGCTACTCACTGGGTGGCTTTGACGATGTCCCAAGTGCTGTAGTCGTCCACGTGGCTCTTACGGCTAACGCTCTCGCTGTAGCCATGGCTATAGTGACTCTGGGATTTAATTTCCTGTGGGAGAGAAAGATAGTCAGTTCATCTCTATCATCTCTAGAGCAAACGGATAGAAGGATGAGTGATGGATGACACAGAGGATCTGGGACACGACGTGTCTTATATACGGTCAGTCTCCATGGTGACATCTGATATCTCACTCAAACACACACACTGCTGAAATAAAACTGAAATGTGCTTTTAAAGGGACCATATCCTGGAAAACAGGATTTTCATGCTAGGAGTTTGATGTGTTGAGTGACAATGCAAATTGGAGTAGAAACATAATTCTGTTATTAAAAAGTTAAAAATGGATTAATTGATCAGCTCTCCTATTAGCATATTAACATGACCGCCCACATTTACATATCAACCCCTTTCCAGTCCATGCTGTGGTTAGCTAATCATAACAAACTCCTATTTTTGCATCATCTTAAAGACACAGCAGTAAAAACAGTCTGTTTAATACTCATATCATAATATCAGCAAGAAGGCAGAAAATGTTTCTGACCGGCTTTTGTTTAAGAAACTTTGTCTAACATTATAATTAGACTAACCCCCCCCCCCCCCCCCAGACTGCATGTGCTGCTGATGCTCAAAGGTCTGGGGTGTTTGATTACCAGCAGATGTCCAGAAGCTTCAGCTCTATTGATTGGTGGGGAGGGTCTCTGTCTATTGTATTAAAGGCCCAGGGGATGCTGATGTCCGATAGAAACCCCAAAAATGACCCAAGCCATTTTGACCCGAACCTTTATCTTTATCCTGTACACCTTTCCAGAAACATTTTTTTTTTCATTGTCTACTTTATAAATTCAGATTTTTAGCCCCAATTACAGCTGATTGTCTCTCCGAATTAACATAGAAAATGCAAATCCATAAATGTGACAAAAAAAAAAATCTATGTATATAAAACCTTTTGTTTTAAACCAAAATAATAAACCAAACACTATACTTTATAATTATAGGCTAAACCACAATCATAGGAAAAATCCTCAATATAATATCAGACTAGTCGTTACTCTTCAGAAAATCACAGTTTACAGTTTTGCACACCAGAAAATTCAATTAGATGTGTAAAAACACAGTAAAATGAGATGCTTTCTCACAAAAGCTTGAAACCGATGCAAAAGGCAAACAGAAAACACCCACAGGACACAGGGGAGTCCTGGCAAACACACCGAGCTCCCTGTGTGTCTGTGTGTGTGTGTGTCAGAGAAATGCCAGGCCAGCAGAGATTAGACATGCACACAGCCACACAGCCACACACACACACACACGCCAGAGATTCACATATAAAGATGACAGTCTGCATTCATAATCAGTTGCATTTAATCCCTAAAATAAAAGTCCTATATATGGAGAACTAAACAAATCCATTAGTAAAGAGTAAACAGCTGGACAGAGTAACACAGGTCAGTAATAAAGCCTTGTGTTTTATATCAGCACAATCATGTTTCCGGCAAGAACCTGCACACTTGCACCCACAAACACTAAATATGAAGCCCTGTCTCTCCATGCGGGTCTGCAATTATTACCTTCATAAACACTGGACATGTATTCAGTCTCTGTATCGAAGGCTGATCTGACACTCATTTTATCAACACAAAGATTCAGCGAGCAGTCACATGACTCTATACTTCCAGAGAAAACCCTAGTGAGATTATCTGAAAGCCACAATTACCCTACAGCAAAGCATCCAGAATGAGAGAATCTGCGTGAAGGGGATATAAATTGACATCCGAGTCAAATCTTCGTTTCTAAAAGGCTCTCCAATAGGTCAGAGGTCAGTCCAACAGTAAGTAAGTACATTGTTCAATTACTGAGTTGATGATCCATCACAATATACAGCCACCAAGCATAAAGCAGTTGGAAAAATTAAATAAGTCAAAAATATATTGAATGTATAGCCTAACTACCTACGATTTGATTATGGTAAATAAATATTGTCTTTACTGAATGATGCACACTGCATTTCCAATAATGCAGTACGCTCAACAAATGAACCAGAAGCAATATCAACCACGAATTTAAACCTTTACTTGACTAGCAATTTAATCAAGAGAAAATAAAAAAGACTAATTTCTACAAAAAAATATTATTAAAAACACATTATTTGCATTATGATAACTGGATGCCACTCACCAAATAAAATGTAATGTACTAAGGTAATATGACAATGTTTTAAACATTATTTTTGATGGCAGATGACAGACAATATAAATTATATTACACTTTTTAATTCGCGTTAATTGCTGCAATTAAATTTAGATGTATTGTACATATTTACTAAATTATAAATAATTGTTAAATTAATCAATATGGAAAAAAATTTAACGATCAAAAACCTCAAATTTTACATACGTAAACAGTGACATATGACATGAATATGACAATGGCAAACTAAATATAGCACAGCATAGTTTGAAATAAAGGATTTTAAGAAAACAGAAAAATGTATTGGATTGATTAAAAATGAATTAAATGCCAAATATCTGCTGATATATCAGCCATGCCAATATATCGGTCAACCACTATTCACATTATATTTTAATACATATTTGTCAGTACAGTATGCTATTACTTTCAAAACCATGGTAATACCATGGTAATAGTGACATTACAGCCAGGTTGGGCTGAACTGAGGAGCTCACCGCTAGCAGATGTGCACTTAATCCACAACTATTAGTCATACCCATATCATTAGTGTTATACAGGTTTTTATATTTCATTTTAGGGATCAGAGAAACAGATCTCATGAGCAATCCTGAGCTGAATGTCTCAGATCCTTCTTAATTCACGGTGATCAGTGTGAAAGCACACTCAGATGTGTTATATATCACATGTAGAATTAGCAAAAACAATAATGTTATGCAAGACATGTCGTTCAGACCACCAAACAGAGCGAAACTGATAAAGCGAGCAGTTGGGAGATTTAGCACCACCGGCAGGCCTTTAGAAAGGCGTTTGGTTATTTCATTCAATATTTTTGTGCCTGGTTTCAGAACAGTTGGTCTAATTCAATACGGGCCTAATGTTCCTCCTGCCAGTGAGGAAACAAGCGCTTCCAGCATCTGTGAGACCATGTGACACATACTGAGGTGCTTGGCTTCCTATTACTACCGGAAGACATTTAGGCTGCGTTTGCACTGCTATTCTTAATGTACAGATCTGATCTCTTCACCATATCATCTGAGTTTTTGTCCCAGTCCGTTTACATTCACTTTAGACACGACTGGTATCTGATATCTCTGTTTACATTCATCCACGCATAAAATGAGTCTGTGACGATTCCTTATATGCGACATGGTTGGCCCTCTGGTTTTGAATGGGCGTACTAAAATGATTTAAATAATTCAAGTCGATTATTTGCTAGCATGGATAAGTTACAAGAAAAAAAATCGGATTTTTGCGTTTACACGCGTGCAACAAATTCCGATCTGTGTCCAGATTTGAGTAAAATAAATTAAAGATTTTGTGGCAGTGTAAACGCAGCTTAAGATCTTGCTCTGGAGAGCGTGTGCTTTATCAACGGCTTCTGTTAATGCGGTTAATGACACTGCCATTTATATCTTTAGTTCATGTCAACGTCCATGTCTGGACTGACCGTCAACAGTCATTATGAACTTATATTCACACAGTCAAGGCAATGCCACGGCTATGCATCACAGTAAAGGCCCATTCACACCAATAACAATAATAAAGATATAGTTATAAAATTGTTAAAGAATAGCAGAGTCCACACCACAAATATAACGATAACAAAATTGTTGGAATCACTTTCAGAGCGATTTTTTCCAGATTATGAAGAATGAAAACATTGACAGCCAATCAGAATCCATCCTGCTTTTAATTTTTATCTCAGGATTTACATAACCAAGGATTATTTTTTTTACAACTTAACTCAAAGAGTTAGTAACTTCTTGTTCGTAGTGTGATTTCACACATAATTTTTACATACAAAACCACAAATGAAATCCCACCCACAATGCAGAAACAGGGAACGGAACAGCAGAAAAATTAAATGCCACAAAACTACATTTGTTGCACGCAAACAGTGGCCTTTCCTCCAACACGATGGCACACTTTTGACTAAAGCAGACACACACCTTCCCGTTGACCCCTCTGAGCATCATCTGGAGAGGAAACCTCAGGTCTGATGCGGGACTGTAAGGAACAGATGGCTCGTCTTCACTATATGACTGCCGCCCACCCAGGTGACACTGGACCCTGTCGAGTCGACTTCCCACTAGTTAACAACAGCATTGATTAACTAAAGACAAATGCACAGACTGGGGTTTCTTTCTGTTCTGCTTGAATTTTCAGTCCAATCACTGAGATAACAGTTTATTATTTATTTTAAACAGAATAATTTTTAGATTTTCTGTTTTTTTTCTTTTACAATCAGTAAAAGAGCGGCTGAAACAATTCTTCACATGATAATGTAACCTTTTGATGATGCATCACAAGCCAAATATTGAGGACAGCTAATCTATTTTCTTCTCTTAAACAGACACATGCAAAACACCACCTCTATCAAGGTTTCATGTTCTAGCCTCTAAATCAACCAGCTCATCCCACTGAACACCAGGGCACACGTAGCAAACACACAAAAGATTACAAAGACATAAGTATATTTTGTAAAATAAGCATTCATTGCACTTCTGTTATTAAAATTTTATTAGGCCTATGCATTATGCCTTTGCAACCCTGCTCTACAGATATCAGCATAAGCATTGGTCATTTCAAAACCCATATTGTTTGACCACTAATTATTAATAACCTATAATATTAATACATTAAGGCCCGGTTTCACAGACAGGGCTTAGATTAAGCCAGGATTAGGCCTTAGTTCAATTAGGGCATTTAAGTAGCTTTTTTAAACATGCCTTAGAAAAAAAATATTACTGATGTGCATCTTGACACAAAACAATGACCCTGACATATTTGAAGATATATCAGTGTATATGATATAAGAGACAAGTTGTTTTCAGTGACAGCTCAAACATGCATTTTAATCTGGGACTAAGTTTAAGCCTTCTGTGAAACCGGCCAAATATATAATTATAAACATTGCATGCATTGCAATAAAAAGAACAGCTTAGGTCTGCTGAGAGCTTCTTTTCACTCCAACAGGTCAGCGTATGTTAGTATGACTTTAAGCCAATTGCCATTCACTGAGACTACATGTGTGTGTGATCAACTGTATGGTCAGTCTGCTTGAGCATCAATAATTTACAGCAGGAGGTCCCATATGAGCAAGCTGTCAGGAGTACTATTATTGCACATGATAAAACAACTATAGTCTTTCATGTAAAACTCGCCTAAGTCACAAATGAGTCCCTATACAAACATGCAAATCATCCATTGAAATAATAGCATTTATTAATGAATATATTTATGAAATTTAAGAGCCTGCAAATAACTCACAACATGACAGCTCTGAAGCAATCTGTGACATTTGCGAAACAAACACCAAAATGCAGTCAAAAAGAGTCTTATAGTGCACTAAACCATACTGATAAAATTTTCAAAATGAATGTTCAAATCTGAAGGTAAATGGTTGCAAATGATGATGTTTGTGAATGGTGTCTGTCATTTAGATGCAAACGCAGCACAACACACTGGGAATACTTCTATAATATCCCAATGTCACGTTTGACATTGCACAATATGGAATAAAAGAAACACCCCTGTCTTAAAACGTGTGATTAGACGTGCGATGAAGCGAAAAATAAAAATATAATCTATGGATATGAAAGGCTAACGTTAGCAGCAATGCTATTACGCAGCAGTGGGGGGGATTCAGCCCCTCTTCATTGTGAGAAGTTAACAGTAGAAATAGCGGTTTTGCTGGACGTGAAATCACTTCAGCTTCGTTTAGGATTGCTGCTGTGATGCAGCTGGATAAACGCTGTGTTTTTTACCTCGGGATGGAGGATCGGGACGCATCCAGCTTCTTTCTCAAATTCGTCCAGAGCGTCCGCCATCTTGCTGCTCGACCACGCGGAGCATCATGGGAAAAAACATTTAGGGGGCGATAAACAGGAGACGCGCGCGCACATGAGGAAGCAGTGCGCGCTCGCGTGTGATTTGACCTGGTCTGTTTCAATTTTTCTGTATATATTCAATATTCGTATATTCTTAAATATTATTATTATCAGTTTTAGAGTGCCTTATTCACATTGCGTTTAAAAAAAACGTTATGTGAAAAACAAGAGCATTATTTGATAGAAACATAAATAATAACCAAAGTATTTTTTTTTTCAATTTCACATTCTACATAATGATAATGAGTCGAATCATAAAAATGCATAAAATAGGTGAAAACGTGTATGTACACCATTTTTAGAGGATTGATCAAATATAAATGTATTTCCTGTTTTATAACCTATAAAACCAAGAATTACATTTTCAAATACTAAGGAGACATCAGAATAAATATCCAGAATCTTTTCTCAGGGGCTCTTATAATTACAAGATCCAAACAGAGATCACAGAAAGAACATTGATATGAATGCACAGATGCCTAAGAAATGTATTTAATTTTTAACCGATGTCATTCACATTGTATCTGCTTTGGCTCTACTACTGTTGCTGCATTACGTCATCAACCTACTTTATCACTTTATGTAAATATATACAAGTCTGTTCTACATATGCATATCAATTTTTTAACCCTTATCTATGAAACAGTTTTATTTTTATTTATTTTTGCCTAAATATTTTGCTCATCATCTCCTGGTATGAAATGCAACGTGTTTACGTCATGGCTGTCAGATGGAATGTCGTCAAATGTTTTTATTTTGCCCTGTTTAGACTCTCAATACCACGTGGTGGCAGCATTGGATTGCTTATATATTTTTCTAGCCCTTTCCATGTTTATTAGTATGCCATGTTAACCAAAATCAAAGTTATGTGAGTGAAAATGTTCAGATTCTTTAGATCAGGTCCACATTTATTCTGCTAATATGTGTGTAACATATTTTGTGACATTGTATTGCACATTCCATTAAAAAAAATCTGTTTAAAAAAAAACAGTAAACACACACGTTACATATGAAACATAAGGATATGGACCATCTTCAGTATCATTACTGATTCCCAACACGTTAGACTTTTAATATGATTTTTTATTAAAGGCCTCTGGATACGTAACAGGCTCCGCCTAACAGCCCGAAAAACAGTAAACTGATCTGCGGTCTGCCTGAATGTTTATATCAAACTGGCGTCATTGCGTGTTCCATCTCAGAGAACTGATTCCAGACCTGCTTTCGTGTGTTTTTTTTTATTTTTAGCCCAGTCAAACGCCGATCCCTCGACAGACAGAACTCAACGATCGCAGATAAACAGTCGCGCTGAAGAAGGAAGACAGACGTGCGAGCGAAGGCGGGCAGTAGTATAGCACTTCATGGCTTTAATATTTCAAATAAACGAGTTTGTGGTTCACAGTTAGAGCGTTTTAGATCCCCCCCCGCCTATGTAGGATCGTACCTGTCAGAATACGTCTGAGAAGTTTTAACCCATTTACTGATGGACTGACAGACTGATTCTCCTCAGACGACGCAATCTACACAATTCACATTTTACCTTATTCTCTCAATTCTCTCAAGCCCGTGTTTTCCGTCAGGAGGACTTCAGACAATTAAGGTTAGTGTTTATGTTTCTGACTGACTGTAATTCTACATTTCTGTACGAATAACCCGTAGACTACACTCTACTGGCTGTGTCTTAAAACCTAGTGAGCTGCCTATATAGACAACATGTTTGAGCCATAGGTTTTAGCAAGCATCATCCGCGCGTGCAGCGTTTTTGGGCGGGAATCATTTGGCTTATGCAGTATATTTGAGCAAATATATACTGTCTCTCAAAATACAGTCAGCTGTCAACCTAGATTGTGTTTTGGTCATCAACAGCACGTGCACCATTACTATACAAAAATAACATGGAAAAGCATAGTAGTTCCAGTGTTTTGGTCATGTCCATAATTCCATGGTATTCCTTAATGTAAGTGACCTTATATTGTACCTAGAATACAACCCTGATGCGGTCTAGTTAGGCTGCAATCTAGGTTTTTGAAACACTGTCTGCATTTTGCAGGTCTTGTTGATGGACATATGCATGTATGTGGATCATCCTCCATCATTTAGATCGAATTTTCTGTGCATTTTAAACTTGAATGTCTTCAAATCTATACGAAAAGGTTGTTTTTAGTGGTTTAATTGCAGTGAGCATGTATGTTATGTAATAGCTAACGTGACACACTCGGGCTGTTTTTGTCCCTAACATAAACAATAATATTTATCTGGAATGCAGATGTCCTTTATAAATATTTACAAGGGTTAACCAGAGTTTACAAATACCACTGTTATTAATGTGAAATCATAATAAACAAATATGGGGTCTTCTTCAAACAATGTGTTCTGCCCCATTTTTCAAAAAGTACCATGGAATGGCTGTACAATATAACAAGTATCACATTTTTTTCATTCTATCACATATTTTGGACACTACCATAATGGTAATTCCGTATCATTTGGGTTAGTTCACCCAAAAATTAAAAGTATCCCATAATTTACTCACCCTCAAGCCATCCTATGTGTATATGACTTTCTTCTTTCTGCCAAACACAATCGGAGTAAAAAAAATATCCTGGCTCTCCCAAGCTTTATAATGGGAGTAAATGGTCCCTTAGATTTTGAAGCCCAAATATTGGATCCATCCATCATAAACGTAACTAATACGACTCCAGGGTGTTAATAAAGGCCTTCTGAAGCGAAGTGATAATCAGGAAGTGATCCATATTTCTAACTTAATAAACTATAATCACTGGCCTCTAGTAACGCCATACGCGAGTCCGGTGGAAGATTGACCTCTGACCCGAAGCATGACGTATGATGTAGGAGTAGCGTAAGCTACTAACTAATACTAAACTAATACGACTGGGCAACAAACTAAAGCTCTTCACACATTTCTCTTAAATAATTCTCATTTTAAACTCATAATTCGTGACCGGTGTTTTGTTTTGCTCCATCTCTGCGTCGGGTCAGAGGTCACTCTTCCATCGGAACTAGACTCGCGTACGGCCGTTACCGAAAGCCATTGACTATAGTTTATAAAGTTAACGTGGATATTTTTTCTCACATGGATGTGCTTTTTTGGGCTTCAAATTCTAAGGTACCATACACTCCCGTTATAAAGCTTGGAAGAGCCAGGACATTTCTTTAATATAACTCCGAATGTGTTTGGTAAGAAGAAGAAAGTCATATACACCGGGTGAGTAAATTATGGGATAATTCTCATTTTTGGGTGAACTAACCCTTTCGAGTAACATTTTGAACCTCAAATGACATGTTTTTTGATTATGATAATCAATAAATATGGTGAAGCAATGGTTACCGTACATTTCTGAGAAGAAATACAAAGTAAACCACATCATGTTGGCGACTGGTGTGAATATTTACCTTATCCCAGTGTGATGATTTCTATGTGATGTGTGGTAAATCTCTAATTACCATAAAAGTAGCCTAATTAATGGATAACAACATATCACACACAGTGCTAAATTACTATGTAATAACAGTAAATGTGTGTCATTAGAAGCAGCCTCACAAAATGATCTAGTATTCACTAACATGAATGCAATTTGCCCATTTAATTTGAACACAAAACTTATTCTCATTCACACAGTTTAGCCTGTTTTGTTGTTTCATGCTTTAATGTCTTAGATTAGACGAGAACGGATACACAGAATCCTGATGCGGATAATGCTTTTGTGTGTATCTTTGACCTTTGCGTAAAGGTTCATGTTTCCACTTTCCCCTTTAGAGGCGTTCAGAAACCCGAGCGCACACTTCCACATAGCTTTCTGTGTCACATTGTTGGATTGAGGTTGTGAAATGTGAGGTGTAGCACCTGTAAGAGTTTCAATGCATGTATGTTGTAACAGTCCAAGTATTAGCAGTAACAGCTGCTCTATAAACATCATCCTAAACCCGTTGTAAATAGTGTGTTGTTGTACACCTCAGATGTCAAACACTGATATAGATCTGCGTTCAGGATCCAAACTTCAGTGATTTTTATGATGTCATTGTCGCCACATTATTCATCAGCAGTTTACCAACAGATTGTTTGCTTCGTAGGAAAGTTTAGATGTGTTCAACATTACGAGAGACAGTGATCGTCATTTGCATGTCAAATAGAGTTTCCATTCCTGAGTTGTTGTGCGTTATTGAGGCTGCTGGTGTGTTTGTCGTCTTATTTTGCATAGTGTTAACAGCTGAGGACAGAATCCAAATCGTTGTCCCAAGTATTTCTGGATGCAATTGCATACCATTTTATATTAGAAGCTAGAAGGTCTAGTTTAATAGTTGGACTTCAACAAACGTACAGCGTGACCAGTGTAGTCCCATTCACAACAAACGACTCTTGTAATTAGTGATGCACCGATCATGATTTTTCATGGCTGACCGGTTGCTGATTTTTGTATTGTTTTTTTTGTCTTTGTTTAAGCAAAAACAGCACTGTGCTTATAAACTCTACTTTATACTGAGGTAAGAGGAAAAGAAAATACATCGAATCATTTCTGATGACAGTCAAAATAAACCCCACATTCATATAAACCCCCACCCTCAATTATTTCGATCACCGTGAACAGCGATCTAGCTGTGCCTGGTACAGTATTTTCTGCTCTTCTCTCCTCTTTTGAGTGTCCCGTCTGGCCTGCTAACGTCCCGTTTACAGACTTCGTAATATTTCCACACAAATGACATTTTGGGAAATGATTGCATTGCCATTTGTGTACAGAGTCCAGAACAGAGATTGGCCAATTAAAAAAAAAACAAAATAAAAAACAACCTGTCGAACAGTGCATCGCTACTTATAATGAATCATGCAAAGGCACGTTTGTTAACAATTAACAATTGAATCTTTCTAGTACCAAATGGTAATGTCCAGCATACAAATTGACAGCTATTTTGGGCCGGTCATGAGGCATGTGCTCAGGTGCAAACCCTCGGCACCCCAGCAGAGTCACTGCTACGCTTCATTTATATTAATGATCCGTCCTGCTGACATGGACGCCCTAAAGGCTGTGGCCGTAATCTCTCGATATTGCCTTCAGTTTTGCCTGAATACCAAATCAAATGGAGATTTAATCCTCATTAAATCCGTCAGCTTCATTATGTTTTCTCTTGTGTCCTTCACAAGACTCTGAATGTCAAACCTGTGAGGGGCGTCAGATCTGAAGCTGCGTTTCGTGATTTGAGAGAGTGAAACTGGCCTGAGTACCTTGGAAAATGTGTGAATCAATGCTCTCTAGCTGCTTAATAAGAAGACGATTTGTGTGTTGTTATTTGACGAGTAGATTCATAAACATACCGTGACGTGCTAGAAATGCTTCATTGTAAGAAATGATACAGACATCAGGTGAGAACAGAAGCTGTTTCCTGTTTCTTGTTGATGTCGAAACTCTTAAAACAGGAAATGCACAACATATAATCTGATTCAAACCCTTGCTGAGATGAAGTGTTAAATGTAATAGAAACATTTATGTACATGAGTAGATTTGTAGATAATGTGACTGGTACTTGCCTGTGCAGAACATGCTGCCGCAATGCTACTTTTGCGTTTATTTATTTAAAATTTTCATGCATTTGGCAGACGCTTTTATCCTACACATTTACATTCTTATCAGTTCTTGCTTTCCCTGGGAAACGAACCCATGACCTTGGTTTTGCAAGCGCCAACACTCCACTGTTTTATACAGGAAAGCCAGATTTAGCAGATGCTTTTAGCCAAAGTGATTTACAAAAGAGCATAATTAATCACAAGCAATTTCTCATAAGAGCCAACAATATTTCCAGAGCAAAATGCCAAGTTTAAAGTATAAGCTAAATTAGTGCGGAAGTAAAGAGGTTTGTGGTTACTCAATGGTTGTTCATTGGCCACTGGCAAAAGTAATTAAAAAAAATAATTATTATGACTGTCATATCTCCATATTATTATTTATTTATTTATTTATTCATAAATCATTGCTATTGGTAACCCTTTACCTCTGTCTGAAGTTTTTGCAAATATTTAACCAATGAAAAATATTAAAAGGAGTTTGTGGCTGAACTTCTTAACCCTATTGGATCCTCAAACTGTCAGTCAAATCTCCTAACCCCACCCCTCCATCGTGATTGAATTGCCACACATATTTCTCTGCTTGTTTGCAATGCAAGGGTAAAATAAACTGGCTGTTTGAATAAGTACAGCATTTTTTCTACTCAAGAAGCACTAGGCCTATATATATATATATGTGTGTGTGTGTGTGTTTTATGTATTTGAGAAGAGGAGAAGGGTGTCTTAGTCTAGCATTTGTCATCGAGTCATAGCTAATACGGTCTTAAACAGCCTGTGCAAAGCACTTCATCTTTTATAACGAGATGTTGGCCAAATGACAGAATGAGTTCCCGTATGCCTACAGTAAACTTTATTACCTGTAAATTGATGAAAACGTAATACAATGCACTTACTGCCTCAGATGTGGCCCTTCTAATGACGGACAAAACACGTATGTCTGACATTTGAACTCCATATGAGCTTGATTTTGGTAAAATGTTAATAATATAATGACGCATGCAATTGTCTGACCATTTATAAAGCCACAATATCAACTTTGACACCATTTTTTTTTTAAAGTAGCGGTTTTTGGACACAAGGTTTCCACCCGACAGCAACAAAATCTTGGACAAAATGAGGATCAAGAGCTGGATTTTTAACTAGAAACTTAAGATGGGATGTTTCTGTAACACAGCCTCAGGGTCATGAGTTGTTTGATTTATAAGCACACAGCATGCCTTTTCTTGAGTCTGTTATTGTGCCGGCAGCTCAGTCTGTGCTGTGGTGTCAGCTGAGGTTAATGGTGTGGACTTTCCTCCAGTTTACAGAGCTTGTGCGGACAGAACAGTAACCCAGAGTCAGTGAGGAGTGAATAATGTGTTTCTAGACAGACATGCTAGACCAGGCTACGTTCAGATTGCAGGCAAATCAGGTTTTTTTTCTCTTCAATCAGATCTTTTCAGGCAGACTGTCCGCACTGTTAATTGCAAGTGATCAGATAAGATTTGTGTGTCCAAACATAACCAACCTATCTGGATGGGTTGCTTTGGTAATGACGTAGGCAAACCCATACCCAAAACTTGCATTGATTTGTGGACGCTTTGATGCTCTGACGTAGATCGAATGCTTGGTCTTTTTTCAAACTTTATTTAAAGGGGCCACGAAGCAAACAAGCATGTCGATTGATATTTTTGCTGAAAATTGATCAGTGGAAAGAACTTAACAATTATAGTGACATGTTTGCTAACGAAATAAACCAATTAAAAAAGCCATTTGTGTGGTGTGGCTTTTGTGTTCATGGTTAAGTGCTATTCTAATTTGTATTCCCACTGAAAAACAATTCTAGCGCGTGTTCTAGCGCAATAATCTTGCCTATAAATAGTGTTGTGCACCTTCTTATCAAATTCAAATGATCAACCTCCTCTATTTTGCTTGGGAACTAATGTGGTCGGAACCAAAGTTTACAGAACTGCGTTCTCTGGAATCCTCTCAAACGGAGCACTTCTAGATTCTGATTGGTTGTCGCCGGTTGCCACCGAACAGCATCATAGCTCATTACCATAAAGTTGACCTGATTTCAACTTTCCTCGCTGCTCTCACCATCCAAGACTCGGCCAAGGGCTGAAACTAACGATTATATTTTCAATCGATTAATCAATTTTTTTTGTTGTTCTTATTATTATTAACCAAATAATCTAATTCTATATCCCCCCTATCCTATATAATGTTAATCCATTGATTATTTTCTGAATAATTGATTAAGCCTTTGGTTAATTTACCAATAAATAATAACCAATAATTTACCAGTAGTAAATAATAATATTTTAGTGTTTTACATTTTTTTTTAATAGTTTTAGTATTAGTTACCAGTTCATCTGACCAGTGGCAGTCAGATGGGAAGAGTGTTTGAAACTTTATTTTTGTAAATTCTGTTTGGTGGTACTAATGATGAATAAATGAGACACTTACCTTGTTAGCACTATATGTCCTGCATGAAAAATTAATCTAACAAAACATTCTTTTACCAGTCTCTGTGTGTCAGTGATCGTGCCCTGACTGGTTAATCTGTGCAGAAAGGACAGACGTGTTGCTGCAATGCACTTTCAATCCTCTTTGTTAAATATATTGTAATTGCTTAGCTTGAGGCTTTTGCTGAGATACTTGAAAGAGAAAGAACAGAAGAAGAAGTCTGTAAAAAGATTCACTTTCATTGTTTTCTACTTGAGAATGACCTAAACCTAATCCTTTTCTTTTGGTTGTTAAAAGTAGATTTCAAACTACTAAACTAGTCTAAAATCAGCTCTTTTTTACCTTCACTATACGCTCTGGTAAAGGGGTTAGTGTGTGTTAGTTTGACTGATGGACGAGAAGGTTACTTGATTGTCATGTTAATGAGGTTTCGTTTAGACTGAAGGAATCCTGCTCTCCCGCGTGGCACAGATTCTCCACTCAGAGCTGTTATTAGGGGCTCATGGACGTGTTCTGTGGGCTAAACTAAATATATATCACTCGCAGAGGTGAACGGTAGGGAACACGGCTGACTGTGAGGAGGAGAGGCACTGAAAGAAGAGCTTCATAAAAAAACAAAAAACGGTTCTTGTTTACACCTGGTATTAAGATGTATTTTGGTCGATCGGATCATGACGGGATTTAAACTTTGTCAACTGAAGACCCAAGTTTGGTTTGAAGACGAAAAACATACTAAGCACAATGTTCTCTCAGCATTCCTGATTTCTAACACACACTCACAGCGTTCGGCTGGTCTTGCGTCTGTCAGAGCAGAAACTAAAGCTGATGATCTCTGGGTGTTTTACCGTCGTCTCCTTTTGCGTTCATATTTAAATTACTGGAGCTTATTTTATCCGTTTGATTGAAAGCTCTGCAAAAGCCCATACATTTACTTGCCCATAGTCCCTCCCCTTGAAGAAATTAAATTATTAATTTGATAAAATTATATAATTAAAACACCGGAATGTCTCTTTCGTCTATCTGATCGACCAAAACGCATCTTAAAACCAGGTGTAAATAAGGCCTATGGCTCCATGAAGAACCTTTAAAGGGGAGTTATAATGCCCTTTTCACAAGATGTAAAATAAGTCTGTGATGTCCCCAGAGTGTGTTTGTGAAGTTTTAGTTTAAAATACTCCACAGATATTTTTATATACCATGTTAAAATTGTCACTTTTTGAGGGTGAGCAAAAACGCTCCGTTTTTGTGTGTCCCTTTAAATGCAAATGAGCTGCTGCTCCCGGCACAGGGGGCGGAGCTTCAACAGCTTGTTCTTAGCAGCTTCGATTACCTCACACAGACATGCACTGAAAATTTCAAAAACTTTTAGCCTTTTATGTAGTGCTGTAGCGGCGCGTCGATGACGTCGACGCTTCGACGTCGAAATTACGTCAACGCCATATTTTTGCGTCAACACTTAATTTATTTATTTTTTGCACCGTTTCCGGCGGTACAGCTCGCCACCACACGTGGGAGACCAAAATATTGCAGAATGGAGGACGAAGACAACTAGAAGGGAATGTGCTTTCCATTAAATGAATAACACACAGTAAACAAACCCTTAACAAAAAAAACTTTGCAATTTAGATGCGCAAACTGGGTGCCGGTGCGGTTCGACGATTCGGCTTGAAGTCGTTCATCCTCGGTTGCGGCGCCGCGCGCGCTGTTACAAAAGAAGCCGTGCACACAGCCAAGAGAAATAGGGTCTTGCCGGTCTTGCGCACCCAACGCGTCATTTTTTGCCGCGCGCATCTTCGCGCTCGTGTGGACGTGTCGAGTATAAACAAGGCTTGTCAGCGCGCTCTGATCGGTAAAGGGGCACAGACCTCTCCCGAATCATCTCCTGCACTCAGCCTCCGAAGCACCACTAACTCCGCCTCCGTTTCCCTCGTAAGCTGATATTAGTATTTAAACATTCTCTATGATAAAAAATGTTTGTAAAAAATATTTTAATAACACGTTTTTGGCGGTTATAGAGTTCAAATGACGGTGTTCAAATACATAACATTAGACTAGAGGGCTGCATTGGGATTGAGTCCCGCCGGGTCCTGCGGGACCCAATGCAAATCTCGCGGGAGCGGGCGGTTTGAACTTTGCTGCGGGCGGGAATGGGCGGCTAAAAAAAAAACAACTGCGGGATCGGGAGGTAGCCTAGCAAGTCGACATGATGGAGAGATGTCAATAAATGATGTGGAAAAGAACCTCAAACAGGTATTTACAGCACAAAACCTATAAGCAAGGCTGACATTTGGACTACTATTATTCATCTTCCTGATCAGTGCCTCAGAATACATGCAGACCAGGGAAATGAAACAAACAACCCCATGAATCTCTTTAATAATAGCAATACAAATACGTGTTTTTTCCTGCGGGACGGGAGAAGACACAAAATCAATGCATCTCTATTATTGTGCGGGAATAAATTCTCAGAGTTTTGCGGGTGCGGGCGGGAGTGGACATGCATATTGCGGGAGCGGGCGGGAGTGTACCACATACGTTGCGGGAGCGGGCGGTAATGGTCAGAAATTCGGCGGGCGCGGGCGGGAGCGGGATGAAGAAAACAGTCCCGCGCAGGGCTCTACATTAGACTAACATTAGCCAGCTTATAGTATCATGATTCAGTACACTAGCTAGTATTTATTTGAGATACATTGTTTTTTTATTAATCGAGCAGCAGAAAAATAATCTTTATATTAATCGTCCAATTAGTCGTTAGATTAGTCGACTAATCGATAAAATAATGGCCCAACTAATCGTTTAGTTAATAATCGTTTACCCCAGCCCTAATTTTATGTTCAAACCGGAGACAGACAAAGATGGAGAGACTAAAGAAGAAGTGACAACATGTAGACAACATTTCTGAATGGTAAGTTGATGAATTTATGTAGCTTATGTGTAGTTGTCTTCAAGTCATCGATTAGCATATTCTGTCATGATAATAGGCTTGTTTGAGATGAGCAAAATCTGCGCAGAATCGATCACCGGTGATCAGCGCGTAATGCATGCCGGTTAGAAATGTGTCCGAGTGCGGTCCGCCTTGCTCTGATGTCATGCTGACGTGTGTCAAAAAGCTCTCGCGAGCGCAAGGCACACGTGTCGGATTCTGCAGTCGCGCGCAGTTGCTCTCCACTGACTGCGCTGATCAAAAGCATGATGGGAAACGACTTGCTGACGACACAGCTTAATGTTGATTGGTTTAAACAACCGTGATGTCTTGTTCTCTTTTAAAATGTTTGATTTTAAAACTCGGATATCATGTTTTATGTATGTTATGTGTGAATATTCCCAAACTCTCGGACGGTGCGATCTCTATGGGTTATGCAATGTCGTTTTATTATATATTAAAAAAAAACGTACACACAAAAAAAAAACACATAGCCTATGTTTGTATTAAAGAAAAAATGATTGATAAACACTTATTTGGAATGGAATTAAATAAGTACTTTGGGTGTCTTGTTCATTATATTTATTTTCATATAAAAGCAACAGAACTTAAATTACATCCAGTTTATTAGCAACACTGTGCACGAGCGTGAATCCCGCGATATCCATCATTGATCTCACAGGTGTCAGATCCACTGCGAGAAGCGAGAACTGTCCGGCTTGCCTGCGCTTTTTTCACTCCTCCTCTCACTGCAGCCGCCTACTCTCGACTACATTTCAGGCGAGGCAAGGCGCATCTCAAACAAGCCTAATGTATTAATCGCATTCCCGGGGGGCAGGGTTTATGTAAATTTTAGGGATCGTGATGTCACTAACCCGGGAGGAATGTCATGTAGTTCTTAAAAAGCAATTTCTTTAAAAGAAAATATCTCCCTTTGCTTTGAACTTTGAGTCTTGTAACTTTGAAGATGTTGTTTATGCTCAAACAGCGACATTACACACTAACTAAAGTTAGAAAAGTGAAATCATAATCAACCACCCCTTTAACATCCATGAAATCTGTGCAGTGGTTCTTTCTAGTGGAAAAGGTTCTTTAGATTTTTAAAATATGCTCATCACACTAAGAACCCCCCCCCCCCCCCCCCTGCAAAAACAGGTTCTGTGAATGGCCCTACTTATGTTGAAAAAAAAAAATCTCTCCTTTTATTTTTTTGGCACCAAGTCTGTATCCTTCCTTGAATTCATCTTCCCTGTTTCCATGCTTTCTAAACATATTTATTTATTTATTTATTTAGTCATAATTCTGTTTTGTTGTTCTGTTCTGGCACTAGATGTAGTCATGCTGTGTTGTGATTGGTCCTCCTGATTGCACACTGAGGGGGTTGGCGGAAAAATCATGCTTTCTGCAGTTTAGAAATCATGCATGCTCTCACATCGTGATTTTATTATGAATTTTGATTTCGATTAATTGCACAGCCCTAATAAATTTCTCTCACTGTCACCTTTTAGTTTAACCAGAATTTTAGGATAGATAATGCAAAAATGGTGAAGTTGCATTAAAAATCAGCCACAGAGCTGATGTTATGGAGCAATGAGAAGGGTGGTGGTGCGCTGAACGCTTTACTTTGGGTGTGACTCTCTCTTTTTGATGTTGGTATGACTGCTATTCTGCACTTTCTGCACTGAATAATCGAGTTGTGTGTGTGGCCTTTAAACACATCACTGACACATTGACACAAAGGATTGATTGTTGTTCTCCGTCTGTCTTTAGTCTGTGTAGTTGCGAGATTATTGCTTCGCCTCGGGCAGAGTTTTAAGTTCTCTTTAATTGAAAACACACTCAGGCCCCTTTAAGATGTGCACATTTTCGTTCGCTAATTGAATATTAAAGGATGAAGAGGCTTTTATTTGGAGGGAAGTATTTGCAGCTGGTTCCCTGAGGTGAAGGATGTACGACGCACTTTGGCTTTTTGTGTGGCTCTTATTACATAATTCAATTTCCTGGCTCTCTTATTAAATGAATTTCATAAAAATGTCACATGGTGATGTCACAAGCCAGCTGGATGTCTGTCAGGCTGGGTGATTTTTGTTATCTCAAACTTCTGCCTCCTGGCATACGTGGAAGTTCACCTGAATGCCGATTATTACTTTACTATTTTGAAGAGTCTCGTTTCTAATTGCTGTTATTCTGCATTCAACTTTTAAAAAGCTTTTAATCTGTTTAAAGTGCTTCTCTCATTTCAGACCAATACATTTTAGTTCCTCTTCCTCCCTTTTGTATTTTAATTCGTTGTTAGTCAAGAATTACTTTTGTTAAATTTTAAGATTTAATGCTAAGTATTAAACTTTAGTGCACACTTTTTATGTGTGTTAAGTTTTTGTACACATGCTAATCTATGGGAGAAATTACTCTTCGTCTCCTGGTACAAAAACACTAGAAAGTCTTGGAAGTTAAGCCAATTAAAGTCATATAACAGTTGTCTAGTGGTCTGTTCATTATAAGACTGAATTAGATTTAGTCGACACCTGTTTATCCCTCGGCTTAGCTGTTTTGCGTGCTCTATAAACGCGTCAGTGGTGGGAGACGGTAATGCAGTAGTTTTTGAAGAACATTTCACGGTAACCATCAGGGTGTCTAACTGATGAGGTTACGTCATGGAAACCCGCTCTGATGTGGGCAGAGACTTCTCCCTAGTAACACCGATCTGACCTGCTAATCTGTCTAAGCCTGGTGCTGAAAAGAGAAGGAGAAGGAGAAAGCACGAGCGAGTGACATCGGCGTGCTGACAGGCATATCATCAGCTCTGTGGAGTGAGCGAGCAGTGCGTCGAACCGAGAAGAGGAAGGTTCAAGGGTTTATGCATGAACCATCAGCACCGGGGCCTTGAGAAAGACGTGACGTTGCTGTAAATCACTTTAGAAATATGATGTATGAAACATAAAAATCGATTGTATGTATAGTATAGTACAGTAATTGTACTTTGTTAAATCGGTTAAGTTACTAACAGGGTTTTTTTGTAACAAAGTGCTTTTTAATTTTATTATTATTTTTCAAAAATGAATAAATTAAATAAATTGTGGTATTTTATTTAGTAAATATTTTATATATTTTCATATTTATTATTTATATGTTTATAGGCTATTATAAAATCTGTTATCTTATTTTTAAATACATTCATTCATATTTAATTTAATAGATTTAATAAAAAATAATTGTGCATATATACATATTATATATATATGTGTAAAAATATTTATTATAGATTATATAAAAAAAATATAATATATATAATAGATTTTTATATCATTTAAATAATGCATATTTAATAAATAGTTTTTTTAAATAAAATATTTAATAATAATAAATAAAATAAATACATTTATTTATATATAATTATATACATATATACAATAGATTTAATTAAAACTAATTATGTATATAGAATATTATGATTTAAAAAATAAATACAATTTAATATAATTATATATATATATATATATATAAAATAGATTTATATATATATATATATATATATATATAAAATAGATTTATATAAAAATGTATAAATCAGATGCACCAAACACACATCATATATATATATATATATATATATATATATATGATATGATATCTTAAAATGCCAAAAACAAAAACAGCCTGTTTAATTGCATTATCAGTGGTTTTTAGAGGAACAAAGCTGCAGTTATGCTCAATATGACTCATTAAGCATATTGTCAGGCTCTGATGTAAATGAATGTGTGAGCCTCTGTGGTTGTGTGAATCCATATGGGACAGTGTGTGTGATACGAGGAGGTTTGTTCAGTGTCTCGGTGGGGTAGATGAGTTGCTTGAGCTCAGAGGGAGTCTGGGTAGAGACATGTGAAAAGAAGATATTTTTACTGAAAAACACACCTTTTATCTACTGCTGCCACCTGGGCCACACACACACACATTCTGAAAGGAACCGCACAATAATGAAGAGAGATTGTGTTGCAGAGTTAAGACTTATTAATTTGTCCTTCAGTAAAGTAATCAAGCACTCAAATGAATCACAGCTTCTTCTTTATGGTTGTTTATTTAGTGGAATAATATAGTTATTTGTACCTGTTGTGGATTGGGATTTAACTCGCTGTTAAAGTGAGTTGTTGGGATTGACACACATTTGCCTGAATTTTACAGTGTCTGGGTTTCTCATTGAAAAATTCGCTCTCAGCATATGATGACTTATCTTGCACTCAGAGCGGATGTATATTTTTGTCCATATGAATGTAACGAGATGCTCTTAACCCTATATGTCTGAAATAGTGTTGTCAAAAGTACCGACTTCGGTACCAAGTAGATACTGAAATTTTAAAACCGTGACGCTTTGAGCACTGTTGAGTGGAATCGTAAACACCTCGGTATGGCCATTGTACTCACACGCTCATCAAATATGTCTGTGATTGGCTACAATGATCATTGCTTCAAAAACATGTTGTAAATATCCATCAATGACGCTCTTCAGCGAGCGCTTACACAGATACACACGGGAGCTTTTGAAAGCAGGCGTCTATCAGCGGATCGGTCCACTGAGAGACGCCTGCTTGTGCTTTCAAACGCTTTTAAAACACTTTCAAACACTTCCGTGCGCTCTCAAACGCTCCCGTGCACTGATCATTGTAGCCAATCACAGACATATCCGATGAGCTTGTGAACACAATGGCCAATCAGAGGTGTTTATGATTGCGCTCAAAGAGTCACATTTATAAAATTTCAGTACCGAAGTCGGTACTTTTGACAACACTAGTCTGAAACTAATTTCAAGCAATCTGAGGTTTTAAAGTTCATGATAAACATGACTTCAGTCAAGTATGTCTAAACTTTTGAGTGTTATTGTAAACCTAACCTAAGTTCTCTAAGGCCTTGTCCACACTGACACGGGTATTTTTATAACCGTGACTTTTTTACGCGTTTCGGCCATTCGTCCACACGGAAACGCAGTATCAGGTCACTGAAACTGAACATTTTTGAAAACCCCTGCCAGGGTGAGGATATTCAGAAACGCCAGTTGCAGTGTTGTCGTGTTAACAGTTAAACCAGGGTTTTTGCCTTGCGACGTCAGAGTGTGCGCCGTTATCCGCTGTGTTTGACGTCAGATTGTGCGCCGCTGCGTACGTCTTGACAGCCTGTTTTTGCGTTTTCATGTAGACGGAGATTCTTTGAAACCGAGCATGTGTGGATGGGATTTTTTTAAAACGCAGGAGGAAAAACTCTGGTTATAAAAATACCCGTGTCCGTGTGGACTAGGCCTAAAACTACGGCCCTGTTTACACCTGGTATTAAGAAATGTTTTCATCAATCCGATCACAAGTGGAAACCACTAAATACAGGTGTAAACGGGGTCTTAAATGTTTTGAGCTTGTCCACTTTCTATCACATTCAGAGCTTGTCAAACGCATGACCGGATTGCTTTCGTAGTGTAAACACTCATGTGTTCGAATGTGTTGAAACAGCCACAGAAGACCATACTCTCTGCATATATTGATCTAATGCGTGAACATTATAGGAAGAGCTCGAGCCAGACCGGATTTACACTTTGTCGACTGAAGACCCAAGTTTGGTTTGAAGATGAAAACATACCAATCACGATGTTCTCTCAGCATTCCTGATTTATAACACACACTCACAGCGTTCGGCTGGTCTTGTGTCTGTCAGAGCAGAAACTAAAGCTGATGATCTCCGTGTGTTTTACCGTCTTCTCCGGTCGTGTTCACGTGTAAATTACAGGAGCTTATTTCATCCATTAGATCGAAAGATCTGAAAAAGCCCAAACATAGTCCCTCCGCTTGAAGAAATCAGGACAGAAGTGGATGAAAGTGGATTAAAATAAAAACACGGGAATTGTCTCTCGTCTACTTTTGATCGGATCATCCATAACGTATCTTAATACCAGGTGTAAACAGGGCCTGAAACATAAGCAGACACGCTTTAACCGTCTGTAGAGTAAGTGCTGTTAAAGACAAAACCCTCCAGCAGAAGAGAAACTGGGTCATGCAGATTGAATCAAATTAGACCGTCTCACTTCATGTTTTTATTGCTGTGCTGTGGCAGTAGGTTGGGCATTTTCTCTCAACACAGCGATCTGTATCTGTATATCGTGCCCCATGAAGTTCTCAGAGTTTGTCACGTATGTTCACACAGATCGAGTGTTATCGTGTAGGTGGGAGTGTTGACGGTCACAGGCTGACATCTAGACTTAAAGGACGAGTTCGGTATTTTACACTTAAAGCCCTGTTTTAAGATCGTTTCTGATGAAATAGAACGGTTAAGATTGAAATTTGGACAAATGCTGCTGTCCCGAGAATTTTAGGTTTCTGTGTTAGCACCCCCCACCTCCACAATGGTTTCATAGGGGCACTGGAACAATATCACTCATAAAACGCATTAAACTTTAGTTTACCAAGACGTGAAACTCACCGAGTGGTCTGGGGTGTTCACTGATATGCTCACACAGACATCGCTGCAAAAGATGCTTTCCAACAGGTGTTTTTCCTTAACAGGTGTTTGGAAACATCGTCCTATCTATCGATTCCTCGATTGCTTTTGTCCGCCTCGCTGCCTGCTGTGAGCTGTGAGTTTGTTTGCGTCGTGGCTGTCTAAGCCTCGTATTAGCTTCGTATTTCCTTCTGTTTTTCCGTATTTCTCTCTTTATTCTGTTCTGAACCATCATTTAACCCTCTGAGGTCTAAGGGTTTTTTGGGGTCCTTGAGGTGTTCTGACATGCTCTGACATTTGTGCTTTTTTCAGTTATTTATAAACATGTTAATGGCAAAGGTGTAAATTCACTCTATATAGCACAAACAGGGCTACCGTAATATGTGAGCAACATGTATGTACATGTTTGTATTTTTGAGAGAATATTGCTTATGCATGGTTATTGAAAAAACTAAAACTTAAAGTGTCTGAAATAAGGCCACAAAACACATACTAAATATGTGTCCACAAGGCTTTTGACTAATGAGTGTTGTTGCCTAGAATTTTTGCTTCAAAATGATCTGAAAATCATCCTGCCTAATCATTTACACAAAGCAATACATTGATTTAAATTTTATAAGACACCTTTTGTTTGGAAAGGCAATATGCGTGGAGGCGTGTTCACACCTGAGAAGACAAAGGCCGGATAATGAGCCACATACATAATGAGCTGCATATTAATTAGCCCTTTCACACAGGTGAGTCACAGGATCCCAAAGAATGCAAGGACAAAAGAACTTATCTATATATACATATTTTACAATTAGAAATTGTAACCAATTACAAATAGGTTACAATTACAACAACAATTACAATTTTAACAATATTTCAATTGTATTTCTTTGTAAAAAGTATACATTTTATCATACGTATTAAAAAAGGTAAGGATTCATTAGTTTGAATATTGGAACAAACACTATAATAACATCTTAGTTGATAATTCAATATACCTACTTTATTTTTGACAAAACATCATACTATAGTATATTTAACTATGAGCAGAAATTGGTGAACAAAAGCTTAACTATTTAATGTGACAGTAGTCTTTTTTTACAGTCAAAACTTTATAATCTATCCAAAACTAACAACAAAATCTTGTCTAAACATTCATATTTAGTCTGTAACATATTGCGTATGATATATTAGTATATACATGTGAATTTGCAGCTTGTTGCTTATACAGACATTTTATTTCAACATATTTCAGTCTATTTTTACTCATCTTAGTAGGCTATAGCAATATAGTTTGGATGTGTTCATGTAAAAATAACGTTTACTAATGTAGGTGCGAGAGTGAATGAACGGCACAGACACGCGCTGTATAACTGTAGTAAACAAAGCGCGCGCGCCTGCATGCCGTTCATTCATCATTTAGCCTACACACAGACACGCAATTCATATTTAAACAGTCTTTTTGCGGTTTACAGTCAGACACTATTCAATATCGCGATTAGAACAAAGCACTTAAGAATAAATGACTTACTACATCAGCTGGATCCGTTGCTCCTCCAAATGAAACTACCAGCACTTCTATTCCAGGGTTATTAGATAGCGTATCCTTTCGCTGTGAGGAATAATACTGTGTACACAGCTGTACAAGATACTTACTAAACACGATGTGTTTTATAATCCAGCTGGTGGGCGTTGGCATGTTTGAATGGCTTGCCTTAGATCATTTGCGTTTGAATACCGGCGCGCTCTCCGTGGGCGTGGCACATTAACGCGTAATGAGGTATAATGAGCTGGAAAGAAAAATACTGACATCTCTCTCTTTTCATACAGATTACATAAACTGAGAATATTTGTTTTTTATATAAATTAATTCATTTAAAAGAAGAGAGTTCAAGCTTCATTATGGAAAAACACTCGTGCCTGTATGACAAGTATTCGCGAAATTACAGTTAATTTTCGGACGCGTTTCAGAATGGACTTAACTGACAGAGAGAAGGCAGAACGCGCATCATGTTTGTTTTTCTTTATTTGGCGAAAAGCACAACACTTTGTTTTTATTGTGAGTATCCAGAAAAAAAATAGACACTTATCAGGATCGAATGATGTACAACACTTAATATGTAAGATCAAAATCAACAGAGTATTTTGAGTTTCTTTTGCACTGATAAGAAAAAAGCGAGACGGTGACGAGCGCGTCGGAGCTGTTGTGCTGCATGCGGGAGCTAACGACATTAGGCTGCGACAGACGGAGGTTCTGAAGAAAGACTTCAGGAGCCTTATCGATACGGTACGCAGCACATCGCCTGAAACATCGATTATTGTGTCTGGACCGCTTCCTACGTACCGACGAGGGCATGAAAAGTTCAGTAGATTATTCGCGCTAAATGAATGGTTATTGTCATGGTGCAATGAGCAGAAACTGATTTTTGTAAATAATTGGAATCTGTTTTGGGAGCGACCAAGGCTCTTCCGCGCTGATGGCCTACACCCAAGTAGAATCGGGGCAGATCTTCTGTCGGATAACATCTCCAAGATGTTAAATACCATTTGACTAGTAACCAAAAATCCAAATCACAGTCTCTACTGCACCAATTTAATTGATATTAATACTAGTGTAGAACATTGCATAGAAACTGTGTCTATTCCTCGTTTACTAAGATCAAATAATAAATCTACTGCGGGATCTAGAAAAAATCTAATTGTTATTAAAACAAAAAATCTCGTTATTAGAGAACAAAAACAATTTCTAAAGCTAGGTCTTCTAAACATTAGATCGCTCACACCTAAGGCGGTTATTGTAAATGAAATGTTCACAGATAATAATTTCGATGTTCTGTGCCTTACTGAAACCTGGCTTAAACCAAATGATTATTTCGGTCTACTCCACCAGGATACTGTTATAAGCATGAGCCCCGTCTGATCGGTCGTGGCGGCGGTGTTGCAACAATCTACGGAGATATCCTTAATGTTACTCAGAAAACTCGTCATAGGTTTAATTCGTTTGAAGTACTTGTGCTAAATGTTACGCTCTTAGATGTAAGAAAAAAATCATTGGCTACCGTATATAGACCTCCAGGGCCTTACGGCAATTTCCTAAAAGAGTTTGCTGACTTTCTATCAGATCTTTTGGTCAACGTTGATAAAGCATTAATTGTTGGAGATTTTAACATACACGTAGATAATTTAAATGATCTGTTAGGGGCTGTGTTTACAGATTTATTAAACTCCTTCGGGGTCAAGCAAAACATCACCGGACCAACTCATCGTCTTAATCATACACTCGATTTAATTATATCATATGGAACCGATCCAACCGATATAGATATCATTCCACAAAGTGATGATGTCACTGACCATTACATGGTAACTTGCATATTACGTACTGCTGTAATATGTCATGCTGTGCCACGTTATCGACCAGGTAGAACAATTCGTCCATCCACCATAGATCATTTCTCAAATAGCTTATCTGATCTGTCTCAGCTGCTGCCTGAACCCAAACAAACAGATGAACTAGACGAACTTACTAGCACTATGAGCACCATTCTCTCTAGAACATTGGATATTGTTGCACCCATTAGATTACAAAAGGTCAGAGAAAAAAGTATAGCACCATGGTACAATAATACTACGTATGTTTTAAAGAGAGAAACCCGTAATTTAGAGCATAAATGGAAAAAAACGAATTTAGAGGTCTTTAGAATCGCGTGGAAAGACAGTATGTCACGTTATAAAAAGGCCCTTAAAACGGCCAGGGCTGAGCACCTCAGCAAATTAATAGAAAACAACCAAAATAATCCAAGGTTTTTATTTAATACTGTGGCTAGACTAACAAATAAACAGACATCACCAGAGCAAAATATTCCGTTACAGTTTAGTAGTAATGATTTCATGAACTTCTTCACCGAGAAAATTGAAAGCATCAGAATCAAAATCGTAAACGTTCAATCTTTGCTCGCGCCTTATAATTCGGCCGCAATTATCACCCCGCAAGAACAATTACAATGCTTTACAACCATAGACCAAAAAGAGTTAAATAAACTTATCGCTTCATCTAAAACAACATGTTTATTAGATCCTATACCAACTGAACTACTGAAAGAAGTGTTACCTATAGTGGAAGAGCCTCTTCTCAATATTATTAACTCATCTTTATCTTTAGGTCATGTTCCAAGAACGTTCAAGCTGGCAGTTACAAAACCTCTTATTAAGAAACCACAATTAGATCCAAATAACCTAGCAAATTACAGACCCATTTCGAATCTTCCATTTATGTCAAAAATATTAGAAAAAGTTGTGTCCGCTCAACTCGGCTCTTTCTTGCAAGAAAACGACATCTATGAAAAGTTTCAGTCTGGATTCAGGCCACATCATAGCACTGAAACTGCGCTTGTTAGAATCACAAATGATTTACTTTTAGCTTCGGACCAAGGCTGTATCTCAGTACTAGTTTTACTTGATCTTAGTGCTGCGTTCGATACTATAGATCACACAATACTCTTAGATCGACTACAAAATTACACTGGTGTTCAAGGACAAGCATTAAGCTGGTTCAGGTCATACTTATCTGACCGCTACCATTTCGTCTACTTAAATGGAGAAAAATCGATTATAACTTCGGCAAACTATGGAGTGCCACAGGGATCTGTGTTAGGCCCTTTATTATTCTCAATATATATGCTGCCACTTGGTAATATTCTAAGGAAACATGGAATTAGTTTCCATTGTTATGCTGATGACACTCAAATATATATTTCATCACGGCCAGATGAATACGCTAAATTATCCAAATTGACAGATTGTGTTAAAGATATAAAAGATTGGATGACGCGTAATTTTCTTTTATTAAATCCAGACAAGACAGAGGTAATACTTATCGGTTCTAAAAACCGTCCACAAAACCTTTCACAGCACGACTTTAACATAGTAGGATGCCCTGTTACTTTATCCGCTACAGTAAAAGACCTGGGTGTTACATTAGACTGCAACCTGTCTTTTGAAAATTTCATATGTTACAAAAACTGCCTTTTTCCACCTTAGAAACATTGCTAAGCTACGTAATATGCTATCAGTCTCTGATGCAGAAAAGTTAGTTCATGCATTCATGACCTCGAGACTAGATTACTGTAATGCTTTATTAGCTGGTTGTCCTGCATCTTCAATAAACAAGCTACAGTTAGTCCAAAATGCAGCCGCTAGAGTTCTTACTAGATCAAGAAAATATGATCATATAACACCGATTTTATCATCACTTCATCGGTTACCTATAAAGTTCCGTATTAAATACAAGGTATTGCTTTTGACTTATAAAGCTCTAAATGGTTTAGCTCCAGTCTATCTAACGGATCTTCTATCGCCTTACAATCCATTGCGCTCTTTAAGATCACTAAATTCGAGGCTTCTGGTCATTCCTAGGATATCCAGATCCACCAAAGGAGGCAGAGCATTTTCACATTTAGCTCCAAAGCTCTGGAATAGCCTTCCTGATATTGTTCGTAGCTCAGACTCGCTCTCCCAGTTTAAAACTAGACTGAAGACGCATCTATTTAGCCAGGCATTCATATACATTTTTTATCTTACAGTTACTGTAAATTCGGCCTCTAGTTCTTAAACGCCAGAGGAGAACTGGCCCCCGACTGAGCCTGGGTTCTCCCAAGGTTTTTTTTCTCCATTGGGTCATCTGATGGGGTGTTAGGACACCATTAGGTCACTGGATGGAGTTTTTCGGTTCCTTGCCACTGTTGCCTTTGGCTTGCTCAGTTGGGGATATTCAAATTAATTAACCAATCATACCATTGATCAGCTCTACCAAACTTGGATGTCTTTTTTCCAGTAATAAACAAACATTGTTAAGTTGTTTTGATTGATACTGTGAAGCAGCTTTGATACAATCTGTATTGTGAAAAGCGCTATATAAAATTTTTGACTTGACTATTTGACTTACCATTCGTTGTAAAACTGTGGACCTATTTTTCCAAACGCCTCACAACCGGACATTCTTCCATTGAGAGCTTGAATAATAGACACTCCAGCCCAGTTGGTGGCGATAATGCACCTTTGCCAATGTTTGGATGGCGTAGCCTACGATACCGCGACTGCATAAGACTACAGAAAGAATACAAACAACCCCATTTCCGTTTCCGGTGGCGGAGTAATACCGTACCTCACAGAACATCCAATACAAGTCAATGGAGTTCGACAAAAACTACGATAAAACCTGTTGGGAAGCATCTTTTGCAGCGATTTCTGTGTGAGCTTATCAGTGAACACCCCAGACCACTCGGTGAGTTTCACGTCTTGGTAAACTAAAGTTTAATGCGTTTTATGAATGATATTGTTCCAGTGCCCCTATGAAACCATTGTCGAGGTGGGGGGGGGGGGTGCTAACACAGACTACGTTTACATGCAGCCAATAACCCGTTCAAAACGGGATATTAGCAATAACCCGGTCACGCACGGCCATGTAAACACCGGCAAAAACCCGAATATGCTCATATCCCGGATTTTAAAAACCGGGATATGATACCTGGGGTACCCCTTTTCTAACCCGAATTTTTGGTCATGTAAACGCGTATCGGCATATCCCCATAATCAGGGCTCAACATAAAAAAAAATCCCCACTGGCCCCCAGGGCCAGTAGATCAGAGTTTTACTGGCCCCTTCTATATTTTTACTGGCCCTGAAAGAAATAGAAGGAAAAGCACTTTTCCATTAAACTGCATTTATTGTATACATTAGGATTATTTTTTCTTGTCCCCTCACAATGACAGTAAACGAATTATTACATTACATGAGTGATGAGTAATGTTACATAGGCTATATTTTCACTTCAAAATGGTGAAATTAGACAAAAGTATATTAGTTTGCCTGATTATTTTTGTCATTCGTTTAACATTTATGACCTAAAAAACTGTCAATGAAGAAAAAATGAAGAACGCGCTGAATCTGATTATAACAAGACTGAAGCGAACACGAATTTGTGCAGCTTACACTTAACCACACATTTTTAGGGGGACTAGGCAGAAGTTTAGGGGGGAATTTCATTACACTATTTTTAGATAACCGGCCTGCCGACGGGCTATGCATTTTGCATTTTGGTCGGCTTTTGTTGTAAATTTCCGGCAAACGAAACAGTACATGCCCTCATCGCCTTTCTCCACCCAGGTGTACTGTGTTTTCCATGACACTAGAAATTAGGACTGGGCGATATGGCCAAAAAATCATATCTCTGTATTTTTTGGTTAAATGGCGATATACGATATATATCTCGGTACTTTCTATGTTTTTCTATTTGGATAAAGAAAATCTGTATTTATTTAAAAAAATGTTATTTCACATCCTGCTCAATGATATCTAAACAATGTTGATATTGAAGGATATGGAAACAAATATAGGGAATGTAATGTAGGCTATGCAATATATTATGTGCAAAAAGGTGGTTAAAATCACATTACATTCTAACATTGTAACATTACAATCTAAAAACAAAAATAATGCTTTTGTTTTTAAAATGACTAAAGGCTAAACTAAAAATGAAAATAAAAACAAAAGCACAAACTAATTATATTAGCCTGCATTTGATTACCCCATTATAATGCTCACTTTCATAAAAACATACTTTTAGGTTTAAAATTCCACATATGGCACATTTATTGTCTCCAACAATAAATATTTAGCAATATGTATATTTTAGTCAGAATTATTGCGCTACTATTCTATTGTGCTCGTCTGTTTGGCGCGCATGCGCGGCGGCGCTCGTTCACGGAAGCTTGAATATTAGCGGAGATTCACTTGCAGAGGGCTCGTCCTCTCCTGACAGTGAAATTGACATCTGTTTGACTTTCTAACATTTACAGATGGAGAATATACCTGTGAAATGTAAGTTAAGCACTGAGGAAAGCACCACGTCTAAAACGCATTGAACAGCGCAAGTATTTATCTGTCAGTCAGCAACAGTATCTGTCAGAACATCTGACAGGGCAAGCTGCTTTAGGTCCTGTTCACATATAGCGCCTAAAAACGCGTAGAAAACGCTAGGCGCGCCGCGCTCTCCTTTTTCCAAAGCGCTAGGGCGGTTGCGCTCCGGAGGCGTCGAACGTTGCTAAGCGCAACCATCAGCTGCGCTCTCCGTTACAGCAAGGAAAACGCTTGCAGCTTTCTGAAAGTTGAGATGTTTTTATCTCGATGCGGCGCGGACGCGCTTGGAAAAAACGAGCGCGTCGCACCGCGACGACTCGCTTCCATTATGAGCGCGCCTACATTTGAAATAACGAACTTGAGCACGCAAAAGACGCGATATGTGAACAGGCCCTTAAACTTGTTAACTATATCTTACCAGTTATTTTGAAGCGCTTAATATAAGCTTGTGTCACGTTTAATTAGGACAAATTGTACTATGTTCTTTCACTGCAGGAGCTCACACTGCGTACTCCCAGAGAATGTCTAATATATCCTTTTAGACGGCTTTGGTACTCCGCTATTTTTCAGATGTGCTCATATCAAACTAATGTATCAATATAAAAGTAGCCTATTGCCTCATTCCATATCGTTTAAAAAAAATCGATATACTGTATACAAACTCGATTTACCACCCAGCCCTACTAGGAATGTCCTCTTTCTCGTATCAGCCTCGTAGTTCTTTGACATTTTAACACGTTATAAATAACCTGAAGTAACACCGCGCGGGCCAGTGACTGGCCAATCAACTAGCCCGACATACTCTTTTACTGGCCCCGGGCCATCGGGCCATTGCTTATGTCGAGCCCTGCCCATAATGATTTGTGTTCTGCGCATGTTCTATTCGCAAGGAATCTTGGTCTTTTGAGTAGAGGAACTTCTCGGCGCATACAAAAACCCGCGTGCAGTATACCGGAAGTAAACATGGCAAGACGCAGCACAGCATACTTTTGGAGCGAGGTCAGTACCAGCACCAAAGCGCAAACAAAGGCGATCGCTATCTGCCCCGAACTATTCATTATCCGCGTGCTGCTGCTGTTGTTGTTGTCTTTGGATACAGGAAGAAGAATCGGAAATGACGCATTTTGCTTCTTAAGGTTGTCCGTACGTCCAGACGCTAACCGTGCGTCGCCGTTTACATCGGGATATAGCAATTCCATGTATACAGGAGTAACTCTCTCTGCTCACGCATGTAAACGGGTTGTTCCTAATGTTTCAGAAACCCGAATAGTGACCTTAACCCGACCATAACCCGAAAATTGGCTGCATGTAAACGTAGTCACTGAAACCGAAAATTCTCGGGACAGCAGCATTTGTCAAAATTTCAATCTTAACCGTTCTATTTAATCAGAAACGATCTTAAAACAGGGCTTTAAGTGTAAAATACCGAACTTGTCCTTTAAAGTAACACCAAGTATTTTTTCCTCTTCGGTCGCCCTACTGGATGGAAACGAAATTGTCCATTGCCGCTGTCGTAAATATTTTAGCCTACCGTCGCACGCACGCTCGCTGTTTACCCAGCACCGGCTTTAGAATGAACGATGTCCACAGACAAGGTAAAGTATGTTACATGATTTCATGAAAGGATGATGTATTGCGACATCAGAAACGAACAAAAACGAAATAATGACTATTGTAGCGCTTGACGTAAAGCAGTCGAATTTTGTAATTCTTTTTGTGCACGGGTTCCTACCCGAAACCCAAAGTTACATAGTGCCAGTAAAAGCGATACAGACACTGTCAGGCTATGGCAGACGTGTCATTTAACTTATTTTAAGTCGATGTACCATCACAAGGGTCTTGGAAATATATTATGAAGGTTGAAAAACTACTTAGTGTTACTTTAAGCTACAGCCGTCTTACATAAAGGTTTCGGATTTTTGCTTTATTATTCAGTGTAAAATCACAAAGCTAATTAAGGAATCGTTTTGAAACAACGTTGTTTGTTGTTCTGCACTGTTTTGTTTTATTTCACCCAACGCCCATTGTGGTTTTACTTCTGCAAATAGATTTCCAGTTTTAGCATTTCTTGATTCTCTTTCTTCCCCTTTTGTGGTATTTTCTGGAAGTAAATGGCCTCAAATTAATTTCTTGTGTTTTTTGTAGTCATTTTTATTGTCTCTCTTATCTGATACACACATTTCAGGTCTTGGAGTCTCTACTAACAAGTTGATTCAGGTGTGTTTGATAAGGAAAACATACAAAATCTTCAGAGTTGATGGTAACCACTGACCTTAACCAGCTAGTTCTTGTCATACGTCACTGTTTCTACACCCTGACAGGCCGTCAATAACTTAAATAAAGAATAAATGTCCTTGGAAAATTGCATTGGGGGATCAATAAGAAGAAACAGCCTTCAGGGACCTTTTTTCTTTGTCCACTTGGGGCTTCAGACTGCTTTTTAAGGTCAAACAACGGCACTCAATTTTAATGTGATATGACTTGAGAGTGTTAAGACAAGAGATATTTTTTAATAGTGTCTCTAATATATGATTTGGGAGGTTTGATTCATTGAAGGGAATCAGTTTGTTTTGATCTCATAGTGGCATTGTTTTTTCTTTTTATAGGTAAATATTGCTGTTTATTGCTATAGATTGTTATATTGGTGCATTTTTAAATAAAAAAAAATATTTATTTTTTTAACTACATTTTATTTCATTTGAACTATTTAACATATTGAAGTGAATTTACTACAGTGACTTGATCAATATGGGTTCCTTTATTTATGTATTTATTTATTTGTGCCATTTCAGAGCAAATGCATGTATTCAATATTGAATTTTATCGATATTACCCAACCTATGCATAAGAAAATCTGAAGGTTTGTGCTTTCGGTGACTGAAATTAGCATGCTAAAAGGCCAGAATAGGTGTTAAATAAACAGAGGGGCGTTTAAAGAGCTAAATATTCCTCTCTGCTCCTTGTAGCTGGACTTCAGTCACTGTTCTCAGACCAGCGCGTCCCTCCACAGCCTTTCACCTGCACCGGCTTTGTGTTTCACTGAACGCATTGAAGTTTCCTTTGAAGTCGTGCCTGCAACTGTTTCTATTCCCTTTGGTCTGCAGCGTGTGTGTGTGTGTGTTTGTGTGTGTGTGTGTGTGTGTGTGTGTGTGTGTGTGTGTGTGTGCGGACCATTATCTCCAGCCGATGTGTTTCAGCCACAGGCTCTGGATATTTCCCAGCAGTTGTGTTATTCATATTCAGATTCATGTTCAGAAGAACAGTTGTCAACCACTTTCTGGTTGTGGTTTTGCGTCCCGCTGGGGAGTGTTAATTTGACAAGGTCTCTCTAGAAGTCACACACACACATTGTGTTGACAAGTGAGTAAGCTGTGACACTCAAGTTTAACAAGTTTACATCTTTGTCTGAGACAGAAATGGGGAAGAGTTGACAAACTGGTGAAAAGCTTTTTTGTGTTTTTGTCTCGTATGCTTACCAAAGCTGCATTTATTTCATCAAAAATGAAATTGAAAAGAAAAATGTGCGTAATATTATTATAAATTAAAAAAACTGTTTTTTATTTGTATACATATTAATATGTAATTTATTTCCTGATTTATTCCTAATTTAAGCTGAATTTTCAGCATCATTACTCCAGGCTTCAGTGTCACATGATCCTAAAATGCAGATTTGCTGCTCAGTTATTATTAATTATTATTGGTGCCTAGTTATGAATAATGTCCCTTATTGTCAAAGTTATGTTGCTTAATATTTTTGTGGCAACCGTATTTGGACCGTATTAGTTTTTGATTATATAAATGCGGCCTTGGTAAGCATAAGAGACTTTTATCAAAACATCAAAAAATCTTAATTATTCCAAACTTTTGACCGCTAGTATATGCGCACAATAAAAAGGCAAGGACGTCAGGTCAGTTTAAGGGTGTAAATTGAGCCGTATCACGTCACACTGTTACAATTTCACAGTCTACAAGGCCTCCTGGACCGCCTCTGCTTTCTCTCCATGGTTTTTTCCCCTTCATGACCTACTTTGCTAATTATAGATCAAAAGTTTCCGCTTGTGAAAGTTTGGTCTGAGCAGTTGACAGGCCATGCGTTGAATCCGGGTCTGTGTGGCACCTGAGGACGCTTGTGCTGCTGCTTCTCGCTGTGTGGGCTGTTTGACTGATAAAGATAAAGAGGCCAGAAAATTATGTGAAGTACCTGCTTGAGTGCCATCGATGTTTCAGCTTCAAATAAGAGCTGTCTGAGTCCGATATTGTCATGAAATGTCCTGGTAAAGTAATGGTAACTTTCAAGAAATGGTCTGTAATTGTCTACAGACTAGCAAATATGTGAGAAAATAGAGGAACTTTGCTAACTGTGGTTGGTTGCTTTAAATACCAGTCTGATGGTCTTTTCCTCTCTAACCCTGCTTTTAAAATCGCATCCTGGATATTAGGTGCTACATTTGGTTTGAAACTTACTTTGTGACCATTAAAAAAATATGTTCTACTTCTATATAGTATGAATATGTGTAAATTCAGACATACTGCATCCGCCATGTTGTCACTCCCACTGTTGCTTTAATATATCGTGTCACAATATATCGCAATACAAAAATGCAACAATATGTATCGTGGATAGTGACAATTTGTATTGTGCATATTTCATCCAAAATGAAAAGTACTTTGTGAGAAAAAAATTAAGTTTACAACGTTTTAGTGTCAGTACTACATTAACCTAGCCCGGCTCCGCCCTCCTACGTACTTCCGCTCAATTTTCATTATCCTTCAGTACTAGACTGGGATTGTGCTGTAGTCTTTGGTTTTCTCCGATCGATTTTTTACCGGGCCAACCAGCGTACAGTGGGAGTGGCTGAGAACGATGACGTTGATGTCGTGCGTTATTTTGAGTTGTAGTTCAGTAATGGCAGTGGTGAAAGATGCGAGCGAAGCCATTCGGTCCGTTGTGGCAACGCTGCCGAATATCAAGAAGTTAAAGCCGGAGCAAGAACAATCTTTGCTTAGTTTTGTTGGTGGCCATGATGTTGTGGCCCTCCTCCCCACGGGGTTCGGGAAAAGTTTGATTTTCCAGCTCGCTCCGTTAGTGGTGAATAAGTTGGCTAAGGCGAACGCTAGGCATACGTCACGACCAAACGTTAGCGATTGGTTATGGCAGATCCAGAGTGACTCTGGGCAGATCCAATAGTTTTAGACTTAAATAGAGTACCCGCCTACAAGGAAGTTAACGCTTGTCAATGGAGCTGTGCCAGACTCTATGTACAAATAAAATGAAATGTACGAGAGTCTGGTGAGACCATTCTAACATTAACCTACTATAATGTTGAATATAATGTATAATATTGCAATGGGGTGATATATGTGGTAGAGATGCGCGGATGGGCTATTATTTAATCCGCAACCGCATCACAAAACTCATCATCCGTCCGCCATCCATCCGCACCAACGTTTTTGACCAATTTTCAAAACCACACCCGCCCGCCATCCGCTGATTGGACGATACAAGGCGCTGCTGATGACAGCCGCGAGACTAGAAGCTCTCAGAATATCAGCAGTGAACTCCGTCTCCGATCGGCGCGCAGGGACAAAAATAAATAAATAGCCTAAATTAAACGCACTTCGGCAAACCTGACCTTATCTGATAGGCTACTGTACAATATTTTCACTGTAGCCTAATAGAAAACGCATTTTGGCACATAATTGACCAGAAACAATATCGAACGGGCGCATAAGAGAGCAGGTTCACACATGCATCCGTCAGCTTTGATTTTACATCCTGTGGTAGGTCTTGGGATCTCGACGGACGAAACTTCTCAAGGTGTTCGTGGAGGTTTGAGGTTTAGCAGCACACTTGTGATGCACCATATTAGACGTCTTGTGGCTGTCATGAACATAAACTGCTTTGCAGATTTTGCAAATTACATAGCCTGCACTGGTGTCATCCTGATTTACCACTTTGTAAAACTTATTCCAGGCAACACTTTTCTGACCTTCTATTTCCTTTGTTTTTAATTCTCCTTTTTTGAGTTTGTCACGTACCTCCTTCGTCGGCGTTGCCATCTCTGATAATAACAAGTCTCTGCATAGACTAGCTGCCTGATGTAAATTTGACTATTTCAAAGTGTGCTCTTTTTTCTTTCTTTTTTTTGGATGTAGGTAGGCTATAGTCAGATAACAATATTTAACAATGTATACATATATTTTTCATTTGATTGGTTCAACCGCCCGCCACCGGCCCGAATTTAATTAAAATATTTTTTTCCGTCACGTCATCCGCCCGATCCGCGGTTTATCCGCGGAGTCCGCGGCTGTAACCGCCAACCGCGCATCTCTAATATGTGGGTCCTGACCATGGGCGTAGATTACGCGGGGGACGCGTAATTTAAAAATGTAAATTCGTCCCCCGCACTTTTTCATAGGGCAAATGTGTCTATGACAAGCTGAGGTTTCCACGGGTGTGTATAGCCTGCCCTACATCGAGATTTAAAATCCAAAGAGTCAAGGATAGTCTATCTACATACGTGAATTTCATGCTTCCATGGTAATCAGTCACTCGTGCATTAGTTTACGACACGCCCATGCTCGCACCCGCGCCGAATCCATCAGTTTCATAGAGTTCAAAACGGCAAAGAAACTCTTCACTCCTTTTACACGAAAAAGTCAAGCACTGTAAGTAAGTTGTCGTGGTATCCGAATTGTGTTGCACAATGATGAATAACTCTGCCTATTTCTCTTGTTGAATAATTAACAAGTTTTGTTGTAAATTGAAAACATTCACTATACCCGCACAAACGTGCACTATTTTCAATCTTTTTTTTTTCGTTTTATTTTCACAGATATGTTATCAAAGCCCTTCAAATTAGAATAAACATGGTGATTGTTAATGCTGAATTTGTATGTTCATGCATTAACAGCCACGATCTGCTTGAATCAGGCAATAACATGTGTAGACAGTTTACCATAATTCGGTAACACTTTACAATTCGATAAAAAAGTTTGTAGACAAACTTTAAGTTCTCTTGAAAAAGCCTAACTAGAAAGTTTGAAGTATTTTTAAAAGCTTGACGTTTGAAGGTTTTCAATTGGAAAGTTTTAGTTTAGTAAGACAAACTTTAGGCTATTAAGGAAATGTTATTTTGCCAAAAGAAGAACTTTTATTTTAAGTAAATGTTATTTTTAAATCAGCCTACTTCAGTGTGATATTTAACCATATTATCATGCTTAACAGTAACACTTATAATTTGAATAATTGTAATGCGATGATCATATATCTAAATCAGAGAATATCATATGTTTGGGCGGTTGACGGGTGGATTATTTATTTTTAACAGTGGATTCGGGGGACTCAAAGTGCACCAGATTAATGAATTTATCTTTAAAATGTGCAAAATTTTCTTCCGGGGGGGCATGCCCCCAGACCCCCCTAGAAGTACCGAGATCCACCTACAAAAATACTGTCGGAAACACAGTAGGCTAAATGATGGTCTACAAAAAATTAAATTTTTATTATCTAATTAAAATACATGATCAGGATTTTACGACCTCCGCCTCATTTTAAGCCAGGAAAAACCCTGCGTGTCAAATATAAAGTACTGAACATCTGCATTTCTTTCTTTCTGTTTTTTTTTTTTGCTTTAAAAATAAATAGCATATTAAGCCAATTAACCTGTCAACAAAAGTCTGAAAAAAAAAAGTGGTATTACACTTGACATTCTGTCCCCCTCACTTTTGAAATGATGGCTATGCCCCTGGTCCTGACAATGGCAATTATCTTATGTTATAAGTAAAAAGTGGCCTACATTATTATTATTATATTTGTCTAAAATAATTCTGTATTTTCAGCTTCAGAATCATGAATATTCTGGTGTCACCATTGTCCTGTGCATTGGGTTACCAGCCTATTCATTTCCAGCCCCAATGTAAAACCAAATTTAACAGTTTAATCAACAGTACATTTTTTGTTAACCTTTATCCATATGTCTTAAGTATCGCAATGATATCGTATTGTGCGTTCAGTATCGTGATATGTATCGAATCATGACATGAGTGTATCGTTCCATCCCTATTCATTGCCATTCACAAACCCTTTCCCGTGTCATCATGGGATATCGCCGGAAGTAGAAGCTCATCTAGATACTTTTCACCTACTGTGTATTTGTACTATGTATTTGTATACTCCTCTGTTGGCATACTGTTTTTCACATACTAAATAGTAGGGAAGTATTCGATTTCGTACACAGTGCAAGTATGCGATTCTTTAATAATAATAATAATTGTCATTTTTGGCTGAACTATTCCTTTAATTATGATTAAGCTGCTTGGCTAGCCTGGCTATCATATACATGCTGCATAATGTCATTGTCTGAAGTGAATCTGTTTGTGTCTCCGCAAACATGCAGATCTGTGATCAGCGTTGACCGGCGCTCTCTGGAGAAACATGGAGTCTTGTGCCGAGTCTCAGGGTGATCCTGAGAGAGCTCAGGTGAGTGTGAATATGAATTATGTGAATATAATGAGCCATTAGAGCTCACACAAGCATGTATCGGCCTTCACAATGACAAGAACAAAGCTAACACTGCTGACGCCGAACACTTTAAAATCACCACACTTTCTCTCCCATTAGCGACTACAAGAGACAGAAATGCACCTCAGCTGTCAGTGTTTGAGAGCGAGCCTGTGAATAATGAATAGTACAAATAACGAATGCATGCTGGGATACTTCTTACTGCCCCAAAATAATATATTTAATAACATGTATAACCCTGTTTTTTAGTTTTTTTGCATCGTGAGATTGATTTATATATATATATACATTTACATTTATTCATTTAGCTGACGCTTTTATCCAAAGCGACTTACAATTGCTATATTTCAGAGGTCGCACGCCTCTGGAGCAACTACGGGTTAAGTGTCTTGCTCAGGGACACATTGGTGTCTCACAGTGGATTCGAACCCGGGTCTCTCACACCAAAGGCATGTGTCTTATCCACTGCGCCATCACCAGTGGCGCAGTGGATAAGACTATATATATATATATTTTTTTTTTTTTGATTATTATTTAAATATATGTATATATATATATATATATATATTTTTTTTTTTATTCAATTAAGCATTTTATGGTAGAATATGTTGCACTGCCTTTAATGTAAGCTAATTAATTTTCAAACATTGTTTCAGTTTCAGTACAAAAAATACTGTTAAAGGATAGAGAAACACTTTAGATAAAATATAAAATGCCTGACATCAAATTTTTTGGCATTGCAAAAATAATAATAATTCAAAATTAAAATTTTTAATTGTAATAAAAATAAAGTCACAATGCATGTGTCCAGAAAAAAACAAGAAGCACATTAAATGTTCACAATTGAGCATTTGTGTTTGTATTGCATTTCTGGTCGTTTTGCTAGTGTGCAAACTACCAGTGAATCATTTCTCACACAAGCCTCAGGTGTTACCCAGCATGCACCTGTGAGCCACATACACAGAAGTGCTTTCTGTCACTTTCATTAACCCAGATAAATGTCTGTTGAGGAGGAGATGTGTAGGTGTTGTGTATTTACTTTATTCATGAGGCATTAAAGCAGTTTACAGGATCAAGAGCTGTGAGGGGTTTGTTTGTTTATTGTTAATTTCAGTAAAGTGTGGTTTATATTCATCCGGCTCTATTTGTTTCACACATGTCAGAAAATACATAAAGGTTTAGTGTCCACTTTGAGATCAGATCTCCAGCTCTCTGAAGCGGCAGAAGGAAGTCACTGTGTGCCAGACAATTTTGGCTTTTAGTTCCCTGTAAATGGGTTGTCATTGCATTTGCACACCATCCATCCATTCATTCATTCATTCATTCATTCATTCATTCATTCATTCATTCACAGAAGCATCAGCATCGGGGTATTAGCTAATTAATAACAGTGCGTTGGCTTCTTAAGTGTCTCAACAACCCCTCATACATCTGTACGAAGAATACACTGTAGTTTTGGTTTATGGGTGAATCTCACGAAAAATATTATAATTATTAGTATTACTATAAATTAATAATCTCTTTTGTACAAAGAAAAAAATTAAAATGAAGTGTGAATGAAATGACATGCATCATATTTCTATTGTAATAAAAATATATTTTTTTCTGTCCAGATACATACTGTCCAGATCCAGAAAAAAAACTACCATAATGTACTTTCAATTGTACCTTTTTTTTAATATAATATAATATTGCAGTAATTATACATTTTTGCACATTATGGTAATTAGAATTTGGGGAGGAAATAATAATATAATAATGGAACAATGCAAAAACGCTAATGATCCTAGAAATAGGCTTCGTTTTCTTTTAGATTTTAGAGTTATAATTTCAACAAAACAAAAAAATTACTTTTGATATTGGGGGTGAAAAATAACTTGTACTTATTCTGAGAATGAATCAGAATTATTTTTTTAACACTTTTCAGTTTTATTGTCATCCCAGTCCTCGATTCTCTTCTTTGCTGTTAATGGGCAACACAATGCAACATTAGTTGATCAGCCATGATGCCTAAATTGGTTTGAAAATAAGAATCGACTTGCGTTATTACTCCAATGCTTTGAGTTATAAATCTCACACCCTTCCTGCCTGAATCATCTAAACGGAGAGAGACATGATGAGCTGTAAAGTTCTTAGGGATGTAAAATTACAGCTACTTTATGACATCTGCTGGAAAAACCAGTAAACCTTGACCCGAGAGCCAGACCTTATTTACAGGATCGTTCGTCATACTTTCAGTCTGAGCTCTATCCCAAGATGCACTGGAGCTTAGTTTCTATGTGTCTGTGTGATTCTTTTTTGACTTCCTATATTCACAACCTGGTCTGCTGAAGTGAGACCGTATGAACATTACTTCTTTACCTCAAAAATATTCAGGGTTTTATTTAATTAACATTTTATGTATGTTTGTTGACATTCAAAAGTATGTGAGACACAATTAAACAGCTGAAATAATTGTAATGAAGTTTGAACTGTGATGACCATTTCAAGTAGTCATCAGACTGACCCCGTGACCTCGTCTGATGTGTTTATATATGCGCACTGATAAGGAAACGCAGGATGACGCTGGTGATCATTTTACATCTGATGGAGGAAGACAACGACTCTCTGTTTGGCAGGAAACCTCTGCCACTAGTTTCCTGTCTTTGGTAGATGACACAAACTCTGAGCGTCTCGTATCTGAAAGTAGATGTCAGCCGTGTGAGGCCATGAACGGGATGTTTCGTCTAAATACAGACGCACAAACACCAGTGGAAATGTTTCATTTAGAAATTCAGCAGTGTCAGAGAAAATCAAATGTTTGCTCGTCATGACCTGCTGGAAACGCTCTTCAAATAGCCTCATGTTTATGTAAATTAATTCGTTTTTATTAGCATATTGTGAGTAATTACTTCTACTGAAGTTTAGGATCTTCAGAGAACATCATCTATATTTGCTCTGACACTTCTGCTATTTATAGTTTGTCACTATCTTCATATTATTTCACTAATGAGCCTCTTTTTACTGATTATTTTATAAAGTGAAGCCATAGTCTTTAATCGCATTGTAAAGTGAGTTTTATATTCTGTATTTTCTGTAATGGCCTCATGAAGCGGTTTATAGCTTTTCGAATGGATGTATGAATGAATGAATTATTAATAGTCAGATCATGGAAAATGGAAATGAGTCATGATGGGTTGGTGCAATTATCCAGATGTCAACTTAAGGGTGGTTTATAAATATAAGAAGCTTTTTGGTAAAGTTTGAATGCCGTTCTTGAATGAGAACACGTTAAAATAAGTTGTTTTAGGTCAACTTTGTGTATCGTGTCAACTTTAGTGTGTCTGTGTGGTAGAACGTAAACCGCACTGTCATAAATAAACCATTCATACGCTACCGTTCTCAAGTTTTGGATCTCTCTTTTTAGGTTTTTGAAAGAAGTCTCATTCAAAGCTGCATTTATTTGATTAAAAATACAGTAAAAATTTTAAAATGTAATTTATTCCTGTGATCAAAGCTGAATTTTCAGCATCATTACTCCAGTCTTCAGTGTCACATGATCCTTCAGAAATCATAATAATACGATGATTTGCTGCTCAAGAAACACTGATTATTATCAATGTTGAAAACCGTTGTGCTGCTTCATATCTTTGTGGAAACCTTGACACATTAAATAGAAATCCTTTGTAACATTAAACAAAAGTCTTTACTGTCACTTTTGATTAATTTAATGCATCCATGCACAATTTAAGTATTAACTCTCTGAACTTACTGGAATTATAAGTTAATAATGTTTTTTTATTTTTTATAAATGCAAGTTTTATTTAGTTTGTTTGGGGTTTTCCAGACAGTTTCGTACAGTAACTAATAATTAATTAAATCATAATCAAAATAAAACGCTTCCTAAAAAGAATACTTTTGTTTTTTTTACCTGCATGTCATGTAAACATCAGAGAACCATGAGAAGGGAATGTGTTGTTAAATTAAAAAAGAATTAAAGTGTGTGTGTGTGTGTGTGTGTGTGTGTCTTAAAGTGCAGTATATAGTGTCTGTTAAGTTTTCCTTGTGTCCAGTTCACTGACTGTCCAGTCGTGAGAAACACTGAGCAAACAGACGATCATTTAATGATCAACAGAGAGGGAAGAGAAACAGGGAGGAGCAGTATCCGAGATGGAGTGTGTGAACGAGAACAGAGCGAGTTGTGTTGTCCCGCACACACAGTGTGTGTTTGTATGATCTCTGTGTCTGCGCAGACGGCTCTGGCTTGCTAACGGTAAGACAGGGCTCTGTTTCTCTCTGTTACTCTCATAATACATCCAGACGGATGATGCTGTAGACGGCGTTCTGTGTTGATCCTGAGTCTTGCTCTGATATACGAGTGCTCTGTGTCTTATAGGATCTTGAATGATTTTGTTGGGCTGTAGACGTGCAGATGGGAGTGTTGTGTGATTATTATTATTTTTCTTTCTGAACAGTTACTGAACTCTGATCATCTGGTAATGTTGCAACTTTAGATGCTGGAGTTTTACTATAGTAACAGCATTTGCATGGTGTGTGTGTGTGTGTGTGTGTGTGTGCTGGACACGAGACAGCTGTTGGGTAATCTGTGCGAGTGGTTTGTCTGCGGATGGTTGGCCAAAGCATGATCGTACTGTTCAGAAAGCAGGCCTCTGGGAATGTGTGTTTGTGTCCGTATCAGGACATTATCTATATGGAAAGTCCCGTCTCATGACCCAGTCTCACAGCCTGTGTGTTAATAAAACAATAGAAAACTAGATTTGTACATTTTCTGAAGAAAATGTTTTTTTGAAATGGTGATTGCCTTGATGACATGATGACACTACAATCTAACATATCATTTGTTCCCCTTTTTATAAAGTTATTTTATTACATATAATTCTCAAACGTACAAAAAATTACATTTCTTAAATATATTTAACAAAACGGTGAATTCTTAAATATACAAAAAACTGAATTATTAAATCTTAATATTTATATTTATTCTATTTAAAATATGTATATATTCTCATATATAAAACAATGACATTTCAGCTATCAAATATTCAACTATTTTATGCATTATTTTTAGAAAGGATTTATTTTTAAATTATTTTTTTGTTTTTTACTATAGAATTATAGTTATATACATATACATGTTTCTGAATGTTTTATTCGTTACTAGATATTATTAATTATTTCATTTATTTGAGAGTTTGTGTAATTGTTTTGTATCATAAGCATGTGAACACTGTTTCTAAATTGCTCTCACTCTCAGGTCATTTTAAATGCAAAACAGAATTTGTTTATTTTCCATCAGTATTTGTCCTGTTGGCTCCTGTTTGTTTTTATTGCTCTGTTTCTTTGCCAGTAAAACTACACCTTTCTTCCATTCCTCTTGCTTGGCATCTCATCTTCTGCGGTTGTCAGCTCAACCTCATCCACGTCAGCTGCGTGTGATGTTAAACGTCTGTCATTTGCAAGTGTTTGCTGACTCCTCTCCCACCAGCTGACAGACAGCATTAGCCGATCAGATGCGTTTGCCTTCCCAGACTTCATTGACATTTTCACTCCCCTGAAGTAGATGTAAAGTGCTTTAGTGACATTACCACACTGCTGTCTCCACAATGTTCTCTCAAACAGGACACAATTTAAAGGTGATTTGGAGCTAAAAATGGTCCTGCCATCTGAAATGGGCCAGCGGTCGATATTAAGGCTGACTGGAGATCAGCGAGAACACAACAGAGGTAATAGGATCCATCCCTGGACCAAAACACCTCACAGGGATCCCAACCCATTACCAGCCAATGAGAAGCGTTTGAAAGCATCCCGGTGATAGATTGATACTGTATACACCAACTTCACCTTCCTTTCTCCATCTGTGTTTTCTTTCTCTTTTAGCATTCTTGTTACCAAAACACTTATTTGCTTATGTAATAGGAGAGTTTTTGACTGTGAAAGAGTCTAAATATATATAGAAATATTTTCAGCATTTATATAATGCTGTCAATGGCTGTAGACAATAATTGTAGTGCATCACTCAGTTTGTTTACACGATTACTGGATTATTACTCATCTAACGAACAGGAAATGCATTTATAAGCAAGCAAGCAGGAGCATGAATAAAGATTAGCAACTCATGAATATTAATTAAGTGAAATACATTACCATTTGCCAAGTTGTGTAACATGATTTGTTGAAAGGCAGGTTTCAGCAAAAGTGAGTTCTAGCTATTATCGCAGACCACTTACACCCATTTAACCAAGTCTCCTGCCTGGCCATATAACTATAATTTTACACATAGTTTGCTATGTTTTTCCTTGCACAACAACCCAAAAATGTAATCTCTCAAAATATAATAATTATTCAGAAAGAATAATACAGTTGGATCAACAGAAACAGTGGAGAATATACATAAAGATAGACTAAAAAGATTCTGGAAGCAAATGTTAACTTGTTAAAAACATGTTGGAAATGCATTTAGGTCTAGTAGTAATGATAATGGGATAACTTAAAGACCGAACCAAATATGCGACTCAATTCAACCACAACTTTAGACCAATAGGCTTTGATTGTGTGACAGTCCCGTAAACTATGAGTATAATCCCCTGTATCTAGAATTAAATGGGTTCAATTTATGTCCGATTTTTTTCTGCAATTTTTGTGCTGTCGCAATCATTTTGCTTTTAAGGTTGAGTCCAGTTACAAGTATTTATTAAAGCTATTTTTGAATGCACGTCTCATGCTAACAGCCTAATTATCCATGACTTTCAGTAGACCAAAAAGGATGTGCAATACATATATTAAAATCATCTAGTCGGTGGAAAGAGTTTTGCTCATTCCTAAAAGCTTTTGTGAGTCAGAGTGCTTTTAAAAGTGCTTTACTTCTCTTTAATTGTGCCCTCAGGACTGACTATACCTCCTCCGGATGAGCGGCGACTCTTTCTAGGTGTTTCAGAAATCTTCTGTCCTGGCTGTCGATGCTTCTGTGGGGTTTTTTTTTTGTTTGTTTTCTTGCTGTTTTGTGACTTAAGCCCCTTTCACACAGAGATTCCGGAAAATACACAGATAAACTGACCTGGGATTTGACCCGGGTTCGTTTGACTTTGGTTCATTCACACTGCCAGTGATTTTCCGGAAACAGAGAGTGCGTTCACACACAACCCGTAAAAATCCCGTAAAGACACGTGACATCGGTGTGACGTAATGTCTCAGCAGCGTCTATAGTTTGCTTATGAGCTGCGATTTCTCTCTCTCGCCACGCTTGTGCATTTTTTTTCTCTGATTCGATCATAAACTAGCACATTACGTACCGTTTCACGCTGGCGAACGATCCCGGCTTCAGCGCCATCATTGCGACACGGCATTGATTACGGCTTTTGCTCACACAGCGCGCATTCCGGGACTGAACACGGCAATGTTACTAGGTCCCCAACCCGGCATCAATCCCGGGTCGTGTTTGCGTTCACACAGAAGGTGTTCTGGCAATTTCCCGGGATCAACGCGCTGTGTGAAAGGGGCTTTGGTGCTAAGGTCATGACAGCACTGATCCAGCAGGAATCACGTATCGGCCCGTCGACTGTAGGCGCGTTTCCATTACAGATTTGCTCAAAACTTTTGCGATTTATTATAAAAAAAAATCTAAATGGCGACAAAAAACTATTGCGAAATGACGGTGTTTCAATTAACCAATGTTATGCGACTAAAACGTCATTGTTTCCTCTCGCGATAAGTCATTCCAAAAATCATGGCGATGGATGTTGGTAGGTTTACGCATAGACATATGTCTATGGGTTTACGTATATCCCAGCCACTGCACTGGCCATTATTATTAATCGAAGGAGTATGCGTGTTATCCAAGCATTAATGGCAAGGAAAGACCCTTATTCTTTAAGAGCGGCTGGTGTTTCTGGGTGTTTCTCCCTCATTTCAGCTTCGAGGTCTTGATTGTGGCATTTCTTTGAGGTTTTCCATTGGGCGTATTTTCAATTCGCAATTTTATTTTGCGCAATTTGAAGGGTAATGGAAACTCGGCTTGTGACTGCTGCTGAAATCCACATGTGTGTTTGTGCATGCAAGCGGACGTCCAATGCTCTTGAGTGTTTCACATTAATCTCCCTGTGGATTTGCTGGAAAACTCCCGAACACTGAGGGTTTAAAACATCAGCTGTCGTCTTTGTTTCGCAGGCCGCTTGACTCATCTGAATTCACTCCAGGAGATGCTTAAACAGTCATTTACGGGACTGTAAATCAAGGTGGTTTCACAAAATGTTGGCAGCTGGGGCATGAAACATAGTTAAACTTTAAACAAGACCGCTGAGCCGAGTGTCGAAAGCACCTTTAGATTAATCAGTGAGAAAATGTGCATCTGTGAAATATTCGTCCTTAGTCACATCATGCACCTTGAATTACAAAATACTCCTCTGACTGTATTTAGTTAAATAACATTCGTTAAGCGTGTTTAAATGCACGTTCTTAACCTGATTATGCTTAATAATAAGACAGTGCATGTGGTCGTGTAAAAAAATGTCTTTATCAGAGTAAGTTTTTTATGCACTTTTACATCAGTCTTGATTTTGTTTTTGGGCTCTGCTAGAATAGGTTTTCATGCTTTAATGTAAAATTGTTGCAGCCACTCTCTTCTCAGTCTTTCAGTAACGCTCTGTTTAGTTCCTGTCTCTATGAAGCCCCTCCTTCTGAAAAGCACACTGTGCTCTGATTGGTTGGTTGGATCAGTGTGTTGTGATTGGTCAGTGTTTGGGAAATGTCCCACCCCTTACCATAACCGCCAGTTTCAACAAGCGAGTGTTTGTGATACTTGAGGAGGAAATATATCGCAAACTCTGACTCTTTCTTGACCCAAACAATTATAAAGAATATGTTCTCATCACGTGCAACCGAAGTAGAAGTGGTACAGTCCAAATACTGCTTATTTATTGAACATCACATCTCACATAACAAATGAGTCTGATACAAGAATGTTTACGATTTGACGTCACTCCTGGGATATATATATATACATACCGTGTGTGTGTGTGTGTGTGTGTGTGTGTGTCATTCATTCATTCATTCCACTATGTGTGTATATTGACTTTGATTGAATGAGTCAAAGCTTGAGGAAGCTCAGGAGAAACCTGCTGATGCAAGGATTGATCGGATCGATGTGCTGGATGCTATTTGGAAGATCATTTGCATATTGTTTGGCCCTTGCATGTTCATTAAATATCTTGCCTAATTTGATCATATGTTCAGCTCTGTTTGACCATATGTAAATTCATTTAGCAGAATTATGTTGATTTTTCTCTCATATTTAGTGCTGAAGAGGGAATAAACAGACTCCATGTGGTGCTGGTGATGAGCAATTGCATTGATTCATTCGTCCAGACAGAATCGAGTGTCATTACCATAATTTTGCATCAGACCGGCACCACAGGAGAACTAAATATGTGCCCGGAGAAACCTTGAGAACGTCAGCATTACATCAGGATTTAGTTTGTTCTGCAATCTGAGAATGGACTGACTGACTTCATTGTAAGTCGGACTACATACACTATCATTCAAAAAACAATTGTGGTCGTTTTAAATTTTTTTTTTTAATTTAAAGTTGCTTATGCTCACCAAGGCTGCATCTATTTATTCAAAAATATAGTAAACAGTAATTTTGTAAAATATAATTTTTTAAAATGACAGTTTTCTATTTGAATACATTTTAAAATGTAATTTATTCCTGTGATCAAAGCTGAATTTTCTGCATCATTACTCCAGTTTTCAGTGTCACATGATCCTTCAGAAATCAGTCTAATATGATGATTTGCTGCTCAAGAAACATTTCTGATTATTATTATCAGTGTTGAAAACAGTTGTGCTGCTTCATATTTGTGTGAAAACCATGATACATTTTTCATCAGTATATGAATAAATTTTTAAAAAAGAACATTTATTTGAAATCAAAAGCTTCTGTAACATTATAGTTAATGTTATAGTTAACATCTTTACTGTCACTTGTAAACAGTTTAATGCATCCTTGGTAAATGAAAGTATTAATTTCTGTAAAAGCAAAAAAAGCTAAATGTAATGTGAATGATAATGTATGACTGAGTCACGGAAACTGTTGTATGTTTTGCTGCGCTATGTATATTTTTAGTTGCACTCTGCAATTTGTAATAAAACTTTGACCTCTATATAAATGTTCAGTGTTCACGGTTTAAAATGATGTACGCTCACATAAGACTCCAGTCATAAAAGACTTTAAAAAACGTTTCATTCACATGGTAACGAGCCAACATCACATGACCAGCTGAATAATACTTGCACTATCTTGCTAACCGTCTTATTATCGGACACTTTTGCTCACTGAATAAATGAAAGAGGTGTTTATCTGAATAAATCGTGGCATTGATTACAGAAACACTTTTGCTTGATGCATGTGGCAAATCTGCCAAATCAGTGCACCTTTTAATATTCGAATATTATCAAATTGAAATATTCACAAATTCTTAAGGAGAAATGTCCCATCACATTGTCGTCTAGAAGATAGCCTAATGTAAATAGTCATGGTTTGGTTAATTGATGGTCACTACAGTGTATGGGAACTTTTGAGGCCTTCAGTATCATCAGGAAGTTGTTGCATCTGGTAGTTTTTTCGCAGTGAATTTTGTGAGGGCGTCAGGAAGCAGAATAGACAAACATGGGCAGTAACATCAACACAGATGCTGGAAGCTTCTTGCAGGAGGAAGCGGAGCAGACATTGAGTTGTTTAAGGATTATCGAACAGATGCTTTCCCGGCTGTGCAATGAAAACATGCCGTTATTCATGATAGAAACACGTTTTGATAAGAATGGCTTCAGTTGATCTCATTGGCTGAGCTGGAGAATGGGATACTCTACTATAGTACTAGTAGTGCAGTTTGTGTATTGTATATTATAGCTTTCATATCTTCTTCTTACATTAAATAGCCAGATGACCTACTGCAATTGCCTGAAGTATAGACTTTGGGGCAAAAACTTTATACAATCAGTGTTGTTTTAGTGTTATTATAAACTATTATAGTATTTATTAATATTTTGAATTGGCTTTTGGTTTAATATTTTCAGTTTAGTCATTTTTTTATGCTTTTTGAAATCTTAAGAAGATTTTGTTTTTTTAATATTTCTATTTAGCTTTAACTTAATTAACTAAAATAATTATTTCAGTTTTAGTAATTTTATTACTTCAACTTATTTATTCAGTTAGCTGCCTGGTTGTTGTTGTTTGTTTATTTATTTATTTATTATTATTACTTTATTTTAGTGATCATCAAACTAGCTTTAGTTTTTGTTAACAGTAACAACACTGCCCACAATTCAAAGTGAAAGAGGCTTTTGGATTGATTCTGTGTTTTATATCCTTAATCCCAGTAATGCTGAAACAGCTTTGATACTGTCATAAGTGGTCAAGCATCATAAATCCTTGAGCTTTTCAATCCGCTCTAACTGTTGTTAAATTATATTTGTACAGAGCTAAAATATTTTAACAGATTAGATAGGCTGGTTTATCGTTAATTCAGACAGACGGACATGATTAGACTAGTTAGTTGTATGCCAATTGCCAAATATGTTCTTTTTGATTATGCAAGCAAATGAACAGCAATCCTCATGATTTGAGGTGTCATTCATGCTCATGATGAGGGCATTAACATGAACAGGTTCTGTAGGTTTAATTCAATTACACCCATCCAGCGCAGCTCTGAAATCTTTATTAATCAAACGATAACCTACATGACCTCAAACCTGCTTCATTTGCCAATTACTGTCTCAAGTGTATTTGTTGTACTGTGATTGACAGATGTGCCGACCAATTAGAATCCCAGAGCTGTCATTTGTGATAATCCACAGTGTGTGTGTGTGTGTGTGTGTGTTCTGCTTAGTGTCTCTCCAGTTTGATTTTGTTGCCAGTGTCTTGTGCAACATTGTGTTTGTCATTTTTAACTAATGCTGCTTTTCTTTTTTCCCCTGTTTGTCTTTTTTTGTCCTTTTTTCCCATCACGTCTTTCTGTCTGCTGCCAACGTGTCCCAACGCACAAAATCTCACCAACACCAAAACCGACACTGCCTGACGGACCCTTGATGTGTATGTGTGTGTGTGTGTGTGTGTCTGTGTGTGTGTGTCTGTGTGTTCAGCATCATGCAGAGAGCAGAGAGAACCCTGTCACCGCAGGTAAGAAGCTGACATTCACCTGTCTCTGTCTGTGTGTGTGAGTGTGTGTTTAACACAGGTTAACCCTACATTATGGGGATAAAATGTCCCCAAAAAGATGGCAATATCTGAAATCCTTGTGGCTACATTTTTTGGTAAAACAGCTTATAAATCATACAAAACAATGTTTTTTGAAAATGTTTGTGCGTGTGTGTGTATATATATATATATATATATATATATATATATATATATATATATATATATATATATTAGTGCTGTCAAACGATTAAAATATTTAATCGCGATTAATCGCATTAATGTCATAGTTAACTCGCAATTAATCGCACATTTTTATCTATTATAAATGTCCCTTGATTTCTTTTTGTCCCATTATTTTTTCTCATTTTAATGCTCTTATCAACATGGAAAAGTGAATCGGCAGTAAGTTGTTCTTGTTGTGGTATCCATTTGCTTCTGTGTGAAGTCATCCATTTAATATACAATAAACAATTATGTGTGTAATAAATAATAGTGTTCAGTAATTATTTGAATATAACCTAAAAATGCATTTAAAATGAAAATAAATATATACATATATTTTAATTTAAAAAAATAAATAAATACTCGTCAAATCCGTCGCTTGGCTCAGTTCACAACTACAAAACACACAGATCACTTTGGTCTTGTTAATTTTTAAAAGTAAACTTTTCATTCAGAATCTTATTGGCATCCATTTCGGCATCTCGCGCTCGCCATCCACTCAAAACCTACCGTTAGCCTACTACTAGTTTGCTAGGCCAAAAAGAACGTTAATCTCGCGATAAAAAAATTTATGCCTTTAAAATGGGTTTGCGTTAACGCGTTTAACTGACAGCACTAATATATATATATATATATATATATATATATATATATATATATATTTGTGTGTGTGTGTGTGTGTGTGTGTGTGTGTGTGTGTGTGAGAGAGTGTGTTAAATAAATTTGGTAGAATGATTGGAAATAAAATTTAATTGAAAAAAATCATTTAAAATTGATGTAACATTTATTATACATAATTTCATTAATGTACCATGCAATTTTATTATATATATATATATATATATATATATATATAATTTTATGTTTAAACAGTATATATTATTTATTTAAAATAATTTGGTATTATTCCATTCCAAACATTTTCTGTATATGTGTGTGTGTATTTATATTTATTTGTATTAAAAGCACCTGCTGTAAGATGTCATTTAGAAAACAAAAAATTATTTTAAAAGTTCTCACTTCTCAGGACATTCAGCATGTCTCTGATGAGCTAACATGCTAATGCACTGATTAAACACGTTCAGATGGATATTAGAGTCAAACTGGTTCTTGTATTTATGCATGTTATGCAAATCCACAGATATCCAAAAGTAAACACCTTTGGATTTGTCAAAGAACAGTAGAAATGTAGATCAAGTATAATATAGATCAAGATGACTTGTATATAAGATGTCTTATATGTTCTCATTTCTTACATGGCTGTTTAGTTAATTGGCTTAGTCATTAGTAATTAGTAATTTCACAGTTTCAGTGATGATGGTAAAATATTCAGATTTCATCTCAAACAAGCATCTCTAATGAATGATTAGCATAAAAATTATTCAGCTTTGTCGGCTCAGCTTCTCTTTTACTTTTTTAATCACATTAAGGTGTGTGTGTGTGTGTATGCGCGTGTGTGTGTGGGGGCGCGTGTGTGTGTGTGTGTGTGTGCACGTGTGCGTGTGTTATGTACGTATTCATAAGAAGCTTGTGTTATTTCCCTTTGCACATTTTGCACTGCGTCATTGGAGATTTTGATGTGCATTTAACTTTCACAGCTGAAGACGTGCACAAACACAATCATTAACGGCAATCTTGTTGCAGTGAGAAAATTAATAATAGTATGACAGATAAGAGAGTTTTAGCACAATACCATGTAATAATTTTGCCTGTCTTTACTCTGTGCATTGGCCACTAGAGGGAGCGCTGTACAACAAAATGTGCATCTCAGAGTCAGACAGCAAAAAAAATAAGGCTTTTTGGTGTATCCAACTCAAAGCGATTTCATTTCTTTTGTCATTTGAAATCAAAAGAATCAGTGTTTAAATCCAATCAAGGCAAGATGCCTTAAGAATAGGGTATATATATATAAAAAAAACTCCTAGATTTCACAATACTTCCCCTATTAAATTTCAAACATTTTTGTACTAGTTTTCTGAAATGCAAATGCAGCATTATCTAATTAAATATGCACTCATTTGCATACATTTCCAGAATAGAAATCTGGACATTGGATGAAGCCAAGTTTTATTATGTTGCTATATAAGTGTTTCAGGTTTTTCTCTTTTTATCACTCCATAAATCTGAAAATATTGTCAACAGCCAGAAAAAAAATCACCCTGTTTTTAGGAATTAAATCAGGCAAATGATATATGCACTGTCCCCTCACAATTATCCTAATTTATAGACCAGCAAAAGATTTTTTCTCCGAACTCCATGAACTGCTAACATTAGCTTGTGCTCCATCGTCCCAAGTAATCTTGCTCGGTGACTTTAACATCCACGCCGACACTCCCTGTTCTAATAATACTCAATTAAATACTGTTTTGCTCTCTGTAATTACAGTGTTATGGTTTCTGTGTGTATTCGACTTGGACTCATGTCTTGGACTTGGCAAATGTCTACTGTCCATTTAACTGATTATGTTTGAAATGACTGTCTTTTCTTTACTGTTATTGTGAAGCGTTTTTGAGCTTGGGAAAGGCACTATACAAATTAAACATTATTATTATTATTATTATCATTATTATTATTTTAAATGAAATCTTCAGACTTCAAATAGATTGTGTATTAAACACTCAAATGTTTATTTATTTATTTATTTTTGGTAACACTTTACAATAAGGTTCATTAGTTAACATTAGTTAACACTAGGATGAACAATAGTTCTACAGCATTTATTAATCTTAGTTAATATTAATTTCAACATTTACTAATACATTATTAAAATCAAAGGTTGTATTTGTTAACATTAGTTAATGCACTGTGAACTTAACATGAACAAACAATAAACAGCTGTATTTTTAGTAACTAACGTTATTAGTTACTAAATATATATTTTATATAAAATATGAGTAATTAAAATTTTACATTGTACATTTTCATAAACTCAAACTTCTATAACTTTTTTTCTGTTTCACTTTCTTAATTTATTTAACTTTACAAAAATCTGCCAAATGTCTTCTTTAAAACAAGACCAATCTTACATCTATATTCAAATGCATTCTTGAATTATAACCATTTAAGTTCGGAATGTGGATTTTCATGACTGTTCAAAAAAGGGGAGGGGGGGTGACACTTAAAGGGTTAATACATTAACTAATGTTAACTAATGAACCTTATTGTAAAGTGTTACCATTTTTTTCATTGCTTCTTTCCAGTAGACTGAAAAAATAAACATGTAATGAAAAGCCAAATAGTCCAAAATCTCAAAATTGACCAGTACATAACATTTTTTTTTTATTGCCTTAAAACCAGATTTTACACAATTTAAAAAAATTGTGTGTAGTGTGAAAACCAGCCACTGATTCAGCGTTCAGTTGTTTTATAAATGCATCTTCTGTCCCTGTTATTTTTCCCTAGCTGCCTTAATGCCCGGTGATGATGCGGCGCTTCTGACCCCGGGAAGGATGAGTCAGCGTGGGAAGGAGGCGGGGCTTCACACGCCCAGTAAAGACCTGCTCACAAGCCCCTCCCTCAGCCCGGGCGTCAGCTACACACACGGTAAGAGAACACACACACCACCACAGCTGCAGACACGTGGGTTTCCCCCAGAAGTCTCTATGGGCTGAAGGCTCTGTGGTCAGTTTGAACGAAACCTTTTAAAGGTCGCATCTGCATGAAAGTGGAAATCTGATCTCAGACCAGTTCAGTTTACAGGTTACATTTCCCTGGTTACATCAGCTGTAAAGTGTTTTGAGAGGTAAAAAATCACTTGATTGTCATTACACCATGAACACATGACGTGTACAGGTGGTGCAGTCTCCACAGCATGATGTATAGGATATAAGCACAATAGACACGTGTACAGTAGCAATGTATAAAATACAATATTACACTATACATAGAGCACGAGGACATCTAAAGTAATCGTCACAGTACAAAAATTCATTGCAAAGAAGTTATGGCATTTTTCTAAAAGGTTTTGAAAACAACAGTAAATCATGGATAATGGGAAGCACCAGAAGGAAAGTCAATTCTGATTTCAGTCTTGACTTTAACACTTTGTTGACTTTAACAAAGCAGTTTTTCCCTGTCTAGTGTTGGTCTTCACCACTAGAGGCTGCTGAAGTGTCACGAAACCAGAGCAGAACACACAAGTATTATGTGCAGCCTTTTATTCTTTAGTTTCTAATTAACACAGTTCCTTAAGTCATGCAAATTAAATCAAGCAATCAAGGAATGGTCAAATTGCAATTTTGAAAATGTCACAGAAATGTTCTGTAGTGAATATTTCTGGTTACACTTTGCACTATTTTATTGGCAAGATGTCACTCTTTGAGCAATTCCTTCATTGACAACAGTTTGAATGAGGAAAGCAATATATTTGTCGTAGTATCCTTTCAATTGTTATGGGGATTAGTAAGCCAACATTATTATATAAAATATTAATTGTTGAATAATAATAGCCATTACAAACTTTGTATTTAATATATATTATTAAATAAGTTGTATTTTGGATACCTTTTAAATCTGTAATTTGAGTAAAAAAAAAAGCAACAACAAAAAATATTTTTTAGTGCAAGCAAGCCTTTATATTGGAATCCTGTTTTCTCCGTTAGTCTTTTAATAAGAATCGTATAAGAAGTTCGCTCTTCTCTTCTAGGGCTTTGTTAATGTTCCCATACTTAAAGTTGCTATAATCATTGCATACTTTGCATGCGTTTCACTTTATTTGTACCATTTTGTTTTATTAGTATATTTTGATGTATCTATTTATCCTTTTTTAGGGTTTGAGAGATAATTAAGATATTGTTTGATAATAGCGATCTCTGATTTTAGTCCTTGAAAACCAAAAAAGTAGTGCAAAAGGTGCTAGACCCTGACAGTCCTGTGGGGTCAAAGTTCAAGCTCACTGTGATGTAATGTGGAGTGTCCATGTGATCACCATAATCCCTGTGTCATTTACAGCCACCTATGATACACACACACACACACACACTCCAGTCTCACATCTGTACACCGCAGTTATTAATGTTTTCAGAGGATTTGGCTTTTATAATGATGATTTTAATCTGATTAAATGCACTCTTGTTTGTAGAGCCTGTTGTGGTCCCTGATTCAAGCACTCACGTTTGGAGCGTCATAACAGTTGTTTTTCATGGTTCTGGCAGGCTTGACGCTAACACACTCACACCATCACATCTGCACAAAACCTTTCAGTTCCTTCGAACCCTCTCGCATCATGTCAGGTCTCCATAGCAACAGCAATTGCACTTTGCCATTCTTTTGAAAGCCCATTCAGCCTCTCCTTTATATTCTCGGATGAATCACGGCAGTTTGGGTGTGTTCTGATGATTACAGATGTATAGAAAGTTTCATTGTGCGTTCATCTTGCAGATGTGGGCCACGTTTCACTCAATTATTCACCAGCAACCCGACACGAGACGCAGCTTTCTCCCGGTGAGAACGCACCAAGAATAGCATCAGTGCACCAACTGAGATGGACACAAATCCTCTTTACTGGCCTTCTTGCTCTGTTTGAGACAAGAGCATGTGTGCTTGGCCTGGATTTATTGGATTACAGCCCATCAGTAAATGGGGTTAATATGCACACACAGCATGCAGCTCAGCCAATCAGAAGTTGCCTTTCCTAGATGTTCCGTCACTGTGGCCAATCAGACGCAGGGTAATTTGCATATGGGAGGTCAGGTGTGAGCATGCTTTTTACATTTCGTCTACTGTCTGGGAATATTATGGCATTTCTGTGGACCAATGATTGTTTGATCGTCAATGGAGAGGGTTGGACGTAAAACTTTTTTGTATGAATGACTTGTATATTAATCTTCCTGCACACAAGGCAAGTACTTAACTAGTGCTTAGTTGGAGTATGCTTATATTATTATAATTATGTTGTTTGTTTGTATAGTTATAGCCTCCTTTGCCTGCAATGGTACCTGGTGAGAACAGAATTCAAGTTTTTGTGTACATTAGTAAATCTACTCATTAAAATGTCATAAAGTGATTTTCTGGTGGAGTATTTCAACTTGAAGATGACCGATGAGATTGGTTCCTTGAGGATATTAGTTGTCTGGGCGATTTGTTTTGTAGAATTAAATGTTGTCTGACTCATAACGCTTATTTGTTAGGCTGATAATCCAGGCTCATAGCCGGATTGCATAAGGCTTCCAGTGGCTTCCAAACCAGAAGACTTTAGCACCATTAGCACTGTCGGAAAGCATCATATTTGTTGCTTTTGCCTATTTTATCACTCATTTGGAGTCGTATATTTGAGCTTCTTTGTCTAGGTTCAACCAGCGTCATGAGGTGCATCCTGGGATGTTCTTTGAACAATACTGAACTTCAAATATGCTGGGCACTTGTTGGCTGCAATTTTATTTTTTTTAATTTACAATTTATATCTTCTCTATTTTTTTAGGGATGCACAATACATCTGCTGTAGTGGTTATCCGCTGATTTTACAGTGTTTTTCAATGTATCACTATCGGTCAATATTGCATATATCAGCTGATGTGCTTGTTTTATACATTTAGATTACTTTGCTGTCATCTAAGGATTGCGTAAACTATAGTCAACCACTAGTTACAGCCACAAGCACAGTTATAGGATTCTCTGAATCATCTTTGTGAATAGTACAGTGGTCTGAATCATTAACCGCTCGGCTGCTGACACTAATACACTAGTTCAGTTTAACCTACTGAGTTACTCATTTAGTTGAGTGGGAAAGAGTTCAAACTGTCACTGTTTTTCTTGCGGAGATCGGTTTCACATGAGGAATTCCCACACCTGCTCAGGTTACTACAAAAACTCTCTCACACACTGACTGTTGCAGGGAAGGAAGCACAGAAAACGCACTACTGAGCAAATTAATTGAGCTCCATGAATGTAGCTCAAAATAAGATACAAAGGGTTTAAGAATTAAAGGAACAGAATGCACTTGAGTACAAATCAGGTTGCTTTTTATGGAAAAGATTAACATGGTGTTGACCTCGGGTGTTTTTCCACATAGTTTACTATATGTGTGTGTGTGGGTCAGATGGTCTGACATCCCCGTCCACAGTGGATAAACAGATCCTCGTCCCCAGAGGAATGTTTCCAGATCTATGACTGCCATCATCAGCGCACAGCTTACGGCTCAGAGCTAAACTGGGCATGTTTTCTCCAATCTTTGGCTATAGGAACATCGCCTGCCATCTTTGATTGTGCTTTACGGATTAGTAGCAGAGATACCTGCTGAAATTAGCCGTTGACTCACCCGCCATATCACTTAATTCAGAGACACAATCAGCCCGTAAAGACTCTCCTGATGGGCACAAGACCAAATGGCTAGAGTGTAGTAAACAGTTCAACAGCCAAATTCCTGAATCCGATGGATGGATCTGTAGATACATTGATGGATTGATAGATAGATCTGTAGATACATGGACGGATAGATAGATAGATAGATAGATAGATAGATAGATAGATAGATAGATAGATAGATAGATAGATAGATAGACAGACAGACAGACAGACAGATTGATAGATCTGTAGATACATGGATGGATGATGGATGGATGGATGGATAGACAGATTAATAGATAGATCTGTAGATACATGGATGGATGGATGGACGGACAGATTGATAGATCTGTAGACACATGGACAGATAGATGGATAGACAGATTGATAGATAGATATGTAGATACATAGACAGGTAGATGGATAGATAGACAGATATAGATCTGTAGATACATGGATGGATAGATAGCCAGACAGACCGGTCGGTAAATAGACTGGTTGGTCAGTCTAGAGAGAGAGAGAGAGAGAGAGAGAGAGAGAGAGAGGGGTCTCAGGTTGTTAAATGCTGCTCAAATAAAGCATAACCATTCAGCACAGGATAATGAGCAATAGGCTTTGAATTATACATCCACCAGAGCATCTTAATTAGTTATGTTAATCAGGGCATCATTCACAGCCATCCTGCTGTCTCATCCGTTAGACTGTTGCCTAGCAACTTCAGAGTGACATCAGCAAGACTCTGGGAGGAATGCTCTGATTGGTTAAGATGCTCAGTGTGAATTATGATTGGATAGACAAAAAGATGAATCTGTAGTGTTTAAAAGCCTCTTGAACTGCTGTATCCTTTACTTTGATTCATCTGGAGCTCTTCTCCAGTTCACTGACCAAGAACAGGCTGAATTTACACAAGCTGTACTGAGAAACAGACAGAGCTTCACAGCCTGTGACCAACTCAACCTTCTGTGAGTTTCTTGTTGGCATTTCACTTCAAGCAAACAGCTTCTAAATTGACTCAAAGAAAATCACTTTCCCCCCTTTGGATCCTAGTCTGACTAAGATTGTTTAAGACAGCTTGTTAGTGCTGTTTTGCATATTATCATCATAGTTGGGTTCAGGGATTCAAACTAATTCCCTATACTTGGGTATCTTTGACTGGCTTATGTAGATTGAATGCATATGTATATTTAATTAGTGGTGCTTGCTCATGTAGAGCTTAGGTTAGTGATTTGAAAAGCACGAGCTTTAAGTATTAAATTTCACCATGTGATGTTTCTTATTGTCTGTTACTTCAAGTCAATGATGCTTGATTGGAAAAGTTAGCATTGTAACCTAAGTGTAAGACTATGGTAAGTTTGATTTGGTACAGTATAAAACCTTTGAGTTTTATGAAAGGCTCGTGAGAGATGGATGTATATGCGGCTGTATCTTGGCCGTATGAGATTTGACGGTGTGATCAGGTTAGATGTGTGTCTGCATCCGGAGATGGCGATGGCTTGGTTCTGTTTTCACCAGCGCTGTCAGCAGAGACTGTTTAAGGAGGAGACGTGAATGTGTTTTAGATATTCAGCTACAGTATCCTTCATTAAGCATTCTCTCTGAGCGAGCCGCAATACAGGATCTCTGAAAGAGAAAATGCGATCTGAGTCATAATCACAAAAATATAGAAACATGCACTGATTCAGTCATTAAAGGGTTAGTTCACCCAAAAATGAAAATTATGTCATTAACGACTCACCCTCATGTCGTTCCAAGCCCGTAAGACCTCCGTTCATCTTCGGAACACAGTTTAAGATATTTTAGATTCAGTCCGAGAGCTCTCTGTCCCTCCATTGAAAATCTATGTACCATATACTGTCCTTGTCCAGAAAGGCAATAAAGACATCATCAAAGTAGTCCATGTGACCTCAGTGGGTTAGTTAGAATTTTTTGAAGCATCGAAAATACATTTTGTTCCAAAAATAACAAAAACGACGACTTTATTCAGCATTGTATTCTCTTCCGGTTCTGTTGTCAATCCGTGTTCATGAGTCCGCTGACGTGTATCTGGTGCGCCCGAGCTTCGTTTACAGTCTGAGGGAGACGCACGCTGTAAACAAAACAATCTTCGCAAACATGTCTAAGGATTTCGACACAGGGGAAGACTTGCATTTTTTTTTAACCAGACATATTTATTTGAACCCGAATACACGGACGCACCAGATAACACGTCAGCAGCGTCTTACGTCAGCAGCGTCACTGGCCTCGTGAACGCGGATTGACAACAGAACCGGAAGAGAATACAATGCTGAATAAAGTCGTCGTTTTTGTTATTTTTGGAACAAAATGTATTTTCGATGCTTAAAAAAATTCTAACTAACCCACTGAGGTCACATGGACTACTTTGATGATGTCTTTATTGCCTTTCTGGACAAGGACAGTATGGTACATAGATTTTCAATGGAGGGACAGAGAGCTCTCGGACTGAATCTAAAATATCTTAAACTGTGTTCCGAAGATGAACGGAGGTCTTACGGGCTTGGAACGACATGAGGGTGAGTCGTTAATAACATAATTTTCATTTTTGGGTGAACTAACCCTTTAAGTGAATCTGACAAAGGCTTATTAGTATGTTTTAAAGGGGTCATGAACTAGCTTTTTAAAAAATGTTATATTGTTGTCTGAGGTCAACTTATGACGTTCGCTTGGTTTTACATTCAAAAACATCAAAATGAATAAGTAATAGTCTATTTTCTACCCAAAAACGCTCGGTTTTTATGGGCGTCTCGCATTGAAGACTTGGAAGTAAACGCCCACTGCTGTGAGTGGATAACAGTTTTGCATATTATAAGGAGTTTCAACTAACTCGTCAGTAACGATTAGACTGATACACATGTACACATAATTATTAGATATCAAACAATCTGTAACAATGCAATACTAGCCTATCAGATTATTATTATTTTTTAAATAAAAATTTTACTCACATAAGTGTGTTGCACCATTCCTGTCGGATCCAATATAGAAGGCACAGCACCGTTTTCTAATCTTAATCGGTCTGCAAATCCAGTCTCGACCTGTGTCTTGTTTCCAAAACAATCCTCAGTGAAATGAAGTTGAACAAACGGACAATGTTTTACCCACATCAGCTGGAACGTCATTAAAAATAAAGTTTAACCAAGCATTCCTATTGGAATCCAGAGGAAGCTTATGCAGCGACTGTCTTCTTCCACAACCAGGCACTGCACAATATTTTGTAAATGTCATGTTTATTGCTCGGTAGCTCGATCCGGTTTGTCATCACGAGGTAGGCCCATGTTATTTAGCTATGCGTGTAATGCGCGAATCGGTGGGCGGGGCTAAAGTAGCCGTGTTGAAGTAGGCGTTGTTCTTCTTCAGCGGGGGTGGTGTTTTATCCTCTTTGACGTCATAGTTCCCCACTTTGAAAAACGAGTCGTTTGCTGAGCCTGGTGTCAATAAAAGCATTTATTGGACTAACAAGGACGTTTTCAGTTCTGAAATTTACAGGATATTCTTATAATATGATGACCTTTTAGATGTCAAAAGCTCAAGGAAAATTTGATTTCTCAGTTCATCACCCCTTTAAGAACAAGTCATATTTCAAATTATATTTGCATGCATGTATATACTGTATGTGCTTTTGCATTTATCCATCATCCCTGTATCCATCCATCCCTTTATCCATCCATCCATCCCTTTATCCATCCATCCATCCCTGTATCATCATCCCTGTATCCATCATCCCTTTATCTATCCATCCATCCCTTTATCCATCCATCCCTTTATCCATCCATCCATCCCTGTATCATCATCCCTTTATCCATCCATCCCTTTATCCATCCATCCATCCCTGTATCCATCATCCCTTTATCTATCCATCCATCCCTTTATCCATCCATCCCTTTATCCATCCATCCATCCCTGTATCATCATCCCTTTATCCATCCATCCCTTTATCCATCCATCCATCCCTGTATCCATCCATCCATCCCTTTATCCATCCATCCCTGTATCATCATCCCTTTATCCATCCATCCATCCATCCCTGTATCCATCCATCCCTTTATCCATCCATCCCTGTATCATCATCCCTTTATCCATCCATCCCTTTATCCATCCATCCATCCATCCCTTTATCCATCCATCCATCCCTTTATCCATCCATCCCTTTATCCATCCATCCATCCCTTTATCCATCCATCCATCCCTTTATCCATCATCCCTGTATCATCATCCCTTTATCCATCCATCCATCCATCCCTTTATCCATCCATACATCCCTTTATCCATCCATCCATCCCTTTATCCATCTATCCATCCCTGTATCCATCCATCCCCATATCATCCCCATATCCATCCATCCATCCATATCCATCTCTGTATCATCCATCCATCCCTCTATCCATCCATCATCCCCAAATCCATCCATCCATCCCTGTATCCATCCATTCCTGTATCCATCCATCCATCCCTTTATCCATCCTTTTATCCATCCATCCATCCCTTTATCCATCCATCCATCCCTTTATCCATCCATCCATCCATCCCTTTATCCATCTATCCATCCCTGTATCCATCCATCCCCATATCATTCCCATATCCATCCATATCCATCTCTGTATCAGGGATGGAAATTAACTTTTTTGTCCACCGGCCACTGTGGCTGGTGGATTTCAAAATCTACCAGCCACTCAATGTTTTTACCAGCCACTTTCTTGTTTTTAACCGACAATGTGTAACTGCATGTGAAAATTAATACTACAAGATCTACAATACTTAAGCAGTTTATTTAATCTCAAGTCTCAATTAAATACTGACATTTTCTCTTTCTCTCTTATACACACACAAACCATGAACTGATATACATTTCATTAAATGAGTAGGGCAGATTAAACAAAAAACTGCACCGATGCTGAACCGCACTCTATGCTGGAGGTTGCTCTCTTTGCGAGAGTATGCATGTTCTGTCATATTTACATCATGCGTTCGCGGCTAACTCTCCCTTTGGATGGCAAACCTCTGTATCCATCTCTGTATCCATCCATCCATCCCTCTATCCATCCATCATCCCCAAATCCATCCATCCATCCCTGTATCCATGCATCCCTGTATCCATCCATCCATCCCTTTATCCATCCTTTTATCCATCCATCCATCCCTGTATCCATCCATCCATCCCTTTATCCATCCTTTTATCCATTCATCCATCCCTGTATCCATCCATCCCTTTATCTATCCATCCATCCATCCCTGTTTTTGTCAGATTTACCACATACATCATGCCGTCAGATCAAAATGAAACTGAAAAGAAAAAGAAAGAGTTACAGATCTAGTGACGTAACAGTTCTAAGCTTTTTTTTCTCCACTGATTGCCAGTGTCGTCCAATAATCTGAGATGGGGCTCTTTCTCTCTCTCCCTCTCACACACACAGACGCTCTAGAGCGAGAGAGAGAGAGAGAAAGGGAGAGAGAGGGAGGGAGGGCGGGCTGCAGTGAGTAACACTGAGAGAGAGAGACTGTGTGTTTTCAGAGCGCAGTTGGTCAGCTGTAATACTAGCAGCAGTGGAGTATGTCTGAGCGTGTGTACGTGTGTTTGTGGTGACTGCCGAATTACCACAGCCCCTCAGCCTCATCCTCCTCAGGGTGAGGCCGTCCTACGCCCGCCCTCATGATGAAGCAAGAAGGGATTCTGGGCCGCCGCCGGTTCTCCACCTGTGGAGGAACCATCTCAGGCCGCCCGCCCCATCCAGACGGACGCAAACTCATTCGCAACGCCTCGTTTGGGGGGTACAACGAGCTTTCTGTCTGCTTGCCAGGTGGGTCTCATCAACATCCTGGTGTGAATCAGGAAACCTTTACATGTTTAATTCCTCTGGCAGGTAGTTTCCATCACGTTCCTCTGCATTAGTGCCAGGATTGGTTACAGTGTGAACCATGAGTGTAGCCAAAGTCTATTAAGTTTTATAGTTTTGGTAACTTGCTGTCGACTGAATGTGTGCGTTTGACTCTTGACTGCCCTCCAAATTAAAGTGCATCTATTAACTGACAGCACGTTAGCATCTGTTACTCATTGCATCGCTGTCCTTCAAGTGTGTGACGCACCATGTCGATTTCAGCCTTCAATAACACCTCCTGCTATTTAATGCACATTTTTTTTGTAGTCAATAATATATATCGACATTGTAACGATTTGGGTTCCATTTAACGTCTTTACTCTTATTTTAATTATTAAAGAAGAATTTATCCTAACTATGAACTTAACAAAATATCAAACAAAATCAGTGAAATATTTGTTTGGCATATTGTTGAGTAAATTAGGATAAATTATTATTTACTCGTTTAAAGAGTAATAAAGTGCAGCCTAAATTGAATTTATATATTGTAATGATTTTGTTAATTAATTTTACTGATTTAAGTCTCACGATTAAGTAATATACATTTGACTTAGTAATGGTTCTGTTTATTTCCAGTTTCAGTGAAGATCTTGTCCGACCGATTCAACCAGTCTGAATTAGACTCACTGATAAACTTCTGTCTACATTGACTGAAGATTAATGTCCAAGAACTAAATCGTTCAGTCTCAGTGTTTTTTTCTTTATTATTTAAATAAGCCAAGCTGGTTCTGAATAAGAGCCAGTTCTCAGTTGCCAACCGTAGTTCTCAGAAACCTCATTTGATGGTTCGTATTAGGATTGAAATAGCATAAATAAGGACTGTTTTTTTTCTGTGTCGTCTACTCAAGATCAGTAAATCGAGCTGTTCAGCAGAACGCAGATGTTTCACAGCTATTGAGTAGTTTCAGCTCTCATAGTGAATTTGACTCGTGTCAGTGCGGCCTCCGCTCCATTTATCCCTCATGATTATGACTTTAAGAAGAGAAGGATGCATTAAATGCTCTTATTTACGCACACTGGATGCTGGCAGATGCTAGTCTTCGTTTAGCATGCTTCAGAGATGGTGTTTTTATTTTAATACTCACATTTGTACGCTTACCCGGCATTTTCATTATTGTTATCTTTTTTTAGCATTTTAATGGAGTCCATTGAGCAGAGATTAGCTAATGGACCCAGAGTGTATTGCATTTGCACAAATCTTGTCTGCGCGTCACGTTCACCTGTGTGGAAATAGCAGAGTTCGCTTAAAGGGTAATGGCTTTGATTTAATACTGAATCACTCAAATCCGGATTGATGGATCATTATAGTGGATAAAGATGCAGAGCTCAGCAGTGGCTGCCCGCTTTTTTTCATGAGTATTTTTTGTATATTCATTTTCTTATTAATTTTCTCCATAAGCTTAACTAAACTGGCCGGCTCAGAAATGAATCACATCTTTCAAAGTAAAATGTATTTACAGAATGAATGAACTTCTCATCCCATAAGGATTTATGATCCAACAGTGGCATTTTTGGTGGGGTTTATTGTGTTAATAAAATCTGCACACAGAAAATATATAATTTATGTATTTGAATTGCATGTAAAATTTCCATCCGGTTGGATTGACTAAACCTAATGTGATTGTAAATTGATTGGATGGTGAAAAGTGTCATTGATCATCAGCTGACAAGGAAAGTTGTTTAAGAGGTGGAGCAAGTGATTATATGTTGATGAAAGGACACTTTTCATTTTTTAAATTCGAATAACATTTTGATGTCATGCCTTTTCCTAGCCTACATAACCCTTCACCTTCATTAAAATTGAGTTTGTTATGAGTTGAATTAAGTCGAAAGAAGCATATGACGTTTCTAAACATGAGAGCGCTTGGTTTGTCTTTTAAAGGTTTTTGCTTTATCACCTAAAATCATTTTGAATAGTATTTTTACTTCCGGAACAAGTTGAGCTTTATTATCCCTCCGCTCTGAACGAGACAAATGAATCTCGCTCCGAGGATCATCTGCACTTTACTGTATGAGATGGCAGATTAGCACAGATGTGTGATTATTAATAGATGGCGTGCACAAAAACACAGGTGCGTTTCCCCGTCTTGGCACCTGTGTGCTGACCGGATGACTCGCAATAACACTGCATTTGTCAGTATGCTGTGTTGTTGTTGTGTTATACTTTATTAAAATGATGCATGACACGTTGCTCGTATTAAGTGTTATACGGAATAGTTTGTCTCTGTTTGTAGACGACCCTCTCTGCCCTTCAGGTGGACTGAGCCTCTGTGAGGCCGATCGGGGTGGAATTACACCCTCCGCTGCTGGTTTGCCGTAGTCAAGGACGCTGCAGGAGTGTGGAAACATCAGACACGTCTCGGTCTCACAGCAAAGAAGCACAAATACACAAGTAGACCATTAATGCACAATGCTTATTAGGGTCATATAATCCCCTTTTACGTCAAAGTCTTGATTTTGTTTGTGGGCTCTGCTAGAATAGGTTTTCAGGGTTGCATGTTCAAAAACACCTCATTTTTTACACATTTGACATTGTTGCCGACATATATATATATATATATATATATATGTGTATATATATATGTGTAGAAACCACATTCGAACGCTACAGACACTTTGATGCATCTGCCAATCTTGGAACGATCAACATTTTAGATGTTGTCATCACTCAAAGTAAATATCAATGAATTTTTCAAGATGCCACAACATTGCACAGCCTTTGGTTGTAAAAACCGCCAAGATTTGAAGCGGCCAATAGAAACAGTCGTTAATGAGGCATTTATGTGTGTGTGTATATATATATATATATATATATATATATATATATATATATATATATATATATATATATATATTTTTTTTTTTTTTTTTTTTTTTTTTTTTCCAGTGCCTTTCTTCCCAGTCTGTCAGTGACATTCTGTTTAGTTCCTGTCTTTATGAAGCCCTCCTTCCGGAAAGCATAATGTGCTTTGATTGGTCAGCTGGAGTGGTATCTTGTGATTGGTCAAGCGCTTTGAGCATGTTTTGCAAATGTCACCTGAGTTTCAACACTCTACTAACTAACTCAACCAGGCTCCGCCCCTTTATTTAGCATATGCCTTGGCGGGAATTATTTAAATGAGGAATATTGTGACATGTTTGTTCCCGGAAGAAAACTCCGACTACAATGGGGGCGTTTCAGGGAGTTCAGAAACACTGATATAGAGAATAACTCCCGCTGGAGGGACTTTGTAACATTGCAGGCCCTTTTCATGCTCAAACATCAACATTACACACTTAAAGATAGTTGAACATGTTAAAAAACATAATAGGTCTTTTTAAACAATCATACATGTCATCGCAATATTCAAGCTTCATGTTAGGGTTAATTGTGTGGACATTACTCAAATAAAAGAGTTGTTTAGCCGACAGCAGTGACAGTCACTGTTTGTTCCACTGTCTTACAGTGATGTTTTTTGCCTGGACTCTGCATGTCTAACTGTAGGTACGCGTGTTGAATGTTTGATAAGCAGGGGAGCCTGCAGTGCTGTATGACAAGAATCTATCAGTGCTTTTTTGTCCACGGCAATATTTAGTTTTAAATTTATTTTCTATGTACATTGTATATCCAGTCCAAGCTGGCTCCCTCTCTCTCTGGCTCAGTTCTGGCTAATGATCAGAGCTGTCTGTGAGCTCCTGCTTTATGTGTGGATTATTACTCACACAGCGTCATGGCTTATTAAACAAAGACACACACAGATGTCTCCTTTCCCTCTTCGTGGAGTGAGCTGTCATCTTCCTGTGTTCCTGTAGCTCAGTGGTAAATGTCTGTGTTATCCCAGACAATATTTACAGATGAACTCGACTCACTCTGGGAACGTTAAAATGCGCTCTGAAATCCCAGTTTAATATGCAGAGAAAACTGTAAGACATAAAAGATTAATGTGAGACATATAAGACATTGATAAATACAATACATCAGATTTCTCTTAACACATGTAGATTGTAAGAGAAGATGACTGACAGGATGATGTCGGAGGATTTTGTGCGCATTTGATTCGTTCAAACAGCTGATTCATTCATGAATGAAGTAAATGACTCTTTATGAATGGGCCATTTAATCATTGGCTCAACCGATTGATTCGATCAAAACGTGGATTCATTCAGAAACTAAATGCTGTGTGTTATTTGGAGACGCACAGCAGTTCTGCTCTGGCTTGTTGGTAATATTTTCGTTGGCAAAATCGAGCAAGAACAGACAACATTGTGTCTAAAATATAACACAATTTTAACTTCTTGTTTATTGAACCGTTGCATGAAATCAATATCCCATTTGCACTCTTGCTTTTCGGGACATAAACAGGACTGTGTGTGATATTGCTTAACTAGCCTATATCATATGATATAAATAAACGACTAAAACTCATACAGGGGCATTTTTTGCCCTGATATCTTAAATGTTATGGGCATTTTAACTGCATTCTATAGTATATTGAGCTTTCAATATTACAATAATGATTTAGAATAATTAGACTACAACAAAACATTTGAATGTTTTAGGAATATCATTATTGCTGTCATTTTTATTAAATGTGCATAATGCAAGTTGTTAAGGTTTTTTGTGTCTGAAGGGAAAAATAAAACATTATTATTTGGTTCTGCATGTCTGAAAAAAAAAATCTGTTTTGGTTAAAAACTATTTTGTTCACTCTCTTCCTTATACTCCTATTCTAAGTCTAAGTCTATTCTAAATTTTATCTAAACTGATAGCACACTAATTTTAAGGCCACTTATGCTTATTGTTGATGGTTTTAAGGACAGACTTAAGGTCACAGACTAGATATGAGAGAGAGAGAGAGAGAAAGAGAGTGTGTGCGTGCGGCTAATATCATGCATCACATGTCGTATTCAATACTTAATTTCCCAGATGTCCCATCAGCATATTGAGCACAAGAGGAACTATTACATCTGATCTATCTGAACAATGTTACTTCTGCCCACTTTAATCAATAGGACAGCAGTGAGAAGACCGGAAAAGATGTCATGGGGACAGATTCAAGAAAGTGATGTCAGTTCCAGTCAGTTTGTGAAGTTAACCAGAGCCTGTTGTTAAATGAAAAGCGTGGTTAATGTAGATTTATGCGGCAGCAGAATAGGTAACTAATATGCTAACAGACGAGTTATGCTGATGCTCTCATCAGGTTGAGGACATGTGGGTTTTTCTGCGTATGATTAACATGTTTAAGAGCTCTTGGAGTGCAGTGTTTTCTGAGAAGAACACAATGCTTGCCCCGGCGATCGACAATAGAGACATAAGACCCGTTTAACCTGATCGCTGAGTCGTCATTTACATCCATCGCGGTCCAAAAACATCAGGAGTGCATCTTTGCTCTCGGTCTGTTCATTTGGATGCTGGAACAGCTTGTAAATGGTCCCGTTCTGTCAGTAAAATGCACAAGTTTCCTTTATTAAAGCATCTTATGTGACTCTTATTGCATGAGAGAGTTGTCTGCTGTTGTGCCTTTGTGATTAAACTGGGCTGAAATATATTAAGTTTTCAGCAGTTGTTGCTTTGAGATAATCTAAATGATGAAGTTGATCAAATTAACTATTTAGCAGATACACTGGAAAGAGGGTGCAATTTTCTCTCAGAAATTGCTAGTACATTTCAAAAATAATTGCAAATTAATGTCAAGTGGCATGTTGAAATGACTAATGGTATTTTCTTGTAAAACACACTCCAATTTTGTTTTATGTACAACTTTGAAAAGTGTTGTTTTTATTTTGTATAAATGTTTTAGTGTGTATACGCATTTAAATTGTTTTATTGTTCGTAATTATTCCAGATAATATAACAAATAAATAATTATTGATAGGCCTACTTATTAAAGGGCTTTGTGTGTTTAATTTATTAGGTTATCTACTGTCAATTATAGAAAACAAGAACGAATTAATTAAAACGAATTTAATTAATAAATAGCCTATAATAATATTGACGCGCATGCTTTTCTGTCTCATTATTGCAACCTCTCTCTCTCTCTCTCTCTCTCATAACTGCATTAATAACCGCATAAAGCCGGGACACACTTACTAAGGCCAGTTATGAATGTAATTTGATACTTATGTTATGACTGATCATGCACAAACACGTGTTCAGCACTTCAGTCTGTGTTCACAGTCGGTGTTTAAGACCTGCTACAGTCGATGGAAACAGTCAGTCTTCGAATGTTTCAGCAAGTCTCTAGCAACTCTAAAGTTACGTTTTGGAATTAGCAACGGAGGCATGGGATTAGATGCGTAAGAAATTAGTCCTACATACAAGAGTGTTTTAATGGCAAAAGCTTGACAAACGTCTTGAAATGCATCATCTGAACAATGTTTTGAGGTGTGGTAACTGTAGTATAAGCGGAATAATTGACTTCAGGCCGTTGAATTACTAGAAAAATAATGCACACCCGAGGTGTAACGGCCACTCCGCTTCGCGTCGTGACCGCATTACCACCTCGGGTGTGCATTATTTTTCTAATAATTCAATGGCCTGTCGTCAATTATTCCTTACATATTCTTTGTCTTCAGGGGGAAAATTGTCATCCTCTGTAATGAACGTATAGACATTTTTTGGTCACACTTTAGTTTAGCCTCTAATTCTCACTATTAACTATGACTTTTCCCTCAATAAACTCCTAATTACTGCTTATTAGTAAGCTTGTTAGTAAGGCAGTTGTTAAGTTTAGGTATTGGCCAGGGATTAGGGATTATATTGAATTATTATATGAAGGGATGTAGAATATGGACGTGCAGAATAAGTCATTAACGTGCTTTATAAGTACTAATAAACAGCCAATATTCTAGTTATATGAATTCTAATAAGCAACTAGTTCATAGTGAGAATTGGACCCTAAAGTGTTACCATTTGTTTTTTAAAGTGCTCTCTTGTCTGAGAATGTCTTCAAATAATAATTGTGTGTGTGGCCTACCCAATTTTACTGTGTCAATAGAAAATGTTTTTGTTAATTTTTTCTGTAAGGTCTTCAATCATAACTTGAATTAACTTGCCAATTTTTTTTATTACACTCCCAGCCAGCAAAGTCAAGACAATGACTGAGCATCAAGTAGAGATGTTATTTAAATTGACAGTTGTGCTATTCATGCCTAAGAAACTAACTAGTCTTGACAGAGTGACATTGACAGATCGTCCTCGGCCTTATCTAATGAAACTCTTTTAGTTTTTCACTTGTGATGAAGTGTTATTCTTTTTCAGGGCCTTAGATATGGGACACTTCCATCACCATCAAAACACACCATCGTTAAAATCATAAAAAACATTTTTGTTATATATATGATTTATCTTGCTAAATAATATTTATACATGTGTACATTTACACATTAAATGATGATTCCTGCTACACCTGTTATTTTCAGCTGATGTTTAAGAGCCGTTTGTGTCGTTCAGAGATCAGATGAAGTAGCATGTGTGCAAGCTGGCGAAGCGAGTGTGTGTGTTCAGGTAATTACCTACATTGTGGGAAAATTTTTTGGTCCCCATGAGGAAAACAGCTTGTAAGTCATACTAAATACCATACCATAAAAATGCAGAAAGTTTTCTGTGATGGGTAGTTTTAGTGTTACATTTAGGGTTATAAATATCATTATGTCTGTAAAGACCCCATAAAACGTGTTTGTGTGTGTGTGTGTGTGTGTGTGTGTGTGTGTGTTTGTGTGTGTGTGTGTGTGTGTTTGTGTGTTTGTGTGTTTGTGTGTGTGTGTGTGTGTGTGTGTGTGTGTGTGTGTGTGTGTGTGTGTGTGTGTGTGTGTGTGTTCCTCCTGCTGTTGTGAATCTCTGACTCACAGCATTCAGAGGTGTTGATACAGCCGTCACTGAGATATTTTCTCAGGGTCGTGGGATTGAAATAATCTCATATTTTGCTCTAATGGAAAGATGGAGCCTCTAAGTGCAGGTCTGGGATCAGATTTTATACCTTGGTGTACATTTAACATTGACCATTACAGATTTTTCCGAACAGTGTCGATGAGAAATGTCTGTTTTGTTTTTTACCAAAGTATAAACTGCACTTGGTGTTTATTAGCAACCCGTAACCTATCTCAAGTTAATCATTAGACTTAAGGTCGTATCAAGAATAGTGAAATATCACTGGTGTTGCTACCATGAGAATCCTACATGTATACTTGTTTGTATAGACATATTATCTTAGAAAATTATATTATAAATTACTATTATATAAAACTTTTTTTTTTTATTGTATAACATGACTTGTGATATATTTGGTGATACATTTTACACAGGTTAAGGAAAGAAAGGGGAAAAAACCAGAACAAACACAAAACACAGTGCAAAGAGGTTCTAAAGCCTTTCAATATTTTATATTTTTATATGCCCAGCTATCTAAATGGTTAAATATCAGTCTAGCTGGTCGAGTTGAATTACAATGTCTTGTTTTTGCAGGTTTTGAACGTGGCAAAGAAGAAATCCTGCCTCTGAAAGAAGACTCCTCACACTCCATATCCAAGAGCAAGGTAAACTCACACTCAGATAGGCTCTTGTTTATTCTCCCTGCCCATGATCCTCTGAGGGCTGGAATCGGATCAATGTGGGTCGGCTGGTCCTCTAGCAATCTTCAGCCCTTGTTTATTAATTATACATAGTCAAGAGCATCTCAGAGGTGACAGGACAGCAGGGGGGGTGTCCATTCATTAGCAGCGCATCAGAAATAACCCTCTAGAAGATGCTGTTAACATCCAACACTCGGTAATATGATCAAATTGCTTCAGAGGCATGCAGGTTTGCGTGAGGTTTTGGATGTCGTAGACGTGCCGCCACATCTAGACAGACCGTTAATCCCTAATAAATCCCAAGTCACAGATCCCGTCAAACACGAGAGCCGGATTGCAGTCCAGAAGAGCGTGAGAGCGCTGTGTGGAATTAGCTGATATCTTTCAAAGGCATATTTATTTAACCTCTGTTCACGTAAAGATATTTCTCCTAATCAGCTTTGAAAGGCTTCAGTGTGAAATTAAAAGACAGATCTTTACCTGACACCAGGTCCGAATTTATGTTTTGACCCACCTGGCAGGTGATGTTCAGACTTGAAGTGCTTCTTACTATTCATGAAACTGTATTTTGCTTTATCTATTTTATTTTTAGCCTTTGTGTTTTTTCAAGAAACATTAAAAATTATATTATATTAATTATATTATGTGTGTAGCAGTGTTATTTTAGTATTATTGAGTTACTGTTATAATTTTTGTTTATATTTTAAATAATTTTTTATATTTTTATAGTGCTGCACCCATGCGATCGTATTCTTAAATGACAACGATTCACTTTATGAAATTAACTTGATGCTTCAAATAAAGATTGTATTAATTACATCGACAAGCGACTGTTAAAAAATCTGTCATTAAATCATTAGATTTGTTCAAAAACACTGATTCACTCAGTCTTTATGAGCGAGTCATTGAATCATTCGTTCAAACTTTTTTTTTTACAAAAAAATAAATAAAATGAATTAGATATTTTTTAAACAGACTGCAGCAATAAACATTTTGTCAGAACCCCTAGTAAATTACATGTTATTTTCTGTAGTTGTCTATTCAGAATCGTGGGAGAATCTTGATCTCTATTTTAAACCAAAAAAACTTGATATATATATTAATTTATTTATTTATTTATTTTTCAGCTAGTTGCCAAAGTAACATTTCGCTTGGTTTTATTTCATGTAATGATTATTTTATTTCTAGTAATGAATGTTTTTTATGGTTTAGGTGTTAGTTAATAGTTATATGTGTGCATGTATAATGAATTATGACATTTATTTAGGCCAAGCTTAAGCACAGCTCAAAATATCCTGATTTACAGCATGCTGTGCTAATTACTAAAGTCTGTGTTGGTTTTACAGTCTGAAACCAAGCTCTATAATGGTTCAGACAAGGACGTATCTGCGTCTGGAAACAAACTTACAAAGAAGGAGTCTCTCAAGGTACAGCCACACATCAATAATGGCACCCAGATTTTCACTGTTTTTCTTGCATTTAATAGCTATGTTTATGCATTATGAATAATTATGAATGTGGTTCTTGTTCAGGTGCAAAAGAAGAATTACAGGGAAGAGAAGAAACGCGCCACTAAAGAACTGCTCAGCACCATCACTGATCCGTCTGTCATCGTCATGGCCGACTGGCTCAAGGTTTGTCATTAAAATGTGTTTATTCTTATAGGCCTTTTTCATACTGGAGGTTTCGATGTGGAATCAAGTTAGTTGCATCGGAGAAAAATGAGTGTCTGCGGTACAGCTGCACAATTAATCGTTAAAAGATTGCAGTCTCGATTCAAACGTCCACACGTTATTCATAAATGACAGCGATCCGGCTATATGTCCATCACAGTACAATCACAGTATAATCACAGCGAACACAGAGAGAACAGTTGTCATGTATAGGTCTTTTCAACCACACAGTATCATTCAAATTATCACAGAAGTACTGGGATAAAAGTTTATAGATAAACACTGATAGTGATAAAAATAGAGCAAATCACCTTTTGAAAGTAACGTGATACCTCAAATAAAGATTGTATCAATGACATCGGTACACCAGTAGGTGGCGACAAGCAACTGTTAAAAATGTGTTTGTCATTAAATCATTAATTCAACAGATTCGTTCAAAACGCTGAAGTCTTTACAAGTGAGTCATTGAATCATTCACTCAAACAGATTTTTTTTTTTTTTGTTCAATAACACTGCAGCAATTAACATTTTCTCAGAACCTCTAGTAAATTACATGCTATTTTTATCTAGTTGTCTGCTCAGAATAGTGATCTCTTTTTTTTTTTTCAACAAAAAAATGGTGATTTTTTAGTTTATCCTGAATCGTGCAGCTTTAGTCTGCGTTTTGGTTGTATGGTTCACAAATAATATGAAAGCAAATCGGCCTAATTTGCAGAAAAAGCTTTTGATTGGAATACAGTCCGCATAAGTAGTATAATGCATGTCCATTTATACAAAAATGATCTCAAAATTGTCTTATTCTTCATTGAATCTCACGTAATTCATCCACACCAGACAGATGCAAGTGCTGTACTATTAAGTTTTGGTGGTCAAACCCAACATTAGGGCTGCTCGATTATGGAAAAAATCATAATCACAATTATTTTGGTCAGTATTGAAATCACGATTATGTAACAAGATTATTTCACATGACTTTGGGAACGTGTTGCATTTATTAAAAGACACTTTTCAACAATTCTTAAGAAATCGAAATTTGAACATTTATTGTACTTTTTTAACTATTAAACAGACCTGCAAACTCACAAGTGGTGAAAAAAGTGACATGTTTACAAAGTAATTTGTTGTAGGGGGTCACCAGGGCGTTATTTACCTTTATAAAGGACAATTTATTAAACCTTACTAAATATATGTTTTATGTCAAATTCTTACATTTGATCAAATTCAGTTTTAATAAAAAGGGCTGTTATCAATCAAATTAATTTACACTGCAAAATTACAACTGTAAAAATATTATGAGATTAATGTTTAAACAAATAATAAAATAAAAAATAAAATCAATGATACCTTTAAACAATAAATCAATAGGTGGCGGCAAGTGACCGTCTTAATAAATGAATCATTGAGTCATTCATTAAAACGATTTGTTCAAAATAATGAATCATTCAGTAACAAAACACAGCGCTTAGTGTTGTTTTTCTTTTGTAACTATTTTCGACGGTGAAATAGAACAAAATATTGCGATATCAATATTGCGTCTAAAATCTAAGTTACTACATATAAACTAGGCTACTTGTTTGTTAAACTATAAATTCAATGTAACATTTGCAATCGTGATATTATAGAACAGCCCTTAGTCGTGTTATGTTACTTAACTATATCATATATTATAAATAAAAAAAAACTCAACATTTCTACCTCAGTATGTTTCTTCTGTGAGTTTTTTGTGTAAGCTGTTAGGCTCATTTGTTTAGATTTTTCCACTAATGTCTCTCTCACAAATAGACAGGCAGCGCAGCTTCCCGAAACTATCCATTACCGAGCTCTGTTTACACGGACTGTTTAAGATCAAAACCATTTCGCATTTCGATCGGTCGGGCAAGTAAAACTATCTTTCACTTGAAACTTAAAAATCCCCTTTTCCCGGACAAGCAGACAAGTGTTAACGTCGCTCCCTGTGTTCATTCTCGATTTGTTTCGTGCTGTAAAGCGGAACCTCTATGAGCGGAACAGATGATCAGGTCACGTGCCGTTCGCTTGAACTGAGGTGCGCCGCGCTACAGTGATCGAGCAGAAAGAGATCGCGACAGCTCGAGAGACGTCTATGGTCTCACTCCAGTCTATATTAAATTAGCCAATTGTTTTTGTGAAGTTTATTGTGCTTGCAATTTATGACTGTATACGCTTATTTCACGCAGCCGTTATTTTGAAATCGAAAGGGAGGCTCCGGTGGGAAGAAAACCGGAAGTGTCGCCTTTAATCATAGGAGAGTCGCGAATGCGATGGCGTATTGTTGTGTTTAATGTAGAAATTAGTTATTCTAAAAATGTACATACATTTCTTTCATACTTTAGATTATATACAGTGAAATTCATTTATAATTTTTTTTTTTTTTTCAGAAAGTAAAAAAAGAAGCAGGAACGAACTATATACATATCCTATATTGGATATTAACATCCAATAGTGTAAATCGCGGCAGCAGCTTCAGGTTGGTAGTCCAAGGCATTGTTGTTTATATTTACTTCCGGGGTTCTTCCCACCGGAGCCTCGCTTTCGATTTCAAAATAACGGCTGCGTGAAATAAGCGTATAGACTGAGAGAGTTTATGGCTTCTGGAGGGACGGATGTGCGCGTGCGCGAGTCATTCAGAACACAAGGCAAAATAAGAGTGTTCTTGCAAACAGAACATGGCAAAATAATCGTTTTTACTCGATTGTACTATTTTGGAGATCGTTGAGAGCCAAAATCGAAATTCGATTAATGCACAGCCCTACCCAACATGACAAAAACATGATTATAAAGTGAACAGCATTTTTAATTTTGACGTCTCCACCTCAGTCTTTACTTGGCTGCAGGGGTAAACAGCTTTTTTTAAAAATCACAGTGACACTCACATTGATTAAACCAATGTGATAATATGCAAAAAAGACTTGCAGCGACAGGGGAAAGGGAAGTTAAATCGATCTCAGGTTTGGATCAAGTAATCAAACCACATCCTTAAAATGACCTCCAGTCTCACATGAGCCCGTTTTCTCTCTCTCAGATCCGTGGCACGTTGAAGAGCTGGACCAAGCTGTGGTGTGTGCTGAAGCCAGGCGTCCTGCTGATCTATAAGACCAATAAGAACGGCCAGTGGGTCGGTACCGTGCTTCTCAACGCCTGCGAGCTCATCGAGAGACCCTCGAAGAAGGACGGGTTCTGCTTCAAGCTCTTCCACCCCCTCGAGCAGTCCATCTGGGCCGTCAAGGTACATGAGAAAACTCGGATTAACCTGTACCTTTTTGAATTTGCATTGTTTTGCATTATCATTTGAAAATTAAATGTTTGGAGTAGACATACTGTCACGATCACCAGTGAGAGGGTACTCCACCTCAGACTGTTATCACTCTAGCAAAGACTACATTACCCATAACCCACTGCCCAGACTATCAGCCATGATTGTATTCAGCTGTTGCTTGTTAGTTTCTGCCTATACAAACCTGGTTAATTCAGTCACTCTTCACTAGGTCTTGTTGTTAGTATGCTAGTACTGCATTTCTGTTCCCTGGATATCATTGGTTTTGCCTTAGCCCTGCCTGGACATTGTCTTTGTTTCGACATTTCCCTGGCCTTTGTGTATGTCTGTGGATTAACCCATTAAACTGCGTTTGGATCCTCCACCCTCGAGTCTCGGAGCAGTTATGTTACACAAACCTCTAATCTTTGAAGTGCCAAAAGAAGTCTTAAAGGCATAGTAAGACAAAAAATATATAATGATCTAAATATAAAAATAATATAATATAAAACATGAATTAAATATTTAAAAACACACAACAGTTTAAAAGATTGGGGTCTGGAGTCTCTTACTGCTCACAAAGGCTGCATTTATTTGATCAAAAATAGAGTAAAAAAATTGAAATATTTTTACAATTTAAAATAACTGTTTTCTATGTGAATATATTTTTATACACATAAAATTATGTCACATGATCCTTCAGAAATCCTTCTAATATGCCGATTTGATGCTCAAGAAACACTTCTGATTATTATCAATGTTAAAAACAGTTGTGCTGCTTCATATTTTTGTAGAAACCTTGACACATTTTATTCGGGATTCTTTGATGAATAAAAAATTCAAAAGTACAGCATTAATTTGAAATAGAAAAAACATTATAAATGTCTTTACTTTCTTTTTTAAAGTATAAAAATAATCTTACCGTCCCAAAACTATTGACCGGTAGTGAATAAAAGAAATATAAAGTATATAAAAAGAAAATGCTATGAGAATGGACTCTTTCGTATTAATACTTCTAATATTCTTTTATTAGTGTACAAAGTGGCATTTGAATAGTTGGATGAAGTTTTTATTGTGTTTACATGTGTCTCAGGGCCCTAAAGGAGAAGGCGTGGGGTCCATCACACAGCCGTTACCCAGCAGCCACCTGATCTTCAGAGCGGCTTCAGAATCTGACGGTGAGACACACACCCAACAGACTGACAAAATAAAGCGCTGTATTTTTCTGCGGCTTGAATCTTTTGCGTGATGTGTGCAGGCCGATGTTGGATGGACGCTCTTGAACTGGCTCTGAAATGCTCGAGTTTGCTGAAGAGAACGATGATCAGAGAGGGCAAAGAGGAGACGCCACCGACCGCAGAGCATTCACACATCAACTTCTACAGTCTGCTGCGGGCACACAACATGCAGGGCTTTCAGTAAGAACACATTAACACACTGAGCTGTCATGTTACGGGCTCTTTAGATTCATATTTTATTCAGCATTGATAAAAACTGACACTTCATGAACTTGCATATTCATTTTTAATGACGGACAATCAGTGGAAGAGTGCCTTGACATTTACTTTAAATCTTTAGTGAGAGTTCAGTCATGGCTAATATAATAGCAGATAGTTATTAGTATTTGATGCCACACTAGAAATAGGATAACCTATAATACAAATCTTTAATGACTACGTTTACATGCACATTCACAACTGAGCACATTATTGCTGCCTAATTTTTCAGTGGTGTTGGTTCTGGAAGTATTTTTTCCATTAATTAGATTCCATTAATTAATTTAGAAATAGTCTTTATAAAAGCGTTATACACCATGAACTAAAACAGCCAGCTATGAGGTGAATCACAACAATACAAACTTTGATTTGAAGCAAAAAAGTATTTGATAATCAGACTAAAAGATAAAGGTACCACACTGCGTACTCAACAGCTTTAGCGAGGAAAAGAACTACAAAATAAAGCATTGCGATGACATTAAAAAAAAAATATTTAAGTTTATTGCAAAAAAAGAAAGAAAGCATAGCAAGACCGTCATGCTTTACAGCTAAAGAGCCTTTTTGGCGTATTTTGCTCGTTGCAATCCTCTGATTGGTGGAATTTTCTGTACTGCATCATGGGTAATGTAGTTTTTCACCACAAATTCAGCTGGTAAACATGATTATTTAAAAAATAAGTTGAAATAATGCGGGCTGACGGCTTCAACAAAAGCCTATACAATCGATTAACAACCTCTTGTCGTCAAAAACGATTTATTACTTGTCGTCAAAAACGATTTTCACGATTAACCCACAGTTTTAACTTCCAGAATTCAGCTGTTGGACTCTATACGCTTACTCTGACCAAAACTGATGTAGTCAGCGCATCACTAGTCACCGATTAATGCAAGTCCTGTGTTTGTGTACTAACTTAGAGTTTGCTTGATCCACCAGGTTCAATGACAGTGACCAGTTTAAGGATCCAGACCTGTATTCTGATAAGTCGGACCGTGAGAATGAGCAGGAGCAGGAGGAGTGGGAAAACGAGGTGATGGATAAAAGTGAAGAGAGCGACAGCGACACGTCGGAGCGACAGGAAGACTCGTACGTCGACATGGATCCCAACGAGACGCTGCGGGAAACGCCGTACATTGAGCAGAGCCACGAGGAGCTCGGAGAGGTGCGTGTGCGAGTGAAGTCCAGCTAAATACAACCCCTCATTTAAAAACACTGTAAGGTCTCGTTTACACTGCAGGTCTTGATGCCCAATTCTGATTTGTTGCCTATATCTCATTTATTTGACCGTCCGTTTACACGTTCTTTCAATTGTGACCCATATCCGATTCATGTGTTTACACTGGGCATACTATCTGAAACGTCGCGCATGCTTAAAGGGGGTTCTTGCACAGATGGACGAATGCAAAATATGCTTGATGCTAGCTTTGCGATATATGCAAAGTTCGCCAAACATCACCATGATTTTGAGGCGGAGGAGGACGAAAAGGGTCATCATTGCAGCAGCGCATATGCTTCAGTTATTGTGTGCGCGAGAGATCTCAGGACTGGTGGGAACATACAACACGATCTCATGAAAGTGCGTATCTATACCACGAATTTTATTTCTCGTGCCATAATACGCCAAAAATAGTTTTTGCGTGCATGATACGCACTGTAAACCCCTTGGTTAGGATTTGGGGTGTGGAGTGCGTGTGTATTACACGCCATAAAGTGCATATCATATGCACGCGAAAACTGAATATCATATGCATGCAAAAACTAATTTTGGCGTAAATGGCACGAGAAATAAAATTCGTGCTATAGGTGCGCACTTTCATGAGATCGTGGCGGGCTTTAACGTCGACCAGTGGGTCTATGGCATAATGAGCAAGCCAGCCTTTGATATGTTGTTTCAACGTATGTCCACATTCCTCTCCTACGACAACACAATGTTTCGTCGAGCCATCCGTCCCTTTGCAGATGCGCGTCGGGGTTTCTCTCGTCATTAAACCGCGGATACGTAGCCTAATGCCTCAGAAAATCCGATCTGCCTGTTTACATGACAGTCGCATTGGCACATATCTGATTTATATCTGATTTATTTCCACATATGAACGAGGCCTGAAACTGATTTCAAAATATCCGAATGCATCCGATCTGTGTCACATATGAGCAAAAAAAATCTGAATTGGGTTACATTTGACTGACAGTGTAAACGAGGCCTAAATGCTATGTAAATCATGACATTATCATGAAGTTGTTTGGCTCGAGTGGAGTGCTATTAATGCACAGATGCTAATACAATATTCAGACGTCTATTTTTACAGCAGACAGCTGGGGAGATGAACAAAGTCTGTGGTGGATATGACACAATCTGTTCACTCAATCTGTGTTTGTGTGTGTGTGTGTGTGTGTCTATCAGGCTGGCGAAGCGGCTCAGACAGAGACGGTATCAGAAGAGAATAAATCTCTGATCTGGACTCTACTGAAGCAGGTCCGGCCCGGCATGGACCTGTCCAAAGTCGTTCTGCCCACCTTCATCCTGGAGCCACGATCCTTCCTGGACAAACTGTCCGATTACTACTACCACGCTGACTTCCTGTCGGAGTAAGATAACACACACACACACAGACACTGTGACGTTCAGAGTATTCAGATGGTCCTTCATATTCCCAAATAAATCGGAAACTAATAAAATAATTGAAATAAAGCTGAATGAATATATATTAATGTTTGTTGAAAAGTTAAAATGAAAATTAGAAATGTTGCTTTGGCAGCTAAGTGAAATAAATAGTTGAAGCACTACTAAAACTGAAATAAAAATAATGCAATATATAAATAAACTAATAACAATTAATAAAAGAACACCATAAAATTACAAAATGAACCTAACTATTAACATATGAAAATAAATATCAATATCAATTTTTAGATATTAATGACTAGTAGTAGTTTATGAATGATAATAAAATGAAACTGGTTACAAATCTAGTTTTCCAAAAATGTGCATTGTTAGTGTTCTACTTAAAAAATATAATTACAAAAATTAAAGTGATTTAAAAACCATAAATTGTGTTTAAAAACAAAAACAAATAATGTGTTAAAAAATAATTTTTTTTTAATATTTAAATAAATGTAATTTATATTCAAATTATTTTAGCATTATTAAGGATAAAGTGGGACAAACATGGTAAAATCATGGTAACTAAATAATAATCCAATTAATTAAATGACATTTATTCATATTAATAATAATCACAATAAATCTTTTATTATTGTGATTATTATTATTATAAATAAATGTACTTTATTTCATTGGATTGTTTGTCCACATATAGCCCTCAGTGTGAAGGTAAAATAAAATGTAAAAATATACATAAAATCTGATTTTAGTTTGTATTATTAAAGAAGCTTTATCATAATTGTCTGTGGTTTATGTCATCAGAGCGGCGGTGGAGGAGAATGCTTATAACCGTATGAAGAAGGTGGTCAAATGGTACATTTCTGGATTCTACAAGAAGCCAAAGGTGAAGACAGATTCACTAACAGCCATCAGGCGTCTCAAATCTGTCATTTTACTTCATATTTTCATATTTTCATCATTGGCAGGGTTTAAAGAAACCGTATAACCCCATTATCGGAGAAACATTTCGCTGTTTATGGATCCACACCAAGACAAACAGCAAAACCTTCTACATCGCAGAGCAGGTAAAGCAGTGACATCCACTTTGATTCCAGTTAGTATATTATTGAACTACACACCAAGATAATACATATGTTGTCCTCCAGGTATCCCATCATCCTCCAGTTTCAGCCTTTTATGTCAGTAACAGGAAGGATGGCTTTTGTCTCAGCGGCAGCATCCTAGCCAAGTCCAAGTTTTACGGTGAGACAGAAGATACACTCTATTAAATCGCATGATTTTGTATAACACACACGCAGGGTTGGGTACCGAAACGCGATGGCAATAGGGAACCGGTTCTGACTTAATCGGTAGTAACGAGACCGAATAAGAACGAAAATTTCGGTGCCTGACTTTTTTTTACCGCCCCCTGGTGTTCCGGCGTCAACTTAAGTCAGTGCCGCTACTTGGCACACTTGTTGAACTGATAGCGAGGGGATTAATGAAGATGCCGAAGGCAAAGCGCTCCAAGGTTTGGCTGCATTTCACGTGTAAAATTACGCGTGAGAACGCCCTCTCTGTGCTGATTATCTGAAGCCCATGTAGAATCACGCCAATCCGATGGCGCCGCCTCGACGCTTAATATTGTGTCCAGTTTGACCCTGTAAATAAAAGGGTATTGTTTTTTGACAAAGTGTGTGTGGTTTCGTTTTCTTAAGTACCGGTTCAAGAACCATTTAAGCACCGTAACCGTTTAAAAAATACAAAGTAGGTACTGGTATCGGATAAAACCCAACCCTACACACACGTCTGATTGTGAGTTTGTTGGTGTTTTTTTAGGGAACTCTCTGTCGGCCATCTTGGACGGTGAAGCCAGGTTGTCGTTTTTGAACAGAGGGGAGGACTATGTGATGAACATGCCCTACGCTCACTGCAAAGGTCTGTCTGCGCACATGCACACACGTTAATGTGAACTATCACCCGTCAGCACAGCTAACAGTAAAACTGCACGACTAACCCTATCCCCGTTGTCTTCTGTAGGGACACATCTAGGTATGTTTACATGTCTAGTAACTCGATGGACTGGTTTAGATACATGTGCAGCATCCAGGCTAGATTTTGCATTTTAGTTAGAATATGACGGTTTGGTAACACTTTATACAGTATATCTCTTAATAATAACAAGAAAAACATTAGTTCATTGTGTAACGCTTAACAGATCTTTAGCTAATGTACATTCAAATAGTTTTTAATTTATATATATTATATATTTACTAAACTGTGTATATTTTATTATTTATATCATACATCATATATATTCTCTCTCTCTACATATATACAGGTCCTTCTCAAAAAATTAGCATATTGTGATAAAGTTCATTATTTTCCATAATGTAATGATAAAAATTAAACTTTCATATATTTTAGATTCATTGCACACCAACTGAAATATTTCAGGTCTTTTATTGTTTTAATACTGATGATTTTGGCATACAGCTCATGAAAACCCAAAATTAGAACAAATCTAAAAAAAACTAGCATATTTCATCCGACCAATAAAAGAAGTGTTTTTAATACAAAAAAAGTCAACCTTCAAATAATTATGTTCAGTTATGCACTCAATACTTGGTCGGGAATCCTTTTGCAGAAATGACTGCTTCAATGCGGCGTGGCATGGAGGCAATCAGCCTGTGGCACTGCTGAGGTGTTATGGAGGCCCAGGATGCTTCGATAGCGCCTTAAGCTCATCCAGAGTGTTGGGTCTTGCGTCTCTCAACTTTCTCTTCACAATATCCCACAGATTCTCTATGGGGTTCAGGTCAGGAGAGTTGGCAGGCCAATTGAGCACAGTAATACCATGGTCAGTAAACCATTTACCAGTGGTTTTGGCACTGTGAGCAGGTGCCAGGTCGTGCTGAAAAATGAAATCAGATGGAAGCATGAAGTGCTCCAAAATCTCCTGATAGCTAGCTGCATTGACCCTGCCCTTGATAAAACACAGTGGACCAACACCAGCAGCTGACATGGCACCCCAGACCATCACTGACTGTGGGTACTTGACACTGGACTTCAGGCATTTTGGCATTTCCTTCTCCCCAGTCTTCCTCCAGACTCTGGCACCTTGATTTCCGAATGACATGCAAAATTTTCTTTCATCCGAAAAAAGTACTTTGGACCACTGAGCAACAGTCCAGTGCTGCTTCTCTGTAGCCCAGGTCAGGCACTTCTGCCGCTGTTTCTGGTTCAAAAGTGGCTTGACCTGGGGAATGCGGCACCTGTAGCCCATTTCCTGCACACGCCTGTGCACGGTGGCTCTGGATGTTTCTACTCCAGACTCAGTCCACTGCTTCCGCAGGTCCCCCAAGGTCTGGAATCGGTCCTTCTCCACAATCTTCCTCAGGGTCCGGTCACCTCTTCTCGTTGTGCAGCGTTTTTTGCCACACTTTTTCCTTCCCATAGACTTCCCACTGAGGTGCCTTGATACAGCACTCTGGGAACAGCCTATTTGTTCAGAAATTTCTTTCTGTGTCTTACCCTCTTGCTTGAGGGTGTCAATGATGGCCTTCTGGACAGCAGTCAGGTCGGCAGTCTTACCCATGATTGCGGTTTTGAGTAATGAAACAGGCTGGGAGTTTTTAAAAGCCTCAGGAATCTTTTGCAGGTGTTTAGAGTTAATTAGTTGATTCAGATGATTAGGTTAATAGCTCGTTTAGAGAACCTTTTCATGATATGCTAATTTTTTGAGACAGGAATTTTGGGTTTTCATGAGCTGTATGCCAAAATCATCAGTATTAAAACAATAAAAGACCTGAAATATTTCAGTTGGTGTGCAATGAATCTAAAATATATGAAAGTTTAATTTTTATCATTACATTATGGAAAATAATTAACTTTATCACAATATGCAAATTTTTTGAGAAGGACCTGTATGTATATATATACATATTAATAATAATATATTTGTTTAATATTTAGTTATATGGATATATATTTATATTTATTTATTTGTATTTATGTTTATTTATATTTATGTAATTTACTTGTAAAATTATATTTGTAATGTAAATATATTTATAGTATGTTTTATATATATATATATATATATATATATATATATATATATCATACATTTAGAATATTTATTTATTAATTGTATTTATATATATATACTTTTACATATTATTAATATGATTCATAATTATTATAAATATTGTAATTTATAAAATGTAATTATAAATATTTATTCAAATTGTGTATATAGTGTGTATATATATATAATACGATTTATAATTGTATTTTTCCTGTATATTTCTAAAGATTTATTCATTTATATATATATGCATATAGCAATACATATAACAAGATTATACATTTATATATGTTTGTGTGTAAATACATAACAATATTATAATTTTTTTTTATATATATATATATATATATATATATATATATGAAAAAAGTATATTATTAAATGCATATTATATATATAAAATACTGTTATAAATATGCATTTAATATACTTTTTCATATATATATATATATATATATATATATATGAAAAAGTATATTAAATGCATATTTATAACAGTATTTTATATATATATATGCATTTAATAATATACTTTTTTCATATTTGATCAGTTAAGCTTTCAATAGTATTTGTTCATGTTGAATTGTTATCATAGAGTGTTACCAAAGACCCATCTCCTGCAGACTGAGGTCTGGCTTAGCAAGCGTCATGTATTACGGCTGTTTGTCCAGTAACGTGATTTGTGCGTTGTTGGTTTTTTATAAGATTATTATTATTATTATAAGAGAACCTGTGCATATAAAATAAATCTCAGTGTCCTTGCACACACACATAGGTTTACTCAGTAACAGTCAGATACACCATTCCCTCATGCAGATTAACACACATTCTGTGTCTGTGTTTCTCAGGGATCCTGTACGGTACTATGACTCTGGAGTTGGGCGGACAGGTGTCCATCACCTGTGAGAAGACGGGCTACAGCGCTCAGCTGGAGTTCAAACTCAAGGTGTGTGTGTGTGTGTGTGTGTGTGTATGTGTGTTCATGTCAGTGTGTTTTTGTGACATTTAGAAGAACAGTGGGGCACAGACAGAAAGGCCACAGACATCACATCAGTAATACATCATACCAAATGCCACACTGATAATGGCACAACATCCACAAATGGATGATGCTTTGTATGACCTGGTTCAATGGAATGACTGATATTTCCCCGTCATCTCAGCCGTTCCTTGGCAGCAGTGATAGTGTCAATCAGATCAGCGGGAAGATCAAACTTGGGAAGGAGGTGTTGGCGACACTGGAGGGGCACTGGGTGAGTAGTGTGTGTGTGTGTGTGTGTGTGTACAAAAGTAACAAGAAACCTTGCACACTGAGTCCGAAATTTTCACACGTTAAAAAATAAATACGACCTCACGTTGTGACAATCATGTTTACACACTGCCTCCGAAACTTTCGTCCATCATAAAATTCGTCCATGCATTTTTCACATCCGTAGCAAGCATTTTGAGAGGTGTTTTGACAATTCAGAGCCAATGAATACAAAAAAACGCATACGAAAAGATCAGACTTAGTGTGCAAGGACCTTGAAGTTTACATATAAATCTTTACATGTCCATCAAACGATTTTTAATGTCAAAGTGAGCCATTCTTAGCCGGAATAGTCAAAAGCAGGTCTAATATGTCTAAAGCATGTGGTCTAGCCACAACTTATGATTTTAGCAAATCGAAATGTGTTTTGACCTGAAACTAAGGCTTCTTTGAGATTCAGATTGTCCTTTTGTGTGTTTTCTACAGGACAGTGAAGTCTTCATCAACGATAAGAAGACGGGTGAGATGGAGACGTTCTGGAACCCAACGCCGGAGCTGAGGCAGGACCGGCTGATCCGAGGCACCGTTCCTTCTGAAGAACAGAGCGAGTTTGAGTCCGAGAGGTATCGATGCTCCTCACATGATGTGGGATCACGAAATTCATTCGTAAACATATATATATATATATATATATATATATATATATATATATATATATATATATATATATATATATATATACTAGGGCTGGGTATTGACACAAATTTCACAATTCGATTTGATTTCGATTCACAAGCTTGCAATTCGATTCGATTTCGATTACGATTCGATTCGATTCAATATTGATTATTTTGGATATCAGGTACAATACATGGCAAATTTTCTCAAGGAAAACAAATCTCTTAACCAATGCTGTAAACTATGGGAGTCAGTTGTATCATTAAAATTGTTTCATTAGCCTTTTTCTAATAATAAAGTTATAAAGTTATAAATAAAGTTATTTAATATATATATTTAAATATTTAAATGGTGGCTGTCATAAAAACTTGCCAGATTTATTCAAACATGCATTAAATATTGAAGAACATAAAATAATTATAAAAAACATAAAATGCAATATGTAATATGGTGCATATATTTAGCAAAATGCTCCTCTCTAGAGTTAATTTTTCTAGCTGACTAACGAGTTCATGGTCACTGGATATGGTTTTTCTGAGGTAAATGTGACGTTACATGACTGTTTACAAGCTGTTTCACTGACGTCTTTCTACGGTTGAAACACTGATTGAGCGATTCCATGTGACAATAAGGATTTCGATAAGTTATACTCTATCTTTTAACACACTTTCAGATGCTCATTCATGTGTATTTCACGCTGTAACTGGTAATATTAAGGTGGAAGAGAAGATCATGTGTGCTCGGCGCTGCTGTTTCTCTTGAGCTGAGCTGCGCGCGCCAGAGCGATCTCACGCCACAGCGCCAAAATGGTTGTTTTTGAATTTTGTAAGAAAATGGACGTACTTTGAAATCTAAGACTGTTTCTTATCAATAGTAACAAAGCACAAAGATTATTGCGTTTATTTGATGGGATGCGCGCTACAATGTTCCATTCATCAACTGAAAACAGGATGACTAATCGATTCTTGGGATTTAAGAATCGATATCGGTTTGTAAAAATGAGAATCGATTAAAATCGAGAAATCAATATTTTTTACCCAGCCCTAATATATACACACAGTATATATAATGTGGAATGCCATGAAATTTGGAAACATTTGGATGGAATAAATCAAAATGTACACGTAATCGAATCGTGATATGGACTAGTGTCTGTGAATATTAAACCACAAAAGACTGCTATAGTTTCGTCCACTACACACACATACTGAAGCACGCGTGACGCCCGTTGTGTTTTCTACATCTTCTGTCTCACTATATGAGGACAGGAACACATAAACTTCATCTGCTGCTCTGAGTCTCTTCAACTATCAGTTACACACAGAAACTCAAAGATCTTCTCTACAACCCGCCAAAATAAAAAAAGTTTGGTTTAACTTTGAGAAATTGTGTCATCACTATTGGAGATTATTGGAATATCAAACAGCTTTTCTATTTTATTATTTTAACAGTAAACCTCTATGGAGGACCAGGAGTGCCACTTAAAAATAAAATGAAGATTGAATATATCAATTTAATAATTCAAACATAAAAATTTATATAAATAAATCACTTTTAAATGCACAAATTAATAGACATTTTTAAAGTTGTTTATTTAATTCGTGTTTTTAAATGTATTGCAATAAAACCATAAAACAATAAATAAATAAAAACATTTTAAATGTATAAATAAATAGACACATTTAAAATTGTTTATTTAATTCATGTTTTTAAACGTAGATTAATAAAACAATAAAAAGTACTTTAATAAGTCATTTTAAAGTCACATGTTAAATCGCTTTTTTTTAAGCATTTGGCAAACCATTTCTCTATCCATTTGCCAAATGCTTTTCTTTGTCGGTTTGCCAAATGCTTTTCTTTGTCGGTTTGCCAAATGCTTTTCTTTATCCATTTGTCAATCGAGTTAAAAAATGCCATTGGACAGTACACACGTGGGAGCAACCAATCACCTTTCGCCTGTCTCCCACTTGTAAATGTAACACGCACTGTCATTGGACAGTTAGAGAGACCATACGTCATTAGCGGGAGTTTGAAGACGGGTTCGAGGCGAGCGACGCAAAAATGGCAGGTGAATCTGAATGTGTTTTCAGAAAGATTGCGGATGATTTGTTGTCTTTAGCTGATTTCTGCGGAAGAAATTCTCCTCTCGATTATCATTTTATATATAGAAGAGTTTCACAGTTGAGGGAAAAATAGGGATGAGTCACGATATTCGATTAGTTAGCTAAAGCATATAGCTTGCCACAAAGAACCGGCAAATTGCCTAATCATTATGAATGTGTCAAATATAGCAAGGAGACATTTTAATTGTTTATTAATAAACTAGTGTTTTCTGTGATGATGCTGACTCGCCACCTTCGCAGTATTGTGAAGGTGCTTATAGAGATAAATGCACACTTTATACGGATTATTAGAGTTGTCTGTTTCTTTTCGTTTTGAATTTTTTTGTTTAAAAGTAGACATTTCAAGCTTAGATATATTTCTGAGTTTCTGTTCATTTATGAGACAAGCTGCAGTTCACGTGCGATGCAAGTTATATCGCGTCGGCGCCTCCATGATTGTAGGCTATTGTCTGCTATATTTGCTTCTTATTTATTAAATCCAGGAAATTGGTTGATGAAACATGGATTAAAATTAAGATACAATTCATACAAAACGAAATTCACTTTAAAGAAAGGCTTTTTACAAAACAAAACTTAATGAAGTGGTCAAAATGATGTGTCTCGATATTGCGCATCTTATGATTAGGCTACTCGCGGTTCACTTTTCATATAAATCAACATATATGAAATGGAAAAAAAATAACATAATATTTAAACATAAATATGAAACTAACTTTTCTTTAATGGCTACAACATGTAGACCTACAGTACAGAGAAATGTAATGTCGGAGCGAACGCCGTTTTACCGGTGAGCGTGAGGGGCAGAGGTGCGTTTTTTGAATAAAAATAAAATAATTCCCAGCGATCGTCGAATATTATTTTTGCTTGAAATGCCCATCCCTACAAAATACGAAATGTCTTAATCAGACAAAATACAAGCATCATAGCATAAGAAAGAAATATAAATAAATAAAGAAGTAAAATAAAGAAATAAAATAAAAATACATTAAAGTAGGCCTAAATAATAAGTAAAGAAATAAAATAGGCTCAGTAGCTTCTGAAGCATGAACTCAAGCAAGTAGTCGCAGTTGTTGTTGCTGTTAGGCTACTGATTTAGCGTGTCTGACTAGTCGACACGTGGGGTGATGACATCATTGTTTCACAAAATATACGGATTGGCCGTACACACGAAACCGCAAGGGTGTCGTTTTCAGATTTATCCACCCTGGGACCCGGTTTAAAAAAATAGCGGTTTCAGTCTCCCAAAACGCCGGATCCGTCTGGACGAAACGCCGATCCGATAAAAAAATTGTACGTATACTGCTAAACGCGTCTCCGTGTGGACAGGGCCTCAGATTCACCTGCCATTTTTGCGTCGCTCGCCTCGAACCCGTCTTCAAACTCCCGCTAATGACGTATGGTCTCTCTAACTGTCCAATGACAGTGCGTGTTACATTTACAAGTGGGAGACAGGCGAAAGGTGATTGGTTGCTCTCACGTGTGTACTGTCCAATGGCATTTTTTAACTCGATTGACAAATGGATAAAGAAAAGCATTTGGCAAACCGACAAAGAAAAGCATTTGGCAAACCGACAAAGAAAAGCATTTGGCAAATAAATAGAGAAATGGTTTGCCAAATGCTTAAAAAAAAGCGATTTAACATGTGACTTTAAAATGACTTATTAAAGTACTTTTTATTGTTTTATTAATATACGTTTAAAAACATGAATTAAATAAACAATTTTAAATGTGTCTATTTATTTATACATTTAAAATGTTTTTATTTATTTATTGTTTTATGGTTTTATTGCAATACATTTAAAAACACGAATTAAATAAACAACTTTAAAAATGTCTATTAATTTGTGCATTTAAAAGTGATTTATTTATATAAATTTTTATGTTTGAATTATTAAATTGATATATTGAATCTTCATTTTATTTTTAAGTGGCACTCCTGGTCCTCCATAAATCTCTGTTGTACATACATTTTTTATTACACTTTAAAAGATTAATAAAATAATGTGTTGTGCCTTTATTTGGTTACCACCTATTTTGATGAATACATTTGTATTAATTACAACCCAGAATCTCTAGAAAAAAATTATTAAATTGTTAAAGGGGTGGTTGATTGCGATTTCACTTTTTTCATTTTAAATAGTGTGTAATGTTGCTGTTGGTGCATGAACAGTATCTGCAAAGTTGCTGCACTGAAAGTTCAATGTAAGCAGAGATATCGTCTTTTAAAAATCAGGAAGTTTAATGCCTACAAAAACGACTCGAATGGGACTACAACGAGATACTTCCCGGGTTTTATACGTAACTAACCCATAATCAACCCTCCCTCCGGAATATGCAAAAAAGGGGGCATGGCCATATTTCTGCTGCTTTGTCGAAGAGGAAGAGTTATGACAAACGCGTACAAACATTTTGGACCTGAATTTGTAATTATGTACTAATTTTGTAAATGTATTTTCCATGTATATACTTTATGACGTAATTTTTCGATTTGATCAAGAACGTAAAACAATGCCAACGCTGTTTGTTTATAGTAGCCAGTTAGTTCTTTGCTCTTTTGTGTGTATAAGACAAACGTGTATAAAGTTCAAAAAATTATATGTAATCGCAACAGCAAACTTCAGCTGCTGTTATCAGATGTTTTCACGTTCTGTTGGCATTTTAACACAGTTCCCACATGTACACCTAAAGAAACCAATACACCGCGTAAACTAAGTTTTGTGAATAGATAAACGGTTGTTCATTATATCGATAAAACAATAACTTTAAAAAACGGTATTACTCAGTCATTTATTCAGTTATATTAAATATTTAATCAGGAGAAAACCGTATCTCAAAAGCTAACAAGCAGCAGTAGCATTTTCAAGGACCAGCGTATTGAAATTCCTATATAATAATAGTAGAATAGAATAATAATAATACAAAAATTTACCATTCAGAAACGTTTTGTAAGAGCCGTGTTTGGGGAGGTTCTGCTTGACTCTCTTCATTGCCGCTTTCTGGGTCTGATTCTGGCTCAAATAGGCCTGTCGCGATAATCAATAAATCAATTAATCGCACAATAAAAAAAATTAGCTCGATAATTTTTCCGGCCGCAATAATTTCCATTTGCATGCTTGTTTTGTTTTCCTCGTCTCTCTCTCTTTCTACCAAAGAGACTGGATGACAATATCAACGCTGACCGCCACACATTGATTTTCGAATGTTTTTTTATTATTATTTATTTTATTTTTTTACTGAGCCTTTTTACAATTGTATTTGATTGCAGAGCGCCGTAGCGCGTCCCTCTCTCGCGCGCGCGCGCGCGCTCTCTCACCCTCATATGAGGCGCCGTCCAGGGCTTAAATCAAACTTCATTCACGCACAGCGCACACATATATGAAACCCTTGCATACACATTTAAGTAGTCAAACATACATGTATACTGCTGAATGCTCAAACAAATACATATGAAATGCACAACGACACACCTAAAGTCGCTCACGCACATACACGCAAACTCTACACACACGAGATGCGTGCACATTATGTACTTATATGAGACGCGAGCACACACACACACACACACTAGCGCACATACTCATATGAGACGCATGTTCACACAGTACATGATATGATGTGAACGGAAGTCACACATTGGTTAGTGCATTTTTTGTTGACAGAGTCCATTGCTTTTATTGTTTTTGGTTGTTTTGTTCATTTAAATAGTCTTTAGAAATAAAAGTTTATTGATCTTTGAAAAAATGTACCTGCATTATTATGCCATTATCATTATTTTATGTGAAAATGGTCTCAGAACGACAATATTATCGTTTATTATCAATATTATCGTTTATCGCAATAATTTCTTGGACAATTTATCATCCAACAAAATTTGTTATCGTGACAGGCCTAGGCTCAAACTGATACACCATTATTTACATTTGACCGGAGCACATGCAGCTTTCGCCTGTAAAGGTAATGGGCGTGAAGTTTCCGACTACGTGCACTACGCAGTTTAGCCAATTACAACACACCGGCCCAACTAACCAATCTGAGCCCATTGCCTGTTTCTGAGGGAGTGGTTTCATAGAATCAGGAAGTCAACCGGTCGTTCAAATGACAGAGGAGAAAGCGGCTTACAATAAAGGTGAAATTTATGAAAAATAAGGCTAAAAAAAAAAAAAAAACACTAAGACATGTTATATTGCACCCCATAAACACAATCATGCAAAGAAAAAAAGCAGTAAACCACCCCTTTAAAGTTTTATGAATTCAATTGGTTAGACATGATTTTTTATTAATCAAATGTAATTGAACCATTAAAACAGACTAATTTAATTAGAAAACAGAATTTTGGGAAAATAAAATGGTAAAATCAAACTGATTTAATAGGGCCCTAAAATGTTTATTTTTGTTAAACTTTAAATCAAATTTTACCATTAAAGCAGAAAAAATTCAAACTAAAAAAATCGGAATCTGGGAAAAAATCAAACGGATTTCATAGGGCTCTGATTACTAATTCTAATAACGTGATTGCTAATGCTCAGTGACATCAGAAATAACAAATAGTTTCACGATTATGAAAAGGAACACATTTACAGAAGTCTGTCTCTGTCATCTTCAGGCTGTGGCAACATGTGACCCGATCTATAAATAACAAGGACCAGACGGAGGCGACCAATGAGAAGTTCATCCTGGAGGAGGTTCAGAGGAAGGCGGCACGCGAGCGCAAGGCCAAGTGTGAGGAGTGGATGCCCGCGCTGTTCGAGCAAGACCCCGCCACCGGAGAGTGGCATTATCGCTACGCTGAGTAAGCACAGATTTAGATTTCATTACGCTTTAAAATTCATTCAAGTGATGTTGTATGCCTTCAATTGATTGCCACTGTGTTTGATGATAAATTTGTGTTAAATCATGAATCCAGAAAAAATAAAACACAACACAGAAAAATATTCATTAGGCTCTATTATTAATATTTGATTAAATTGTTAAAGTTTGATGAATTCTATTGATTAGAAATGATTTTTGATGATTAAATTATATATTTTTATTTTATTTAACTAAGCCATCAAAATGGAATGCAGAAATTTTTAATGGAAAACAAGGAATTTGAGAAAAAATTAAACTGATTTTATAGGGCCCTTAAAACTTAATTTTTGTTCAACTTTAAAAAAAAAAAAGTTTTTATGTTTTTCAGGATTTAAAAAAAACTTAAAATTTCACAAGGCCCTATTTTTATTAAATGTTTTATTAATTGAGTTGTTAGCTTTTTGTGAATTATATTGATTAGACATGATTTTTGATTATTACAATTTGATTAAAGTTTATTTATTTAATTTAATCAAATGGAATTCAGAAAAATTCAAATGGAAAACACGGAATTTGGGAAAAAATTAAACTGATTTTATAGGGCCCTTAAAACTTAATTTTTGTTCAACTTTTTAAAAATAACTTTTTAAGTTATATGTTTCAACACAGGATTTAAAAAAAACTTAATATTTCACAAGGCCCTATAGTTATACATTTTTTTATTAATTGTTAGCTTTTTTGTGATTTTGATTAGACATGATTTTTGATTATTAAAATTAAGTTCATTTTTTTAATTTAATCAAATGGAATCCAGAAAAATTCAATGGAAAACACGGAATTTGGGAAAAATGAAACTGATTTCATAGGGCCCAATTTGTTTTTTATTTTTTGATAGCTAAAATTGAATTGAAGCATTAAAACGGATTTTGAGAGCAGTTCAGCCAGCACTCACAGTTGATTTTATAACACGCGCTGCCCCCTCCTGGACAGGAAGTGCATTGTAGCTTGTCCCGTTTACTGTGAGGATGGTGTGTTTCTGTGTCCTAGCACTCGTCCGTGGGATCCGCTCAACGATCTGATTCAGTTCGAGAAAGACGGCTGTATTCAGACCAAAGTGCGCCACAGGACGCCTATGGTACGTTCAGCCAGTGTAGTTAGTCTCAGTACCCAGCAGGGCTCCCGGAGGGACAATTACCTGAGCCAGGTACGTCCTTCTGTCCCCACCTTTCCCTCCTTCTACCCACAATCCCTCTCTCTGCTTCCATCTCATCATCGCCTGCCGTCGCCTGCGCTCTGTCCATTCTTCAACCTACCATTTACCGTTCTGCAATGCAACCAATCATCTGCTGCCTGACCTGGTCACATGACCACTCTGCTTCATTTTCAGCTTTTGTTTTTTCTTTGTGCTCTTTGGCGTCTGCAACTGATTCGCATGCATGCCTGAGTTATGGGATGCAGGGATGTATCTTTGAAACTTGGGTCCAAAATTAATTGTTTTGTGAATCTTGTGATTTTGTGTTAGATAGGAGATATAAATATGCCCATTAAATCACATTAGATGGAAACAATATTTTTTTTGTGATATTCCGGAATTTTAAATAAATAATAAATGCAATAATAATAGTTCGAAATTAAATTCATGTTTAAATAAATAATAAATGTTGTATTAAATAAAGATTTGAAGAGAAAAATGTTACAATAAAAATGATTAGAAATTAAAGTTGTTTTCAGATAAATAGTAATATGTAATAAAATAATAATTAGAAGTTAAATTTGCATTATTGAATTAGCATTTAAATAAATAAATGTAAGATTTAAATACATAATGTAATAATAAATAGTTAGAAATTAAATGTACATTTAAATAATAAATGTTGTAATAAATGAAAAATAAGTAGAAATAAAATATAATTTTTTTTAAATAATTCTAAAATTGAAAAAAATATATAAATGTAATAAAATGTATTAGAATTTAAATGTGATTTCAAATTAGTAATATGTAATGAATAAAATAATAATTATAAATTAAATTTGCATTTAAATAAATAAATGTAAGATTTAAATGACTAATAATAAAATATATTTAAATTGCATTTAAACAAGTAATAATAAATGTAAATACAAATAGAAAAGAAATTTCCAACTTAGATGGAAACATTGCTAATGGCACAAATATGCAAAACACAGCTTCATGGCCAGTATTAAATATTTATGGCTGGCAAAAAGTTCATTTTGGACCCTGTTTGCAGCCTTTCAGAAATCTGAGAATCGCATATATAATTCAGACTGTCATAACCACAACATAAAGAATGAAATGTGTGAATGTTCGGCTCTCGTCTGTGTGTGTTTCTGTAGGTGACGGGACCAAAACGGAAACATAAGAGTGATAAACCTAAAAGTCCTGAAAGTGGCTGCTCGTCTCCGGAGCCGGACCGACAGGACTCGTCAGGCAGCGAGAGTACGTCTCACACACACACACACACACGTGCTCAAACATGCCAAACACCTGATCATGGTCTTTCCTTCAGGGCACAAAAGCAAACACAACAGCCGCCTCCGGAAGAAAGGAACAGATCTGAGTGAAATCCAAAGTGCCATCGAGTCGATCAGAAAAACCCAGGAAGACATTAACAGGTGACGCTGCATATCTAATAAAAACTTACTTCAGAATGAAAAACAAGAATATTCACTTTTGTTAACTTTGCATCCAGGAGCGTCAACGCCCTGAGGAGTCGAGTGGCGAGTCAGTCGGCGACGGAAAGTTGGTTCCTCACTCACAGAGATTTCGCCATCATCCTCTTCCTCATCTTCGTCCAGGTCCTCCTCAACTTCATCTTTAAGTAACGAGTCCAGGTCTCCTCAAACCGGAGACCCTTCATTCCTTTAGCACCACACATTCGGTTTTCATTCGTTCCGTTTTTTATGAATTCGTATCGTCGGCTAATATCGGCCGTGGTTGAAGTGCATTGTGGGATGTTTTAGACTGTTTACTTTTATTCTTCAAAAAGAGGAAATTCTCATCAGCCTCCGATGGTTTTAATTTATTTTATTACTGTCTTTACCCTCCATGAGCGTAGTGGAGGGCGTCAGTCAATATACAGACTTAATGGGTGAATATCATCAAATCTAGGTCAAAAAAACTAAATGAAAAACCTATTGATATGATATTTTCATGAAAAATAAGCACATTTCACCCCAAATTCTCATGACTGAAGTGCAAAAAAAAAACGTTTTCGTTACTATAATCCCCCAAAAAATGATATATTGTTAAGTATTTGTACGTGATGGTATTTATTGTACTGCCTTTAATTTGTACTGATTTAAATAAAATTTGCGAATGGATGCATTATAGCAATGAGAATTTGGAAATGTTATGAAAGTGAATATGTCTTAATGCGTTTTAGTCCTAAAACTCAGATGTTTTTTTATTTCTTTTGGGACTGAAATGTGACCTGAACACCCGAATATAAAACTTAAAGGTTCAATATTGCTGATGTTACTGGTATTTTATGAACATTTTATTAAATGATTGAAGGATGTTGTGAGTCGAGCTCAAATTTTGTATTATTTAAAACTGTTCCGGGAACAATTTCATTCTAAATCTTTAATTTTTAACAGTATGTGGATCCTGCATTTCATACGTTCGTAAGTCGTGTTTAAAGGTAATAATGTTTAATTTATTTGAAGGATACTGGAGGAGTGTGTACAGTATCTCAAGTGTCACGTTTAATATTACTCGGAGGAAACAGTAGATCTAGGCGTAGTAAACCTGTAGCAGGAAATACTGTTGCGTACTTTTGTAGTTGCTTGACTCTTGTCTGCCAATGTTACATCAGACTAGATGTACGATTAACAAGCCAAATAGTCTGAGAGTAGATTAGAGTGTTAACGTCTCATCTGTACATAGTAAACAACCCATTTCCTTTTGTACTTCTATCTAGAGAAATGTGTGTTAGCCAGACGCCGTCACCCATATCCCCGTCACGTGTCTTTGTTCGGTCACCTGATCACTTGCACAGCGTCCAATCAGATGTTTGAATGTGCTCACGTCAACAATAACTACTAAAAAAAAAACCACGTGCCTTTACAAGCGGGTCCTGCAGCCGAAGTCTGAGGGATTGAGCCCGACTGTTTAATTCCCACCATCGTTTGTCTTTATTTCTCACTTGGGAGTGAATGTGCCATACTCGATCTCGGAGACGTTTCCGGCTCGGCGTCTCACTGTGAGTTTTAGATTTCGTCCCGGAGCTCAAAGCTGCCATAGATCTGCCATCGTCTGCCACCAAACCAGGGATCAAACTGTATGTCACATGCACTCTGTTCAGTGTTCATCTCCACGTTGCACACTTCAGGCTTCTAGTTGAGATCATTGTTTGTTTTGTTCACTTTTTTTTTTTTGCCCCAGGCTCTTTTTAAAGGTTTTTACTCCTGCTGATCCATGTTGTTGTTTTTGTTCTTGATAATTTCCTGCAGCTGTCTCTATGTACAGATCATACTTTATTTGTATTACAGAAATAACTTCCTGTAAGTTTATTGTCACCTGTGACATATCACCAAATAAATGGAAAAGACTGTACTATTGTTTCTCCTTCTTTTGGACATCAGTACTGATTTGTATTAAATTGGTTTTGTGTAAAGGTTATTTTAGTTATGATTTTCTTAATTTAATTTACAGTTGATTTATTTATTTGTTTATTTAATTTACACACTATCATTGGTTTTCAGTTTATTTTCAATTTCGTTGTATTTTTTTTTTTTTTATATGCTTCTGACTGGTATCATTTAAACATTTTTAACTGTTAAATATCAAGTCTAGTGGGATTGCTTATATTTGGTTGTACAGTTTTATAAAAGAACATGTATCAAAACCTAAAAATAATTTGTGGCCTTTTTTAGTTAGTTTTAGACATTATTTTTTTCATGCGTATGTGAGATTTTTTCAGTTTTGGAGTATTTCTTTTTTTTATTTTAGTTTGTTTTATTTAGTTTAGTTTTTTATTTTGCTTTTTAAAGTATTTTATTCAGTCTAGTGTAATTGCTTTATTGTGATTAGTTTTAGAGTCATAACATTTTTTTTAATGTTTTTTTATTCTTATTTCATTGAACTAAAATCCTTTCATTTAGCTTTCATTACTGATTCCGTTTTGTGTAAATTATGTATTAGCGGTATCTGTGAATGTCAGATGTGTTCACTGAATCTGTGTGATGTTTTCAGCAATGCTGTGTCATTTTTGATGCAGTTACTAGAATAGCCAGCAGAGGGCGCTTCAAGACTTCAGTTCATTAGCGTGATGAAAAGTTAAAAACAATAGTGGAGAAGACGAGTAGTATTAACTAATCAATTTAAAAAAAAAAAATATATATATATATATATATATATTTTTTTTTTTTTTTTTTATCAAAATATCATGTGCATTTATTTATTTAGTAAATAGTTGTAGTGGGATCATCTACAGCCAATAATCAATTTGCCAAATCCCTTCAAGTAGTTTGTCAACGTGTCAGGGATTATTTTTTTTAATAATGGTAGATTTGTATTTTAGGCATTTTGGTTGAGTTTATAGAAGGCAGATGTAGTTGTTTTGAAGGGTTATCGGATTGAATGGATTCAGCCTGATGTACTAGTCTGGGTTTATTCACGAACAGCTGGAGCCGTCATTTAATCCACATGTGCTGCTGATGCATGCTGGGACAGCAGCTTCCTGAGCAGTGGGCCATCTTCCCACCTGTCACTGAGATGTCCTAAACCCTGGTGAGTTTACATAGTGATGTCATAACCCTGGTGAGTTCACATAGTGATGTCATAACCCTGGTGAGTTCACATAGTGATGTCATAACCCTGGTGAGTTCACATAGTGATGTCAGTTCACATAGTGATGTCATAACTGGTTAGTTCACATAGTGATGTCACAACCCTGGTGAGTTCACACAGTGATGTCACAACCCTGGTGAGTTCACACAGTGATGTCATAACTCTGGTGAGTTTACATAGTGATGTCATAACTGGTTAGTTCACATAGTGATGTCATAACTGGTTAGTTCACATAGTGATGTCACAACCCTGGTGAGTTCACACAGTGATGTCATAACTCTGGTGAGTTTACATAGTGATGTCATAACTGGTTAGTTCACATAGTGATGTCATAACCCTGGTGAATTCACATAGTGATGTCATAATCCTGTTGAGTTCACATGGTGATTTCATAATCCTGTTGAGTTCACACAGTGATGTCATAACCCTGGTGAGTTTACATAGTGATGTCATAACTCTGGTTAGTTCACATAGTGATGTCATAACCCTGTTGAATTAACATAGTGATGTCATAACCCTGGTGAGTTCACATAGTGATGTCATAACCCTGGTGAGTTCACATAGTGATGTCAACTCTGGTTAGTTCACATAGTGATGTCATAACCCTGGTGAATTAACATAGTGATGTCATAACCCTGGTGAGTTTACATAGTGATGTCATAACTCTGGTTAGTTCACATAGTGATGTCATAACCCTGGTTAGTTCACATAGTGATGTCATAACCCTGGTGAATTAACATAGTGATGTCATAACCCTGGTGAGTTCACATAGCGATGTCATAACCCTGGTGAGTTCACATAGTGATGTCATAATCCTGTTGAGTTCACATAGTGATGTCATAGCCCTGCCGACTTCACATGGTGATGTCATAACCCTGGTGAGTTCACATGATGATGTCAACCCTGGTGAGTTCACATAGTGATGTCATAACCCTGGTGAGGTCACATAGTGATGTCATAACCCTGGTGAGGTCACATGTTTGACTTGGCAAACACCACTAATATATGCAGTAATTAATTTTTTTAAGTGAAACTATGATTCACAGGATTCTCATAACCATAAGAATAATTACTGGGTTAGAAATGTGAGTGTTGCTCATCAAATGGCCCTTGATAAACAAACACAAAGAATGAATCACGCTGTTCATTCTGACTCTATTGTCCACACAAAGCCTGAAATGTGTGAAGTGGATTCCTGATTTAGAACTGAACACTGAGGGACTTTGAGAACCGTGTAAGTGAATGTGTGAACGCTGCGGTGTTGTGAAAAACACAGTCTCTGCTCAGACTGATCACCTTCACGTATATCTGTCGTCTCAGAGGGATCGAATCCATGATGGAGATGAAACGGAGTGCTCTCTTTCTCTTTAATAAAAGTCGTTTATTTTGGATGTTTGGATGCTTCCTTGGATATTTAGAGCGTTCAGAAGATCAATTCCCATAATGCTGCAGTAGATCTAAATGTGTTCACTGGGATGAGAGCTGAGCATTAATGCTGCAGAATAAGTGATGGATCCACTTCTGTTTGAAGGAAAGAGTCAGTCAAGATGAAACTGTTAGGGTGTTAGGTGTTCTGAATGACTAGTGACTAAATGATTAAATGCTTGTAGCTTGTATGTCACTGGTTGGTTAGTGACTTTATAAAAACACCTCAGTTTGTGCAAAATCAATGTGTTTGCTTTAACAGGCTGACGTAAATGTGTGAAATAAGAGCGGTGGAGCTGTCCTGAGTTCAATGTGCTTTCCTCAGACCTGAAAGTCAATCTTCACTTAATTATTAATAGCGAGGCGAGAGACGTGGCACAGAAATGCGGTTGGGTTGATCTCCGCTGTCACGCCGAACCCCGTGAGTCTGTCATCTCTGATTCGTTGCCAGTCCAATAAATGCATTTCCTTCGCATCCATATTTGGAGCTCTCGACTCATTGTCTCCAGTGCCACCGTTGCTAAGATACTGTCTCCGACAGCATCTCGAGATGTTGAGGCTTTGGTCTAATCCTGCAGGACACGGAGACTTGAAACAGACTAAAACAGCTTGTCCACAGACGTCTGCACGTGCAGGGAGAGAGAGAGAGAGAGAGAGAGACATGCAGAAGTGTTATTATGTAATCACATCACACACACACAAATACATGCAGCCCTGCAACTTCTGTCATATGCTTTACATAACAGATGCGTATATGACCAAAATACACCAGAATGGCGTAGTCATTTTATATGATCATTTTTGGGGGTTCCAAATCAAAATAGAAATTTTATACATATAAAAATCATGCTCTTTTATGTTATCATACCTGTTCCTGTTCACTGTGATTACTCTCTCCTTGTATTTCAGCCCTGAGTTTTCCTTAGTTCTGTATCCGCTATCATCAGTGTAAAAGTCCGAAATGTTCGCACATTAAAAAATAAATACGACCTCATGTTGTGTCAATCATGTTTACACACTTCCTCGGAAACTTTCGTCTGTCATAAAAAAAATTGGATCGGTTTTCTGCGTTTTTCGCATCCGTAGCAAACATTTAAAGAGGTGTTTTGACATATCAGAGCCATCGAATGACGAAAACGAAAATTTTGGACTCAGTGTGCAAGGACCTTTAATGTGTTACGTAATGTTATGTTAATCTTGGGTTTTGTTTTGAATTTACTAAAGACTAAAGTTTTTGTAGCTTCACTACAGCCATTCTTGACAACCAAATTGCATATTTTTAAATTAAATTAAGGCATTTTTCACCATTTTTCTTCACAAGCCTGATGTTTCAAATATGAAACTCACCAAGAAAACACATATAAAAACTCTCTAAATATAAAGTCTTAACGTTAAATGAACTATTCCATAGTAAACGAAAACAATTTCGGGTTTTCAGGGTTAGTTGCATTATTTCAGAACAGACCTGCAACCCACCAACATGTGTGGCGTTCAGAGACAGAGGTCACCAGGTCTGACCTCTTCTGTTATCTGACACTGAATAGAGTTGTCCACACATCCACGTCTCTTAAACAGGGGTGAGGGAGAGAGCTGGCAGAGAGAGCGCTGGCTCAGCGCAGTTTTTATCCCAGCTGGAATCACAGCAGAGAAAAGAAGTGCTGCAGCCAAGCTCTCTTTCAGCTCAGGGATTAAAAGAGCATTAACACGGACGTCTGTCACAATAGCGCTCTGCAGCGTGTGCACGCACGCATATACTTCAGTCTGTGGTTATTAAACATATATCTGACTGCACTGGGCTCTTGTGATGGTTATAAATAGCGGATGAGTTTGTTAAATGAGGTCATTATTAGCTACCAACTGCGGTTTTGTACTCATAGAAATGAGCAGGATGTGAACCATCCTACATTTTGGTAAATTTAATATATATATATATATATATATATATATATATATAACCACTTTTGATTCAGTCATGCTCAATCATCCCTGTCAGCCTCATCTACTTTCCAGAAGCTTTTTGCTTAGTGTTAGTGATTTGAACACAAGTATTACAACTTTGTGCAAAAGGCATGAACGGTCCCTTATTCAACAGTGCAAAGCTTGACATATGAGATAATAATACATTTTTTAGGAGCTTATTGAACCTAAAGTTTGCATATGTGTGTTATGTTGAGTGTCATATTTGATACATCAGGCTTTTATGGCTCATATAAAGATATAGTGAGAATATGGAGGTAAAACTCCAATAAATTTTCCAAATAAATTTTATTCGGAGGCCCAAAATAATGCAATTTGCTGCAGATGCTGATTTTTATTATGTGATCAGTAAGATGAAATTCTGATAGCTTGTAAGGTAAATCATTGAGATCTTTATAACAGAGTACTGACATAAAATGCATATAAATATCAGTCGCCACTCTATATCTGCCAATATCTTAGTAAGATGATATTTAAGTGCTTAGATTAATGATCAAAGTTCTGTAGTTTTAAAACAAATAATGCAATGCAATACAATGATTGAGAGATGAACAAATAAACCTTCCTCAAAAGCCTGATGATCATATTTGATACAGATTAAAAAAAAAAAGATGTATCAGGGAAACCTAAGCTACTTCAGTCCAGTGAGTGTTCATCTTAAAATGTAAAATTATTCTTATGTTTACTTTATAAAAGTCAGTAAAGATTTCACAGCAAAAAGAAAGACTTGTGAACCACGAGCTGAAGGTTGTACAAGGTTGTACATTTGTAAAAAAAATAAACAAACTATCAATCAGACGACAGAAAGCAGATGGTGTGCAATGCGTTTATCTGCCAAGCTTTGATCATGTTGATCATTTAGAGGCCTTAGAAATGTGTTCATCAAATATTACACAGAAGGCTTTGTAAGGTTAAAAGAGATCTGAGTCGTGTCTTGAGACCAGAACACCTTGACGGCAACTTTTACATGGTTGAGCAATACTCGTGTTCAAATTTATGTCAACGTGATCCAAAATGACTCTCGTCTTGTGAATCAGTCACGTAATCTCTCTCTTTTTGAGTTGCATGCTGGGCTTTTTTGTATTCGGTGAGTGAATTAGTGTGTCTGAACAACCTGGTTTGTTCATTTGGCTGCTGACAGTGACTCGCTGTACCTTCAGCTCTTCAGAGGACACGGAGACTTGAAGCTTATGGCGTTCCGATCGGTTCTTTAATATGACTTTGCAACATGCACTCGTCTCAATGAACGTGACGTCTGCCGAACGTCTCGTCTGCGTCTGCCACATCACTCGTTCGTGTGCCGAACGTGACGTCTGCGTCTGCCGAACGTGACGTCTGCGTCTGCCGAACGTCGCGTCTGCCGAACGTCTCGTCTGCGTCTGCCACATCACTTGTTCGTGTGCCGAACGTGACGTCTGCCGAACGTCTCGTCTGCTTCTGCCACATCACTTGTTCGTGTGCCGAACGTGACGTATGCGTCTGCCACATCACTCGTTCGTGTGCCGAACGTGACGTCTGCGTCTGCCGAACGTGACGTCTGCGTCTGCCGAACGTGACGTCTGCGTCTGCCACATCACTCGTTCGTGTGCCGAACGTGACGTCTGCGTCTGCCGAACGTGACGTCTGTGTCTGCCGAACGTCTCGTCTGCGTCTGCCACATAACTCGTTCGTGTGCCGAACGTGACGTCTGCGTCTGCCGAACGTGACGTCTGCGTCTGCCGAACGTCTCGTCTGCGTCTGCCGAACGTCTCGTCTGCGTCTGCCACATCACTTGTTCGTGTGCCGAACGTGACGTCTGCGTCTGCCGAACGTCTCGTCTGCGTCTGCCACATCACTCGTTCGTGTGCCGAACGTGACGTCTGCGTCTGCCGAACGTGACGTCTGCGTCTGCCGAACGTCTCGTCTGCGTCTGCCGAACGTCTCGTCTGCGTCTGCCACATCACTTGTTCATGTGCCGAATGTGACGTCTGCGTCTGCCGAACGTCTCGTCTGCGTCTGCCACATCACTTGTTCGTGTGCCGAACGTGACGTCTGCGTCTGCCACATCACTCGTTCGTGTGCCGAACGTGACGTCTGCGTCTGCCACATCACTCGTTCGTGTGCCGAACGTGACGTCTGCGTCTGCCGAACGTGACGTCTGCGTCTGCCGAACGTCTCGTCTGCGTCTGCCGAACGTCTCGTCTGCGTCTGCCACATCACTTGTTCGTGTGCCGAACGTGACGTCTGCGTCTGCCGAACGTCTCGTCTGCGTCTGCCACATCACTTGTTCGTGTGCCGAACGTGACGTCTGCGTCTGCCACATCACTCGTTCGTGTGCCGAACGTGACGTCTGCGTCTGCCGAACGTGACGTCTGCCGAACGTGACGTCTGCCGAACGTGACGTCTGCCGAACGTGACGTCTGCGTCTGCCACATCACTCGTTCGTGTGCCGAACGTGACGTCTGCGTCTGCCGAACGTGACGTCTGCGTCTGCCGAACGTCTCGTCTGCGTCTGCCACATCACTCGTTCGTGTGCCGAACGTGACGTCTGCGTCTGCCGAACGTTACGTCTGCGTCTGCCGAACGTCTCGTCTGCGTCTGCCGAACGTCTCGTCTGCGTCTGCCACATCACTTGTTCGTGTGCCGAACGTGACGTCTGCGTCTGCCGAACGTCTCGTCTGCGTCTGCCACATCACTTGTTCGTGTGCCGAACTTGACGTCTGCGTCTGCCACATCACTCGTTCGTGTGCCGAACGTGACGTCTGCGTCTGCCGAACGTGACGTCTGCGTCTGCTGAACGTCTCGTCTGCGTCTGCCACATCACTTGTTCGTGTGCCGAACGTGACGTCTGCGTCTGCCGAACGTGACGTCTGCGTCTGCCGAACGTGACGTCTGCATCTGCCGAACGTCTCGTCTGCGTCTACCACATCACTTGTTCGTGTGCCGAACGTGACGTCTGCGTCTGCCGAACGTCTCGTCTGCGTCTGCCACATCACTCGTTCGTGTGCCGAACGTGACGTCTGCGTCTGCCGAACGTCTCGTCTGCGTCTGCCACATCACTCGTTCGTGTGCCGAACGTGACGTCTGCGTCTGCCGAACGTCTCGTCTGCGTCTGCCACATCACTCGTTCGTGTGCCGAACGTGACGTCTGCGTCTGCCGAACGTGACGTCTGCGTCTGCCGAACGTCTCGTCTGCGTCTGCCACATCACTCGTTCGTGTGCCGAACGTGACGTCTGCGTCTGCAGAACGTGACGTCTGCGTCTGCCGAACGTGACGTCTGCATCTGCCGAACGTCTCGTCTGCGTCTGCCGAACGTCTCGTCTGCGTCTGCCACATCACTCGTTCGTGTGCCGAACGTGACGTCTGCGTCTGCAGAACGTCTGCAGCAAGGGGGTTTCCAGCACATTTCACACACTTATTCATTCTTTATTATTTTTCCCCACTGATCTTCAGTTGTATTTTATTTGCAATAAGTGATTTTACCTTGCTTATGTATAGCTTTTTATTCCAAATAGTATAATATGAATTTACACAAATGATCATGTTAAAATTTTTGTTTGCCATTGTTTCTTGTCAACATATCCACAGATACTTATGAAGAAATCATAAAAATATGTTCTAGCATGTATGTATATTCAGCACTAGGAGTCTCTTGACCAACACAAAATAACGTAGTTGTAAACATTTGGGCTTATTTAACTAACATAAATAATATTTGTAATTTGTAATATTTGTAATGTTTAATTTTAGAGTTTCGCCGAAGTTTGATTGACAGTCGATCTGACAGTCAACAGATTTATATAAAACAGTTACACCTCAAAAGAGAAAGGCGAGCACAGTTTATTATTGAATAAAGTGAGGTGTATTCTCAGTGTATAATTGTAAATGTTGCAGAAATTACTTGCCTTTTTGATGTTGATACTTCCTCAATATAGATATTTTATTATTTCCCATTTGCGAATTGAAGTGTTCTCAAATCTTTTAATTCTACCTTTACACTATATTTACCTGCACTAAATAACACGCTACTATCTCCGTTTCTACACCTTCACTAAGCCGTTGAATACGCTATTAGTATCAAACTGTCTCAGACTAACCTAGCCTACTTTTTTCTCATACCTGCAAATGTTATTTAGTTTTTTCCCCAATTAATTCAGATCTGCATCATTTGGCATGATGTTTTTACGATGGCAGATTGTAGTTGTATGATTTTTCGGATATGATGTTTTAATAACAATTTTAGTAATCATAGTTTTATATATAGGCCTAGGCTATATCTATAAAAATATTTTTTCCAATTCTATTCTTCTTTTTATTCCAAATAGTAAATATGAATTTACACAAATTATTTTGTGTAAAAACATTTTTTTAACAGACATAGTTTTCAGAATATAATTTTTCTAGTTTACCAAAGTATAGCCTAGCCATTTTACAATTATAAAAAATTAAAATCACAATAACAACCCCAACAACAAGCTATAAAAATGCAATAGCCTATATTAATTTGGTTTCTTCATAATTCTATCTTTGTGGGGGCATTTGGCCCTCAAAACGTGGGTTAAACAAGAACACACACACATATCCTATATAAAAATCACAGACGCAAGTTTCACGTTCATTGAGACGAGTGCAAGTTGCAAAGTCATATTAAAGAACCGATCAGAACGCCGGCCGCTGACACACTGCACTGAGCCGTGTTGTACTGTGAATAGCGTGTTAACGAAAAAAAAAACATTAAATAACTTCACTGCCACACGTGAATGACGCGTGACGTCTGACTCGACACTTCACTGCCACGCGTGATTTGCGTAACGTCTGCGTGACGTCAGCGTCACGTCAGCGTCTTAAATTGAATAGAAATAAATAGCAGAATAAAAAAATAAATAAGACGTTGAGTGAGACGTTCATTGGGACGAGTGCATGTTGCAAAGTTATAATAAAGAGCCGATCGGAACGCCATAGAAGCGTTCTCCTGTGTCACTTCACATTCGTCTCTCCCCCGCCTTTTGCTTAGGAATAGAGAGAGAGAGTGGGTGAGCCAGAAAGACACAAAGAAATAGAGAGATATCCACAGAAGAGGCAGATTCTGGCTGGCACAGACAAGATGTCAAGAGAGAGCGAATCTCCATGGGGAGCTCGCATCCCACAATTTTGCACATTATGCCCACTTAAAACAAAAAAGAAACTCTAAATCTGAATACATTTGTTCTTTAGCATGTTCAAACTGTTACGGCCTGTTGATTAAATCAAGCTGGAAGAGCTCATGATATCAAAATGAGAGTTTTGTGGTATTTAACTTTAGTTGCTGTCTTTGAGCTTATATAGCTATATGCTAGTGTGGTAGTGAATATTGTTTTATCTTTTAATGTATCATATTTCAATTTTTTTTTTTTTTCATTTTTTAGCAGATGCTTCATGCTGCTCAAAATACCTTTTAATTCTACAGACTTAATCACAAACTTTAGTCAACAAAAATATGATTTTCATCTACAATAAACAATGCTAGAATTCCACTTTAGTAACTCACAATCAAATCGTCCCATTATTCAAGCACTTTGCGTCGTTTTTCTCCGGGTTTTGGTCTCATTTTTGAGTCAGACACTGAATCAAAGAGTTGTTCACTCGATAGCAGCTGCAATCGGATCATTCCCGCTCGCAAATGAATCGTTCAGTGCATTGTGTGAACCGATTCAAAAGATTCATCAATAAAAATCGACTCGAAGGATTCGTTCACGAATCGTTTCTAAATTGTAAAAAGTAAACTATTTGCCTATACATTTCCAATATAATAAAGTAAAAGGTTTTTGTTTGTTTTTTAAGTGAAAATGGCCTACTCACAATCCCCTCATCTTCAAAACCCGAGTAAAAAAGTTGATAAATATTTTTAATCGCCAAAATTGTGCCTATATTTTTAAGGTTGTTTTTGTTCAATTTTGTATTTAAAAAAATCTGGGATGATAGTGTTTCCAATTGATCCATTGATTCTGCTGATATTGTTCCCAGCAGTCATTACACTAGCACATTAGCATGCTGTGCAGAAAACGATTATTTGTCTATTAATTAGTCCATAATTCACATCACAGAAATGTGTTAATTCAATGTGGACTTTGCCGACTGTGGGCTAAAAGGAATTATTCATGACGAACAGAAGTGTGAAGGACTTTGAACGGTGATGCAGCTCTTTCATGCTGATGCTGACAGCTATTTTCAGAGAACCATATGGCTGATGCATGAGATCTGTGAGCTGCCTCTTCAAATAAATCTGTTTGTCAAGCATATTTACTGTGCATGGTATATGATTGCTTATACTATAAGAACAGACCTCCCACACCATTAACTTATTTATTTTATTTGTGGTTTTAGCTTTAGTTAATTATAACACTGACTGTTAAAACAATCAGTCTTTAAAACAGTAATGGTGTCTTATAGCCTACAGGAAAAAAGGAAGTTAGTAAGTGTGTATGAAGTCAGTTTCTGTGGCGCAGACACTTACTGGTAGAGCAAGAAGTGTGTGAGAGTGCAAAAACGAAATCTGCATGAATAAGTCATGAGGAGGTTCTGGCTGGTTTGACATCTAACAGCTTCTACAGGGGAAATACCATCTGATACAGCAGAAATATCACCAGCCACCCCGAACCCTCGTCTGTGTTCACACTTCTGTTCCAGCACACACTGTTTACCACATCAAGCTCATTTATCCACTCGAGAAAGTCAAGGAGGAAAGGTCCACACTTTCAAACTTTTGTGCATTCACTCATTAACAAGAAGTTATGGTTTTAATTGAACAATATTAAGTTATGATGAGTTACTCATCTCATATCTCATCTCTCATATCTCATCCATCCATCCCTCCATCCATCCATCCCTCCATCCATCCGACTTTTTTTTTTACCTGGAAAACCTGATACACTTTAATTCAAACATTTGGGGTAATTTTTGGGTAAAGAAATTAATACTTTTATATGTATATGACCACAAATCTATCTATCTGTCTATCTATGTCTGTCTGTCTATATCTATTTGTCTATATCTCTCCATCTATATCTATCTATCTATCCATCCATCCATCCATCATACTTTTCAGCAAGGACGCATTAAAATGATCAAAAGTGACAGTAAAAATACATTTATAATGTTGCAAAAGATTTCAATTTCAAATAAACACTGTTCTTTTGAAATTTCCATTCATCAAAGAACATGATTGTCACAAAAATATTAAGCAGTGAAACTGTTTTCAGCATTGATAATTATAAGAACCATTATTAATAATTTAGCAGCAATAATAATTGAGCATCAAATCATCATATTAGAATGATTTCTGAAGAATCATGTGAGTAATGATGCTGAAAATTCAGCTTTGATCACAGGAATAAGTTACACTTTATTATATTTAAAATATATTCAAATAGAATGTAGAAAAATCATAATGATTCCAAACTTTTGATTGGCAGTGTTTGCATGTTCTTGCATATGTGCTCTTGCACTCATATTTTTTTGTAACAAATCCGTGGCAGTCAAAAATGGCACTCTTTGCATGTTATATTTTGGTGGTAAATCCCAAGGGACGAATGCTTCTCTAAAACAGACATGGCATCTCCTCCTCTGGAGTTGCAGTGATGAACAGATGCTGCTATAGTCACATTAGTGACACAAACAAACCAGTCAAATGTATTCCACGTTAAAGGTTTGGCCTCTCAAAATAACAAGGTATTTTAACTGTGTCCAATCAGCTCTTATAGCCTCTGTAACAGTGATGTCACGTTTCCTCATCTCTCCTCTTGATACAGGACGGGCATGTTGCCATGGTGATGGCGCAGTACCACAGTCCTCCAAATGTACTAAGATTATCCCATGGTCCCGTCTGGCGGGGGGAATCCTATTTATGCTCTAGATCTTTTTTTGGAGGGCACATGTATGCCATCTTTCTCTTTTTGCTTCTTTGCAGATGCAAAAGTGCAGCATTTCCACACCTCCCACCTGCAGTGCAAGAAAATGGGGTGGATGGAGACGGTCCTGTCGTGTTTTTGCAGTGGCGCTCTGTGTCCCATGTTTTGGTTGCAGTGGAAGACACTGATCTTTAAATGTCCTGTGCCGGGAGACCGCTGGATTACGTTGCAGTGAGGGTCATGTGACAGTGACAAATCAAACACAAGGCTTCTGCTGAGTCTGATATTATTGTTCCTGATGTGCTTCATCCTGACAAATACCTTGTGGTCAAATCTTTGACCCACAACCAGGTCATGTACTGTACTGTACAGTACAAATCAACCATCAGCATCATCATATCCAAATGAAGAACGTGTGGGGCTCATGCTTCATAAAAAATCTCTGGACATATCTAGAGAATATCACTGCTAATTGTTTATATCATCTTCTTTAAATATTATGCATGCATTCCTTTCATTTACTTAACCCAATGATTTATGTAAATTCTTATTTTAATCAATGTTTTTTTTTTTTTTTCATGTTTACTATATGGCACTTGAAATTTCAAAAGTTGTTGCCATAATGCTTTATTTATTTTGTTATTTGTTTTTCATTTATGCATTTGACAACATATTTACGTTTTCGGAAGATGTGTGGCGCTTCAGAAAAAATCTGAATCTAGTGTGTGTGTAAATCAAGTACATTTAGTACATTTCTTCAAAGCAATACTTAAAATACACCCTCAAATCTCTACGATATTTTACTGCGGCAAAAAAAATGTGAAACTAGATGCAGTGATAGATGCGGTTTTTATTTTTTATTCACATTTTTGTTTTAGCATTTTTTTGTTGTGCATTTTTAGTTTTTGTGCTTTTCCAAATGTATATACAGTTTTTATAATTTTTTATTAATATGTCTACATAGTTTTTATTATTTTTTATTTCAGTTTTAGTATGTTTCCTTGTCAATAGCTCCAATAAAATAAATGTAAGTTTTTAACATATCTTATTTCATTTGACGTTCATTGGATTTCAAGTAACAAACATGTTTTGTATGATTTTGTTTCGTTTTGTTTGTTTAGTTTAACTTTAAGGTTTTGTTTAAATCACTAACCTGAAATATGAGCCTTAGCAGCACTAATCTAAACCAGCCAGTTTTGCACCTATATTTATGTAAGTTTAGTATGGGTGAACACCTGTCCTCGCCTCCACAGGCTGCTTTTGGTTATGTAACTCTGTCACTAAGTTACTGTGTGTGTGTGTGTGTGTGTGTGTGTGTGTGCGTGTGTGCGTGTGTGCGTGTGTGCGTGTGCGCGTGTGTGCGCGTGTGCGCGTGCGTGCGTGTGCGCGTGTGTGCGCGTGTGCGCGTGCGTGCGTGCGTGCGTGCGTGCGTGCGTGCGTGTGTGTGTGTGTGTGTGTGAAACAGCTACTGATGGGTTAACTGTGTCTCTGTCATTGCATTAATTTTTAAAAACTGTGGGCATCTATATGTCAGCTCCTCTTACTGTCAGCAGGAAAGCGAGCAGCAGGGCTGAAGTCTCAGGGCTAGTAGATGATAGTTACAGAGAAACAATAAAAGGTGAGAGGCCGACACGCGCTTTCATTCTCAAGTGCTCGGACACTATCAGCTCAAATGTTCCGTTAAAGGGAGACTTTGTTCATTTCCATTTCATTTGCAGCACAGAAGTCATACAGACTACTTTTATGATGCTTGAATGGTCCTTTTTGGACCTTGACAGCGCTTTCATCACATCCACTTTTATTGAGGAAAGCAACTATTCCTTTAAAAGACAGATTTTGTTACCAGAAGCCAATGAAGCGATGCGAAGTGATCGGTCTCGAATGCCAGTCTGCAGTGAACTGTGGATGCTGATTAAAAGGTCATGTGTAGGTTATTAAATATCAGCAGTCTCACCATGAACATCCTCCCTTCAGTTAATAAAAGGGCTAGTTTTTCTCAAGATGACGTGATGTGGACACACTTACTGTGAAATGATTTGAATGAAATGGTGCAAGAGAAGGGACAGAACAAAGATGCATTTTGCAATTATAGCAGTCTATGTTGCACTCATGGCATGAGGCATTGAAGAACTTTCTATTATAGCTGATATCTCTGTCAGCATTTGTACATATTAAAAAGAATTATACTTATGCAATTATATATGAAAGGATGTCAGCATGCAACTCTTTTCAGATTTAAATCATTTCTAAGCTGCAATATTCTGGCAATCGTCTTTGACTCCATCGTGACATCTGTGATCTAAGATTCTAGGCTCATTTGCATATCATAAGCTGATTGAAAGGCCAATGACAATGTTAGATAAATAAAACATTATTAAAAGCAAATAAATAAATAGGTGTGGACTGAGTGTACAGCTTTACTGATCTTTAATATTATCTTCTTCTGTTTCAATGTTGCATGCAGTGATTTTTTGCAGTCCTTCTTTAACTTTTGTTGTTTTTTTGCTTTTATTCATGCAGCGCAACACCCTTCATAGAGAGAGAAACAATAGTGTCAGAGATCACTGGCTCAATGAGGTCAAGTCAAAAGTCATTAGGTTTTATAGAACCTCTACAAAAACATTTTGACAGTTATTTCAAAAAGATCAAGGCTTTTTGCTCATAGTTTAATATGACACTTTCTGCAATGTATTTGCTGTGAACTCAATGGCATTTACGGCGAAACAACCTTAAAATCTAAGCTGAGTAGTTTTTGCTCCTGGTTTCTGGCATCCATGCCCGTTTCTTCTAATCACACAGAACAATGACTCTATTTATATTCTTACAAATTTGATAGCGGCCCAGGAATGCTTTAACACACCTCATACCAAGAAATGTTAGAAACTTTGACAGAATCAGTTTCAACAAAAATGTTTCCAAGTTTGTTTTTATTTTAATAAACAGATAAAGTCTTTTCCAAACTCTCCACTTCACCAGACAGATAGATAAATAGATGACAGACAGGCAGACACAGACATACAAATAGATAGATGGATCGATGACACACACACAGACAGACAGATAGATCAGACAGATAGATAGACAGACAGACAGACAGACAGACAGACAGATAGATAGATAGATAGATAGATAGATAGATAGATAGATAGATAGATAGATAGATAGATAGATAGATAGATAGATAGATAGATAGATATAGATATTTTGTCGCAAACGCTTTGGCGGGAACCTCCACCCCGGCCCACTCTGGAACAATGGCATTCCCCCCTAAACGATTTCCGGCAGCCCCTCCTTTTGCGCTCGCCGTTGTCCTGGTGGAATATTTCCGAACCCTACTATGACCAAGGCTGAGCTCATGAATATTAATGAGCTAATGTGCACGCCAAAGTCTGCTTTTCAACCAATCAAAATAGCCCTACAGGCAGAACAGCACGGTACGTAATTAATATTCATGCACCCAGCCTATTCCATAGTAGGATTGGCTAAGCGCGACCTGTGTTACGTGCTGACGCCAGATGTATATGAGCGCACGCGGCGGGATCTTTTTCCCCTTTTAGCGCCATCAGAGCGGGAGTCTCGCGCTGTTCATTGCGCAGTAGCATCTCCGCCTCAGACAGACCTCTACTCGTCGGCTCCTCGGTAAGGACATATACCACTGAGGGACTGAATGTCCGTGTTTATAGACGTCTCTTTGTTCATACTAGAAGATAAAGTACGACTTAAGTCTAGATTTAAGTCGTCAGAATTTGTCCTTTAGCGCGTGAGCTAACCGTTCAGTCAGCAGCCATTGAAACAGACTCCTCCATGATGGAGATGAAAATGGCTGTTCGTTTTTTAAATATCGTTTAAATCCAAGTTTAACCGTTAAATAAACTGCCGTTTTAATGTTTAAACGTTTCTTTGTTGACAGACTTGATTGGTTACAGTTGTTATAAACATTGTCTTGATTGTCTTTTCTCGTGTTGGTGGATGATGGTAGTTGGTCTGATCTGGCGGGTAAGTTTTTTTTAGGGGGTGTCTAATCACGTTGTCGGAAAAATGGAAATTAAACCAATTTATTTTGATTAAACCGTATTTATTAATGAAAGTCTGATGCAGTGACGTAAATATGGCACATGTTCGATCATGATTAGGATAAAATTATCTGATGATTTTACGCATGCTAGTTTAAATTCAGCTTACTCTAACGTTTCCCTCATAAGCTTGAATCTGAATCGTTTAATGGCTTTTGTAATTTCATAAGTTTTCTCTTGTTGTGAGGGTTTGGTTATAAGGATGCTGTGCTGCTAACAGCTTTAGCCGGTGAATCTGTGGAGGAAACACGTGGTGATGTGGCCTGGTGAGAATTGACCACTGCACTGACCCGTGGATCAAATTCAAGATCATTAACCCAGTTTAAGAGTTAAACAGCTGTTTTAAATGGTAGCTTTAGGAGTGCCTGGACTTTGTTGGATAGTTTGATGTTTAATTCGTCACATCTGTATGAGATCTGGCTGGTTAGTTGCCAGAGGCTCTTATTGGATAGAATAATGCTGTACTATTAAAGTCAGCCAGTAATACAGTATTTAATTTGATATTTTTAAATTTGTATTTGTCTGGCTTATTCTTTGCAAGTCTTATGTTGCTATTCTTAACACGTTTATATGATTTTGCATTAGAGTTTGATCTACTGGTCAAAAGTTTAGAGACCTTACTATTTTTAATGTTTTTGAAAAGTGTCTTTTGTTTATCAAGCCTGCATTTATTTTATAAAAATGCAGGAAAAAAACTAATATTGTAAAATATTATTACAATTTTAAATGTCTTTCTATTTTAATATAATTTATATCTTTGATGCAAAGCTGAATTTTCATCCGCCATTATTCCAGTTTTCAGTGGCACATGATCCTTCAGAAATCATTCTGATATACTGATTTGATTATCAATTATCAATGTTGGAAAGTTGTGCAGCTTAATGTTTTTGGAACCTGTGATACTTTTTTCAAGATTCATTGATGAATAAGTTAAAAAACATTTATTCAAAATAGATTCTAACAATATAAATCTTTACTATCACTTTTTATCAATTTAACATCCTTGCTAAATAAAAGTAGTAATTTATATAAAAAAGAGAAATTACTGACCCTAAACTTTTGAATGGTAGTGTATAATGCATTTTAAAGTACACATTTACAGTTCTAGCTTTCCGTGGGAATCGAACCAATGACCTTGGCGTTGCAAGCACAAATGCTCTACTTTTTGAGCTACAGGAAAGCTATGTAAAGCTTTTAACTTGTGCATTAAAGGGATGGCTAACATGTATGAGTTTCTTTCTTCTGTTGAACACAAAATTAGATGTATTGAAGAATGAGGGAAACCAGACAGTTGATGATAGCCAGTGACTTCCATAGTTGGGGGAAAAAATACTGGAAGTCAATGGCTACCATCAACTGTCTGCTTTGATTGTTTAAAATATCTTCTATCTGACAATTTTCATTTTTGGGTGAACTATCCCTTTAATTTGTGACGAGACGGGCTTCTCTCAGTCATTAAATAACAATAAATTGTGATTTTAAGTGTGGGAAAATCCTGCACTCTCTAGTCTACATTGTAGACCGTAAATTGCAATTTATATGAAAAAGTCTTTGGTGAATCATGGTGAAGTTTGGAAATTTGATGGTCATAAGGTTTGGGATCCTTAGAGAGACTTTTTAACAAGTGCATTTAACCTTTGCTCCCTAAGGTTTTATTAGGTTTAACCGCTTTCACCGCTGACGAATGGTTATCAGAGTCTGGAGGAAACCTGACAGGAACTTTGTCCCGGTATTGTGACGCGCCATGATCTGTAGCTGCCATTGTTTGGAAAACTCTTGTGTCTGTATTGACAGGTTTCAGCTTTCTGATCTTGATGCAGACAGAAAGAGGAAGAGATTAACCTTCAAATCTGTCAAGAATGGATGCTGCCAGGGTGGTGTCAGGTCTTCATGTTATTGATCTTCTACAGGCGAAGAGCCTCCCGTCTGTAGCGATCAGCTCTTGAATGAATGAAGTTGCTCAGTGTTGCCGCTGGAGGTCTGGACGTGGGCGTCTGAGGTCGTGTTTGATCCGACTGGCTCATAGACTTCAGATTTGGAGGCGGTGGAGCTGGCTCGTATGCAGGACTGCACTAACAAATGGATCCAGTCAGATTTAGCGCTGAAGATAGAGGGTTCACACCTTTGATGTTTATTGCTAATCTATCTCAGAAACCCTAGGGGTTGAATTTCTGCCATTGAAGTTTTTTAGCACGGGGATGGCGTGTGCAAGTTTCAATACTTTTGCATCTCAAAATTTGGTCTGATTGGACATTTGGACACATCTGGATGCTTTTATGCTTTTGACAAATGTCCATTACGTAACTGGTTAAACTTGTGCATATTGGATGCCTGACTCACGCCAGTGCAGCGGGTAAACTATCTCCTGACAGATAAGACCATCAGCAACCGAATTTGGCTCGAGGCTGTTGAACATAATGGACAGCATTAACATTTTCTTTTCTCTTTCTCCTCTAGGAATCAGAACGGTAAAACAACATGGCAGATCTCGACAAGTAAGTGCTTGTTTGTCTATTAAAGAGCTTTTATTTTAGACCGTGTCAGTAATGGTTTGATCATGTATCATTGCCCAGTTTGACAGCTTATTGGATTGACACCCTTCTCATTATCAGTTAAAATCTCTTTATGGCTGTTGTTTGTGCATTAAACGGCACATAATCGCCCCTCTCAGCTGATGCTTGATTAGCCTCACATGACCAGTGAACTGATCTTGTACGGTCCTAACCTCTCTCCTCCCTGTGAGAGACACCGAGGCCAGAAACATGTGCTTTCACCCTCAGTGTGGCATCCCGAGCATTTATACAATGCCTAACACGTGTTTGCAACTCTACAGCTCTGGGTTTACTCATTCGACACGTGATGCAAGCAATAGCTACGAATCACCTGTTGTTCACCACAGGAACTTCCTGTCTCTTAAGAGCGCCGTATATGTGATGCCGTTTCACATGCACCTGTGTTTTTATTTCAGCCGAAATAACAAATGGATTTGCTCAGCGCTTCAGGCCCTGCCTAAGTTTTAACAATGAACATAAAAGCTTGAATGCATAAACTTTTTCTCGTAAGCATTTTTTTTTAATAGTAAGTTAAGCTCTTAACTTTAAAGATCCTCATAATTATCTCTTTTAAAAGATCTCTTAGGAGAAAGTCATGTTAACCTCAGTAGAAGCAAATGCAAGCACAATATTTAAGACTCGTAAAGTTAGTTGGGAATTTTTTTTAAAGAGGATCTCTTTTTTGCAGTCTACTAGAACCGTTTTTTATAAATGAATCACATTTTTGACCAGAGTTTCTCTCTTCTCAGTCTGTCAGTAACGCTCTGTTTAGTTCCGGTCTCTATGAAGCCCCTCCTTCTGAAAAGCACACTGTGCTCTGATTGGTTGGCTGGAACAGTGTGTTGTGATTGGTCAAGTACTTTGAGTGCGTTTGGGAAATGTCCCAAACACATTAAGTCGAACACGCCTACAACCAACTCAACCAGGCCCCGCCCCTTTTTTGGCATATGCTTTTGTCAGGAATTATTCAAATAAGTAATGTTGTGTTCGTTCCCAGAAGAAAACTCAAGACTAGGCGTTTCAGGGAGTTCAGAAACACTGACACTGATATAGAGTAACTCATTTTGGAGTGAATTTGTGCTTTGTAAATTTGCAGTCATTTTTCATGATGAAACCGCAACATTACACACTAAAGAAAGATGAACATAAAACATAATAGAACCCCTTTAAATGTGTATTTGCAGTAAAGACCAAACTGAAATGGACCCAGCAGATATGGAGGATGTTGAAGAGGTGGAGGAAGAAGAGACTGGGGAAGACAACAGTAAAGGTTTGACCTTTGACTCTTTCATGCATGCTTTTCTCCTCATTTCCTGTGTAAACTAAAGGTCAACAAATAGTGAGAAATTTATGCTAGTAACCAAGAAAGAAATACAGCTGATAACCAATTAAACTATCCTTCACTGCCGGTGCTTGACAGTTCACAAAGGAATTAAAAACTATTGCCCCTGGTGTTTACTGATAACAAATAGTTCCACAAAGCAACTATCTGTGCATATAAATCTGTAAAAACAATATATTGGTTGAGTGTGACTACCACTCGAGAGGACGGGTGTACTGATCCACTTTATTTGCATTACAAATAATCACAACAAGACCAGGTTTGTGTATCATATGTTGCAGTTATGTCTGATTCTCAGAACCAAAAAGCAAATATGTAACAATCAAAAACCATTATAAAACAGTGGTATTTAATCACAAAAGATGTGAGAAGTACATCTTTTGTGCACAAGTGGAACTTTAATGCTTTTAAAGCAACATCTCAGACTTGAAACGAACCGATTTGCTAAAGTGAATCAGAATTCCTCCATTGAGCTTATAGTGTCTTTTTATTGTTTCGAGTCCCTTTGCTGTTTTTCTTCACTAGGCTGCTGTGTAGGAAAATCAAATGCGTCTGTCATGGATTCTTATCGCTGACACGCACACCTGACAGTCGATCACAGTCATTAGGAAGAGGCTGTGCACGCGTTAGTGCTGGCACTTTTTGTGTTGGGTAACATGATATCAGTCAGTAACTTCAGTGACCTTAGCTGTTTAGCAGCTGGACCGAGCCGTCGGGCAGAGTATTAGCGCAGCTCAAAGCGTGTTTAATATCAAGTAATACGAGCATTAGATGTGCGCTTGCTCTCTAAAAATTGCTGCTGTCGCATTGACCTCGCCTGTGTTTTCCACTTTATTTTTGGGATCTTTTTTTGACCCTTGGTGAAGAAGGTGCCCTAGTTCTGAGAGTTGTTGATTGGATAATAAAGGCATCACAATCCGCCCCTTGTCATTGTTTGGTTCTTCCTGCTGTCATTTAACAGGTATGTTTGTTTGCTCTGATTTTAGCACGTCAGCTGACGATGCAGATGATGCAGAACCCCCAGATTCTTGCGGCACTGCAGGAGCGATTGGATGGACTCGTGGGATCTCCCTCAGGGTACATGGAGAGGTATGTGTGAACGCACCCACACACATATATGCAGAGCACAACTTCAAATAGCTCCCTTGTTTCTCATTGGCTGGATCTGATTTCCCTACTTTGCTAACACCGACTGAATTAAATGTTTCTAATTTTGGCCATATCCTCTTCTTGCTACTTTGCATCAGAGTTAAAAATTAACGAGGGCTTAGCGTGCCATCAAAATGAATAAAAATGCTAAAAATTCTAGATATGAGGAGGGGAAAAATGCCCCTTTATTTTTATTTTTTAATGAGATTTCATTTTTTAAAGTGCTGTTTTCCCTGAATATCAGCACAATTGCAAATGGGATGTTCATTGAATTGATGTATAAAGTTTTTCTTGAGGGAGTAAGATTTGACAATATTACGGGCTTTTGCACCAGAGGAACGTTACCACAGTTCCAATTACTATTGGCAGATGTACCCGCTTTTTGGTGTGTTCGCACCGCAGGTACTGTGAATGATTTTAGTTATACTAACACCTTTTTGGGACTAAATTGGCTCCTACTTCAGAGTAGGGTCTAACCCAGGACAACAGGAGCTACCAGTGATGTAAGTGTGCGTTGATTGGCTGAACAAAAACGGTACCTGCCACTTTTAAAAAGCTGTGTAGACGGTTTACATATACTCCATGAACATGGAAAATGGCGATAAAACAATACAGAAAGCTCATGTTAACAGCATTTACCTGTCGCCTTTGTCTGTGCCGTTGTTTATTTCTCAGCCTCTAATATGTAGCACTGCAAGTTGTCATAGATATTGTCTCTTTTCCTCCTTTTTGCGGTTTCAATTGCATAACTTATGACTACATTCCTTCTCCGTTACCACAAACTACGACACACAACAGAAACACAGTTCCGATCACGCCATCTTCCATGCTCTAGACGTTGACGTTGTTGAATGCCGTGCGCCCTCGTTGCTAGCTGCTATAACTGAGTTCCTATAACTACCTGGAATGAAAGCCCCTAATCTTTATATTGTCTGTTTTACAAATGATAATCGTTCCAAACGAATCCACAGCAGAACTGTTTCTCGTCTCCAAACAACAAATAGTGGCGTTTCATTACCCAATGTATCTGGATGATTTTGATTTAATCGTCTTATTATTCTAGTTGAATTTCTTTAAATGTAAGAATTTGGCATAAAAGATGTAAAATGTAAAAACTGCCCTTATAAAGGCATTTTAAAAATCTGAAAATCGTTTAAGTGGGCTGATATTACATCATGGAAAAGTTCATTTCTTTTTTGTTTACAAAACTATAATTCTGAGTCATTCATGAATTATTCATTTGCCCCTTGTGACCATGTTGTTTTTTTTGTTTCTGCGCAGCTTACCAAAGGTGGTGAAGAGACGTGTTAATGCCCTTAAGAACCTCCAGGTCAAATGTGCCCACATCGAAGCTAAGTTCTACGAAGAAGTCCACGAACTGGAGCGAAAATACGCCGCTTTGTATCAGCCTCTCTTTGACAAGGTGAGACCATTTCTTTCATCCAGAAGAATTAACGTTGGTTTTATTCTTGTAAAAGGTGCAGTTTAAGATGAAACAACTTGCTGTTGTGTACCAGAAGACAGTACCGAATGTTAAAGCCGTTATATTGACTTGCTGCTTCAGCATTTCCAACTGCAGCAAACACCAAAGTGTTCTCCAGTGCTGAGATCCTGTGGTCAATCGAGGACACGAGACAAACAGCAGCCAAAGAGATGTCTTACAGAAAATAAAACCTGAACTGGAACTGTTTATCCTCTCCCATAGCACTTTCTCTCTCCCAGAGGAGTTGTGATGTCTGAGAGGCTCAATTAAAAGAGAGGGGGTTCAAGATATTAAAGCCTGAGAACATTGCTTTAGTTGCTTAAACTATTTAAACCTTACAGCATAAAGTTTGCAGTTTATTCTGGCCAATTGCTGACCACCTATACTGTTATATACTCGCACATTTTGATGATAATGCTGTTTGGACCTAAAGATACTGTGAATTAGCCTTTTATTGTTTAATGGAAGTTTTGACGTCTAAAAATGCATTTGAACGTTTGTGTCTTTAGCGGAGTGATATCGTGAGAGCAGCATACGAACCCACAGATGAGGAGTGCGAGTGGAAACAAGATGAAGAGGAAGAGCTGACAGTAAGTAAGCAGGTACAGGTGATCCATACCTGCATGCTCTTCAAATGCCACCTCATTTACAGGTCCTTCTCAAAAAATTTGCATATTGTGACAAAGTTAATTATTTTCCGTAATGATAAAAATTAAACTTTCATATATTTTAGATTCATTGCACACCAACTGAAATATTTCAGGTCTTTTATTGTTTTAATACTGATGATTTTGGCAATACAGCTCATGAAAACACCAAATTCCTATCTAAAAAAATTAGCATATCATGAAAAGGTTCTCTAAACGAGCTATTAACCTAATCATCTGAATCAACTAATTAACTCTAAACACCTGCAAAAGATTCCTGAGGCTTTTAAAAACTCCCAGCCTGTTTCATTACTCAAAACCGTGATCATGGGTAAGACTGCCGAACTGAGTGCTGTCCAGAAGGCCATCATTGACATCCTCAAGCAAGAGGGTAAGACACAAAGAAATTGCGGCGTGGCATGGAGGCAATCAGCCTGTGGCACTGCTGAGGTGTTATGGAGGCCCAGGATGCTTCGATAGCGGCCTTAAGCTTATCCAGAGTGTTGGGTCTTGCGTCTCTCAACTTTCTCTTCACAATATCCCACAGATTCTCTATGGGGTTCAGGTCAGGAGAGTTGGCAGGCCAATTGAGCACAGTAATACCATGGTCAGTAAACCATTTACCAGTGGTTTTGGCACTGTGAGCAGGTGCCAGGTCGTGCTGAAAAATGAAATATTCATCTCCATAAAGCTTTTCAGCAGATGGAAGCATGAAGTGCTCCAAAATCTCCTGATAGCTAGCTGCATTGACCCTGCCCTTGATAAAACACAGTGGACCAACACCAGCAGCTGACATGGCACCCCAGACCATCACTGACTGTGGATACTCCAGTGCTGCTTCTCTGTAGCCCAGGTCAGGCGCTTCTGCCGCTGTTTCTCGTTCAAAAGTGTCTTGACCTGGGGAATGTGGCACCTGTAGCCCATTTCCTGCACACGCCTGTGCACGGTGGCTCTGGATGTTTCTACTCCAGACTCAGTCCACTGCTTCCGCAGGTCCCCCAAGGTCTGGAATCGGTCCTTCTCCACAATCTTCCTCAGGGTCCGGTCACCTCTTCTCGTTGTGCAGCGTTTTTTGCCACACTTTGTCCTTCCCATAGACTTCCCACTGAGGTGCCTTGATACAGCACTCTGGGAACAGCCTATTTGTTCAGAAATTTCTTTCTGTGTCTTACCCTCTTGCTTGAGGGTGTCAATGATGGCTTTCTGGACAGCAGTCAGGTTGGCAGTCTTACCCATGATTGCGGTTTTGAGTAATGAAACAGGCTGGGAGTTTTTAAAAGCCTCAGGAATCTTTTGCAGGTGTTTAGAGTTAATTAGTTGATTCAGATGATTAGGTTAATAGCTCGTTTAGAGAACCTTTTCATGATATGCTAATTTTTTGAGATAGGAATTTTGGGTTTTCATGAGCTGTATGCCAAAATCATCAGTATTAAAACAATAAAAGACCTGAAATATTTCAGTTGGTGTGCAATGAATCTAAAATATATGAAAGTTAAATTTTTATCATTACATTATGGAAAATAATGAACTTTATCACAATATGCTAATTTTTTGAGAAGGACCTGTATATCATTCCTGTATAATGATTTATTCTGGCATAACTTGACTCTGTCTGGCTCTCTGCCTTTATCAGGAGGAAATGAAGGAAAAGGCTAAAGTGGAGGAAGAGAAGAAAGATGAGGAAAAGGAAGACCCTAAAGGAATCCCGGAGTTCTGGCTCACAGTTTTCAAGAACGTCGACCTTCTCAGTGAAATGTTGCAGGTAGGGGAAGAAGGCCAAACGTGGGCTCACGAGGGAGTGATTGTGATCGTAGTAGTGTTCAAAAGCAGGTCGTGCAACATGGGAATTTACAGCGAGTGATTTTTCTTTGGAAAATGTTGGACTTTTCGTTGCTGCCATCTAGTGATGTGAAAGTGCACCTTGCTATTTTTTTTGCTAATTATACAGGCATCATAAAACTACATAATGTAACTCTCCTTCCAAATACTCAGTTTCTATAAGGAATTATTATATAACTTGATTATTGCAGTTTTATCAGAACATGAAACTTGGTCTAGTTGATCGAATTATTATTATTATAGTTAACTAAAATATACTTTTTTTTAATAAACTTATTTTATTTCAGGTAGATGACAAAGCAACATTTCTCATTTTCATTTAGTCTTGCATGCATTTTCATTATTATGTGCATTTTTATTCAAGCAAATAGACAAGATTGATTGATGTTTCTATTTTTTTTTTTCTGTCTAGGAACATGATGAACCAATCCTCAAGCACTTACAAGATATTAAAGTCAAATTCTCTGATGCCGGCCAGCCAATGGTGAGCCTGAAAGTTGTTGTTTTCTGTGTGATGTCTTTAAGCTTACAGCTCACTCACTGTTTTGTGTGTTTGGTCTCTTTTCAGAGTTTCACATTAGAGTTCTACTTTGAGCCCAATGATTTCTTCACACAAACAGTCCTGACAAAGACCTACAAAATGAGGTCCGAGCCAGATGAGTCCGATCCCTTCTCATTTGACGGGCCAGAGATCATGGGCTGCACAGGGTACGGCTCAACTTATGACTTCAACTCCATTGAGGGCATTGATATGCCAATGTTAACCGGTGAGACTGGAGACTGAATATCTGTGTTTTCAGATGCACGATCGACTGGAGTAAGGGCAAGAACGTCACACTGAAAACCATTAAGAAGAAACAGAAACATAAGGGACGTGGCACAGTTAGGACGGTCACCAAGATGGTCCCCAATGATTCATTCTTCAACTTTTTCTCGCCACCTGAAGGTAGAAGGTCCTTAAATATATATATATATATATATATATATATATATATATATATATATATAATATATATAAATTTTGTTTTTGCTGATAATGACATGGTCTAAACTTCCTTTTCTTAAATTTTCTTTCCAGTTCCAGAAACCGGTGAACTGGTGAGTAACTTTTTTTGTTTGTTTTTTTGCCATGAATTTCAAGAACTTTTTGTAACTTTATTCTAAATTTGTAAACACATTTACAAAAAGGTTTTTTTATTGGCATTTATGGTTCCATGAAGACTTTTTTAACATCCATGGAATCTTTCCGTTCCATGAGATTCTTTAGAATTTTAAAATGTTCTTTACACTAAGAAAAAAAGGCTCTTTTTAAAACTGATTACTAAAAGATTCTTTGCGATCTTTCAGTTTTTAAGCATGTATGCATGGTGATTCATCTTGGTGAATAATCTGATATTTTGGCCAGTAACTATGATGTCTGGAGGTTATATATCAGTGTCTGATGGTTTGTTTTTGCTGTGTTTAGGACGAGGACTCAGAGGCGGTGTTAGCAGCAGACTTTGAGATTGGTCACTTCATCCGCGAGCGCATTGTTCCCAGGGCGGTGCTGTACTTCACTGGGGAGGCCATTGAAGATGACGATGATGACGTGAGCAAGACATCCTTTGTCATAAAGTGAAATGCTTTATTTCCAAACATCTGACCTCTGTGTTTCTGTTGTGTTCTCCAGTATGACGAGGAGGGAGAGGAAGCCGACGATGAGGTTAGTTTTAAGTTTGGTGTTTGTTTTTATCATCTTAAGGCCCTTGTCTGTTTGTAAACCATGTTTGTAATTTGCAGGAGGGTGAAGAGGAAGCCGACGAGGAAAACGATCCAGACTATGAGCCCAAGGTAAGAGTCCAGATGTCTATCAATGCTCCTCAAGGCAGTCTGATACTGAGATCTCAACATACAGAATACATACAGTCACCTCCACTCATGCATCTCCGCCTCTCGCCCTCAAATGCTAATCTGGCAAAAAATCATATTCTTTGATTTTATTATTTTCTAGTTTATTCACAGCTGTCTTTAGTTCATTCAAGAAAGAAATCCAATTGAGAACACTTGTTTTCTTGCCGAGTTGATGACTGACTGCAGTGTTGGCATCATCTCTGTTTGGCTGTTATTGCAGGAGTGTTTAGACCTTTAACCTTGATTTATAAATACTACAGTGCAGCTCTAAAACGTCATGCGTCAATGTTGAAAATATCCTGCCCTACAAGGGTCAATTTGCACAGTCTTTTTCCTATTTTTCACTGAATCTGAACATATGCATCAGTACTTGCTCCAAGAGGTCAAGGTTCAGGATGGGAATTCTAATGAATCTTTTCCTCTGGCAATTACTGACTGACTTGTAGGGCTGCACGATTTGGGGGGGAAATCAATCATGTTTTTTTTTTTGGTTGATCAATATGGTACATAGTAGTAATAAAAATTACTAAAACAATAAGAAATCTTACTGTTGTCAAAAGATTTAAAAGCGTTTAAGAAATCAACTACATTACCACTTTAAAGTAACTGTCTTAATTTCACTCTGAAACACTTCAAAATCACAATATGGCTTATTGTGATAATTTCGATTAATCGTGCAGCCTTGCCTCCTTTTTTTATAATATTAGAATATTATGCAAATCGCTGTTCTGGATGAGTGAAGCGTCACTGCGCGATCTTCTCGGCGCCCGAGGCGTTTTTCACAAACTTCTGTCAGCATGTCAAAGTTCTGCCCATGCATCTTATCTTTTCTTGAAGCATGCACTAAACGAGTCTACATTGATGTTCAATTAGTCAAGAGTAGAAAAACACAGACTTTTGTAAGCGACGACATTATTAACATGTTATCTTTTCAAGCACTTTGGCACCTTGTGAGTTCCTCTCTAAATTTCTCCTCACTTAGGTGTAAGTGATGTCTGTAGTAACCCTGCCCTGGTAGGTAATGCTCCTGAATCAGTGTCCCTCCCTGACCCTCCTGTTGCGTTTTGAATCCCTTCCCATGATTCCACCCCATTCCTCACACTAATTACTAACACACTCGGTTGTTGTGCTTTTATTTTTTTTCATTCTTTAACCATTGTGAGTTGGCATTAGCATCTGTATTGTTTCTGTATGTTGAAGCATCTGAATTTGGCTTGTTCTCCAAATTAAACCCTGATTTGACTTGTTGTCTGCTGGAGTCTTTTCCCGCTGAGGGTGGAAAAGACCGACCGCACTCGTTCTGTCATGCCATTGGTGGAGCCCGGTGTCAGTCATTGCTGTGCCATCCCTAGGGCCCTATGAAACGTTTTATTTTGATGTTTGAATTTTTTTTTTCATTCTTCTGGATTCATTCCCCCTCCCATTTTAATGGTTAAATTAAATCATGAAACTTAAAAAAAAAAAAATAAGTTTAGCAAGTTACTTTAATACCCTATAGTTATATATGACCCCCCCCCCCCCATTCTGTTTCATTTTCATTTTTCTAGATTCTGTTTAAATGGTTTAATTGGATTAATAATTAAAGTTATGTATATATATATAGGAACTTATGATTTCCTTTTTTCCCTGAAATTTTCAGTGTTTCTAGATTCATGGTTTATCATGAATGTTTATAAATAAATGCAATCAAAATTACTTTGCTGCAAGTGCTGCACAACAGAGGTTTACTGTATAAATTAAAACATGGGGAGGGGGGGAATTTATTCCTTTATAATAATTATTATTTTTATTACTTTACTATTTTACAGTAGAACGTACTTAATGTATTTGTCACAATTTCAAGTTAAACCATACTTATTTTCACTGGTTATCATGAAGACCTGAATTTCTGTGTATGGTTTGACGATGAAATGGTAAAATGCTTGTGAAGTTATAATGTAAATTCCAGTATTATTTTTTGACTGGCTGATTCAGACCGAGTTTTCCGCATCGTGTAAATCATAGGGCCCTGTGTCCCCTCAGTTTGTGGCCGTGTGATTTGATTGGCTGAGGACCCAGCTGTTGGTTTTACAATCTAAATGTTTTTTTTGCGTGCATGAAAAGTAACTCTCCCTCCTTCTTTTGGTGCTTTACAGAAGGATGCCAACCCCCCAGAGGAGTGCAAACAGCAGTGATGGCGGCGCCCGCCTCCTTCAGGATCCCCTACACTGTAACGGCTTAAAACAAACATAGTTACTTACCGCCTTACAATGTTTTGTATTTTTCTTGGTAGAAATAATTGAAAAATAAATAAAAGGATTTCAAGATTTTTGTTACAAAAAAAGAAAAACAACTCCTATTGGGAGCCGTTGCTCATGACGCATAGTATTTTACTAGACCGGTTTCTTTCTTTCGTTTTCCTTTTCTCTCTGTATACATGGTTAGAATGCAGAAAATCCCTCAAAGCATGACACTTGTTTCTTCACTGCTAAACTAGTTGGGTTCTCGTGAAGTCTTTTGTATTGCTCTTAGACAACAGCTGTGGAAAGACTGTCCAGTTTACAGGAAAAGTGATTCCTTCTGAGCAACCAAAGCAGAGGCACGACACGTCTGTCTCGACAGGGTGGCACAAAGGTGTTCGTTCGTTCAGTTCAAACTCTCGTGTGTAATCAGGCTAAATCAGTTCTCGGTTAAAACATTCCCACTATTTCCGCTTAAGGTTCAAAGACTTCAAAGTTGCAAACTGTGTTTTGTTGTTGGTGACTGTACATTCCACATCGTCCTTCAGTAGATGCTCTGCTGCATGACTTTTTTTTATTTTATTTTTTTTCTTCTATGAGCACTTTGTACTGTCATGTGTTGGTAGCGTCTCTCTCCAACGTCGATTAGACCAAGCGCTTAACGTTACGCTGGCTTGCCGTTATTCAGGTGGGTTCTCTGCTCCATGCATCTCTCCAGAATGCACTTACAATGATCCCAACGACCTCTTTGGAGGATTAGACTTAGAATGCGAGAACCTGATTGGAGGAGCCAGTTATAGTTGGTCTCTGATTGGTTTGTTTCTGAGCTCGGCCCTGAGTGGTGTTTGTTGAGGAGTCTGTGGTGACACGCCACCCTCTGTTTGGCAGGCCTATCACTGTGAAGGGGTGCGACCGACTGTGTGTGTGTGTGTGTGTGTGTGCACTCAGAGGAAGGTCTTCGTCTCCTCTCACTCGTAGCGCAGCCCAGCAGGTCTGAAGCAGATAGAGCAATATTTTCACACCGAATCCCCAAACGCCGCAGTATCCCGTGTCTCGTAGCCCCGGCTCTGTGCACATGTCTAGCTCAGACGTGTGGATCGTCGATTAGCAGCGGGGGTCTTTCTGGGTCCCCTCAGCAGCTGTTGTCAAAGCAAAATGCCATGCTACAAAATACTAATGTACTCAATAACTGTACGTGGATGTATATTCATGAAAAATAAATTGGTAAAATGTGCGAGCCTTTGTCTGTCTGTTTCTTTTCATGTATAAATCCACACACCAATATTTGAAGTTATTACCTGAAATCTCTGCAATGTGGCATCTTTAAGTTTACTGTAATTGTCAATGTCATGAAGGTCTGTGGCATTTTTTGTAAATATTTGTAATAATTCATTGACTCCACTAGGTGGCAGCGTTCAGTTTAAATTCCCTTAAGTTATACAGTTTGACCACCCAAAATGATCAAGTTTGACGTGCAGTCATTTAAGTGATCAAATGGGCCTATTACTTATTAAAAACTGCTAAGTAACCCATAATAAACCATATTTACCTAATGTTGCTAGAAAGATAATCTCACTTGTTTTAAATCTGTAATGGATGAGAAAAAAACTAGACTTAATGCATGAAAAATGTATTGCACTTATCTTCAATTGCTTTATTTATTTTTCTTTTCAGTCGTATGATAGGAGGTTGAAGATGCTTATTCATTTGAATAAAAAATTAGTTGTTTATTAGGACAGTTTTATACCTACAGTGTAAAACAAGTTTCTGCCTTTAAGTGCAATCAACTTGGATGTTTAAGTAATTTCAACTTAAACTACATTAAACTGATTTAAAAAGAATTGAATCTTGTATTACTTAAAGTTGAAAGTTGCTTAACTTATTTTGATGAGTTAAAGCAATGTAAAAAACACTTCATAACAATGATCATATGATTTTTTTTCACAGTAAGGTTTAAATGTCAGAATATTTAAATTAAAGCATTTCTTTGCTTTATTAATAAAATGCTCTTTTTTTTTTAGTCATTTAATAGAGCTGTTTTAATCAGAAAATTCTCATTTTAATGTTATTTTTCGGTATTACTATACCGTGTTAATTGAATATTTAAACAGTTTATTTAATCGATATATTCACGACGTTTAATTTTACATGATGCTGCTGTCATTTACATTTATTCATTTAGCAGACGCTTTTATCCAAAGCGACTTACAAATGAGAACAAGAAGCAGTTAAACTAACAATATTTAACTAACTAATATTATAACTAACAATACGTCACGTTTTAGGCATTTATGATATCTCTTTCAAAATGTTCGTTTTTGAATGTTCGCATTAAATTACATAATGCAACAAGATTATGATTCCCACAAATGTTGCCTAGGAAGACACCTCGGTTGGTTTTTGAGACGGTCCATGGTGAACTCGATTGTGTGTGTGCGCGCGCGTGCTGATGTTGCCGAGTTGAGCGCGCGTGCTTCACTCATGCAGTGGGCGGTCCGCGCGTGAAAGAAAACCCCCGTGCAAGCTCTGTCCCGATCATCACAGTCATCGCAGACCCGGGACATCCATCCGTCCGCCTACCTAGGCTACAGCCCCAGTCCCAGCCCCAATCCCAACCCAGACCCAGTCCCTCACAGGCTCGTTTCATGCGCGATCTGACGAGATGCTGGAGTCCGGTGGCGGCGCGCGCGTGCTAAAGGAGGGCGCGCTGGAGAAGCGCAGTGACGGGCTGTTGCAGCTGTGGAAAAAGAAGCGCTGCGTGCTGACCGAGGACGGGCTGATGCTTCACCCACACAAACACCATCACCACCACCCAAACGACACCGGCTGCAAGGTGAAGGAGCTGCACTTCGCCAACATGAAGACCGTGGACTGCGTGGAGCGCAAGGGGAAGTACGTGTACTTCACGGTGGTGATGTCCGAGGGCCGAGAGATCGACTTCAGGTGCCCGCAGGACGAGGGCTGGAACGCGGAGATCACGCTCCAGATGGTCCAGTACAAGAACCGCCAGGCGATCCTGGCCGTGAAGTCCAGCCGGCAGAAGCAGCAGCAGCTGCTGATGGTCTCCTCGCAGAAGATGCTCCGAAACGCGCAGTAGGACGCGTGAGACCCGCGGAGCCTCTCCGGAGTGCGCGAGAGCAAGGGACTCTCCCGCGTGGAAGCGCGTTGAAGGAGCTCGGAGCTCGCGGGCGTCGGTTCGGTGTCACCTTGTGCACTTGGACGCGCGCGCAGACGCTCTTCATGCATTGAAAGACATCACAGCTGAATTAATTATCATAATATACCAGACGGGAATATCACCTCGGAGACTGTAGGGGGGCTGGGGCAAGTTGTCACATTGAGGTTTATTGTCTAGTGGTTATGCGTGTTGGTTTCAAACATCTAGTCTTCAAATAGGATCAGTTTTGTGGATTCTGCCCTCCAAATAAGGACTGTATTATGGTTGTTGTTGTTTTTTTATCTGTAAAATCACGCTGGGATATATTAAGATGAGAGGGAGCCATATAATGAAGGTATATTTGAGATTGTATTCTCCAAAAATGCCAAGGCGGGGAAAGTTGTCACACAATGTAATGAATTAAAATCCATGTTGGTAAATGTTTTTTTTTTTTTTGGTCTTTGAATTGATGTTTCAGAATTATTTTATTTAACTAAATTTAGTGTCAACAAAATTAAAGGTTCCCATTTCCGTGACAACATGCCCCAATTAACTGTATTTTCTTTTTTGGGGCTGTAATGGTGTAAATGTTCATATGATTTCTGAAGCAAATACTTTAAAGTCTGTATTTATACAGAAACTGCCTGAAAATACCCGGAGTGACTGTGACAACTAACCCTGGTCTCTCTTATACGTATGTTTATGGGTTTTAAATGTGAAATGCCTTTAGTGCATCACGGTTCGTCTGTCTTGAACAGAAGTGCCATCATCACTTTCCACTTCAGCGCGGTTTCATTTGTCAGTCTTGTGCGGCTCTGGACGTGGAATCAATATCTTCCAGGAGACCTGAGAGGCCAATTTGTCCCGGTCCAAATCGCAGTCTGCATGTGTGTGTGCAGGGATTTTAAAGAGACCACCTGAGTGTCACACACGCAGTGGACGTTCACTGGAAAACTCCTGAAACCCAGTGATCCTCTCAGATCCACCACTATCTTTATTGATCTCTGATGCTTGACCAGTAGAGATGCTCTCAGCGTTTGAAATCACTTCTGCATTTGATTATATATTTATTTGTACATATATTTTGTAACTTGTCATTTGCATATCTGAATGTTAGGTTATGTCTCTTAAGGTACATTTACTGTACAGATGCATTTTAAGAATCTCAGAATAAGCTTTTGATTACTATTTTTTATTCATGTAAGTGGTTTGAATGGAAGATTCACATTTGACCAATGCTGGTTTTGAAGATACGTTGTTGGTTCGCTTTGTTGTTTTTCAAACCAAAGAAAGTACTTCATTTTATTGGGTGGATCATGTTGACATGACGTAACTCATACTCTGTTAAGGTTCATTCATTTGAACTATGAACGTTGACTGTGTCATTGACCTCAGTCAGTGTGTAGACGCCATATTTAATGCAGTGATTGATGTGCAGTTTTCCATTTTGTTCCACTGGAAAAACACTGGGAAGTCTCAAATGTCTTCTCTTCATTCCCACCGAACTAAATGTGGCCTCTATCCTGACTGAGGATGTTGATACGTGTATTCCGATCAATAGTGCATTACATAAACCGTCTCATTTGAATGCACAGTGACAGAACTGAATTGGATATTGTTGATTCATCAGATGATCGGCTGTCGAGTCCTGCGTGACAATGACATTTTCTGATGGAACTGCATTGTTCCTTGAGCTGATGTGAATGCCACTTTCATACCTTTGAAAAATACATTCCATTTCAAATGAATGTTGCATCTTTGTCTTTGCTTTGTGCTGTGATTTTTTGGGGGATTTCTTGGTACAGAAAGAACAAATGGCAATCGGCCAGAAACATTACGCACGTGCAAATGTCAACACAACAAAGCTAACTTAAACTAGGTTCCCAGCAAGCAGTTTTGCGTTTAAAAGATGTCTAATAGCTGTCCAAACAGCCCTGATGTCTAGGCTAAAACAAGGCAACATTTGGGCTGTCAGTGAACATTTAATAGATGTCTAACCATATCCTAAGAATAGAGTCATCAATTAGATAACAAAGAAATTAAATGAGTGAAGAAATGAAACCAAACACCTTGTAATCACTGTTTACTTTGCTTACATGATGGAATATCATACTTTTTTTTTTACATATTTTCACATACATATTTTGGACATGGTTACAAACGACATGTAACCAAATTCAAGGTTATTTTGGCTAGAAGTGTGTTACTCATAGTTTAATATTTCATATTTCGGGTCTATAGTTAACCTAGACGGTGACATGACGGCTATTGCTTGCTGGGTTGCTTCTTCAAACTCTTGCTCTGCCTCGACCTAAAAATGAGTCGTAGAAGAAGTTGCTGAGAATGCAAATCATATTTGCATTGCATTATGAATTTCATTCATTGCACAGCGTTTGCAATCACATGCTCATGTTTCAGGCCTTATGGTTCACGTTCCCAGTGTGTCTCGTGTCTCCTGCCGTCAGATCACTCGTCTGTCTTCCTGAGCTATAAGTGGAAGCCGTTTCCTTGAATAATATTTCACTGTCAGAGCTGTCAGTAAGACGAAGTGTTGGCCACGCATCTACGCCTCCGAACGCACCCGGAGAAGCCGTCCAACTTAATTAAAACCCGAACGCTAAATCAGAACGAGCACTCGATGCAGGACCACCGTGATGGGTGCTTGTGTGTTATTGGATACACATGACCTTTGTAGACGAGAAGGACGGCTTCATTACATCACACTACTGTACTTCAGTGTCATAGTTCCTGTGTGGATTTGGGATGTGATCAGAAAGTGTGAGTGGAAAGATCATGCATGTGTGTGTGTTTCAGTGCATGGCTGAGATTCTTTCAAAGGCCTCGCAAGGAATTATGGGGGAGAGTGTGTAAAAATGTCAGATTGCCTCATTCTCTGCCCAATGCGCACACACATCCCGATTATCTATTTTTACTCCTGTACACCTCTGTGTAATCTGAGATGTGTTCCAGGAATGTCACTCTTATAGACGCTGATCTCATGTGTTTACGAACCACATCCGTTTGTCACAGTATCATAAATGGCATTTATTGCACCGTACGGATTTCAAATGGAAACAGGCCTGTTACAAAAATTGCATTTCTGGACCACAAACCAGGTTATTGTTTGTTTCTTTGGAAATGGACATTTACACTCCCTCTTAAATACGTTTTTATCCACAATCAATTCCTAAAATGATCAAACATCCATAAACTGCTGGAACCACGTTAGATTATGACATCATTGCACCAGAAATCACGGGCTCATTACTGAAGTTTGTAGTTTGGCTGGAGCTTCAGCAGTGTTTCTGCTACAAAATCATTGTAATTTTCTAAATGCCAGTTAATCGGTGTAATCATTTACTCCTTTCGGCAGTCGTGTGGAATTAAACGAAAGCTAATTATCAAAGCAGAAGCTGTAGGATGGAGAGATGTGCTGAAAACAAGCCAATGACAGAGCTGGAGGGCGACAGTGAAACTTCAGCATCTGTTTCACATGCTTTATATATGTGTTTGTCATTTTTTGTCATTTTTTTGTCATTGTGTTTGTATCTTCTAAGGCAGCATCCAGCATCCTTACTGAAACCTATAGTGCTCCTATTTCGAAACACACCAGCAAAGCAACTCCCAAACGATTCAGTCTGATGAATCAATTTCAGTATAAGCTAATGACATGATACACTACAAGTATATGAAGCATAAAATCATAAAGCATAAAACAAACTAATAAACATGAAGACACATATGAGACATATATTGGTTAAAAGTGCATTTCAATTTTGTTTTGGAAATAAAACAGGCTTTTAATTTGCTTTTAATCTCAAGATACTTTTTGGGGCAAACTGTTACAAACCCATGTGAATGTCAGCTGATGATAATGATTGTCGTATTAACCAAGTGAAGCCCCCCAGCTAGCTAGTTAGATATTTGCTATTAAAAGGATATTTGTTATTAACTTCATGGCTGTTGAAAGCGCTGACAAAGACACATCGGGTGTGTTGTCTTCCAGTCAGCTGCCTGTCAGATGATGAACAAAGTTAATAAATAGTGTCTGGTAGGCTATTTTAAAAGCTGATAAAAAGATTTGACTAAGGGAGAGAAATGTACGTTTCTTTAATCACAAGCAGAACGTTTAACAAATGTGATGAAAATATGTTAATGACTTCAATTTTCTTTGATTAAATAGCATTTTATAGAAATGAAACATTTTTGGAAAAGAGATTTTTAGGTAACAGATGTAAATGAAGTCGGTCACTGCCTGTATTGGCTGCTTCAGGTGCAAAACTAATATAAAGTAGCCTAATAAACAACCTTAATGTGTGCTTGCATTTGATTCCGTTTGAAGGGCCATATTATAGAGTAGGCTATGCAATGATGTAAAAGGAACCGATAAATCGATAATTTTAACCGGTTAGAATTGTTTGAAGAAACTGGTTTGCGGAAATGAATCACATTTTCAATAATCGAATCATTACAGGTTAGTTGAAGTGAATCGGACTCGATTCTACTGAATGAACCGTTTCAAAATACCGAGGTCAGTCGCTTTTTTGGCAATCGCATTGCCGTGAATATTACCTGTAACTGTAACCAGTTGTGGCAGTGACTCATTTAAATATCAAATATGTTGACGCAACATTTCGGTTGAATTGGGAGTGTATCCATAAACTGCAGAGCATCACGCGCAAAGTAGCCTACAATACAAAAAAACAAAAAAGAAAAAAACGGAAGCTCTCGTGGACGTCACTATCTAAAACCGTAACTTGACACACGGTCTAAACAAGCAACAAACACACACACTTATGTTCAGTTTAGAGTAATTACAGCACTCAAGATGCGCTTGTGAGTTTTAAATGATAAACGAACTGTGTATAACGTTTTTCAGACTTAAGTTCGTGAAAACAAACAAAACTTGAAGCTAGTATTTTTGTTAATGCACCTTTATATTAATGGTAAAGTAATATTAATATAATACTGTCTTAATGTTCCTTTAAAGGGCTAGTTCACCCAAAAACTTCCCTATTTTTCCCCCTTTGGAAGTCAATTGACTCATTAATGAAGCCCTGGTCCTGTTTGGTTCTTCAAAATATCTTCTTTTGTGTAGTTCAGCAGAAGAAAGAAATTCATACAGGTTTGGAACAACTCGAGGGTGAGTAGATGATGACAGAATTTTCATTTTTGGGTGAACTATCCCTTTAAGATTATTCCTTTAATGTAATATTTCAGTTGTGTTATCAAAATACTTATGTGATATTTTCAGAAGTAGCCTACTATGAAATATTGTAGCTGAACAGTTGAACAGCTAACTTTAAATATCCTGTCGTAACACTTGACTTTGGCCCTTGTGTCTGTTGTGGATGAGTGATCTCTGGAACAGAGGGCCCTTTCTCTCTCTCTCTCTCTCTCTCTCTCTCTCTCTCTCTCTCTCTCTCTCTCTCTCTCTCTCTCTCTCTCTCTCTCTCTCTCTCTCTCTCTCTCTCTCTCTCTCTCTCTCTCTCTCTCTCTCTCTCTCTCTCTCTCTCTCTCTCTCTCTCCTCCAGCCTGCACCTGTTCCCATTCACCCTAAAGCCAGTCACACCAGTCTTCATTAGCACAGCTGCTGCCGCCCCTCAGTCCACAGACAGGAAGTCAGATTAGATACAGAATGTCACCTTGCCCATATCAAGCGCTGGCGACCAGAATAAGACACATGATCATGCTGGTGATTTACATCAGTGAGTGAGTAAACACTGCAGAAAATACTGTCTTATCTAGGAGTAAAAACAGACTTCACTTAGAGGAATATCTCTAACACTTTACTTGAGGCCTTTATGTATAATGTATTATTTTCATAAATAAATATAAAAATGCATTATATTTGCAGATTTTGAAAATGGTTGTTTGTCATGTTTTTAAATGCATTAGAATTTATGTGTAACAATGAATAGACAAGTAGCACTTTAAATGTGTTAATATTAGTTACAGAACATGATCTAACAATGAACAACGCATTAATTAATCTTAGTTCATCTTAAAGGACAAGTTCAGTATTTTACACTTAAAGCCCTGCTTTAAGATAGTTTCTGATGAAATAGAACGGTTAAGATTGAAATTTGGACAAATGCTGCTGTCCCGAGAATTTCAGGTTTCTGTGTTAGCACCCCCCCCCACCACCTCCACAATGGTTTTATAGGGGCACTGGAACAATCATTCATAAAACGCATTAAACTTTAGTTTACAAAGACGTGAAGCTCACCGAGTGGTCTGGGATGTTCACTGATATGCTCACACAAAAATCGCTGCAAAAGATGCTTTCCAACAGGTGTTTTTCCATTCGTTGTAAAACTGTGGACCTATTTTTCCAAACGCCTCACAACCGGACATTCTTCCGTTGAGAGCTTGAATAATAGACACTCCAGCCCAGTTGGTGGCGATAATGCACCTTTGCCAATGTTTGGATGGCGTAGCCTACGATACCGCGACTGCATAAGACTACAGAAAGAATACAAACAACCCCATTTCCGTCTCCGGCGGCGGAGTAATACCGTACCTCACAGAACATCCAATACAAGTCAATGGAGTTCGACAAAAACTACGATAAAACCTGTTGGAAAGCATCTTTTGCAGCGATTTCTGTGTGAGCTTATCAGTGAACACCCCAGACCACTCGGTGAGTTTCACGTCTTTGTAAACTAAAGTTTAATGCGTTTTATGAGTGATATTGTTCCAGTGCCCCTATGAAACCATTGTGGAGGTGGGGGGGGTGCTAACACAGAAACCGAAAATTCTCGGGACAGCAGCATGTGTCCAAATTTCAATCTTAACCGTTCTATTTCATCAGAAACGATCTTAAAACAGGGCTTTAAGTGTAAAATACCGAACTTGTCCTTTAATCTCAACATTTACTAATGCATTTTTAAGATACTCTACAGTTGTTTTAACATTAGTTCTGTCTGGACCACTATCGCCAAATATGATTGACAATTAGCATAAAGTTAGGATTGGCGGTATGGTTCTGTTCTGGGCAAGAACTCTGCGCATTAATGCAGCCTAGCATGGATAAGAGCAGGGAGAGCAGCAATAACCCCCCTTAGGGGAAACAGAACTGAACCAACATGAATGTATTGCAGATATCATTAATTCAAGATTTTATTCTGATTCAAGGGGAATAAGAATGCCAAATCCTGACTGACGAGAGGAGGATCTGGGGATGGAGGAGGGTAATTAGCTCCTGAGAAACACGATAGCTGCTGATAATAGAGAGCCTAAGTCCCTCCCCTCCGCTTCCGGCTCATGGGACCTTATTTCGGAAAAATTATGTATGGTAGTCAATGGCGAGAGACAACTTATCTTTTTATTCCGTCTGAACTGTGCCCTGAATTACACATATAATGTTTGTCAATTTAAAAGATAATTATGTAAGTCAAGAAAGTCACAGTTTGTCATAAAACAGAAGAGTAACATTTAGTTTTATGTGAAAATCGCTCAATGAACTACATCTCTCGTCTCGCACTATGTACAAGCTCGTGTGTGTGCAGTCTGGTACAAAACACAGGCATGATGACGTAACGTTACGATTATAACATTAGACTACAGAAAACATGACAGACGTTAGCTTCAGTAAAGTTAGCTTCATTCATTAAGAGAAAAGGTATGACGTCACATGCGCCCCTTTTGGGTTTGTAGTCTTTGTAATTACGTATTTTCACAGTCTTATACCTCAACAGTTTTACATCAAACTGCGACTTTCTTGACTTTAAAATGTATCTTTTAAATGGACAAACATCATATGTGCAATTCAGGGCACAATTCAAACGGGGTCCAAATATTTGTTGTCTCTCGCCATTGACTACCATACAATATTTTTCCGAAATAAGGTCCCATCGTCCACCGGAAGGGGAGGGACTTAGGCTCTGAAAGAGCTTATAGACCGGATGTAGCCCCGCCCCCTTTCAGCACTGCGCTCGTTGTCTTTTGTCTTCCGGTCTGTATTTTCACAGCGATCTTGTGTATTAATGAATGAACGGCTCGTTTTAAACATTACAATCCTCATGATAACTTTCGTTAACTGTACATTAAGTAAATCCACTTCAAAAGCTAATTACTCCTGGACAGCAATGCCATAGAAATATACAGAGCGATCGCAAAAATGGAAGTTCAGAGACAATATTTTAAAGATGGCTGCGCCCTCGTTTCTCTGGCGGTCTATATGTATACAGTGATAGGCGTCGTATTCGTGATGCGAGTTGACTAACATGACCTGCCAGAACTGACGCTACGCTTAATATAATGCACTGTGAACTAACATGAGCATTTGTTTATCATAACTATCATAACAAAGGTTTATATATGGTGAATGTATTAGCTAATGTTAGTAAATGAGACCAAAGTGCAACCTTAATGTCATACTTTGTATTATAAGATGATTAAAATACTTTTAATGCATTGTATATAAAGGCTTCAAGTAAAGTGTTATCAAAATGTTGTAACTGGATGAAAGTAGGAAACAGTTTTGGACACTTTTAGGGAAATTAATCCAAAGCAAAAATCCATTGTTTAGAAGTTGCTCTTTTGTATTTCTGGAGAATTAATGGGAATGTATTTCATTTGAGTATCAACTGACAAATGTTGTTGACATACAGCAAGAGCATGGAGCTGTAAAATGAACGTGGGTTGCATCTCAGATCAATTGATGAGAAATGCTCTTGACTTTTAGTTGAAGACACAGTTTGAGTCATTGTTGAGATTTCTAGAGGAGACACATGTGATTACTGGGATCATTTTTTCCGGAGAATCAGGGGAGTCTGTTTGTTCAGTATTGCTCTCTCGGAGAAACCAGTGAGGACAATGTCATGTTTCATGTTTTATACATGTTCAAAATTCAAAGCATTTGATTTGCTTGCTCAGAGTTTGGTGAATGTGTGTTCAGTAAAACTCTCAAGGATTTGTTGTTGACTTTAGTTCTGCGTTTGTCAGCAGAAGTGAGTTTAAGTGCTTCCTTGTGTGCGTTTAGTATCAGTGTTTTCACACACCCACACAGCCCAGGTGTTGCTTACTTCACGAGTCTGTCGTATTTCACAGCAAACCGCTCAAGGTCACTGATAAGACGGCGCCTGAGAGGAACACGCCGGAAACACGGACAAGGATCTGTAGCCGAAGAAAATCAACTGCGTCTCTTCCCAAATGATACATGCACAAAAATCCGGAATGATTTTCTTATCTGTCCATTTTTTAGACTGAAATAACTAAATACGCACATTATTAGACGGACGGATGGACAATCAAAAGCTGATTCACATCCGACAGAGTTTCAGCTCTGAAATGAGGCGAGAGCGCTTCACATTTCAGAATATTACTCGTGTTCAGCTTCTCTCTGCCTAGAAGGTTTCTTGGTAATTAAATAACTCCCAAACATACCGAATTCAAATTATCTTTTGACATTTAAATCAGCCGAGGTTTCCCCTCAGTACCGCCCAACTGATTTGAATAACAGACCAAAGAAAACCTGCCAGGCGGCTATCCTGTACGTTAAAATGGAATATTAATATCCTAAAGATAGTTTTGCATGCACAACAGGGTTCCCACACTCATGCTTTTCTCAGTTAGTGATTTTAGTAAAGGCTGTTGTTTGACAAGTGGCTGTTTGTTTTTAATGTTTGTTTCAATATAATGGAAGAGACTAAGGAATGGTCAATAAATAATTGCACTTATTAATAATAATAATAATCACAAGTGCATAGCGTTGCAAAGTTGTTTATATTGTGCTTTATACAATACAGAAATACAGGAAAATTCAAAATTCATTCATTATGAATCAACTCCAAAGCAATAGTATCGTTATTCAGCTCAATTTATTTGAAAAGACTCAGTTCATTTCAATAACAGTGTAAATGTTGTAAAGTTCATCAATTAGCTACACACAAAAAGTAGAATTCACTGTGAAAAAATTTTCACTCAGAACTTGCTCTTAAATTTCACAAATAATTACAAAGAAACGGCAATTAACACATTTTGAAAATTTGATGTAGGCAGTCTGAAATAGTCTGAAACATACTCTTAATAGTCTGTTTTACAACTTAAAAAAATCAGTGTTTACAGTCATGAAACAAATTTGATTCAGCTGTAAAGCAACTCTACAGAAGATAATTGTGTTATTATTCAGGTCAATTTAGTTTAATATTGATTCAATTCAGTTCAGTGACAATGCCAATGTTGCAAAGTTCATCAAATATGGAACAAATTCAAGACAATAGTGTCGATATTCAGTTTTTCTGAGCGGTTTTAGTGTGTCAATATGTGGGTTGTTGCGTAGTTTCATACTGGCCCAAGTCTTCGGAAATACTAGCTAACCATGTCAAAAATGCATAAATAAAGCACATTTTGATAGTGTTTCTCAAGGAATGAGTGCGATTTCTTAGATGTGTGGAGGTCATTGGTTTTGTGAGTCAGTTGGGAGATGAGCGGTTGTTTATACAGGAGTCTAGGGGTGTGTGACCTCAACGGGACGCTCCCACCCTTTCCTCCCACTCATAACCGCCACCTCTCATGAACAACGGCCGCTGGCTGTGATAATTGTTCTTTCATTGCTTTGTGTCTCTCAGCCCTTAGAGGATAGATACTGTATTTTCACCTGTGTTCGTAAAGACCAACTGCATCCTTTACAATGCAAAAAATGAGTTTTAAAGTCACCCTTTTAGACTTGTTTTCTAGTAAAACTATCTAAAAAAATTCTTACAACAACATATTATGTGAGAAGCAACATTGGATAAAATATTAAGACTTACATATACAGTCTATAAGTGAACAATATCTTATAGTCTTAAATATCTTATGGAGTGTTGCTTTCCAAGTAAACTTGTTGATAATATGAATTTATTATGAACATAGATGAATGCACTGTATTTTTGGATGAACTATCCCTTTAAAAGTCATGTGGAACGTCTTAATTCAATCTGTGCTTAAGGGGAAACATCAACAGGAATCATGTGCTTTTTGTTGAGGGTCAGATGACCTCAGATTATCTGAAGATAACGCTGCTCTGTCATAAGCAGATGATTGTTTTCACACTGTGAGATCTGTATTCAAATAAGCAGTCAGAGATGAGCAGATACGGGTGAATATACCTTGGAAATGGGCATAAATCGGACTCACTGCTCGTTCTGCAGGAGAACCGTGTTTGTTTTGAAGGGTTGAGCCGTCTGACTGTGAGGGAGGAATGTTACGAGACTGTGACTCTGTTCCAAACCACAATGAGCAGCCTAACTAGTCAGCATCACTCCCAATGTGAAGACTGTTCCAGAAAAGGTCAAAAAGTTGTGTACATAGCACTTCATACAGTACAGATTGTTTCAAAGCAGCTTTACAAAAATAATGAGGAAAATAACAGTCATGTAGGTTGCGAGGTAGAGCCACTATGGATTGAACCTCTTGGTCAAGCACATCCCACAATATGATCAAGTGCATTGAGATCTGGGGAATTTGAAGGCCAGGGCAACATTTTGAACTCTTTATTATATTCCTCAAACCATTCATGAACAATATGTATAGTGTGGTGTAAGGGTTCTTCCATAAAATTTTCAGGAGACATTCATGGAGTCAACAGTGTAATTTTATCCATCTCACATTGTGCAAAAGAAAGAAAGGAAGAAAGAAAAAAAACAACAACACTGACTAATACATGGGACATCAGCACATTATGAGTTCTGGGTCTCAGATGTTTCTCAGGGATCCCTCACCAGAACTAACTCCGCCACAGAAAATGAAGCCCTTTTAACAAACTAGACCAAACCATTTTTATAATTACAGGGTTCTCAATTCTCATTCCATTACATTAAACTTACAAGGGAAAAATATATACATACACACAAACTTAAATAAACAGAAAAATCACATTTACAATAAAGCAATAATGAAAATACACTTAAACACACACACACGAAACCTCTTTTAAGCACATTTTAATTAACACACTGTAACAGTCACTTTGTGCTTTTGGTAATCTGAGGTAAAATGAGAACTGCATGTGCGTAGATTGTCAGTAATAGATTTGAGAGGTGAGGAGAGGAGATAACCGCTCTGCTGACTTTGTACTCTTTCTTTTATTTCCTTTTATTGTGACCAGAGTTGGGTGTTTGTTTGTAGGAAACTACATTTTTGGGAAATTATGGGAAACTACATTTCCCATAATTCCCTACCGACTATATAAAGGACACCAGGAAAGGCCACACCCTTTTAATTCCAAGCCTTTGTTCCACGGGTAAGATTTACGCATAACAACAAACATAAATAAAAAGTCAAACCCATATCTTGGTAGTTGTTTCATTTATTCACTATAGCGTGCACTCTAGAAATAAATGGTTATTGGCTTTGTTTAAAATGGTTAAAACTGCTAAAGAGACAACGTAGCTCCTCCAATTCCAATGTTTGGGCAAATTATATTTTAAAGAAACAAAACATTACATAGAAAATGAAATGTTCATGCAGTGTGGGCTTAGCCATCACATTTGGTAAGGGTGCATTATCCTGTTAAAAGAGGAATCAGGATCAGGTGAACACCATGTCATGAAGGGTCTGGGACAGTGTTTATGTAGGTGGCATGTGTCAAATGTATGTCCACACGAATAGCTGGAGGTTTGTTTCCCAGCAGAACATTGCCTAGAGCATAACAGTCTCTCCACTGGCTTGTCATCGTCCCACAGTGGATCGTGGTGAATTACTTCCCTAAGTAAACGAGAAGCCTCTCGCTGCAGCCTGCGGTGGACATCCAACCCGGCCCACATCCAAGTGTGATGTCAGAAGCCACACCCATGTCCATAGATTGCCTACACCAAACACTGATCCCTAAACCTACCCATCACTATAGGTCATGTCAATCAAAATACTGATTGCCTACACCAAACACTGATCCCTAAACATACCCATCACTGTGACCTAACGCCTAAAAAACCCTTTTAATCTAAACCCACCTAAAACCTAACCTACTTATTGGACATGGGAGTGGCTTCTGACATCACACTTGGATGTGGGCGGGGTTGGATATCCACCGCAGGATGCAGCGAGCCCTACTTGAGGTAAACGGCACACACGTACACGGCCGTCCACCTGATGTAAAAGAAAACGGGACTCGTCGTAAAAGGCGACCTTCTTCCACTTCTTCAAAATTTATTTTTAATGTTTCCGTGCCCATTGTAGGTGCTTTTTTGACGGTGGACGGGGGTCATCATATGCACTCTGATTGGTCCATATATGCGGGTGTTTTGATACATTCCTCCCATAACCATCTTCAAAATTTTGTGTGACTTGTGCCACATTTTTAGATCTTCTGTTGGCCTGGACCAGACGGGATAGCCTTTGTTGCTTTTGTGCATCAAGAATCCTTGTGTCTACACTTTGGGTTCTGGGTAGATTAAATAGCATTAGGACATAAATCTGAATCCTCTACTCATGTAAATTACATTTCATGTGTTAGAGTTTCATTAAAAGGGCTGTTGCAGTTAGCTCATATATAAACAGGCAGCTCACTAGTGTTTGCAACAGCTGTTTAGTTTCCCATCAAATATAGTCACACTGTGAAATACAGTAAACTGGCAGTACCGCCACAACGACCCGCTGCCGGAGCAGAAACTCTCTCAGACGCACAACATGCTGCCAATCAGGGATCAAAGCGCAGGAAGTGGATTAGAAGGGCGTCCTCGTGCATGCTGGGAGATTAGAGGGCATGATGTGCCGCAGCCAAGAGCCCTTAAAAACTTCAACACTTCCAGCTGCAAACACACAGTCTCGTGCTCTTAAGAACAATTAGATCATTCAAACCAACACAAATGTGACACTAAAAATTACTTTCCAAACAAGTATTTTTGCCTTGGTTTAGTAAAATATCTAAACATTGTCAAATCAAGATACCTTTACTTGAGAAGAAAGATATAAAGTCTGAAAAGTTCATCAAAATTAAGTGGCTTCCCAGCTAACAATAATATATGTTCTAAAATTAAGGGAACATAATGTCTGAATGTTCTCTGAACGTTGAAAAAGTACAGTTTTTAAAATGTTTTAAACACTTTTTTTTTTTGGTTATTCGAACATTACATTTTATAATTCTTTAAACATTATGAAATTGTTACTGTTGCATGTTCTCTGAACATTCCTAAACAAGTAGCAACATTTAAAAAGCGTTAGATCAACTAAAACATTGCAAGAACAAGTGTTCCAAGAACGATGTATAAATAATATTTTTATGCTAATGTTTTGAGAACATTATTACAGACCAGATGACTTAATAAACGTTCTATTAACACTACTGGAAGAACGTTTGTTCATAACTTTGAGAGAACCTTGCCTGAATGTTATCCAAAGTTCTGTGAACATAACTGTTAGTGGGGATTATGCTTAAAATAATAAAACTCATTTTTTTTTTTGCTTTAAGTATAAACTTTAATTTTGATATATTTTAAAAACACAATACTTAATACCTTTAGTGACTTTGCTTCTCAAGTAAATGTATTTTGATTTAAGAATGTTTAGATATTTGTACTGTGAAACAAGTCTAAACATTTTTTTAGACAGAGATCCAATGCGAAACAGGATGACGATACATGCATTCTCTCAATATCAGTGTGCCTGTAGAGAGTGTGTGTTTCTGAAGAACTGGCAGGGAAGTTCACACACACTTTCAGCACCTGCTGTCAGACGTGCTGAGCCGAGAGGAGATTTGTGGCTCTTCTCAGCACAATCTCTGCACTTGGGCTCAATCCTCAACAGTTTCCACAGTGTTATAGATGCATCAGTCTCTCAGTACACAGTGTGTGTGTGATATCACAGTGTTTCTTCTCACATCAACTATTGTTTCCTGTTTTTCTTTGCTTTTCTTTTTGCACTCCATCTTTTTCATTGTACGTTTCCACAGACTGCTGTTTCTATGGAAACAAAGAGCAAGAGGCCGGCCTGGGTTTGATGGAGCGCTGTCAGACAGCGAGGGGGAGGTCGGATCGTGTGTGTGTGTGTGTGTGTGTGTGTGTTTGTGATTTGTGAGGACACAAATGTGTATAATGACATGGGTATTACACTGGTATTACAACTTGAACGTGATTTATGAGGACATTTCCTGAGTCCTCATATTTCAAAAGGCTTTAAAAACATACTAAGCAGTGTTTTATTAAAAATGTAAAAATGCAGAATGTCTCCTGTGATGGGTAGGTTTAGGGATAGGGGCAGTGTAAGGGGATAGAATATACAGTTTGTCCAGTATAAAAACCATTACGCCTATGGAATGTCCTCACAAATCACAAAAACAAAGCTATGTGTGTGTGTGTGTGTGTGTGCCCCAGAGGGATCCCGAGGATTGTGCTCTATAGAAACGGTAAAACTCAAGAAGAAGCCGTGCTTCTGCTTTAGCACCTCCATCTCGCTCACAACCTCCAACGGTGGGTTTCAGTTTTATCCAGGGGTCACAGAATGAGTCTAGACTGCAATCGGATTAAATTGAGATGTTTCTCCTGAGCAAAAAAAAAAAAAACATCCAGAAATCACATGTCTCTATGATAGTTTGAAAAGAGATCTCAAATTGTGCTCAGATCGATTAGATCCTGTAGTCAGAGATCTAAATTATCTCAAAATTCTCATAAAATTATCTGTGCTGTTTGTGGGTGAATCTTATAAAGAAATGTCCTGAAATGAAGCATGTAAATAAAGTATTTTATTTAAAAATTAAATATGTATATATATACAGTATATATATACATACACACTAACACTCACACACACACACACACACACACACATATATATACAGTATATATACAAACTTTTTATGTTAGATGCGATTAATCGTAATTATTCAATTTGACATCACTAATATATATATACACATATATTCACTTAAGGTTTTACATGAAACATTTTATATACTTTTTTTCATATATAGTATATATATATATATTATATTGACCCTCTCCAAAACAATAAACCTGTCCATTTTATTTAATATGTTTAAAAAAAAAAAAGTATTACATTTTTTGCATTACAGCAATGAGAATTCTAGAGGACAATTTGCTTAATTGTCATAAAAAAAATATGGTCCTAAAAATTGGCTTAATTTTATTTATGCAACATGTAATTGTTTATTTCTAGCATGTGATTTTGAGGTGAAATATGACTCGTCATGCTCCTGCCAGTTTGTATGAGATTCACTCTTTATATCTACACAATTTGTGTCAAGGAGCCTAAAGAATATTTTGTGAATCATATGTGACAAAGTTAAATGATAAATGAGCGCTCCATTATGTCTCTTGAGCTACGAAAAAGCAACATCTGAGCAATTGTTATTATCTTGAGGGCAGATAGTGGAGGAGCCTAAAGCCACAGAGCACTAATACAAGGAACGGTCCATGAGACCTATTGTGTTAAAGGACAATAATTACGTTACAGAAACATCCATTTATCATCCACTTCCTCTTCAGTGTTAATAGACTGGAGGATCTGTTAGCCTGAGGCACGTGTACCACATGTTTTCTGTTTAAATGACATTCAGCCCACAGCTGCTGTGCGATGGATCAGCTGGATTGTAAACTCATAAACTGCGGATATCAGAAGTTTCATCTTCACACACTCTCTTGTTAACTATTCCTCAGTTTTATACATAATCCCACTGCTCTAAGATCAGCAAACAACTGTAAATGAAGCAAAGATGCACGTTAACATTCATTTATTTGATTTATAAAACATTTGCTCTCTCTAAACAAACAGACTTTGAGATGTCAGTCTGATAATGGTCGTAATTCTTAGGTGATAATTCTGGAACAGTAATTTTTTATTTATTTTTTTCTCTTATATACGTTGTTTTTTTTTAAGTTTTGAGGATTTATGAAAGCATTTGATGATGAGAACATGTCATTTCTTTGTTCATTTGTCTTACCAGACATGCAAATGCTCAGACGACTCAATTTATTAGACAATAAAAGTAATTTGTCGCACGTTTTCTGGAAGTGAAGAGACAATCAGAGCACATAATGAGAAAACTCAGACAGTGTGACATGAGTTTCCCTTCTAAAGCCCTGCATCTGATCAGAAAGCAAATGAAAGTTCTTGCATTGATTGGCTGTCTGTTTTAAATGTGCGATTTGCTGTATTCTTTATTTTTGCTTCTGCTGAGTGATAAGTGAGTGTTGTTTTGCAGCTGTGTTTGAGTCCGGGAGCGAGATGAAGGAGGTAATTATCACTCATTTATGTGAGTTTTCTTCACAGGTGAGACGGAGGAGGCTCAGTGGGCGCTTTACAGGCGTTTGGCACATACTGGCATCCTGTTTCTGATTCAGTGCCAGGAAAACCTTCTCAAACCACCAACTGTTGGATTTGTTTGGTTACTACTAGGTTTTTGTATTTTCTGAAGAAGCAAGTGTGCCACTTGCCCATGCAAAACTCACTGCTCTTATGCTAGCATATTTTGTGGATGGTTGCTCTGCAGATGCTACGGCGTTCTTGGTGGTTATTGAATGTTTAGGAGGTTATTATTCATGGGTGTTTTAGGTGGTTTCTAAAGAATTTTAAACTAGGATGATCTAGGTGATCGCTAGGGTGTTCTGTGTTGTTGCTAGGATGTTTTGAGTGGTTGCTAGGGTGTTCTAAGTTGTTCTTGGGTGTTTAGGTGGTTGATATGGTGTTTTGGGTGGTTGCTATAGTGTTTGATTGTTGCTAGGGTGTCTTAAATGGTTGGAATGGTGTTTTAATTCGTTGATATAGTGTTTTGGGTGGTTGCTAGAGTGTTTGATTGTTGCTAGGGTGTCTTAAATGGTTGGTATGGTGTTTTAAGTGGTTGATATGGTGTTTTGGGTGGTTGCTAGAGTTTTTGATTGTTGCTAGGGTGTCTTAAATGGTTGGTATGGTGTTCTAATTCGTTGATATAGTGTTTTGGGTGGTTGCTAGAGTGTTTGATTGTTGCTAGGGTGTCTTAAATGGTTGGTATGGTGTTTTAAGTGGTTGATATGGTGTTTTGGGTGGTTGCTAGAGTGTTTGATTGTTGCTAGGGTGTCTTAAATGGTATGGTGTTCTAATTCGATGATATAGTGTTTTGGGTGGTTGCTAGAGTGTTTGATTGTTGCTAGGGTGTCTTAAATGGTTGGTATGGTGTTCTAAGTGGTTAATATGGTGTTTGGGTGGTTGCTAGAGTGTTTGATTGTTGCTAGGGTGTCTTAAATGGTTGGTATGGTGTTTTAAGTGGTTGATATGGTGTTTTTGGGTGGTTGCTAGAGTGTTTGATTGTTGCTAGGGTGTCTTAAATGGTTGATATAGTGTTTTGGGTGGTTGCTAGAGTGTTTGATTGTTGCTAGGGTGTCTTAAATGGTTGGTATGGTGTTTTAAGTGGTTGATATGGTGTTTTGGGTGGTTGCTAGAGTTTTTGATTGTTGCTAGGGTGTCTTAAATGGTTGGTATGGTGTTCTAATTCGTTGATATAGTGTTTTGGGTGGTTGCTAGAGTGTTTGATTGTTGCTAGGGTGTCTTAAATGGTTGGTATGGTGTTTTAAGTGGTTGATATGGTGTTTTAGGTGGTTGCTAGAGTGTTTGATTGTTGCTAGGGTGTCTTAAATGGTTGGTATGGTATTCTAATTCGTTGATATAGTGTTTTGGGTGGTTGTTAGAGTGTTTGATTGTTGCTAGGGTGTCTTAAATGGTTGGTATGGTGTTTTAAGTGGTTGATACAGTGTTTTTGGGTGGTTGCTAGAGTGTTTGATTGTTGCTAGAGTGTCTTAAATGGTTGGTATGGTGTTCTAAGTGGTTAATATGGTGTTTGGGTGGTTGCTAGAGTGTTTGATTGTTGCTAGGGTGTCTTAAATGGTTGGTATGGTGTTCTAATTCGTTGATATGGTGTTTTAGGTGGTTGCTAGAGTGTTTGATTGTTGCTAGGGAGGGTGTCTTAAATGGTTGGTATGGTGTTTTAAGTGGTTGATATGGTGTTTTGGGTGGTTGCTAGAGTGTTTGATTGTTGCTAGGGCGTCTTAAATGGTTGGTATGATGTTCTAAGTGGTTGACATGGTGTTTTGGGTGGTTGCTAGCGTGTAGGATTGTTGCTAGGGTGTCTTAAATGGTTGGTATGGTGTTCTAAGTGGTTGATATGGTGTTTTGGGTGGTTCCTAGAGTCTTTGATTGTTGCTAGGGAGGGTGTCTTAAATGGTTGGTATGGTGTTCTAATTGGTTGATATGGTGTTTTGGGTGGTTGCTATAGTGTTTGATTGTTGCTAGGGTGTCTTAAATGGTTGGTAGGGTGTTCTATGTCGTTCTTGAGTGTTTTGTATGGTTGCTACCATGTTTGATTGTTTGGGTGGTTGCTATAGTGTTTGATTGTTGCTAGGGTGTTCTAAGGGGTTGATATGGTGTTCTATGTTTTGGGTGGTTGCTAGAGTGTTTTTAGAATGTTGCTAGGGTATTTAGGTGGTTGCTAGGGTGTTGTGGGTAGTCAGAATCTCTGATGTTATGGTCTGCGGATATGGCGGAGTGCGTCAGATCTCTAGGGAAGCTCTGGGGAAGTGAGCTGGAAGACACTGGTTGAGTCTTAATGCAGGAGGGCTGGTGAATCTCTCAGTTAATGTCTGCTCTTCCACAGACCCAGAGGAATAAAGTCTGTCCATATAACACTCCGCAAGCTCTCCTGTCTCTGTATGATGCATTTTTAACAGAGTTTGCAGCTCAGTGAACTAGTGTCTAAGATGTTTTATCCATCGCTGCCAGCATGGAATGAAGAAGTAGTTGCACAGTATTTCATTCCAGTGATGTAATTGTGTTAATTAACCTTTATTTGCCACAGTTCTCATTTCATTAGAGTATCATTTGATTATCGTTGGAAATTTGTGGAGGTGTTTTCTGAAACTCTAGAGATTATATATATTATAATAAGTGTCTAACAAATCGATACTTCACTTTTGTACACTTTGGACCAGAAGTCATTCGTATTTGCAATGCGAATTTTTCTATTAAGGATTCTTGAGGTGTTGTTTGCTTTTTTTTTTCTCCTTGTGTGAATTTTATAATATTATAAAGCATTGTGCATTGGAATGTTGATATATGTAGATATGTGTATGTGGAATATGATTGTTTTTAATGTATGTTTTTTAGTTTGTAATGTGATGCCACTGCCCTAATACAATTGCCCCTTGTGGGATTAATGAAGTGGTTAACTTAACTTATATATTTTATAGTAGGCTGTATGCAGAATACTGTAAGTCTGTGTGTAACGTCATTGAATCTGTATGTGTGTCTGCATTAATAATGTTGATGTTCTTCATGTCTTTTGCAGCATCATCATCAGCTTATCATCCATCAGACTGAAGCCGTATTGAATGTGACATTCATTACCATCTCTAAAACAATGTACACACACCATACTGCAAGAATAGTATGCAACTCTTTTTCTCATCACACTCCATTCTTGTCATCTTCGATTCATTTTTTCCTGTTGTGTGACCAACGTTAAACTCGGTTATGGAGGCGTGTGACCTTTCCCGCTCAACATGATTGATATTTTATGTTGCGCATTTGAAGGATGCTGGGAAAACTAAATATCCTCTAGAGATCTGACACCTGTCAAAATCTAACCTGATATTAGTTATATGCAATTATTTAATCTGCATGCAATTAAAGCCTGAGGGTGATGAATGACGTGGAATAATTTATGAACCCATTGTTTCAGCGATGCGTGATGACTAGCGATTAGACCGGGTTTATCCGGCCAGTGGTGAGAGAATGTAAACTTGCTCATTTTAATAATATTCATGAGCTCAGAAGAGGATCTGTTAAATACACATGAAGATATTAGTATCTCTGAAATCTCATTTCCACAACACCCCTCGACAAGCTGAACAATGTTCATTCTGCGTTTTTGTTTCGATTCTTAACCGTGCCGCCGTCTCCGATTAGTTCTCATTAACTGGTGGCTAATGAACCTCCATTCTTCTCCTTAAAGACGCTTTATCTTCAGCGTGTTTGAAGCAGCTGAATAATTAAGATTTGCAAATTGGCTGTTTGCATTGTCTCCAACAATTAATAGTTTATTGGCTGTCTGGTGACAAGACGAGACGGCCTGTGTGTTTTTGTTGTGTGAGCTGCTAGCTGTAGATTTTACTGGAAAAGCAATAGCCATTCAACAGATCTTCAAGGTCAAGATTGCAGGATATTATTGTGTGTGTGTGTGTGTAGAAACACTAATCTGTTTCTCCCCTTTCTGCGTTTCTGACTTTGTCTCATTTAATAATTTTTTCTCAGATGTTTCAGGTGCTCAGATCATTTAGTCTTTGGAGAATTTGATGAGAAATGTTTGAGATCTTTGACTTTTGATTGCAGAATTAGGGATAGGGATTTAATTGGTTTGCGGAAAGTGTATTTATTTTTATATATTTATTTTATTTCAGTTGGTTCTTGTCTTATCATATCTTTGCGAAAAATGTCCGTTACTTCCAAAATGAAGCCAATTTTGAATGTGAATTAACTAAAACGATAGCAGGATTTCAATTATTTTATTTTTAGTTTTTTTAATTTTATGTTTTATATTTAATTACATTTTGTTTTGTTTTTATTGAAAATAGTATGCAACCCAGGTGATAATCAAGTTATTATATTTTAAAAGATTATGAAAACAAACAGTTTTTACATAAAAATAACATGCACTGATGAATTGTTCACAACAAAAAATAAGACCAGGAAAATGTAGTAAGAAAGTAGATTTTGATTTCACGTTGACTTCATGTCTCATTTGCTCTCCATCTTCTCGCTGTCCAGGAGAATGAAGTGAGATGTTAAAGAGAGCTCATTTGAGATTTACCCAGACAGAAGCTCTCTTGTGCTGCAGTATCTGCTGGACATCTGACACTCTTTGGACGCTGGCCGTCTCCTCTTTTGTTACTCTGAGGTCACAATGACACTTTTATCACACTGAATTTTCTTTCTTTCTCTCACAAAAGCGAGGCGAAGCGTTCCAGATGGACAGAGAACAGTGATACATCCGCCGTCCTGTCCCAGATCATTAATTGTTCAGTGTTCAATACAGTAATTCATACAATATCTTGAATGAGTGTCATTCAATAAATAGACAGGTTACACTTTAATCCGATTGTCCACATTCTACTAATTATAAGAAACTTTGCAACTTCATGTCAACTAACTCTCATTAAAATATTTGTTTCTTTTTTTAAATATGAGGGAAGTATATACCTAAACATGGTTAAGACATTTATCTGACAAAACTATTTGGCAAAAAAAGGCTACATGTTTTATTTTACTATGCAAAAATGAAATGCATAGAAAAACAAAAAGCTCACAGGAAAAAAACATACATTGACTAAAACAAAATCAGTTATTAATATTTCATTGCATGGTTCTCTCTTGTTTTTGCATGTGATAATTTCTTTGTATGACAGCCTGGCCAAAAATTGTCCATACAATTTTGCATCATTGCGTTATCACAAATAAAACAATTGACTCTAAGCACAACTGCTCATCATGCCTACAAAATAGTTTTTTGTCAATCAATAATATTTGAATTAAGGGTGAGGATGTAAATGTTCCTTTTGGCTTCTACTGTCTTAATTTAAGAATGCTCAGATATTGTGCTTGAAAACAAGGAAAAAAAAAGTGCAGTGCAATTATTCCCTAATTTCTTTTCGTACTCTGACGTCTCCAATGCATGACGTCCACGCGTATGTAAGCACGTGGTCACAATAGAGCCTTGTTCTCGATGCCTCGGGGTAAAAGAGTTTATCACAGCGGACTGTTACATCCCTCCATGTCCGTCAGTGGCACACGGCTAACAAACACTACATGTGTACTGTAGTCCTGTGCCACCAACTCTTACAGCGAACTATCTGACTGCACCTGGCCTCCGTCCTGAAGTTTTTTTTGGGATGGAATCGGGTCAGATGGTCGTCATCCGAGGCCTCGAGACACAGCCTGTCAAATCTGAGACGATGCCCGTGTCACATGGTGAGCTGAATGCTAACCGCAGCGCTAAGCACACAGAGCTAAATGATGGCCATTATCGGCAGGGCATCACGGGTCGAGCTGGAACGGCCCTCATGGCCACGAGCCATAATATAACACCGCATACAGTGACCCGTCAACACGCAGAACAGAGGCCAGTGAATAAATGTAAGGATCCAGTGAAGGCAAGTTGTACAGAGAACCCAAGTGCAGTTTATTACAAAGACATGAACAAACCAAAACTTGACAGACAAGACCAAATCGTGACAATAAATCAAACCCATAGAAGAAACACTGAGCAGTAGAGCCGTATATCGTGGCCTCGAATAAAGAATTTGTTCTCTCGTTTGAGTTAAATTGGCTTTATGCACAGCTTCACTACTTCCTGAACTTCAGCCAGCCTTTTGTTTCCTTTCTGCCATTATTGGACAAACTGATTAATCCAGGTGTGCCTGGCCTCAGTAACAGTAATCAGGCACACCTGGATTAATCAGTTTGTCCAATAATGGCAGACAGGAAACAAAGGGCTGGCTGAAGTTCAGGAAGTAGTGAAGCTGTGCATAAAGCCTATTGGGGCCCCGAAATAAGATTTAACTCCCACAGCTTATTAATTTCCTCCCTCGCTTTAGTAAATCATGGCCACTTTGGACTTATTCATTCCCTCGTTTTGATTTAAATGTTTAGTTCATCCAAAAATTAAATTTCTGTCCAAAATAGGGGTTGCACAGTGTTTTGTCTACTTTAATGCTCTCCCATGACACTTTAAGCTTGACTCGACTAGTCGCTGATCATGGCCTATAGAGGACGCAAAAGGATAAGAAATCTTTGTAGTCCACTTTTACGCTCTGTTTCCAACAGTTAAAGTGACAAATAAATGCAGAGAACGCTCCACAACATGTTTGATTTTACCATTTGGATGCTCAATATTGATCGGGTGAATGCACATTTTAAACAGCTTATTGTACACGTAAGTTACTCGCTGTTCTAAACTAATGTTCTGCTGCATTGTATCGCACACATACAGACTGTAGCTCGCACAATAAAAGAACTTAGAAACTGAAATGTTCTAGCATATATTTCTTAGTAACTAAAACCCACAGCTTCACTATTAGTAGAGAGACACTGCTAGGTTGAATTAATTCACACACACACTCGCTCTCTCTCTCACTAATGCATTCAAACCTATAAGACAAAACCTATATGCATCCTCAAATGAAATCTGAGAGATTTCTGTCCCTTCTTTGACAGATCATGCAACTACCACTTTGTCGCTTCAAAAAGTTTATAAAGAGATCAAAAAAACCCACACACATCAATCGAGCGGTTTAGTCAAAATTTTCTGAACACTCGATTGCCTTATATGATAAACAGATTCAATTTAGACTTACACTGGATAGCAACACACCAAAGTGACGCCCTAGCAACCGCATCCCATTCCATTAGGATTCAGACATTGAATTAATACCCCGATCATACTGGTTTTCGAGGTGGTAAATAAGCACCACTCACATTTGAGTTGACTAGAAATTCATATTTCAATTGTAATGCGATCTGGGTGCCTGTCCCCTTCTCTAAATCTTCTGAACTAATGCGTCCTGCAGCGGGACATAAAAGATGATGATTGTGCCGATGACCAGATACTGTCTGGATGACAATAGTGATGATTAATCTCTAAATACAGCAGGGATGCAATGAACCACTTCACATCCACAGGTCTTTTGGTCAGAAACTGCTTTTTGTTTTTGCTCGCTCTCTTGGATTAATCAGAAATCAAATTGAAAGGACAGATGCTTATAATATTTGAAAACACAAGATCTTTCACAATGTTTTGAGTGAATAGGACAATAAGAAGCTCTCATGAGTATAAATTTAGCCTGTTACTGTTTTAGCTGCTTTGTTGTGTGTGTGTGTGTGTGTGTGTGTGTGTGTGTGTGTGTGTGTGTGTGTGTGTGTGTGTGTGTGTGTGTGCATAAAGAGTCTTTTGTATGGAGCGAGTCGCAGGCGTTGTTGGCCCGGGGCGGATTTCTCCTACTTCATTAAAGCAGAACACATGTCTGTATGCATGACAATAAGCATTCGAGCGATATGAACAGCCTTACAGTCCCTGCAAGTGTGGATCTGTTCGACAAGCGCTTCACTGTTTCCTTACAAGGTGATTTCTAATCATGACACTCCTGCTGCTTAATGTACGACACACTCACACACGCGTTTTCACATTTTTGATTGACTCAATTTCTGAACATGTTTGTTTGTATATATAAAATTTTTGCATCTAAACAGCAAGATCCTGATAACCACTCCACCACAACACCCCAGCATCTCATTTTTATCATCTAGTCTTCTCTATGCACCTATAACTATGAATTAAGAAAATAATTCATGCATTTTTAATAATGCAATAATGTACAACACAAAATCAAGGTTTCCGCTGGGTCTGGGAAGCACCTTCCTCTTTTAAAGACCTAATTTCCGGGCCTCTCCGCACACGCTGCCATTCTCATGAATAAAACATGCTGTCGTTAAGCTTAGTTTAATAGTTTCAATAAAAGCTCCTTCCAGAGAGATAAGCTGTCACATTAACTTAATATTCATTTCCTAAATGTGCCTCTCCGGGTTCCATGGTCAAATTACATTTCAATTCGTATTTATACTTTTCATGTCTTTATGAACTGTGTCAACCTGGTTAGGAAATATAGTTGAATTAGATGGTAATGTTAAATACTGAATTTTATTGTATTTGCTCAAACTGAGAAGTGAGGGTGACAAATGAGCAAAAACACAGCGTGGAAAATGTATAATACTAAACCTAAAATAATATTAAAATAAATTACAATTAAAATAAAAAAGATATAATATATAAATATAATATAATATTTAAATTGAAATGAAATGAACAGAAAAAATTGTATGGTAATATTAATATAATATTTATATAATTAATAAAATAGTTAAAATACATTAATATAATAATTCATTTTATTATATTTATAAATATAATAATATAATACAAATAATAATAATAACACATATATATACACACACACACTAAAACTCTCTGTATAACTAAATCTAAAACAGAATAAAGCTAAGTGAAACAGAAAGTCACTGTAACAAATGGAATGTTTAAAGGATGTTTCGTATCGATTCTAGAATGTTCCAAATTAATGACCAGTATTCCATTGCAATTCCAGTGATGAAAACCAATACAGAATAGAGTAAGTGATCATCTTTCCCAATTCTAAGTTTGACGTGCTCTGTGACACTGGATCAGTCTGTATTGTTCTGTTTGCCCCGCACCCATCCATCCATCCATCCATCTATCCGTGTGCATGTGTGTGTGTTCAAATGAAAGCTCTTTGTAGGCAGCTGAAGTGTGTGTGCATGTAAAAATTGTTTTGAGCACAGAAACATGAATCCTTTAAATACTATATTCTGCTGGGTAATTTGGTGGGTGTGGACTCCTCTCGAACTGCGCTGGCATTTCCCCACTTCACTGCTGTAGCAAACATGACAGATGATCGGTCGTCATGGTTACCGTCCAAGTGACGATACGGTACCCCGTGTTTCTTATTATTTCGGATGCACTCGGGAACCTCTAAACACACCTCAAATACTGTTTTTAGAAGATAAGTGGGAGTTAAAGTCACTTAGTGTGTTTTTTCTGGTATGTAACAGCAGTGTTATTTTAGGCTGTGTTCAATTAAGACGAACCCTGGTGTGATTGCTCTGTTAGTGCGGTTCATCTGAATAAGTGTGAATGCTGCCGTCTGAACTGTGTGCACCAAACAAGTGGACCAAGACCACTGAAAAGAGTCTCAGTCCGATCCAAACACTGAACTATTACTGAAACACAGACCAAAGACATGTAAACAAACCAAAAACGGGACATGATGTCACAAGATGTGACCTTTTTTGTTTTGTATTTTTAGATTCTGTGTTAAAAACCAGGACTAAATTAATCATTTTCTTTTCTTCGGGTCCAGACCAAAAGATGTAAGATATGGTATGACTTCAGAAGACTTGGATTATAGTGCACAGATTTTACAGCCTTCTATATTGTGTTACAATAAATCACTTTCCAATTTCGCTGCATGTCTTTGCAATTACACTCTTATAAATAAAGGTTCCAAAAGTGTTTGCAGTTATGTAATTTACGGTTCCCCAAAGAACCTTTCAGTGAACCATTTTTTTCTTAGTGTGAAGAACATTCTCAGAAACTTTTTCCATTTTAAAGAACCTTTTGTGTAATGGACAGCTTCCATGGATGTTCATGGAACCATAAAGAACTGTTATATTTGTAAGAGTGTATTCCTTTAATGTGAAACTGTCACTCAGTATTTCTCCAGTAATCCTCTAAATACAGGGTGTCAGAATTTAGAAATTGCCATGACAACAGTAACTATGACGCACAACTGGGAGTTGCTCCACTGAGAGCCGGTCAGTACTTTAGTGTGCTGTTTTCACACACACACGCACGCACGCACGCACACACACACACACACACACACACACACACACACACACACACACACACACACACACACACACACACACACACACACACACACACAGATCTTGGCTGGTTTATGCCTGGCAGTGCTGGTAACCAGCTAATGTGACAAAAGAAACTTTTTCCTTGTAAGTGTATCAGATGTATCAGCCATACTAGGCCTCTGGAAAGGCTGTGTGTGTGTGTGTGTGTGTGTGTGTGGTCTCAGATAGTGTTACTGTCTCTAGGTGTATCTGAGGATGTGTCTAAGTTGGGTGGTGGCTGTAATGTTGCCCTGGTTTCCTCTTACTCCACATGAGCTAAGCAGCTAAAATAAGCAAATGATATATAGACGCGCTGCCAATATGTATAAGGAAAACGTCGAGCAATATAAGCAAGCTCTGGAAACCTGAACATAACATCACAGCTAACAGGGAACCTTCTCAGAACTTTCCAGTAACGTCAACAGAACGTTTGTTCAAAGTTAGTCTTTCATAATAACATTAATTGTAGATCGTTCATGAACATTTTCAACTTTAGTTGGACATTCTTCCAAAGTTTTTTAAATGTAACTAGTTTTAGAATGTTCAGAGAACAGTAACATTCTCACACCGTTTGCAGAATGATCAAATGGAATGTTCTTTTAACATATGTATAACCAAGAAAAAACATTTAAAAACAGACTATTTGAATGTTCAGAGAACATTCAGAAATGTACTTTATAACTTAATGGGAACGTTAGCATGTTTGTTTGCTGGTTTAACACTACCTGTCAAACTGCACAGATTATAATAATGCAGTATCATTCAAAGCTGAAATCAAACATTCTCAAAAAAAATTTCGGTTACACTTTATTTCGATAGTGCACTTTAGACATTCTACTAACTATAAGTAACTTTTCAACTACATGTCAACTAACTCTCATTAAAGTATTAGTAGACTGTTGGTATGGGTGTTAGGGTCCGGGTTAGCAGAATAAGTTGACTTGTACTTGCTAAGTTACATATAGTCAGTAGAATATCTGTTGTGGGACCAACAAAATAAAGTGTTAGCAGATTTTAAGCATGCAGTCTATTAATGCTCTAATGACAGTTAGTTGACATGAGCTGCAAAGTGACTTATAGTTAGTAGAATGTCTAAAGTGGACTATCGAAATAAAGTGTTACCAACATTTCTGTTTGTGTTTTACAGGGGAAAGCAAGTTGTACGTGTTTGGAACAACATGAGGGTGAGTAAATGACGATTTTAATATTGCTTTAATTAACCCAATATTCTTAAAACGTGATACCAAAGCTGTTAATTAGTCACAGAAAAGTAGCAGCCCACTGGGACCCAGTGTTTTATGCCTTTGCCTTAATTATATGCTTTATAATTAATTGCATATATAGGTCATATAGGTATAGACACCCACATCTTGAATCTTGTACTATTTTACACCATCTCTAATGGTTGGCAGTTGGTTAGAATGAATCAGGCTAGGTTCTTTGTACCAGTTTTCTCCCGCTCAGGGGCGTCGGACTGGGGGTAAAACCAGTACTGATTACCAGGGCCCCAAGGGGAGAGACGGCTCTTGAAAAGTCTGAAATATATTTTATTTGGAACATGGGGGCCCATCAGGACTGCCTATACATAGGGATCTTGTGCTACGCCCCTGCCCGCTATAGCATCAACATCCAGGAAGTTGTTAACTGATTTACTATTAATTAAACCTCTTTTCCCCGAGGGCCTTAAAGTAACACCAAGTATTTTTTCCTTTTCGGTCGCCCTACTGGATGGAAACGAAATTGTCCATTGCCGCTGTCGTAAATATTTTAGCCTACCGTCGCACGCACGCTCGCTGTTTACCCAGCACCGGCTTTAGAATGAACGATGTCCACAGACAAGGTAAAGTATGTTACATGATTTCATGAAAGGATGATGTATTGCGACATCAAACGAAGAAAAACGAATTAATGACTATTGTAGCGCTTGACGTAAAGCAGTCGAATTTTGTAGTTGTTTTTGTGCACGGGTTCCTACCCGAAACCCGAAGTTACATAGTGCCAGTAAAAGCGATACAGACACTGTCAGGCTATGGCAGACGTGTCATTTAACTTATTTTAAGTCGATGTACCATCACAAGGGTCTTGGAAATATATTATGAAGGTTGAAAAACTACTTAGTGTTACTTTACTAGTTTGACTTGGAATTACCTCTGAACAACTCGCAACTGCAAAAAAGAAGCTCTGCTATAGAGAGTTTCTTGACTTATGGACATAAAGAATCTGTCTTTGTTATTGAAGCTTCCGCTTCTGAACATAATTTGATTGTGCCAAGCGTCAGCCGCCTCTCTTTAATTGTGGCTCAGAGCTTTTCCCTCCTTCGGGTCGTGAATGGTAAAAGCGTTTGATGTTATTAATTCATAACAGGGATGTGATCTTTCATCCGGCCCCGTGGAGGAAAGCGAGTTGATAAAAGTTCTATTTGGAGGAAATGTTTCTGGAGCAGGCGAGTTTTTCTAAAGCGTCTCATCATGAATTATGCACTAAGACCCTTGATCAGCTTTTGCATCTGAACTGGACGGCTTTTTAATATCCAAAGAAAATGAAGACAGATCACAGCTCGTGTATAGACACAGCCAAGAACATACACTGTACAGACTCTGTGTGAATCATTGTGTAAAACCAGATTAATTCCTCTATAGAGCGCAGAACAGTTCTGAAATAAAAATATGTTTTCCTAAACTTCACAGATATGTAATGTACATGTGGTAATAAATTATAAATGAATTGTTTTATGCTTATAATCAATATACATTTTAAATCTATTGCTGAGAAAATATATATTTTTAGAAACTTTTAATAATGTTATAAGAACTTCACAGGTTTGTGAAATGATAATAATATTTAAATAAATAAATAGTGTAAAAATCACATTAATTTATTCTATAGAGAATTTTTTTTTTTTTACTGAAATACTTCACAAATATGGATGTAAATAAATATTACATGCTTATAGTTAATATAAATTTTTAATCTATTGTTGAGAAATTATATATTTTTAGGAAAAGTTAATAATATTTTAATAATTATAGTTTTAAAAATATATTTATAATATGTTATAAAATTATATATAGGCCTATATATATATGATGTATGACATTGTATTTACTGAAGAACTTAATATTGAAATATATTAAAATATTATTAAAATATTTTACTAATGATATTTAAATTAATAACTAAAATAGAAATCGCATTATAAATTGTACTGAGATTTTTTAAATTTTAATCAGATATGTAGAGTATGCATGGAAATTTATTTAAAATGTGTTGTCAAAATCAATTTTAAATATATTGGCAAAAATATAAGTGATATTTTTTTAATAAATATAAATATAATAAAATAAATAAACAATATGTGGCAATTAATTAAAAATATATTGTTACTATGCTTGTTTTATGTGAATACTTCTTTTATGAGATGCTGCTGAACGTCACTATCTTCTGCTGAGCATTCCAGCAATTAATCCTTTTAGCCAATCAGAACGTCCGTCCCTGCAGAATCAGATAGGTTTTAGAAACTAATCCAATCAGTCAGTCGGGCTCCTCCATTGATCCTGATGTACTGCTTCTGTAAACACAAAATAGAATTAGAAGTAGATTGAAAAGAAGCTTAATCGAATAGGAAGTACTGCAATGGAAAACTTTTCCTCGGACTGCATTACAAAAAGGCCATGATGCTAGTGTGGTTACTAGGGTGTTCTGGGTGGTTGCTAGGGTTATTTTGTGCGATAAGTGATGTGGAATAAACAGGTGGCACTTCATAAAACGGTGACATTTATCATCTTAAGCATCTCATAAAGCTCTTCTGTGAATGCAGCTAATCAATGTGAGTATTGTCTGTGGAGATCAGGAAACTAGAGGGTGTTTGACTAAATCTGTGGTCTCTGGAGCTCGTAAAGACCAGCTTCCTACAAAATCCTTGATTAGTATTCAACATCTCTCTTCCCACAGGGCCGTTACTTCACCTCTGCACAGATGTGCCTGGATTCAGTGTCTCTGAACCCTACAGCCCATACCTGCAGCCATCTGAAAAAAATAAAATATATATATATATATATATATACAATTCATAAGTTTTCCAGAGCTATTCAATTAACTTAAAAACCTTATGTGATTACATTTAATTTTCAATAACGCTCTGAAGAATTAGAGGGCTTTGCTGGCGTGCTTTGGTGTTCATTAGCGGTAATCCGCGGTGGTCAGGTGTGTTCTGGAGAGATAGTGTGGGAGTTTTCCGGATCTGTTTCGGCCCACTGGGCGCCAGAATACGGGATTCACAGGAGCAGTCACAATTCATGCGGTTGCCATGGAAATCTGCACACTCGGGGGTTTAGCCATAGCCCTTTGTTTTATGAAATGCTTGAGAAGACGTGGCCCATGATAAAGTGTGTTAAAATGGCAGTTTTGTGCGTATGAATGTGTAAACAGACCTCAAAGCTCCCCGCTGAACAGCAGGATCTTGCCTGCTCAGCATACACACGTTTTTTTGTATGTCTGTTTATCACGGGATGCAGACTCTGCTATTGTTTGCTTTGCCCTCACAATGTTTCGATTATTTTTGGTTGAAGCTGAAGTGAAAACGCTTTAAGCTCTTATTATTGCATATATTTAGGGTTGATAATCTGAACACATCCCAAACACTTCCATCCTGCAACATTTGTGATATGGACATTTATATATATATATATATATATATATATATATATATATAAAATAGACTTTTAATGTCAATTTGTGTTTGTTTTTTATTACATTTTTGTTCTTATTTTTTCAAATCAAAGTTTGCGAACTCAAATCAAAGTTTTCATAAACATATGAAAGAAAATAAATGTATAATGTACTTTTACTGTACTTATAATCAGTTCTTTTTATTTGCTTCGAATCAAAGTTTGTGAACTCTTTATTTCTGACTATCTAATCGGACATGTTTTCATCTGGCAGACAAATACACATTTCTACCATGCTGAGCGAGTATGTTTTTTCCTCACAAACCTCACAAACTAAACTACAATTAGTATTCACAACTTAACATCACTTTCGTTATGCACATATTCAAATATGCTCATACATCATTAATATGAGCTTGTGCCTTTTATGTAATGGACTCTTTTTGAGGAGACAACCATTTGATATTCAAAGTCTGTTTACAGTCTCTGTAGAGAAAGTGAGTTGCCCACTGCTGTGCTGGAAAACATCATGAATTAAGCATGCAATGCATTCTGGGAGATCGTAGACCAGTGACTTTGGTGTGAGGACTCATTACTGACTCTGACTGGAAGTTTAAGACGTAAGTGGGACAGCGAGGCAATATTTTTAAATTAGAAAGAGCAATGCTTTAATTCATTAAAACGTTTTTTTTTTTATTATGTTTTTCATGCAGGTGGAAAGTGAGACTCAAAACTATCAATATTGGTGTAAAGTTCATGTGCAGATATACACAAGCTACTATGTTTCAAACGGGCCTCACAACAGAAGGGGCCTTCACTTGGCCTCGAAAAAAATCGCGCCGCACACACTAGTGTCGGAAAATAACAGGCTTGGGACAACAATGCCACCAAAATGAATAACAATCTCCCAAAATTGAAGATATGGGGCAGAAAATGTCACTGCATGAGTTTTTGTTGATAATATTTAAGCAAATGCAATATTTAAGCAATATTCCACGCAAGCAAATTTGCTGTTTTCCCGAATTTCAGCACATTTGCAAATGTGATATTGATTTTATACAACAGTTCAAAAAAAGAATATTGTCTGTTTTTGCTGTTTTGCCAACAAAAATAGTTTCAAACAAATCCACAGTAGTGCCACGTCTTCTCTGAGCGACACAGTGATGTTTCGGTAATGAATGAAGCGGTCTAATGCACATTCGATGCACCGCAGCCTGCAGTCGTGCATGAATTGCATCCAAATTCCTGGTGACAAACACAACACGATTAATGCCGTTTTACAAACCCTCTAAATAAATTGATCTTTTAGTCTGTGAATCTCAGTTCATTCATACTGATGATGTCTGAACACGTGTCCTCTTAAAGCACGCTCGGGGAAAGCGTGATTTATTCACGGCTCAGCGTGCAGCGTTCGTATGTGACAGAGAGAAGAAGGTGATTTATAGAGCTGTTTGTTATTCACAGTCTGGCCTTTGCTGCTTATTACTTGTTTAAACAGAATGTGTGACAGTGTGCAATCTAATGAGAAGCTCACAAAACACAGATTTCATCCTCAATATTATTATTTTTGTTTATTTTTAAAACAGTATTACTGTTAAATACATTTTTATGGAAATTGCATGGATATTTTAGGACACTTAGGATGTTTTGCATGTATTTTCATGCCATATAAGCACATTATATCACATCAAACTCATAGCATTATAGTATTTTTTAAATTTAGATCAGCATAAATTAAAGGCCTTTTTTTCTTCAAATATTTCCTGGATGTAAAAAACAATATACATGTATGTAAATGTTTTATATTACATTTTAATAATAAACTTTCTTTTGCATTACTCTAATGAGAATTTGTTGGGGGGCTAAAATGTGCTTGAAATTGTCTTGAAATTAAAGTTGCAATGCAATAATACTCATTATTTTCAAAAATGTTCTTAATAAGGTTTATTATATATTCCATTTGTTTTTGGGTTGAAATATGATCTGATCAAATTCTTGACAGATAAATAGTGTGTTTATGAATTAAAGCAGTTTGTGGTTGTGTAGACTGAAAAAGAAGATCAGTGATGGATGTTAAAAATAAATGTAGAAGTGACAGAAGAAGGTCAGTGAAAGTGGAGCGGCGTTCCTGAGGACTCTGAACAGTCGTAAATCATTCATCGCTCTGACTGTTTTCTTCTGCTTATCTATCCTCTCTTCCAGAGTTTTCTCTCTGCTCATCCCTCGCATCTGTACATGTGCCGAGTGTTTCCACGGAAACCCACAGCGAACGGTGCGAAGCTGCTACCTCATTTCCTGCCATGCAGAAGATTGGCAGCTCAGAGCTGGCGCTGCCCGCTGTGCCAACATTGTTACTAGTCGCCTGTGTCTCAATCTGTCTCTTGTTTGCTTTCTTTGTTTCCCTGTCCTGCTGTTTCTTTTGTCAGCCTATTTCATTGTTCTAAGAATGATTCCCATTTCTTTTCGCTTTTCATAGAGGCTCTTTTTTCATTTGTAGCCTACTTTTTGGCTGAACTACCAACATGAGCCATATCTAGAGATCAGAATACCATAGAATAATAAATATCTGATATATCTATAATATTTCTGTTCTGACAGTCAGAATACACCTAGCAACCACCTAGCAACACCCTGGCAACCTCCAACGACTCCCTAGCATCATGTCGGTGAGTTTTGTAGCCTACATCTGCTTTTCTTTCTCTCTTCATCCCAGGATGTGTGCTACCATGATTGTACTGTGGTAACATCACTGCAAAAACAGTTTTTTGTAATGATTTGTGGGGCATTTCAAGTGTGTTGCCACTATATGTGTATTCATCAGGAGTGTAACGATACACTTAGCTCACAAGATGAGACGATACTGGGTTCACGAGAACGAGAAGAGACGATATTTTTATGACAAAATTTGACTCAAAAAAAGTCACAAAAGGTGCATTTTACTTATCATTTAACTAATCTAAGAATACAATCTATAATCTAAAAATTATTTTGGTAACCCAGTAATTGGTCAATTATTTTGATAATTAATTAAGTAATCGGATATTTTTTGTGATAAGTGAATAGCCTTTAAAATTAGGCCTACTTAAAATACATATATAGGCCTAATAACAATGAGGCAATAATAATTGTTCTAAATAAAGTATCAATATCAAGTAATTTGATGGTTTTATTGAACAACACTGTTATAATACATAATGTAATATACACAATATTATAAACAATCAACTTCTGTACATTACGTCCTGCAGAGGGTGCCAACGAGTGAGTGTTGTTGTTACACTTTATAACATGATCAAATCCTTGTTTAATATAGGCCAAACAACATGTAATTCAAATGTTTACTTAATCTTTAATATTTGGCCACGTATTTATGGTAGAAATGCTACAGCCACTGTAATTTCCTGAAGAAGAGCATGCGGACATCAAAAAACACGCAAACTCAGAGCGAGGGTTTAGACTTTTATTTTGAAATCGCGATCAACAACAGTTCACATATTTAGATGTATTCTCCTGTGTTAGTGTAGGTTTATAAATGTTAGCATAATGCTATATTGTGATTTTTTAAAAAATGTTTTACTATATCTTACAGCCTTAGAAAACAATCTGCGGTTCATGGGTTCTCGTATGTGGAATACGCCACTTCCGGTTAAATTGCAAACGAGAACTCGGATTTAATCGAGGAATCGCGACAGCCCTTGTAATGAATGTCAGAAGTATAAATTCTCATATTCATATTGTCAGGTTTTAATATTGCGAGATCTCGTGGCACGACATCTCGTCACACCCCTAGTATTAAATGTGTGTGTTCCAGACGGTCGATCGCTGGTTCCCACAGGTCTAGAGTCTCAGCGGTCAGTAAAGGGTGTGTAATATAAACCTGAAGTCAGGACAGAACAAATGAGTTGTCCTCCATATAGAGACCAAATGAACTTCCTAATGTAGTTCTGCTCTCACTCGAGTCGCTTTGAAATGTGGAGAGACTCTGTCTTTGTCTTGAGCACAGATGCAGTATAGATCCATTGAAACTGATACAGACAAACAAGATCTTTTAAAGAGAGATGGAGGAAATCCAGCCTTCACTCTTTATAAAGCTTCTTCAGCAGCTCTTGTTTAATGAAGAACCATATTACATGAAACTTGCTCCAGAACAGCGAATCCCTTAATAGTTTGGGTTATTTACATGGCGCTGTCTGAACTGATTGGATTCAAGGTTGAACTTTAAAGAGACTGACGGCAGATCTGATGTCTTATAGTCGTAAAGCACAGATGATGTGTGACACACTGAAGTATCAAACAGAGTTTGTAGAAGGAAGGGCGTTTGTGTCAGTGTTTGAATCCTCAGCTCCTCCAGTGATGATGGTGCAGTGTGAACAAAGTCAGGCCTACAGACACACACAAGCATCTGTCATGAACACACACACACACACACACACACACAAACACACACACACACACACACACACACACACACACACACACACACACACACACACACACACACACACAGCGCTGCAGGGAAGGGCACGACGCAGAGAGACAAACACAGATAGTGTCCAATCCAGAAATAGATCAAGTTTGTTTATGATATTTAGATGTTTTTTTTCCCCTCTTGGTGACACATGGGATATTTCTCATATTAAATTACCATAATGAGAATATAAAGAAGAAAATCTTAAAGAGTCTTGATGTTTTTGTGCAGTTCCATTGAGAGCCAGACACGGACTCAGCTTGTTTATGATGCTATGACACTATGACGTATTCATAATAAATTAAATAATATAATTCCAAAAATATATTTTAATGTATTTCTGTAAAATTAATACTAGTAAAATAAATTCAATCAAATTATATTATATAAATAAAAAATGAATGATATATACAGGTGTGTGTGTGTGTATATATATATATATATATATATATATATATATATATATATATATATATAATATATACATACACGCATAAAAGGTCTTAAAAAGCCGTATACAAATTTACAACCTTAAGAAGGTCTTAAATCAGAGCAGAAAGTCATAAATTCATAAAGTCGTAAAGTTATCGCATGCATAAATGTTGCATTGCAAAAAGTTTATCTTCAATATTTTTTCAAATATCTACACATATAGGATACATTTTCTTGTCTTGAAAAAATTTTGACAAAATAAATTTGCTTAAAACAAGAACAAATATCTATCAGAAATGTAGGGACGCGGCTGATAAATACAGTGTTTGATTTGTGGCATGTTATGCGTAGTTAAACTGTGCACATTTATGCAATATAAAGGGAGTTTTCTTGCTCGTCATGTTGCTTACAAACGATTTGAGGCTGCAGGACTGAACTCGAGCCTGTGTGTTTGACTCATCGTGTGTGTGTGGGGACAGTAAATAGCCTGTGTTAATGGCCCGGTGGGAATGGAGGAAGTTCACAGTCATTAACGCCCTTCATGACAACACAGAGTGGCTTAATTACTTAATTGGGCCTGAACCCGTGGTTAAGTGGCTATCTAATTGCAGAGTGGAGAGTTTAATACATGTTTCATTCTGAAGTGCCTCTGAAGTGCTGGTGCCATTGTGCCTGTGAGTTTCAGGGATCTCTCTCTCCTTCTGGTGTTTTGCCATAAAACACAAGCCTATATGCTGCATATTAAAGATGTGTGTGGATGATAAAGATCACTCAGATTGAAATGTATACAGTGAAGAGACGAGAGATATTATAATTCCTGGTGGGGCTTCAGAATATAATTATTGCGCATAAAGGACAGCCGCATGAAGAAGCTCTATATAAAATCCTCGTGGACTGATAATGACCTGCTGGACTGTTCTGGGATCAGTTCCTCTGAAGCTGCAATGATGACTGTAATGAGGTGTTGTCATGCAGGATCTGACCCTGGATCAGTGGCGTGTAAGAGCCGCTACGGGTCATTAGTATTCATCCAGAAGTGTGTGTGTGTGTGTGTGTGTCTCGGCTGGTGTCATTCCAGCGCTGGGCTGAGTTTTAATTAGTCTGACCAGCTCTAATAACGGCATGCGCCGCTGCACGTCTGTTTCACGCACACACACACACACACACACACACACACACACACACACACACACACACACACACACACACACTACACACCCGTGTACATTGTCGGCACACAAAATCAGCCTTGCGTTGCCATATTTGTTCACTTGTTTTAAAGATTTTCTCGAAAACGTTACCAGACTTGGCTCAAAGTCTCTAATTTTACTTTTAACTAAAAATATACCATATGAAACATTACAATTGTCAATTATATATTGTATATAATATAAGAATAATACAGTTATTATAGTAGCCTAGTTTAGTATATCTATAATAAAAGATTATTATAAGAAAGTATATCTGCTTCATGAGTAAATGTAATATTGTATATGGTAATATAAATAAATAAATAATTTGACTGTCACAAGAACAAAATGTATTTTTTAATATATGTATGTATATTTTATAAATGTATGTTTTTGAATACATGTCCAAGAATATCCTAATTGAACAGTACAATGGTACAGTATATATATCAAAATACTGTGTTATTACATCTCCTGCCTCACTGAGTTCCTGCTAATTTCAGTGTGATGAGTGTAAAACGTCCTTCATGCTGTTCGTTCCAGGTCCGTACTAAGGGAAAATATGAAATGAGAGAAAAAATTGTGTCAATGCTTTGTGCTCTCATGCAAATGTTTTGCGTTCCTCTGAAAAACTTTGCTTTCTCTTGCAAAATGTTTGCGTTCCCTTGAGATACTTTTTGTTTGTTTGCAAAGTATTTTGCATTCCCCCCCGAGAAACTTTACATTCGCTTGCAAAGAACAAAAAGTTTTGCTACCGAATGCAAAGTTTTTCGAGGGAACAAAAGCATTGACATCATTTTTCCTCTCAACTGATATTTTTTCCCTTTAGGGGCTCCTTGCTTTCCTGACAACACAGTTCAGTGTTTGTCTTTAAACATTTCGCTGGAATTGTGGTCTGTTTGAACACCAAACGATGCCGAAACAGGATGTTGCCGACAAAATAACTGAAATCTGCCATGAAGGTGTGTGTTTGTGTACATTCACACCTGTCTTTAACGGATCGCTTGACACACACAGTCATCGTTACACTGACGGTTAATGTTTTCACTCTAACTGAAATTTCACTTCCTTCTTCAAACATTTGTTAATGTCTGATTTATTTGTATTGTTCAGTGCCTATAATAGATTAACCTGCATGTTTTGAAACCAACATACAAGATTATTTTGCAACATTTTTTGATATTTTGTCTTTCCTACATTAATAACATCTACAACCAACATGACCAACATGGTCACGTCTACTCACTTTAATGGTACATTTTCCACTGAGTTAAGTTTGTGAAAGCATGTGCGTAATGACAGATTGTTTGATTTGATGTGTTTGGTTTAATTCGCTCGTGTCACTTACATCAGAGAGCACGCTAGCTTGTCCATTTCCATTTGAAACCCATGTGTGCAATCTTTCACAGACCCACAATCCTGCTGTGCTCAGCACCGGTGTCGTGAGATGCTGTTTCAGTCCTAATGGCCTCATGAAGGGCAGAGAAACTCTCACGAGAGAGGACAACAGCAGGACTTTAAACTCACGTGTGACTGATGCATGATGGGAAACGACTGACAGGGGTCAATCAGCTCTAAAAGACAGGTATTTCATTGTTAATTCATCAGGGATCGTCCTGTCCAAGACTGAAGCTGTGCTGTAGGACACACAGGCGTCCTCTAGAGACACATCATCTCTGTTTCCCATGATGCAGCAAAAAATGACACGTCTGAATTATTTCTCATGTGACATCATAGCATGTCTAATGCTAACCGTGACGTGTGTTTATGTATATTCATTCATTTGGAAAGGAGGTGTAATAAAATGTATCTGATTTTGTAATAAATTTGAAATAATGTGCATAATATAGTTTTTTTGTTCTATTTATTATTAGTTTTTAATATTATTATTATTTTTTTTTAAATGCACCAATACATAGTAATAAAGGCCATTGGCTAATATTTTACCTAAACATTGATTTAATACATAATTTTTTTTTATTTTGTGGCCTCAGATTTCTAAAGCACCCTGGAGTGAAATAGCTCGAATACAAGCATGGCCTTTTTGATATTCAAAGTGCAAACATTTAAGTCAGCGAGCCACGACTGTGTGAAGGTCAGATTCAGAGGTTTTTATGGTGATGATTATTAAAGATCGGATCATTATTTTTCCAGGCGAGGTGTTTTCATTATAGCTCTCAGTTCATGTAAACGTAGCTAGTGACTCTCTTGATGCAGAATTTGCTTGCAAACGATCGTCTGGAGCGGGAATGGACTGTTGTGCCCTCTTTCTGTCTCGTTTCATCGTCCCGTTTCTCTTCATTGTGACTCAAGAGGACGTTTTTTGACTGTGGGGAGAGTAAAACGGGCAGGAATCCGAGTCTGAGATCCTGGCAGCGGATCCGTTCACTGTCTGATGTGATCTGTGCCCGAGGGACTCTGACATATGGAAGACATCACTTATCCGGCGGGTCCGGAGAGAAATCATCGGGCCTGTAAACACACCGCAACGACAGCGCACACTAATTCTGTCCCCTTACTGATGTCAGGGCCACACTGTGTGTTTTATGGTTTCTCATAACCTCCGCGTGTCATTTCGGTGCGTTTTGTTGGTTTGTCTTTGTGAATATATGGGAAGGTTATTTGGTGTGAGTTACCCAGCTGAAACGACCCGCTCAGGTCTGGTCTGGTCCAGACGTGTTTGAGCCGGTTTAGTCAACCAGCATAACCATTCAGTTTAGCAAACAAATGCCGTGAGCTCACACATACAAATAAGACTTTAATCCATCTATAAACTCTAGACGGTTTGCATGCGTGTAAAGGATGTGTTGTTCATCTGGTCTCGTCAGATTCGTTGAAGTGTGATGGTGATGCTGAGTTACATACAGCTCATCAGATCTCAGTGTAAGACATTACTCAGGCTTGACACGTATAGCAATCGATATGATCCCAGTCCGCCTCATTCTCGTCATCTGGATTTACAGACCTCCGAGTGCTTTTAGTGCTCTTTGCTGGTTATTATTGTGGGCAAATGTGTTAATTTAAATACCAGACAGGCATAAAAGAGCCAGAAATATTACATTTTACTGGAGCTGCTGTGCCTCACATGAATGAGATTGAAACCCTGTAAAGACATTGGCTGAGTTCAGAGGAGCATACTAGCATACAACTCGTATTTCTTCCATATCTTTATGTGGCAGAAATAGTAACACAAGCATGCTATTCTGATTTCAGCCATTATGCATTTCGTTTTATAGTGCATTACAAAATGTCATACTGTTTTTGCAGTATGTGTACCATCCACAAACTTTCTGATATATATATATATATATATATATATATATATATATATATATATATATATATATATATTAAACTAGAGTTTACACAGTAAAAATATTCACTCTTAGAAGAAAAGGTTCTATATGGAACCTTCAAGGGTTCCGTCAGGCGCTTCATATAGAACATTTTAGGGGTTCCAATCATGGGATCAGGGGGTTTAACTCAATTTTATTAACTAAACAGCTCATAAACAAACATTATCACTAGAAAAAAATTAAATAACCTGTTAAACATGAAAGTATTATTAATCAAAGACATTTCTCCTTATATAGATCTTTTGGGGCATTAAGTGTTCTTTAAAATTAATATTGAAATAGAACCACCTAAGTGTACCAAAATCAAGCGAGTTTGTTTCAAACAAGAAACAAATATCTGCAAATGGGGGTCAGAAACATAAGTTTAATTCAAAGGGGACCACATAGCAGACATTTTGTCTTGTTTTAAGCTTAGACTCACTTAATTTTTACACATTTTACAGAAAACAAGACTTTATTTGAAGTCATTTTGATTCTCAAGTAAATGTGTCTTGATTTAAGAAGATATTTGTACTGGAAAAGAAAAGAACATTTGTTTGCAGTCTAGGAGAAACAGTTGAGATCTACGGGTAGATTCCCAGTGTGTCCCAGAAGTCGCAGATGTCGTCACGTGACCCTGGCTGTGTGTGTGCGTGTGTCGTGAGGTTCATGATCAGCCAGCCGCTGTTAGCCGTGTAGCGAGGCCATGCCGGTGGCCGTTGCTGTCGGCAGAAGGTGCTCGTGTCGGTGTGTGACCCGGGGTCAGCCGCGTGGGCGAACGCACCCCAGTAACACAGCATGCGATTGGACAGCAGTCGCTCAGGTCGAGTCATTGTGAAGTTTGCTACCGGAGCCGAGTCGAACAGGAACGGCAGCTCTGCTCCGTGACACACGTGATGATAACAGAACGACAAACCCGACCACACGCGCCGGTCGCTCGCTACGTGATCGAACACGTACATCCACACGGAGCTCCCGGACAACACACCGGCACGGGCCGCTCTCCGGGACGGACACAGGAAGATGTAGTCAGTCACTATCTGAAAGGACAAAGGGATCAAACACACAGTAAACATTGTGAAATATTAGTTTAAAATAGCTGTTTGGAAGCCCATTTCCACCACATAAGAAAAAAAAACATACTTTTGTAAATCATTATTATGACAAAAAGCTGACGTTATGACTTTAAATGTCATAATTATGAGATGAAGTCGAAATTATGACATACTAAGTCAAAACTATGACTTAAAAAGATATGATTGTGACATAAAAAGTAAATAATTTACCAAAAATAATTTACCATGATTTTTTTTCTTGTAACGGGCTTGAATATATTTTAAACTGTAATTTATTCCTGTGATCAAAGCTGAATTTTCTGCATCATTACTCCAGTCTTCAGTGTCACAAGATCCTTCAGAAATCATTCTAATATGATGATTTGCTGCCTTTAAAAAACATTTCTGATTATTACCAGTTGAAAACAGTTGTGCTGCTTCATATTTTGTGGAAAGAACAGCATTTATTTGAAATAGAAAACATTATTTACTGTCACTTTTAATCAATTTAATGCATCCTTGCTGAATAAAAGCATAATTATGTCATCATCATCATGAGGCTCTAGAGATACAGCAAGTCACATGACACTGACAGCTCAGGTGACACCGTTGAGATGAATGCGAAAGCTAACAGATCAGTTTCTCCAGGCGTATTGAACTGAACTGAGCCCAGTGAACTAGATTCTGATGATTGAAGTCTGGCCCTGAGAGACTGTTCAGTCACTTCATTGATTCTGCTTTGTGAATCTTTTAAAACCCGCTGGACAGGACGACATTAGCTCTGTGTCAGGGAACATACTCTTGAACATCAGCATATTGAATATGATGAGTTCAGACAGATGTGAAGGGTAAAGAGTAGGGTAAACATTCAGTGTGTTGCTTGAGATGATGTGTTTATGTGTCCGTGCTTGTTTAGAGCTTCTCACGTCTCTGTAGGTTAAATATCTCTATCTGTTACCTGGTAACCAAACACTCATCAGATCACACACACACACACACACACATATATATGGAGGCAGCCGTTCCCTCCCACACACACACACACACACACACACACACACACACACACACACACACACACACACACAGAATCCACCGCCTGCGGTCTAAAACTCTCTTCACAGACACGGATCACTTTCAGGAAACACACAAAAACACACTGACTTTCTGTATCTTGGCTAAATAGTGCAGCCTTTTACCCAACAGAGTTATTTTAGTATTACTTTTATTATCATATTTATTAATATGATTTTGTTATAAATTAATATTAATTAGTTAATCATTTATTAATATTTTATACATTATAATAATTTAGAATTTGTATTATTTAAATATTACATATTATATATTATATTTTTATGTAATTATCTTTATTATGTTCACATTTTAAGTTTTACTTATTTTCTTGTCACTGCATCATTTTCTTTAGTTTTAGTTTTATTATTATTATTTCTATTTATTTCTATTTAGCTTTAGTAATTTTAGTACTTCAGCTTCAACTGATTTTATTTCAGTTAGTTGAGTTTAAGTCAGATCCAGTCAGTTTTTTCTATAGCGCTTTTCACTGTACACATACTATATTTATAATATCTTTATGCCTTATAGTTGCATTTAGCAGATTAGAGCAATTTAGTGTTTAGTAATTTTAGTACTGAAACTTAAACTTATTTTATTTCTGTTATTTGCCAAAATAACTATTTTTCATGTAGCCTAATATTTATTTATTATTACAGCATTATTTCAATTAACGGAAATGAAAATGATTTGACATTTCTCGGCTGAACTCAAATGGCTGTAACCGAAACTGAGGCACAGAATAATTAGTTTAAAAATAAGAGTCAGAGTCTTTGTCTGCGTTGTGTCCGTGTGTATATCCATCCTAAATAATATGTGATATTAGTAATAATGTCAGAGCCCGTCTACGGAGAGCCTGTTCACTCCCTATTAAAGGTGCAATGTGTGATGTTTCTTAGGATCTATTGACAGAAATGCAATATAAGATCCATAACTATGTTTTCAGTGGTGTATAAAGACCTTACTCAATGAGCCGTTATGTTTTTATTACCTTAGAATGAGACATTTATATCTACATAGGCGCGGGAATCCCCTTCTATGAAGGTCGACATATTGTGACGTCATGTGTCTACCGTTGCCGAAAGCGAACAGACAGCGCTAAAGAAACCTCATTGCTTGACTTATACTCTCTGCTGCTGACTCAGACTCAGACAACGACATCTTTTGTCTTACGTCGGCCACCGTAGCTTCTCATTCGAGTTTGAAAACCGAGGGATAGGCCGCGAGTGACTTGCTGTTTGCAATTCGCAAATCTCACCACTAGATGCCGCTAAAAATTACACACGGCTACTTTAAGTCCTATTGTACCGAATTTTGGTTGTAGTTCCACCAGAGTTCCACTGGGGGGCGATCGCCCTGAGTGCAAAATGAATGGGAGTCTATGGAGCTAGACGGCTAAATTTGTCTCTTTCACCCGATTGCCGTTGAGAAATCTCAGATTTGATTGTAGGTTTTGCAAGTTCAACATGGGTTATTGGTCGAAAGTTGAATGAACGAGTACTTATGTCCTTTCGATTTCTTACATGTTGAGTTGTTGTTGCCCATTACACGCTAGCATTCTGCTAATGAACGCTGATTGGTCAGTGAAGGACTGATTACGACCAGAGATACCGCTTGATGGCATCCGAAGCGGGACCAGAATGTGTGTGTGTATTTTCGGCGTGGTCTTTTAAAACAACAAAACAAAAACTCTTCTAGCACGTGTATTTACCTGTGTCAGCGGTGTTGTCGATGCCTCGAGAGAAAAGAAAGTGCAGAGCGCGAAAGCACCAAAGTGACTGAAGGATTGCCGTAAAGCAGTATCTCTGGTCGTACGATGTGTATGACGTCATTGACATTTTAAAATACTTTTTAAAGCAAATAAGTGACTCTAAAAAATCTAACACCCAGCAATGAGTCCTTTCCTTTCGAATACAACATTCAAATTACTAGACAAAAAATTATATCCTGAGAAAAGTGGATTTTGAAGGGTATAGCTCCATTGACCTCCATTCATTCTGCACTCGTCCTGTGAGCGCCGTCATGTGGAGCCAGAGTGGAACTGCAACCAGTTCAGAAGCCGGAAGTTTACTGAGAGTGGAAGTTCTCCCCTTATTAGACATTCTCTGGTAATGTCCTGCACTATTTGTGATGGGTGTCCATGCAGGGGTGAACTGAACCCTCACTGAGTCACAGCGCCCTCTTGTGTGCGGCAGAGGAGGAGGATTTAAAAGGCTTTTTAATTTGAATCTTTTGCAAAATTCAGAACTGCATATTAGCATAATATTTTTACTACTTCAACCATAGCTTTCTATGGCAGAAATAGTGAGAGAAGTGTGCTAGTATGTGCTTCCGAATTCAGCATTTGTCTTCGTTTCACATCCTCAAAACATATATTTTGAAAATATATCTCCATCTCATATTTATGACATGTCATAATTATTTAAAAATATAACTAAGCAAAATTGCAATGCTCTATTATAGTAACCCATTTTATGACATACTAAGTCATAATTATGAGATAAAAAGTTAAGACATACAAAGTTAAAATGATAAGATAAATACAAAATTATGAGAAAAAAACTAAATTATGTCATACAAATTCATATAATTATAAAAATGTAATTATGACTAAATCATCATTATGGAGATTAAAATGTCGAAAAATCTGAAAATGTCTAAAGTTATAATTATAAATAGTCAAAACTGAGAAAGACGAAATTGTGACATACTAAGTCACAATACATATGCACTTCACGCCTCCAAAAAAAGATATGATGCTATAATACCATATACTAGGCTGTAATATGATGATATCATCATACACAGATACTTTTGAAAGGCCATCAGCCGCAAAATTCTGTAAGTATTAGATTCTCTCCATCAGATTGCATGGTGAAAAAGTGTCTTTATATGACAAATTGTTTAAAAAATGAAGAGGGATTGATGATGTCATCTGAAAAGGAAAGTGAGAGATTTTGATGAAAGATAACACATGATTCAGTGTGGTTAACCTGTGCTAGCATGTCCCTGCGGTCTGCGTGTGTGTAGAGCGGCAGGTATTTGCGCAGGATCTTGATGGCGTGATGTTTGAAGATGGCCGTCGTGTAGACAGTGCATTCGACCGCTGACACAGGCTTGGTGAACACACCGTACACAAAGATCACACCTTCCTCTGAGGTGCTCCCTGAAACACACACACACACACACACACATGAGCCTGAGCTGTTCGATTCTGATCTGATGTTGACTTTGAATTGATTCTGATTGTACCGAGCAGCACGGGTTTCTCCTTCTGCCAGTGTCCTTTCTGAAAGGCGCTCACGGACTGTTCCCTGATCAGTTCTCCGTCGATATACGGGCCCCAGCTCTCAAACACCTCCAGAAAGCGGAAGGGATTCACCACCTTTGAGCCTGAGAACACACACACACAACGTTTCATATGATCTCTGTGAAGTCTGTGCGCTAGGTGGTTGATCTCTGAAAAGTGAAATGCAGGATTACTGGATTTGATCTGTGCATTCAGCACCGCCTGAGGACTGAGAGACTGAAGACACTGCAGGTCCACAAGCGAGCAGTTGGCCAGCTTTGCAAAGTTCTTCCCCAGCTTCAGAGACTCGTGCCTGAGGAGACGCATCAGTGTTTCAAGGCGTGACGCTGATCCAACACAATCTCATGAAAGTGCGTATCTATACCACGAATGTTATTTCTCGTGCCATTTGTACGCCAAAAATGGTTTTAGCGTGCATATGCCACGCACTGAAAACCCCTTGGGTAGGATTAGGGGTGTGGAGTGTGTGTGTATTACACACCAGAAAGTGCGTAGCATATGCACGCAAAAACTATTTTTGCCGTATAAATGGCACGAGAAATAACATTCGTTGCATAGATACGTACTTTTATCGCTGATCTGATGCATGTCTATATGTGACCCTGGACCACAGAACCAGTCACAAGTCGCACGGGTGTATTTGTGGCAATAACCAACGTGGGTCAAAATTATATATTTGGTTTTATGCCAAAAATCATTAGGATATTAAGTAAAGATCATGCTCCATGAAGATATTTTGTACATTTCCTACCATAAATATAGAAAAAATTTATTTTTGTGAGTGGATGGCGGACAAAAATGGACAAGTTTGAAGGCGATTTTCTCAATATTTAGATTTTTTTGCACCCTCAGATTCCAGATTTTCAAATAGTTGCATGCAAATATTGTCCTATCCTAACAAACAATACATCAATGGAAAGCTTATTTATTCAGTTTTCAGATGAAGTATAAATCTCAATTTCAAAAAATTGACTGGTTTTGTGGTTCTGGGTCACATATATGTGTGTGTGTGTGTGTGTGCGTGTGTGTTTACCGTGTTTTGAGAGGAATGGAGAAGGGTAAACTCTGGAGAACGGCCTGTCTGAAGAGTGGTTTGCTGCTCTGGATCATCAGATGTAGACTGACTGACTGAGCGCCTGCGCTCTCGCCGAAAACACTCACCTGAATTCACACAGACACACACTAATGACTGGATGAGGAACTTACATTATTGTTTCACAAACTCATGAGAAAATTTGATTTGATCTTTGAGTCAAATTCATGCAGGTATATCCATTTTTACCAAAACATCAAATAAACAAAAAAATAAAAAAAAAAATCTTAAAAATTTCATTATTATTGTTTAAATTAATCATTATCGTTATTTTGCATAATAGAAATCAAGGAAATTTTTAGGATCATTTAGATTTTTTTTTTACATTTTGATTTCTATTGTCTTTTTCTTTTGCATTGCAATTACTGAGAATTAATGTCACAATAAAAAAAATAAAAAAGCATATATATGCACACACATATATATATATATATATATTAGGGCTGTCAAAAGATTAATCGCGATTAATCGCATCCAAAATAAAAGTTTGTGTTTACATAATATATGTGTGTGCACTTTGTATAATTATTTTGTATATATAAATACACACACATGCATGTACACATAAGAATTTTTTTTATTTATATATAAAATATTTATATTTATATATAATATAAATTATATATAAATATATACAGTATATACATGGAAATATTTCTTAAATATATACATGCATGTGTGTGTATTTATATATACAAAATAATTATACAAAGTGCACACACATATATTATGTAAACACAAACTTTTATTTTGGATGCGATTAATCGCGATTAATCTTTTGACAGCCCTAATATATATATAATATAAATATAATAATATAATTTTTTAATATATAATATAAATAAAATAATTAATATAAATAAAATATAAAATATTTTTTATGAGATAAAATATTATTTTATGAGGTTTTATTTAGTTTTTAAGTCACATGCAATGACAATAAAGGCAGACTAAACTAATATATATAGACACACCAATATTATATGAACAAACTTTAATGTTAGATACGATTAATTGAGATTAATCGATTTGACAGCTCATATATACTGTGTATATATATATAAATACATGTAATGCAAACATTTTTAAACGCTTGAGCTCTTAATAGCAGGATAGATCATGATTGCCTGTCAATGTTTTTGTTGTTCATCAGCTAAAAAAAGTTCTGGAAGTGATTCCACTGATATCGTTCCTCTGTGTCCTTATCGTTATAGTTGTGGTCTGGCCTCTGCTATTTTATATTTACAACAATTTTTAGAACTAAATTTGTATAGTTATTGTCCTTTTTGTGCTCAGGCATTCATCATTTACCCCTTTATAAACAAGTGTCTATTAGTTCTTCTCACTTTGCCTGGGTCTCCTCCAAACACAGCGATGTTCTGTTGCACCCAGAGCAAAGCCGCTTGCTGATCCAGAATCCCATAATTCCCCACCGCTGATGTTCCCGGGTCTTTTCCTGACACTAGAAAGCCGAAAGCCCCTGCAGAGAGACAGATTCAGCTGTGTGTTCATGTCTTATTTGACAGTCAGAGTCAGGGGCGTCGGACTGGGGGTAAAACGAGTATTGATTACCAGGGCCCCAAGGGGATGAAGGGCCCTTGAAAAGTCTGGAATACAGACATCCCAATTCTCCCGGAAGTTTGATAGCGTCTCCCTGATGCCCGCAAATTAGTTAAAATCTCCCGGAATCTAGAAGGCGAATGCGAGACAGAACATCTGTGCGCATAACATACCCCCCCCCCCCCCCCCCCCCCCCCCCCCCCGTCAACAATCCAAAAAGTATTTTATTTGGAACATAGGGGCCCATCAGGACTGACTATACATAGGGCCCGGGATCTTGTGCTACGCCCCTGGTCAGAGTCTCAGTGTCTCACCCAGGCGGTAGGCGATGCTCACGACCACAGTTTGAGTGAAGTTGCTGAGGAAGCGTCCGTCGTAAAGCGCTTTCGAGGCGGATCCCGCGATGAAGTCTCCGCCGTGGATCCACACCATCACCGGCAGAGCCGCCGTGGAGTTCACGCTCAGAGGAACAAACACGTTCAGGTACAGACAGTCCTCACTCACCTGACGAGAGAAAATACCATGAAAAACAAAGATTCTCTCATCATTTACTCTATGTGTCGTTCATATGACTTATGCGCTATACTCCAAATAATACAAATTGTACAATGACCCATTCAGACACTAAGACACATAAAAGTGAAATATTGCCACATTATCCCCGTAATGAACAATATAGTTGTTAAATAAATATATTTATGTTTGTTTATAATATATTTTATATTTATATTCTCATTGAAAAAAATGAGTTTAGTTATTCTGTATATAACTATAGTATATATATATATATAAATAAATAAAATATTGCAAAAATATTTAATTAGTATATATTTAATTTAACATTCATTGAATTTGATTGGAATTAATGTATTTTCATACTAATTTCTTATTGTAATATGATAATATGCATGTAATATGTAATACATAAATTGTCTTATTTTTTATCTTTATAGAAATTATCTTTTGCATTGAAATTACTGAGAATTAATGTCACAAAAAATAGCTTTATTTTTAAAGCAAGATAATAATAATTCATATATATGAATTTATCATTTAATGTAAAAAAACCCCATTGAATTAAATTAATGGAAATTTCATGTATATATACATAATTGCAATACAAAAATGTATACAGTATATCAAATTCATTGAATTTAATGAGAATTGTATGTCAATAAAGAATATTGGTGTGAAAATGTGCTTTAATTGTCATGAAAATAATGTCAAAATGTGAATCAAAATGTGAATCTAAATGGTACTAAAAATTGCCTTAATTTTCTTCATGCAAAATAATAACAATAGGCCTAGTTAAATAGCAATAAATATAAGGTTTAGATTAGATTTTTTTTTCTTGATGAATGAATGCTTTCATGAAATTCCCTCAAAGATTTCAGGGAAAAACAAACATATAAAATAAAATAGAACAAAATCTGACATTTTCAGGGCTTTATGGAATAACACATTTTATATATCTATTAACCCAATTAACCTAATTCTGTTTTTAATCAAGAGAAATTGCTTAATAAAGCAAAAGCTCTTGATTTTAATGGAACCCAAACAGCTGAAATGGTTTTGCTGATCTTGTGAGTCCCGCCCGTGGTCGTGTCCCGCTCACCTTCTTGGGACACTCCTCAGAGATGAGTCCGACGCAGGCCTGCATGCACGGCGCTCTGGGATAGGTGGCGTCTCGCACCCCTCTCCACGGCGTGACGGGCCGGGGTGCTTTCCAGCGGGACGCTGCCACAGGCGGATCAGCGAACGGGATCCCGTAAAAAACATGAGACTTGTCCAGCGTCAGGCCCTGGATGGTCCCGTCTTTAATGAGCAGTTTGGGCCCAGCGGCAGTTTGTTGGTCCTGATCTGAGATCAGCGCTTCTGGAGACACACTGCGCAGTAAAGCCACCAGCTTCATCCGCTCCTCTGTACTGGATCCAGTGCTGATCAACACGCACACCAGAACACACAGACACAACACACACCTGTACGACTGCATGCTTACTCACGCTTCTGCACTTCTGCCCGCTCGGGACCGACTGATGCATGCTGGGGTCCCACAAATCCTTGTGACTCTTATTATGCTGCACACTGGGACTCTGTTGTTGTTGTTGTGTGTGTGTGTGTGTGTGTGTGTGTGTGTGTGTGTGTAATGACAAGCAGACTGTCTGTACTTTAGAAAATTAAATCACATCGATTCCCTTGACGTTCATCGTCGGATACAAGTTGAGTTGGTGATTTGGACTATTAAAAAAACATTCAAATAACATGAAATTTCACAGTAAATAGTTTTCCAGCGATTTAATAATGTAAGTAAAATTATATATATAAATATATTGTACAGTCATGGTCAGAATTAATGGCACCCCTGGTAAATATGATCAAAACTGGCTGTAAAAAATAAATCTGCATGTAGGTTTTTTGTAGTTTTTTTGGGGGGGGCTTTCTGACCCCCAAGACTCAACTAATCTCTTCAATTCTCCATCTGTGATCCTTGGAGAGTCTTTGGCCACTCAATCTTTCCTCCTCACCATGCATTAAGACAATATAGACACACGTCCTCTTCCTGGCAGATTCGTAACATCTTTAGTTGATTGGAACTTCTTAATTATTGCCCTGATGGTCAAAATGGGTATTTTCAATTCTTTAGCCACTTTCTCTTTTGTGATGCTCAACAATCTTTTGCTGCACATCAGAACTATATTCTTTGGTTTTACTCATTGTGATGGATGATTAAGGGGATTTGGCCTTTGTGTTTCCTCATATTTAAACTCCTGTGAAACAAGAAGTCATGGCTGGACAATGTCATGTTCCTAGTCACCCTGGTGTGCTAAAAAAATTAAATATTAATGGGAATATACTTCAGACATATTTTACTCGTAAAAAAATTATAGGGGTGCCAATTATTGTAGCCAACGTGTTTTGGAGAAAAACATTTATTTAATAATGTGATTCCCCCCCCACATTCAATTCTTTTACTTCAATGAAAGGTTAGAATTTTGCACATTTTTTTAATGAAAGATCAAAAGGATAAACAATGCAGATTTATTTTTTACATCCAGTTTTGATCATATTTACCAGGGGTGCCATTAATTCTGACCATGACTGTATATGTAACTTGAGTACCTTAGAGTACCATATACATCAGAAATCAATTCATAACTTGTGTCTTTTTAATAGTCCATGAAAACACACACACACACACACACACACACACACACACACACACACACACACACACACACACACACACACACACACACACACACACACAAACACACACACACACACACACACACACACACACACACACACACACACACACACACACACACACACACACACAGAGACACACACAAGCTATTAATTGCATCTAACATAATATTTTGTATACTATGTGTGTTTATATATTATTATATGTATATATGTGTGTGTGCGTGTCTGTCTCTGTGTGCGTGTGTGTGTGTGTGTATATATGGCTGTATATATATGTGTGTATATTTATGTTGGATGCGATTAATCGCAATTAATCAATTTGACAGCATTTAATAATATATGACATTTATAAGACACAAAACTTATTCTTAAAATAAACATTCAAATATAGTACTAGTTTTGTGAAATATTTAAAAACGTTTTTTAAATAAAAATTCTGTATATGATAACTCCTCCACACCTCCAGGCGGCAGTACACGCGCTCTTTGCCTCGTGCTCATGACGACCAGACGCAGCGTCTGACGTCACTGCTAACAGCAGCAATGGCGGCCCCCATAGAAAGCACGAGTGAAACGCCAACAAATAAAAAACAGAAAAAGAGCAAAAATACAGGTACATCTACACTTGAAAACCGATAAATATACACAGTATTATCCTCACAGTGCGTATTGACATCGCGCTTTTAATTCCATATTAGTGAAGTTAACTGACATGTTTATGTGTGATTGCAGCTCGTGTAGAATTATAGGTCTGTTTTTCTTGTAGCTACAATGATGTAGTACTTTGTTAGTGTGCGCATTTCATTACTGTTTTCCCCAAAACATTCAGTTATTGTGCATTTGCTGTCCTCCACCTCTTCGGTTGTATTTCTCTAATACACAACTGATGTCTGTAGGAAAAATAAATAAACTTTTAGGGTGGTGTGACGTAGTGTTTAAATCTCTGCCTGGTTACGAGAATGTTGATTTTCCAGCTCTATATGTGTACTAGTACAGGCTCAGTGTGATATTTAATGTTAATATCGTGTTATTATACATATACTAAAGTACTAAGTGATTTTTATGTTAGTGTACAATGGTATTTACAAGCTACTCCAAGATGGGACATAATATTACATGCACATTTTGGGGAATAAACACACATCCCCAGATTACTGTAAGCTGTTTAAGATAAAAGTGTTTGTTGTATTCCTAATGACTTACTAACTAATCTCTGGTCTTTTGTCTGAAACGTAGTGGATGAGACCGAGCTGCTGATAGTACCAGACGGCTGGAAAGAGCCCAAGTTCACCCGAGAGGACAATCCCAAAGGTTTGCTGGAGGAGAGCAGCTTCGCCACACTTTTCCCCAAGTACAGAGAGGCGTACCTGAAAGAGTGCTGGCCGCTGGTGCAGAAAGCGCTCGGAGATGTGGTACGTGTCAGGAAAATCTTCATTTGGTTTTAAAAATGCTTGTAAGCTCACTCACAGAATTAGTTTGTCTATTTTCTTTTGATATCTCCTACTGTTCTGTAGTTCATCAATGCCACACTGGACCTGATTGAAGGCAGTATGACGGTGCACACAACAAAGAAAACATTTGACCCTTATGCAATCCTCAGAGCAAGGGATCTCATCAAGTTATTGGCCAGAAGTGTGCCGTTTGAACAGGTATGCATTGTACTGCTGTAATTCACTGATTTCATATATATATATATATATATATATATATACACACACACACACACACACACACACATATATATATATATATATATATATATATATATATATATATATATATATATATATATATATATAACATATACATATATATATTAGTTATTCAGTACCGGTCAAAAGTTTGGAAACATTTGAAAGTCGTCTCTTATGCTCATCAAGCCTGCATTTATCTATTTTGATCAAAAATACAGAAAAAAACTGTAATTTGCTAAATATTATTACAATTTCAAATAATAGTATTCTATCTTAATATATTTTAAATTATAATTTATTTCTGTGATGAAAAGCTGAATTTTCATCAGCCATTACTCCAGTCTTCAGTGTCACATGATCCTTCATTCTAATATGATATTTTATATATATATATATATATATATATATATATATATATATATATATATATATATATAACATCAGTGAATTCTGTACAAAAGGACAGATTACCATTGTTGATCAAAAGTGTTAATACAGACATTTATAATGTTCCAAAATATTTATATTTCAAATAAATGCTGATCCTGTAAGCATTTTATTAATCAAAGAATCCAAATGAAAAAAAAAAAATGTATCATGAAAATATGAGGCAGCACAACTGTTTTCAACACTGATAATAATCAGAAATGTTTCTTGAGCAGCAAATCATCATATTAGAATGATTTCTGAAGGATCATGTGACACTAAAAACTGTAGTAATGATGCTGAAAATTCAGTTTAGATCACATTAATAAATTACATTTTAAAATATATTCAAGTAGAACAAAATATTGTAATATTTCACAATTTCTGAACAAATGAATGCAGCCTTGGTGTGCATAAGAGGCCTTTTTAAAAATATAAAAAATCTTAATATATATAATCTGATATACCGGTATATAATTTATCCTAAAATCTTTCACTAAACCGTCCTGTTCATTTCAGGCTGTACGGATACTTGAAGACGACATGGCTTGTGACATCATAAAAATTGGGACTCTTGTGCGAAACAGAGAGCGTTTTGTGAAGAGACGCCAGAGACTGATCGGCCCCAAGGGCTCCACGCTGAAGGTGAGCAAAGACACTGCTCCATTTACAGCAATGTCTCCCTTCATTTATTCATATTACACTTCACTTGTCATTATTTTTTTATTCCCAGACAGTGAGCTCCAAAAGTCTAAGACCACATTGAAAATCTGGGATTTTGTTTTTCATTTAAACTTAGCAATATTTACTAATTTAAATGCATAAATGAATGTACATTTTCCAATTCAACTTTTCTCTCAAATACTTTTGATAGCCATTTTCAATACATTTCTTTTTAAATGAATTTAGAAAGATAAAAAACAGTTGCATTTTCACTGGCGGACTTTAGATTCCTCTTTTTAATGTTCTTTGCTCTTTAGTAAGTTCTTTTGATGTTGTATTGTTGTTTTATTGCTTTTGCAGCTTTATGTTTTGCATGTCCGGTGTGTCTTTTCGATGTTACGGTAAATGTGATAACATGTCATGCGTTTGTTCTGTTTCAGGCACTGGAGCTTCTGACCAACTGTTACGTGATGGTTCAGGGAAACACAGTGTCGGCTCTCGGCCCGTTCAATGGCTTGAAGGAGGTGAGACAGACATTCAGTGGCCTCATTTTAATCATTCAAAACTGTTCACCCTGAAAACTAACCACTCTACTTTTGTTCAGTCATAATTACACGAATGTAAAGGAATCAGTTTGTGCGTCTCGCTTGTTTCTGCAGGTACGGAAAGTCGTGCTTGAGACAATGAAGAACATTCACCCCATTTACAACATAAAGGTACATAGAAGACTGTGTAATATTATAAAGTAAGATTTAGTGTAAAGAAAGTTGTGAATAGAGCTGCACGATTCTGGATAAATTGAGAATCGTGAGTTATTATTTAAATAGAGATCAAGATTCTCCCATGAGAATCAAAACAAAATAACGTAATTTACATGAGGTTCTGACAAAATGTTTAATTGATTTGATGTAATAATTTTTTTTGAATCAGCTCTAATGAATTATTCAATGATTCACTCAAAGACTTTCAAAATCAACGTTTTTGAACGAATCTCTTGAATAAATGATTCAATGACAAATACATTTTTAACAGTCACGTGTCGCCACCTACTGGTGTAATGATGTAATTAATAGAATTTTTGTTTAAAGCATCGTTACTTTCAAAAGGTGATTTACTCTGTTTTGATCGCTACCGCAGACATACCGTTTATATTCTTAACTATAAACTTTTATACCAGTGATAATTTGAATGATTGTAACACAGAAATATTGATACTGTGTGATTGAAAAGACTGTTTGTGAAGCTGTTTCATGACAACTGATCTCTCCGCCAATGCAGATCTGAATCAGTGCGATCGTACTTGTTTAAAGGTTTAATAGACTTACTGCTGAATCGTTGTTATTTAGGAGTAAGATCACGTGGGTGTTTGAATCAAGATCTTTTAATGATTAATCATGCAGCTCTAGTTGTAAACCATGTTAGGATGGTCTGTAAATTAAAAAGCTGTTATTGCCGTCATGAGTGACTCTAACAGTAATTGTGCGTGTGATTCAATCCTCTCCAGACATTAATGATCAAGCGGGAGCTGGCGAGCGACCCGGATCTGCGCACTCAGAACTGGGAGAGATTCCTGCCCAACTTCCGCCATAAGAGTCTCTCCAAACGCAAGCAGCCGAAGAAGACGACGATCAAGAAGAAGGAGTACACGCCGTTCCCCCCGCCTCAGCCCGAGAGCAAGGTACGAGCGCACACTTCCCGAGAGAAAGCATGTGATATGGTAGCATTAAGCCACTCGAGGTGTGCGCCACAGGGGTTTTACCACGAGTACAGGGTGTTTTTACACCCGAACACCCGCATAAACATGAAATCATCATCATAAACAATCATTTGTTTTCATTTTTAAAATGTAATTAAGCCAATTAATAGCTTATTTGCTTGGCAACATTAGTTAACTACATTAGTTAACATGAACTAACCATGAAAGTACTTCCAAAGCATGTATTAATCTTAATGTTAATTTCATTATTTACTTATAAATTATTAAAATCAGAAGTTGTATCTGTTAATATTATTTAATGGACCTGACCTAACATGAATTAACATTAAACATATTATTAATAATTACTGTATTACTTGTTAGTTAATGCATTGGCTTAACATTAACTAATGGAGCCTTATTGTAAAGTGTTACCATTTGTTTTAGTGTTTTTTACATATTCAATCTGCACAATTCAATGTGAAATGAATAATTATTAAAATAATAATCAGACAGGTATAAAAAAAATAGAAACAAACAACTTGAACCTGAGAACAACTGTTTAGTAAAATAAAGTATTGATCTAGTTGATACTTGATATATTATTAAATAATAACTATATTATAATTATATATATTTATATATACTCTTTGATATAACATCAATCAAATCTATAAATACTTTATTTATAAATAAATATTTTTGTTGAGTTTTTAGTTGAATTAATGTATTTTTGTGGACATCCCCGCACATATAAATTACAATAATAATCAATAAATAAATGAAAAGCTCTTTTTTGACAGTTTGCCTAAGTGAAATATTGTTCTGCACAGATTGATCAGCAACTGGCGACCGGTGAGTTCTTCCTGCTAGAGAGCGAGAAGAGACGCAAGAAGATGACTGAGATTAAGGTTTGATGTTTTTATGAGTGTTTGCACAGATGCAGTGAGTGATTGGAACTAGTTCACTCGTAACCGCTTGTTGTTTTCTTGGACTGAAGGTGAAACAGGCTGAAGCTTTATCCAAGAGACAAGAGCAGCGGCAGAAAGATTTCATTCCTCCTAAAGAGAAGCCCGCCGTGAAGAAGACCAAACCAGGTACTGGTTTAAAATACTGCACAATACACAACACACTGAGACACATGCGACAGGGATAAGTCATGAAGTGGAATGTTTTTGAAACTGTGAAGCTTCTTCACTCACCGCACAACAGTTTTTGTTATATTTGTATTCATATTTTAAAATAGCTTTTATTTTTATAATTTTAGTTTTCATGTTGATTTTAGTAGCTGAGCTAAAAAAAAAATAATAAAATGAGCTTTTTCCATTTACATTTTTTTTATTTTAAATATTGCTTTTTAGGTTTAATTAATTTTTATTTCAGTTTTAGTTTGTTTTTATCTATTTCCAGTTGATAAATAATTTTATCTCTGTTTATTGGCAACATTTCTAATTTTTGTTTAGTTCAAGTTTTTCCAACTAAACAAAAATTAGAAGTGTTGCCTATAAACTGAAATAAAATTATTAACTGGAAATAAATAAAAACTATATAGTGGATATACTGGAAATAAATAAACTAACACTGAAATAAAAATAAATTAAACCTATAAAGCAACGAAGCTAAAAAAAAAAAAAAAAAAAATATATATATATATATATATATATACAGTATATATATCAGCTTCATTTCAATTAACAGACATGTTTTTAATAGTTAACGATAATAACCCTGGTCCAAAACTGCATCTCATGTTGTATAATGATATTATTATTACATTTTATTTAATTTTTTAAGCTTTATTTCAATTAACAGAAATGATTGGATTATTTTAGGTAACGATAATAACCCTGGTCCAGAATGGCATCTCATATTGTATAATAATAATAATAATAAAAGTAATTAAGATAAATTATTATTCATAATAATAAATGATTAAATAAAAAAAAAAAGTTAAATCATCAAAATATAAATATGTAAATATAATACGTGTTTAGCTTGTGCATTTATCCATATGTACTGAATTTGATCTTGGTCAGAAGACTAGTAATATTGGTTAGTAGCATTCCTAGTAATATGACTTTATATTGTGTACATAATTTAAATGAATAAGCATGTGAACTCATGATATAATATTTATTATTCTCTTCTTTATAGCAACCACAGAAAACAAAATTGATATTCAAGCCATTAAAGAAAAAGTGAAGAAAGCAAAAAGTAAAAAGCTTGGAGCTCCTCCTGTAAACCCCGAGACGCCTTCAGTGAAAGACGGCAAGCGGAAGAAACTCAAAAGCTAACTCGCGTCGCTCGATGTGAACTCTGATCCTGGAGAAACACACTCAGACCATCACTGGATATATTGTGTTTATATAAAAGATGTTTGGTTTCATGCTTCGTCAACATCAATATTAAACCTCAATGTCACAATCATATTTTAGATTTTGGCTTGTAGGAGATGAGGAATAAGAGACACAAACACAAAACTGTAGACCATATGAACAATCAGCATTTGTTGTCCTGTAGAGTCAGAAACTATTAAACGCTGCTTCTGTTTGAGGCAGACGACAGATGCTCATTGATCGTGTTACATACTTTAGGTATAATAATAAATATGAACTGTGTACGGTATATACAGTATGCTCATTCAAAGGCTATAGATGACCTATAAATCGACATGTCTTTTGTAACAGCTGAATTTGTGATGGTTCTGCATTTGTGCTGTTCGTCATTAGCAAAGTACCTCTGTATGTTCATCTTTTTTTGCTACCCAGAATGCTTTGCATACCTTTTTTTTTTTTTTTTTTACATGTAGTTCAGTAATTTCTCTGATATATGGCAATAAATCGAATGATATTTTTGTCATATATCTGTCTTACTCGTTTAAACTGAAGGGACTAGGTGGACTAATTGATGAAAAACGTGTCCAGGTCACATTTCAGCCCAAATCAAACCCATGAAATATTACTGTGATCTACAGATACTTGAAAGTTCATTAGAATGAGATTTTGCATTGCAGAAATTAGAATTTGTAATTGCAGAAAAAGAACATTGTAAATGTGCTTAATTGTTATGAAAATGTCAGTATAATCACAAAAATCACTTAAATTAATGCATAATTTTTTCTTATTGTTCTTTGCCTAAACTTTGCTTCAAATAGTTTTGTGTTAAATAGTTTTTCAAATAGAAATGTGAAGCTTCACTCATATGCAAACAGGATATGATGGCAATTCAGGCAATTCTACACATTCTTTAGTCAAGATACATTTATTTGAGAAGCAAAATGACTTGAGAAAACAAGCAATTGGAAATATTTATCAAAATTGAGTTTTTGCTTATAGGCTAAGAAAAATCATCTTGTTTTCCCTTTGAATTAAGTGTATTGTAATGACCCAACTGACAGATATTTTTTCTTGTTTTTTTGCAGTGTGTCCATTGTTAATTTATTGTTAATAAAAAAAATTGGAAATATTAAATGTTAGTATAAAATATAAAAAATATTAAAAGGTAGTATATATATAATTTAAAATGAATCTAGATTAATAAATGCTATGAAAGTATTTTTAGTTCATTATACCTAATGTATTAGGTATAATGTTAACTGATAGTGAACGGATTATTATTGTAAAGTGTTTAAAATATTACTGTGATCTATAGATACTTGAAAGTTCATGAGAATGAGATTTTACATTGCAGAAATGAGAATTTGTGGGGTAAATGCGCTTAATTGATATGAAAATGTCAATGCAAAAAAAATGCATAATAATAAATGCATAATTTTCTTCTTAATTACTCTTTTTAATTGCATATAATGTGCATCAAATAGTTAATGTTCCTCTCAGTCCCAGTGGAAATGTGGCATTGTCTGAATGTGAACTTAGTTTTTGCAGTTGAGTTCAAGGTGTTTCACATATATATGAACACAGGTTATGATGGCGATTCAGGAGGTAAACACAGGCAAACATGAGCAGGACAGATATGACTCTGATAATCACAACTGACAGGCAGAAGTAGCCGCAGGAGGACAGCGCTGGGTCCCAGTCAGGAGTCCACTGATGATAACCTACACAAACACCCATAGATTAGGGGACTTTAATAGCAGGATATGTTGAAAAGATAATCAGAACCCGCTCAAAACACTCCAGTCGCTCTTACAAATGTCTGAATGCTGTTGCATTTGCAGTGTTTCTCAACTAGTTTTGCTTCAGAACCAAGATTTTGTTAGTGAACCAGAATTGTAAACCGAAATAACAAAAAAATTTCAATTTTTGTAAAAGCATAAACATCGTAAATATGATTTACAGTGTAGTTTTAGTGTCTCCAAATATTAGTTTTTATTCTCTCAAAGGTCAAATAAAGGTTATTCATGGAAACACCCATGGATTAGTGTATATTCATCCTATTTAATGCATATTTATGAAATCTTGTGTAGTTTTTTATGGTTTAATGCCACATAATCAGCTTCCGCCATCGAAAAGCATTTGTGCACAGACACTTGCTGTATTGCGATGACACTCAGACATTTATAATTGTGTGTGAAGTGAACAGATGTTTTCTGTAGATTCAGATTGAGAGATGGGGCTTGACTTACTCTGCAGGGCATCGCGGGATGAGTTTCCTGTGAAAGAACGAGAGAGATGTGAAGTAAAGCGGTTGTTGGACAGGATGAGTATATTTATTACTGACACTTACGACAGAGTTTGTTTTCACACGTCTCCTGACTACATTTACTGCATGATGGCCCTTCTCTGTATGGAGCAACTGGATAATTTCCTCTGTTGAAAACAATTAAGTTTTGTGCAAACAGTACGAAAACATGCATTATCCTGCTTTACATAAAATGCACCGTTCACAATTCGCCACACCTGCAAATGTGGTTTTCATACTTACGCTGTTGCATAGTTGCACACAAATATGATTCCTGGCTCTGTTGAGAAAGAAACCACACCGTTTGGACAGGCCTGCGCGGCACAACCGACCTTGTACGTGTCTGCCCAAACAACCTTTACGTGCAGAAAACAAGTGATACAGAGAGGCCTTATTCACTTATGTTTGAACACAGTGTTTGGTTGAGCTTTGAGTGTGTACCTGTGTGTAATGGCCGCACACTTTTGAGCACTGGTTCTGTTTGTAATTGTAATGTTGGACCTCGTCCACCCATGACTTAATTGCAGATTTCACTGTGAAATGGGTGTAAGGATATCCAACCCAGATGTTTTCACCCACAGACGTGAAGGTAGGGTGCATCCTTCCCACATCCTTAAGGTGAATGTTATGTTTAAAGTCACAGAATCTCGCCCAGGCCTGCGCCGTCACCGCCAGCCCTTTATCCCACGTCTGCACACACACACACACACACACACACACACACACACGCTTATTATGGCTTCATTTGTGATTAATGTTGTAATCTTATAACAGATCCGTAGACCCACATGCAAACTGCCCTGTACACATTCATGCCTTTGCATCTATTGGGAAATTCTGTTCATTCCCGACACTGAGAAAACATCTTAAATCAGCTTCAAAATGGTTTGCTGTTGGTTTAGAGGATTTTTGGGACCTTATTGTTCTACTATTAAAGCATTTGTTAAGACCAACATATCAACATAGGCTGTTTCCCCTCCAGCAATACATGTTACTTATCCGGTGAAACATGAAATTGCATGAGAAAAAACGTAGAACAGGTTTTATGAGGAATTGATTAGATATTGAAAAGCTCATTTTAAAAGATAATTTAACATATTTATAAATACTGTAATAGCATACAAATAATACTATAACAACAAAGATGTCTATTGTAGTTTATATTTTATTTTATAGTTCAAAGTTTGAAACTAAAAATACTAGCAGTTAGACTAGAGGTAATCAGCCTTAATTTTCCATTTCAAATCAGACCAAACTACCATTTTATGCAACTGACTTTAAAAAGTTCAGACTAGTCTTGAAGAAAAAAATACAATGACTGACTTGTAGTCTAAGCAGTTTATGCATCTGGACTGATCAGAGACATCATAAACATCTCATATTTACCATGTAGCGCATGTTGCTGGCCGATGGAGCCACGTTTGTGCGGTGGATGTTGTGTTCTCTCACACATTCCTCAAAAAATGCTGGATCTGTGATATCGAAGAAGGGCTCGCTGGAAACCACTTTAAGCAGAACGGTGACAGAGATCAGAACGTGATTAAAGTCACTCATCACTGAGTTTGACTGACGACTGAGAAGAGTTTCCTGTTAGTGGTGTGAACATCGCCCTAACTTGTAATGCTGAACTATTTTTACTCACTTCTGCTTTTTCAAAGAGCTTATGAGAAACCTTTTAGATCAAACTAACAAGTCAAAACCTCACATCAGTTGTATACCGCACTGCATTGTGGGTCAAACCACTTCCTCCTCCTCACCATTTGAACTCCGGTTTTCACCAGGTTAACTCGTAAATGCGATGGATGAAGGTTTTAATATCATGATTTATGAGTTTTGGCATCTCTACCATAAAAATAGTTAGATTTTGTTAGTGAACCAGAATTGTAAACCGAAATGTACTGTAAATGCATAAACATCGTAAATATGATTTACAGTCTAGTTTTCGTGTCTCCAAATATTAGTTTTTATTCTCTCAAAGGTCAAATAAAGGTTCTTCATAGAAACACCCATGGATTCTTTATTTTTAAGAATGTATATTCATCCTATTATGTTTCATATGTATGTTTCATATTTATGAAATCTTGTGTAGTTTTTTATGGTTTAATGCCACATAATCAGCTTCCACCATCAAAAGCATTTGTGCACAGACACAGACACTTGCTGTATTGCGATGACAGTCAGACATTTATAATTGTGTGTGAACTGTGAAGTGAACAGATGTTTTCTGTAGATTCAGATTGAGAGATGGGGCTTGACTTACTCTGCAGGGCATCGCGGGATGAGTTTCCTGTACCGTACACAGTTCATGAGTTCCTCTGTTGAAAACAATTAAGTTTTGTGCAAACAGTATGAAAACATGCATTATCCTGCTTTACATAAAATGCACCGTTCACAATTCGCCACACCTGCAAATGTGGTTTTCATACTTACGCTGTTGCATAGTTGCACACAAATATGATTCCTGGCTCTGTTGAGAAAGAAACCACGCCGTTTGGACAGGCCTGCGCGGCACAACCGACCTTGTACGTGTCTGCCCAAACAACCTTTACGTGCAGAAAACAAGTGATACAGAGAGGCCTTATTCACTTATGTTTGAACATCTCTGGCATCTCTACCATAAAAATAGTTTTTATTGTGCAATCATGTTTGCAAAGCTAAAACATTCAATAATGTAAGATGTTCTTCAGGATATTGAGCTTCCTCACCTGCATGTAGATGTGGTGTAACTGGCTTTGCATTTTGTCTTGTTTTTTGAATATAAGACAATTTTCTGAATTCAGGCAATATCCAAGCTGATTTGAATATTACTTCCTTATTTTAAGTTTTTTAAGTACTTTATAATCAACTTGAATTACTGTAAAAAAAAAACATTTAGCAAATAAATGCTTTAAGAGAATGTGCACTTTTTAATAAAAAATACATATTAACAGTCACACAGAGTCCAAAAGTCTGAGAACACATTGTGATTAAATATGTGATTTAAAAAACCAAAACAAACATTTCAAACCCATTTCATGACAATAATATAGCAAGCTTAATATACATTAAACTACCGTAGCACAACTATGAAGAAAATCAGATGCCAGGGAAAACAATGTACAATGTGAAAACAAAGCAAAATTATTTGTGCAAAGAATCAAGTATTCCAGAGAAACATAATTCAGTTTAACATAAAACAAGATGAACATAAGATAAGAAATTTCCACACGTATGATTGAGCAGCATCAGTCTCACACCCCCAAAACCACATACATAATGTTATGAACCAGAAAAATTACACTGATAACTGTAAAATGTTTGTGTGTGGAAGTCCTTATATAATAGTGTGTGTTCATGTTTCAGGCCACGCCCCCTACATTATGAGGACATGCTGATATCCCTGTAATTCAAAACACTAAATAACATACTAAACCATTTTTGGTTACACTTTATATCAAGTGTCTTTAACTATGTACTTGCATCAAATCAGTACAATGTACCTATTGTGTTGCTGTTGTATTGCAAAACACTTGTGCATGCTTTTGAGTTAGGATACGGTTTAGGGACAGGTTTGTCTATAATTATATCAATATTGTAATTATAGACGTAATTACAGAAATTAATTAAGCTGTAACTGCTTGCAGGTATCCTTAAAAACATTAGCACAGTGTAAAAACATGTATGTACAGTAAGTGCATATCAAATGATTAATTTAAATGTTGGTACATAGTAGTAAAATACACCTAATATGAAGTAGGACCCATTTTTATTAACCCAATAACCCTTGTCACCTAGCTAGGAAAAAAAATAATAATCATATTTTTCAAAACTACTGCCTTGATCATCACAAAAATAGGTGTAATTTTAAAGTCTGCAATTTACAATGCATGCTGCCAACTTGATTACCTCCTAAGTATTGCTGATAAAAAATTTTTTTTTCATAATTTATGAAATACCTTTCTGCACTATGTACTGTAATATGTCAAAAACATCATATAGCTCAGATAGTCATGTGTCATATGTCATTTGAAAGGTCTCACGGAGTAGAATACAACAAGCATATTTTTTTTGGGCTTTGACTAAAACTTAATGAAACATGTTCTGATCGTGGAACAACAATTTTAAAAATGCCTTCTGGGTGTCAAGGGCAACAAAAAGGCTACCTTAGTTCCAAATGCTGTAACGTTTTATTTATGTTAACAAAATTTTTTGTTCTTTTATCATCAGTTTCTCTGAGAACATCCAAATGTAATGAAAAAAAAAAATCAAAAGGTTTTCTATCAAACGACAGCTACATGTTGACTCTCCTTGCTATAGTTGTGGAGCTATGAGCCAGTTTTCTGTTATGGGTAGGGCTAGAAAATGTCATTATCATTAAATGTCACATGTCATTAAATGTCATCCGTATAAAAACCTTTACGCATATGGAATGTTCTCATAATGACCATCGTGTACCAACGTGTGTGTGTGTGTGTGTGGGAGCTCTGGTAAACACATTATGGAAATGAAATCCTTGTCCTTGTGGGGACATTTTTTGGTTTTGGAGAGTTTGTACAGTATAAAAATCATCATGTCTATGGAAAGTCCCCCTAAAACATAAAAACACAATGTGTGTGTGTGCGTGCATTAAGACACCACACAGGCATTACTGCTCTCATCGTTCACGTCCGTTTCACTTGTAATTTGAAGGAAATGATCCCAGTCTGGCCCTGATAGTGGCAGTTCTGTCTGATAATGATTCCAGAACCTGCCAGTGAAAAACAAATGTTATTATAGACCTAATAGTCATGAATGCCACTGCTTGTATTTCTCTGATCTGAAATGTTTTTCTCATCATGTTAGCAAAGTGATCGTCAGCGTTGTTTTTAACTTAAACTAAAATGGTAACACTTTAAAATAAGCTTCCATTTGTTAATATTAAATAATGCATAATCTATTAAATTAAACACTAACATTAAAATAACACTAAAACATTAAATAACAATAACAGCATGTAGTTACCTTTGTTAATGTTATTTAATAAAGACGTTCATGTTTAACTGTTAACTTTTAATTAAAAAAAATCTAGTTTTAAATCTTGAGATAAACATGAACTAATTAATAAGTGCTAATTTTCATTCTTAGTTCATGTAAACTAATGAAACCTTACTGTAGTGTTACCAATAAAATTAAAATAAATGGAAATTAGAAATTAAATAAGGTCAAAACCTTCATACACTCTTAAATTAAAAGGTTCTATATGGAACCTTCAAAGGTTCTGTCAGGTGCATCATATATAGACCCCTTTTGCGCCGACGTCACAATTACGTCACGGCGTTTGCTGGAGGCAAAACAAAGTGAAAACGTACTCGGTTACTAACGTAACCTCGGTTCTCTCTAGAGAGGGAACGAGTACTGTGTAATATCTTACGCTACGGGGAAAACCTCTTTTCCACGAGATATTGAAGCAAAAAATTATCCTTAATTTTGAATTAATGTAAAACGCTGTGCAGCAGCATGCAGATATAGGCAGGACGGCAAACAGCCGTGCGGCAAACAGCAGCAGCCTATCGAGAGAGGTGCTGCGTGACATAATCCTATGGGGGCATTTCGCGCCCATTTCGTCACGTCCCGCCAGAAAAGGGCGCAATTTCGCCCTATAAATATAGCTCGATAAGGCTGGTACACTGGTTTTCATCGCCGAAGCGAACCAGAGCTGTATATGCACGGCAAGATACGCAGTACTCGTTCCCTCTCTAGAGAGAACCGAGGTTACGTTAGTAACCGAGTACGTTCTCTTACGAGAGTATCTCTCGTACTGCGTAATATCTTACGCTATGGGGAACACAATGCAAAACGCCGTGCGTACTGGGATCCGACACCAAAGTCCCAAGGGCAGTAGCCCGGGGCTCATGTAGTGCATAATCACCATAGACTCACAGAGAGTCGGAGAAGAGAGGCTGCAAGCATCATTCCCCATGAAATAGCATCCTATAGGGGCTAGTTATGTTAATAGTGTTTCACACAGACAGGGTGAACGTGTTCAGCCTGAACTGGTTAAGATTACGGGTTATTCAACACCCATCGAGCCGTGTTATCGCTCAGTGAGCGATGCACAAGCAAAACTCAGCATCTGGGCCGGCACAGCGGGGCAGATAACACTGAATTCTATACCGACAGAAGCTTGGCTTGTAAGGCGGGAACCTCTAGGTTATAAAACCTTATAAATGTAGACGGCGAGGCCCAGCCCGCAGCCGTACAGATATCTTGCAAGGTAACGCCACTATACCATGCCCACGACGAGGCCACGCCTCTCGTGGAGTGCGCTCTGACACCCAAAGGACACTGCAGGCCCTTAGAAGTGTAAGCCAGTGCTATGGCATCGACTATCCATCTGGATAGGCTCTGTTTTGATGCGGCCAGTCCCTTGGAACGTCCGCCAAACAAAACGAAGAGCTGCTAGGTCTGCCTGAAGGCAGACGAGCGGGACATATAAGCTCTCAGTGCCCTGACAGGGCAAAGGAGACTCGCATCCTCCTCCTCATCTTGAACCGAGAGAGCGCACAGGGAAATCACCTGGGCTCTGAACGGTGTGTTGAGGGATTTGGGCACGTACCCGTGCCTCGGTTTGAGTATGACTTTTGAGTCATTAGTCCCAAACTCCATACATGATGCGCTTACTGAAAGCGCTTGTAAGTCCCCTATGCGCTTCACTGAAGCGAGAGCCAAAAGAAACACCGTTTTGAAAGACAGATGCTTCATGTCTGACAAATGGATTGGCTCGAACGGGGCACCTTTCATGGCTTCCAAAACCGTAGAAAGGTCCCACACCGGGACTGAAGGAGGTCTAGGAGGGTTCAACCTCCGAGCTCCCTTGAGGAATCGCACGACTAGGTCGTTCTTCCCCAGTGACTGGCCAGACACAGGTTTTGTAAACGCTGCTATAGCCGCTACGTACACTTTGAGCGTGGATCGGGTTCTGCCCTTATCCAGCAGCTCTTGAAGGAAGGAAAGCACTTCCGTGACCCCGCAGTCTACGGGTGAAAAGCCCTGAGCTTGACACCAGGCAGAGAACACAGACCATTTCTAGGAGTAGAGCCGTCTTGTAGACGGGGCCCTTGCCTGCGTGATCGTGTTTAGCACTCCCTCCGGGAGGATAGCGGGTACCCGTTGATGGCCCATGCGTGCAGGGACCATAGCTGGGGGCGAGGATGCCAAATCGAGCCCTTGGCCTGGGAGAGGAGGTCTCTCCTCAATGGTATTGGCCACGGGGCAGTGCTGGTTAGCTGCATCAGGACTGGAAACCAAGCCTGGTTTGTCCAGAGCGGAGCCACAAGCAGCACTGGGCATCCATTTTCCCTGATCCGTTCCAGCATTTGAGGCAGGAGCGAGATGGGGGAGAAAGCATAGAGGGGACAGCGGGGCCAAACGTAGGCCAGCGCGTCCTTGCTCTTGGAGAAATATTTCGGACAGTTAGCGTTCTCGTTGGACGCGAACAGGCCCACCTGCGCTCTGCCGAATGTCTCCCACAGCAGTTGGATCGTCTGCGGTTGCAGCGAACATTCCTCTGCTGGGACATTGTCTCTGGACAGCCTGTCTGGTCCCAGATTCAGGTGACCAGGCACATGCGCTGCTCTCAGTGAAAGCAGGTTGTGCTGAGCCCAGACAAGGAGGCACTCCGTCAGCCTGTAAAGGTTTCGGGACTTGATGCCGCCCTGACGATTTATGTACGCCACCACTGATATGTTGTCCGACCGGACCAAGACGTGGTGACCCCTTATCTGGGGACAGAAGCGCCGCAGCGCGTTGTCGACTGCCATCATTTCCAGACAGTTTATATGTAGGAGCTTTTCCCGTTCTGACCACTGGCCAAAGAACAGTCTGCCCTCGAGCAGCGCTCCCCATCCCGATGTGGAGGCGTCCGTGGACACCACCTTCACGCTCGAGGGAGTCCCCAGACTCACACCTGACTGGTACCAGTCGGTTTTCTTCCAAGGCTCCAAAGCTGAGACGCATTTCAGACCGACCCGGAGGCGAAACAGACCAGGGGTCCACGCCCGGGGCGGAACCCGCGCTTTCAGCCATAGCTGCAGTGGGCGCATGCGAAGCAGCCCCAACTGGAGCACTGAAGCTGCTGAGGCCATGAGACCCAGCATTTTCTGAAACCTTTTGAGCTGGACAGTTGAGCCGCGGCGAAAAGATTTCGCGGCGTGCTGAATGTCCTGTGCGCGCTCTGGCGACAGATGCGCTGTCATAGATAGCGAGTTCAGCACTGTTCCCAGAAAAGATATTTTCTGGCTCGGAGACATCGAGCTCTTCGCCCAATTGACTGTGAGACCCAGATTCTCGAGATGTTCGAGTAATGTGTCCCTGTGTTCTATGAGCTCTGATTGTGATCGAGCTAGAATCAGCCAATCGTCCAAGTAGTTCAAAATTCGCATGCCCTGAAGTCTCAGGGGTGCGAGAGCCCACTTCGTAAAAGTACGGGGTGCCAGGGACAGGCCGAACGGCAGGACTTTGTATTGGTATGCCTGGCCCTCGAAGGCGAATCTCAAGAATTGCTTGTGACGTAACGCTATTTGTATTTGAAAATAAGCGTCCTTTAGATCTATCGACATGAACCAGTCTCCTTGGCGCACTTGCGCGAGGATTTTCCTGGTTGTAATCATTCTGAACTGACGCTTCGTGAGCGTTCTGTTCAGCCGTCGCAGATCTAGAATGGGTCTGAGACCCCCGTCTTTTTTCGGTACCAGAAAATACCTGCTGGATAGACCCCCTTCGCTCTGAGCCTGAGATAAAGGTTCTATAGCCCCTTTGCTCAGTAGTTTCGCTATCTCGGCTCGAAGTAGGTGAGATACTTCATTTTTTACCGTCGTTTCGACTCGCGCCGCGCAACGGGGGTGTCGAGCGAACTGCAGCGAATAGCCTCTTTTAATAGTGTTCAGCACCCATTCTGATACCCCGGGAAGCTTTGCCCACGCATCTGCATAAAAAGCTACAGGTAGAATGAAATCTGGGCTCTGGCCATGATATAGCAGCGGCCGGAGAGCTCCGGTGTGCTGAGAAATAGACACTGTGTTTATAGTGTGCGAGGCGGGGGGTGCGCTGATCACAGCGGGCAGCCTGACAGCGCTCGGCTTCTCTCTGACGGGATGTGGAGAGAAGGCGAGCCCCGTGGGGTTCGGCATGTCTGTGAGGGAATGTGGGCGCGGGATAGCGGGCACACTCGCTGCACTGAGAACACTGTCGGCTCGCGCCAACTGAAAATGTGTTGGTTTCGTTTTTACAGAAACCGTGGGACATGCTTCATGTAGTGTTTGTGGGCACTGTGTTGTGGGCACGTACACTACATTTATTGCACAATCGACATGAGTCGATTTTTTTTTTTTTTTTTTGCTAGCCCTGTATTGTGGCGGGCTGTGTCTGCGTGTGGGAATGGGCACTGAGACGTGGGCATTCTTACAACACTCATAACACCATCGGCCGTGGCCGGAATTCCAGAAAATACACTCTTTTTGGGATTTATCTGGGTCGCCTTAAAGCTGGCGTTTGTGTGCAGGCAAGCGGGCTGTGGTACCAGCTTGTTTACTGCAAAATACACTGGAACAGTCACATTGTTTGGAACTGAACGAGCGAGAAGTTTCGGTAGAGTCTGGCCGCGGCGAGACTTAAACACTGTGGGCCTTAGCTGACTGTATGTGTGTTGGTTTCTTTTACAGAAAACGTGGCACATGCAGTGTGTAGTGTTTGTGGGCACTGGGTTGTGGGCACATTCACTATAATTAATGCACAATTGACATGAGTCGAACTCATTTGTGCGAGCCCTGCACTTTGGCGGGCTGTGTTTGTGTGTAGAAATGAACACTGGGCTGTGGCATTTTTAATACACTCATAACACCATCGGCTGTGGCCGGAATACCAGAAAATACACTGCTTACATGATTTTTCTGGGTCGCCGTGGAAACAGCATTTGTGTGCAGGCAAGCGGGCCATGGTACCGGCTTGTTTACTGCAAAATACACTGGAACAGTCGCATTTTCTCGGAACTGAACGAGTGAAAAGTTTGGGTGCAAGTCTGGCTGCGGCGAGACTAAATTTTATCCGCTGCGAGAGCTGGGCTCGAACACGGGTCTCCGTGCGAAGGCTTTGGGTTTCGCCACTGAGCCACAGGGGGAAATGACAAAAGCTTAAAATAGCCCGAGCGTATAAAGAGCGTCATCACAGTTTTGTGTGCGTCAGCGTTTGTTTGCAGGCGTGCGTGTAATACAACAGGCTCATTGCTGCAATATTGACATTTTCAGCCGCTCAAACCAAGAGGAGCTGAGAAATGTTTGAGAAATGGAGATTGGCCCGGCCTCGGCGGGACTAAAAACACACTCTTTCCTCATTTCGCCGGTGACGCATGCCCACGGGGGGCGGGGTAGCTTTCTTATAACGTAAAGAAAGCTAGCCGCGGTTTTGAAGCTGGCCTTCTCTACAGATGCAGCTATCTCGTCGTCATTAATGGCGGAAGTGGCGGCGCGCAGCGGCCGTTGTCCGTCAGCGAGCGACTCGAGTGAAGCTGGTGAAGCTGGCGGGCGAACCGGCGAGCTATCACGGGCTGGAGAAAGCTCGGGGCTATTTCGTCGACCTCAATGGAGGAAGCGGCGGCAGACGGCGGCCGCTGTCCGTCGGTGAGGGACTCGAGCGATGCCGGCGAAGCTGGCGGGCGAACCGGCGAGCTTTGGCGGGCAGGAGAAGGCTCGGGAGCGCGCTGAGCACGGCACTTTTTACGGCGCGGCGCTACAGCGGGCTGAAGTGCAGGCTCTGAGAAGGATGCCAGGCGAGTCCTCAGAGTCACCATAGGCAGTAGTTCAGAGTGAGGGCATCCGCCGTCGACGAGAGCGAGAGCCGCATGATCCTCACCCAGGCAGGAAACGCAGATAACATGACGGTCCCCGTCGCTGAGTATGGCTCGGCACGAGCCGCAGGATCTTTGCATCTTGAAAAAGACGCAGCTCTTTTAGCAGAGAGAGACAGACAGTGAAAAAATGTGTGTCGCAGCGGCGAACACACACATAGTTTGAAAAGGATATAACGCCGGAAAGCGTAGCAGGTACGGCGGCTAAAGGCGGCGATGCCAGCGACTTCAGACTCAATGGCTCGTCCCGCTGTGTGCTTTTTCTCAGACGGCGTGGCTTCTCACTCCGGATCCAGCGATGCGTGATGCTTCGCTGAAGAGATGAAAATCAGTGTACCAGCCTTATCGAGCTATATTTATAGGGCGAAATTGCGCCCTTTTCTGGCGGGACGTGACGAAATGGGCGCGAAATGCCCCCATAGGATTATGTCACGCAGCACCTCTCTCGATAGGCTGCTGCTGTTTGCCGCAGGGCAGCCAATAGGCGCGCGAGCCGTCCTGCCTATATCTGCATGCTGCTGCACAGCGTTTTACATTAATTCAAAATTAAGGATAATTTTTTGCTTCAATATCTCGTGGAAAAGAGGTTTTCCCCGTAGCGTAAGATATTACGCAGTACGAGAGATACTCTCGTAAGAGAACTGGAGGCGGCTAATACACACCAGCACAGATTCGGCTACATAATAAGGATCTTAAATTATTATTATTTTTATTAAATGTCATCATGTTGTGTTTCTGGGTGCAAGAATCACCTACAGGATCCAATGTGAAATTTTATCGCATAATGTTTTCTAAATTATTGTGATTATTTGTGAATCATCTATGATTGTATACATTGTTGTGATTGATTGATTGTGATAGACTTTTTGAAGAACCTGGTAAGAAAGAATAATCAAATACATAGTTAATTAATATAATTTTAATACATAAAAAATATTTTTATTTCTAGAAAATATTCACATCATTAAAATTGCACCGTAATGTCTCTTTACATTGTCGTCTTCTGGCCTTGGCGCTGGGCAGGACCGCGCAATGTAACGTTGCCACAAGTCAAGACCATTCATCACATAGTTATAGGCATCTAAAGATTTATATGCCCTCAGTTTCTCTATCAGGTAGGTGTAGAAGTCAGGCCGCTCAACCGGAGGTAGCCTAGCGTTAACGTTAATCCTGTCAGATCGTCCATCCATTGACTGAGCGTGTATGGGTCGGCCAATCTGGTTCCGTCCGTTAAAATTAACTTTGCAAATAACACTCGCGGTCCTGGACAGTGAGTGACCTTGCACATTAAGATAAAAATTTTCTCCCGTCATTGTTAAAAAACAAGCTAACAAAACTTGCAAACTAGCGTTAGTGAAGCGGCCAGAATGATCGTTCTGCCTCCACCTAAGCTCCGCCCACATAAAAACGTCATAATGCTTACCAACTGAAAAGGGGTCAGTGTTTTTTTTTTTAAATAACTCTGTATGCCAGAAAGGTTCTAATTAAGAAGAAATGTCTTAAATTATTGCATAATACTTTCATGTTCGACGGGTTATAAAAATGACTAAACCAAGTAATTAATACTAAATGCATAAAATGATCCCATGATTGGAACCCCTAAAAGGTTCTTTCCTCACTGGAGCTTTTCTGAAGTATTTTCGGGTAGCATGTGAATACCATGGTAAATTAATAAAATCCTAAACATGATAATTCCAGTCGATTCGTCACTTATACACTCTTATGTATTTTTCCTTTTCATATTGTGATGATTGTATCTTACTTGTGGTGGTAAACATCAGGATCTCGACTCATTCTGTTATTGAAGCCGATGTACAGGTCGTCCCATAGCAGCCCGTTCAAAACCACATGTCTCATCACGCCCACTCTGTTCTTGATCTAAACACACACGTTTCATATATTAAAATCAGTGCATATCTCATCCAACACACACTCAAAAAAATAAGATGTTGAACCAACTTAAATTGAGGAAAACTTTTCTCATTTTAAATTACATTTTTCCAACGAAATCTAATTAGTTTGAAATGATTTGTTCTAATCTTGCTGTATGAACTTAAATTAATTTAGTCAACTAAAATAATTGCGTCATTCCTAGATAAAGTTTTGTCAAGTTAACTAGATTTAATTTTTGTCCTGCCTTAACATTATAATTTTAGCAAATTTGACTCAACAGTTACTTCCAATGATAGTAGCTACTAGCGTTCAATTTAATTAGAATATCTTTTTACATAGTAATTTTATATATGACTTATGCAGGTCTATGAGTAAGGCTTAATGCATATGTAGTGTGAGTGTTCACAGCCTAAACACAGTCGTCACTCTTCTGCATAATGGTGACCACAAAATTAAAAGAAAATACAGAAAGTCCTCTAAGTTTTTAACATAACTGAACATTAAATACTAACATTAACTAACAACATCTTTCCATTTACTGAAAAACACATAAAATAACACTTTAATCCCTAAATTTAACCTCCTAATGCAGTCCCTTGCAAAGCATGCTGGGAACTACAGATCCACTGCCCAGGGCTGCGTTTCGTAAGCCTAAGAAGATCGTAAAAACGATCGTACGAATGATCTTAATATTACGGTCTGTTTCCCAAAAGCATCGTAACTTAAGTAGCACTTGAAAATCATCGTAGATGATTGCTCTGGAGTAATCGTAAATCCCCAAGTGCATCGTAAGAAGACAGAGTTATGAGGTCACCTGCAGGACAACCGGCACATTACAAATTTAACTTAAAAGTGCAATGTGATTATAAAGGTTATGATTGTACTTTATTGTACACTTTATTACTCGTTTTCTGTTAATTAAAATGGGCAGAAAACAACAACAAAAAAATAAATAATATAATCTAATAATTTTAATCTAAATTAAATGAATGAACAAAACAAATAATAAAAGATGTAATATGCTTCAAAGACTGGGGAAATAGGATGAACTAAAAAAATATGCCAATGACTTGCTGACATGCACGAAAACCAGCCATGTAGCCTGTTTCTTGGTTGGCCATCATGTGGTCCCATGCCATCTTTGTCCTTCTCCACCTCTTCATCCTCCTCCCTGTTAAGTAAGGACACTCTCATATGTCCTGACTACAACAACAAACATTCTCAAATTATCATGTTCTCAACATTCTCAAACTGCTGATATGTTGTGGCTGCAGTCTGGACAACAGAAGATGGAGGCTGAGGCCTGGGAGGGTTGTTTGGAGGACTGGGAGATGGTAGGTGCTGGGAGATGGCAGATGAAACTGATGCTTCCTCTGAGGATGAAGGACCTGACCAGGCTCAGGTTCAGTTACCCCTACTCCTCCATGGATGTCAACACCACCACAAATGCCATCTGAAGCACTTCTGCCAAGTATTGACAAGGCATTTTCTTCCTCTGCTGTGAGAAGGGGGAATCATTGGTCCAACCACCTGTTTTATTAAATGTTGTCCTCTGCAGTGCCCTTTTCCTTTTAGCAAGGCTGGCAAAGTCCTGCCACTTCTTCCTGACCTCCTTCCCTGAACTTTTAATGTCCCTAGTTGCAGTCGGTTTTGTAGCAATAATCTCCCAGATTTTTTGTTTATTTGTATGACTGCCCTTAAACCTGCTGAATAAAATATGTTGTATAGCTCCACCTCCTCTAGAATGACATTAATCTTCTCTTTAAAAAAATATATATTTTCTTTGCTTTTTTTTGGTTCAGCCATTTTGCTGATGTCTCCACCCATAGGTTTGTGCTTCTATAGATTATTGGCCTCCTAGAAAATGCACATCAGAAAAACAATTAGGCTATACATTTCAAAATAAAAGCGTGTGCTACAATTATGAGCGTGACATTTCAGCACTTGACAAACGGACAGCGACTCTTAAGTAGCACTTAAAGCACAGCTGCGCACGATCGTGCTAAGTGCGTTTTTGTGAAACGCACGTGAAATGAACACGAACGTTCATGAAGTCGCTCGTAGAAAATGCCATCGTTATCGGGAAACGCAGCCCAGTTAGTTGTCAACAAAAATGATTCATGTAGTTTTCACACAAATGAATTAAAGGTGCAATGTTTAATATTTCTTAGGATCTATTGACAGAAATGCAATATAAGATCCATAACTATGTTTTCAGTGGAATATAAAGACCTTGCATAATGAACCGTTATGTTTTTATTACCTTAGAATGAGACATTTAAATCTCCATAACCGCGGGCTTCTATGGAGGTCGACATATTGTGTTGTAATGTTTCTACCGTAGCCGACAGCGAACACACACCGCTACAGAGCGCGTTTCCTCACTACCTTGAAAAATAAGTTTTCAGTGGTGTATAAAGACCTTACTTAATGAACCGTTATATTTGTATTACCTTAGAATGAGCAGTTTCTATCTACACACACCGCGGGTACATTGAAATGCGCCGTCATGTTTCTACAGGAGCCCTAAACGGACAAACGCGTTTCGTTACTATGTTGCTCTTCGTGCAAGGAAGCAAGCTTAGTTCAGTGAATAAAACAATGACACAATGATGAACAAGTAACAATAACATTCACAATAACATAGTTTTACTGAATAATTAAGTAAACATCATTTCTTAATTTATCCTTGTAAAGAAACCTCATTGCTGAACTGGCTACTCTCTGCTGTCTCAGACGATGACATATTTTCCTGTCGGCCACCGTAACTTCTGTTGGTTGCAATTCGTAACCTCAACACTAGATTGTGCTAAAAATCACACACTGCACCTTTAAGTAAACTTTAGTTTTAAATATATTAGGTGTATTGAACACAATTAAATTAAGTTGTGACAAAATATTAAACAATCGTGTTACTTTTGCTTGTTTTAATAAATTAAATTTAACAAGAGGCAAAAATAATTTTTTTGAGTGCATGTGCTACATGACTTGAGTCAGGTCACCTCCTCGTACGCGTGATCTCTCTCCGGGCGCGTGTCTGGGAAAGAAAGGTCCAGAAAGTCCACTAAATAGTTGTAACCTCCATGCAGGGGCTCGAAATCATCATCCGTCTCTATGACCTGATGGGAAAACACTCAGTGTTAGAGTTTAACTCATCTGTGTGCGGGTTTGTTTCTGTATGTGTGAGATCCACCTGCCGTTTGGCTATAAGAATATTATTTACCCGAATGACCAGATTGTAGCCTTTAAATCCTGCCCAGTTATAATAGTACTGGATCCAGCTTTTGTATTTAAAGATTTCAGCTGAAATGGAAGCATTCAGTTCATCCACATACAAGTCAAAGTCCCAACTGTCCTTATAGATCTTTGTACCGCTGGGCGGTTCAGTGATGGCACTCCTATGGTTATGATATTTAAACCAGAAAAGAAAAGGAAAAACAGGCAGACATAATTACAGAGACTCATGCTACATGCTAATTCACTCATGCATATATGAATATGATCATAAAATAATTCTCAAATCAAAATGAAACAGATGCATGCTCAAAAACTATAAACAATAAACGTAAAAAGGTAAAAAACAATGTCAGAGACTAAAGTCAATATGTTTACAAATAAATAGTTCACAGATTACACTTACTGTTGAATATGCATTTATAAAATGCATAATTATTCAATCATGCTTGGTTATTATGGTTAACTAAAACTAAAAGCCTAAAAAATATTTTTGTTACATCAAATAAAAGAAACATGAACTAAAATAAAATATAAAAAAACTTTATACTTTAGCTAGTTGACAAAGCAACTGTTACAAAAAACTAATAAAAACCACCAAAGCACACAATAAAATGACTATAATTTTAATGAAAAAAATGTAAAACTAAATTATTACTAAACTATTAAACTATTAATCTTAATTATACTAAAATAACACTGTCATGTTCATTAATGTTAATTTTAATACATTTCAATGTTTGCTCTTATTATAAAAAAAACATATAATTAAACATCAAATTATTACAGAATTAAGAAAACATGAACGAGAAGAGGGTAAAAAAGAAACAAGCATAATACATGCCTCAATGATTTATAAGGAACTTTTTGCAAAACCAGTTGAACCGCTGATGGGAAGGCTACATGCTAATGCTAATTAAGCCATAGGAATGCTACATGCTAATAAGGGCATGGGAAAGTTACATGCTAATGCTAATAAAGCCATGATACCTTTTAGATGTGTCATGTAGCGCGAGGGCCAGATCCAGGACAGAACCGGGTAAAGGTGTCCAGGTTAAGATGTTTGGACAGCTCTTCCTGACGGATTCGTTCAGGTCTGCTGGGCTGTTCTTGATATTCGTCTCCTTTATGTACCTGTTAATCATGTTAGAGTGTTACTCAGTGCTCTAATTGAGTCAAGTCTTATGGGGGGTCCCCAAGTTTTTTTTACGGGGGGGGGGATGGTTATTAAAAACGCTTGATAAAGAATAATATATATATATAATTATTCTTTTAAATTACTTACTAAAGTAATACTGGATTTAGAGGGCAGCAGACCCAAAACAGCAACTATGGCAAATATACCAGGGTACTACATATCAATTTTATTGTCAAGTAGTGTTGTGCACATACAAGGAATTTGCTTTGGTAATAAGGTGTTACCGTGGCTGCTATAATCAGCGCCAACTTGAGAAAAATATAGCATGACATGAGGATAGGTGAGGAGAAAAAAGGCAACCCCCAGACTATGCTCCTGTAAGGAGAACAGTCTGGGAACAGGAAAAAACACCTCAGCAACATTAGCACATAAACAGTACACTCTACAAACAAGACATTGCAACACGGTTGGGAGTGGGGGATGGAGGTAGTCCAGCACAGGCAAGCAGCCATCCGGTCCTGCAGCCATTACGGCGCTGGTCACAGACCCGCCTGTCAGACTGGGGGTACGAAGCGGCGAAGGCGTGAGATGGGGTGTGGGGCAGGTGCATATCTGTGTAAGTTCATGTATGTGTAGGCCTGGAGAGAGTCGCTAAGCCAGCACCATAATCTAGGAGCCTCAGTCCGCAGGATTGTCATAGCGATACACAGCAAGTTGCCATGGAGACAACCTTGATCATGTCCCAGGCAGAGTCAACAATCACCAGGTGTCTGAGGAGTCGGGGAAGGAATGCAAGAGCGGCTCACTTCAGTGCTCTTCCGGGAGAGTTGTTGTTCCAGCAGCGGCCTTGGCCAAGGCCAGTGCTGGTAGTGGGGTGCCGAAACAGATAAGATTGGGATTGTTTGGTCTTGGGGCGAGTAGCCACATTCAATTTATACAGGCTATTCTCCTGGTCCATTTTGGTCTCTGAAACGATCCATTTGCCTTTGCAAAGCTGTGAGCTTCTCCATGATGTTATCCATATTGTGGTTCATAGACCAAGTCTGAGTGCTGACAGCTCTGCCCACCGCTTCAATCATCACGGGCAGCCTTGCGGGGCTTTTGACAGCTGTCACCGTCTGCTTAGTTCCTCGATAAACCAGGGCAATGCCTAATCCAATTAGCAGAAGACCTGTTATCATGGTGCCGAATAGGTAGATATCTTCAATGTCCTCCACGGAAAGAGCCGCCAGACACACGACCCGCCACCTCTCCCACGCGTCCATCGTGTAGCCAGCTGCGAACGTCCCGGCAGGGCAGTCAGGTTCCCCCGAACCCAAGCTTCTCGTCGAGAAGATGGTGTCAATTGCGTTGAGAGACCAGTTGATCAAATCCATAATTTCTTGGTTTTGGAGAGCAGTGTAGCGAGAGGCTCTTGAAGACCCGTAAAAGCAAGTAACTTCAAAATAGGCTACATTGAAATGTCTCAAAAACAGTAGAAAATAATCAGATGGCTTCCAGAGTCACTGGATGGTATCACTGTCTGATCTGTGCTGAGCTGCTGTTGGTGGTACAGACATATAAAGCTGTTATCACTGCATTTGTCCTCTTCTGAGATCTTGTCGCTGCTAACCTGTGCTGAGCTCCTGCCACTGCCCTCTGCTAAACTGGAATGGACTGTGCTTGCCTTGGAGGTGCTCTTTACCTGCACACTAGACAATGCCATGTTTTGGTTTCAATATTTTTATTTTTAAATAAATACACATAATGAAATGAAATATACACTACCATTCAGAAGTTGAGATCGATAAGATTTTTTAAATGTTTTTAAAAGTCTCTTCTGCACAAAGCTGCATTGATTTGATAAAAAAGTAATATTGTGAAATATTGTTTTCTATGTGAATAGTAAAATGGATGATCAACGCCTAATTTTCAGCATCATTACTCCAGTCTTCAGTGTCACATGATCCGTCAGAAATCACTCTAATATGATGATCTGATGATCAACAAACATTTATGTAATAAACATCTATTTTATTTTTCAGGATTTTTTGATCAATAGAAAGTTCAAAAGAACAGTTTCTATTTGGAATAGAATCTTTTGTTACATGATAAATGTCTTTACTGTCACTTTTGATCAATTTAATGCAACCATACTGAATAAAAGTATTAATTTCTTTCCCAACATTTTTTAAAAATACATTCTTACTGACCACAAGCTTTTAAATGGTAGTGTATAATGCTACAAAAGTTTATATTTCAGATCTGAAGGATCATGTGATGAAGACTGGAGAAACGATGGTGAAAATTCAGCTTTGATCACAGAAATAAATGATATTTTATTGTATTATTATTTTAAATTGTAATAATATTTCATAAAATTACTGTTTTTACTGTATTTTGCATCAAATCAATGCAGGCTTGGTGAGCAGAAGAGACTCTTGAACTTTTGAACAGTAGTGTACATCCAACAGAATGATTCTAGCTTTTTTTTTACCAATGTAGTTTTTACCCTAAAAACAACTGGATGATTAATGTGGATTATGTGACAGTGTGATAATAATGTTTGTTCCAAAAGACTTGATTAAATGGATAAAACTTGTTTATTAGATATTAAACATAGATTGTGACAAAACAGGCTGTTAGTCTGTGTGTTGGTGGGGATTTTTCAACTATTTCAGCACATGCGATTTTTACATAGTTACGTCCAGTAGGGGTGGCGGAAAAGCACTGTTATGAGTGAGTAAGTCAGCAACTATTCAACGACCATTTCAGTGAAAAAGGCTGCTTTATTCAGAAACAAACAATGCCATGGCAATCGATGTCAATTATTGCTATTTCAAGAGTGAATCCCGCATAAATGCGTATGTAATTCCCGAAACTTTGTGTTTACGTGGCCATTGGTCCTGGCTGGCAGCATGAAAAACAAGTTTTATACAAATTCTGAATGGAAATTAGAAAGCATAGAAAGTACACAACAATCGCTCCCTTTACTAAAAAGCTGTTATCCATCTCCGTCGAGATCTCTAGCACTCCCGTAGAACCAGGACTATTAATAATGAAAAAAATAGCAACTTAAGCCTAAATGTTTCCAATTTACGCAAGGAATACAAAAGCCCCGATATGGTGTGGGTAACTTAGATATAAAGTAGAACGATATATAGAGAGAGACAATTACCCCTCAAAAAAGTCGGTAAGAAGCTTTCTCTTCCCGACCTCGAGTGGAGGTTTATTTTTCTCCATTTTTTAAAAGTTAAAATTAGCTTCAACGGAGCGGCGCCAATCAAACAGTCAGTCAACGATGTCATGCGCACAGCACTTTTTAGATGTGGGGCGGGGCGTTTACATTTTAAAGAGACATGGCAACTAGCCAACTTTAAAAAAATTATTGTAAATAATCAATTCACGAAATTTACCGTATCCATTGCATGCATTTAATCAGATTTGTTATTATTTTTTACTAAAATAAAAATATCTGAGGGACCCCCCCTAATTCTATTTTTTACTTCTTATGGGGGGTCCCTAATACCTTATGGGGGGTCCTGGATCCCCCCAGCCCCCCCTCAATTCGAGCACTGGTGTTACTTCATAATACACTTTGATGACTGTTATAAACACTACCAGAATAATGAATATTTTTTTTATGTTTTTGAAAGAAGTCTCTATTATAAACACCTTCACAGTTAGTTTCGATCAATTTAATGCGTCCTTGCTGAATAAAAGTATTAATTTCTTTTAAAAAAATAATAATCTTTGAATGGTATTGTAATAGTAATGTGTTTGAGTCAGACATCACACTACATGCATAAAATAGGCTAGCTTACTAACTACTTAGCTAACTAGTGACGAGAGATGCATTAATATCCACCTGTCAGAAGGATGAGCTTCAGTGAAGTATCCAGCAAACGGGCAGTAGATCTTGGGCTGCAGAGATTTCACCAGCTGAGTCTTATAGTTTAGCAGTTTCTTCCTCTCATTCTTGATGAAATCCGCCTTCCAGCTTTCTGTCGAAGTCAGAAAATTAGAATTAGAGATGCCTTAACGCACTTTTTTGAAGAAATAAACATGTGTAACAAAGACTTTAGATATACAAAGATGGCACATTCATTACTGTAAATAAAAGAAAGTGCAACGCACAATATGGCGGTTGGCGGAATAAGTCCCGGCTTCTAAATAAAAGAGCCAATCACCAATTGGTAAAGTCATCGCATCACTGCAGCTGCCGTTATTTATTGCTATAAAAACTGTCAGTGTTTTGAGAAGCATGCTTATGATTGCACATGTGCACTCCACTTAAAATATGCAGTTTTTTTGTCATGATTCGAGCGTTTAGAAACAAAATGTCATGAGACAGATTTTGTCAGAGTGAATTGGTGATTTCAAAATAAAATGTGTTCGCAATTTGGACAATTTTCCCCAAAGAGAGATAGGAGCTGTACTGGCATGACTGAAATAGCATTTCAAAGATGGCCGGCGAGTGAAATGACTTGCCTTAAAGGGACGTTGGTGTGTAACTCACCAGTGTACTTGCCGCCGTGGAAGGTCATGGGGAAACCGGAAGCGCCGCCAGCGAAGTCGCTCATCATCACGTCAACACCGTGAGGAAGACGTCCATTGTTTGGTCTGGTGCAGTCCACCGTATTCAGGATCATGTGACCTTGAAAGGTGTTTTTTTTTTTTTTTTGAGTTAATCCAACCTATTAGCAAAGTTGTGCATTTCTGAGGGACCTTAGCCGCTTTACTGAGGAGAAAAACTATCTGTTTAAGACAATCTGTTTGTAGGTGACTTCATTTTTATTAACATGAAACAATTTCAACATTATCTTTACATATTTATGGAGGGTGACACTTTCACACCCTTGAACAGAAGAAAGTGTAGGTGGTTTATCTACACTTTTCCCTAACGACAGTTATTATTGCATGTTAACTTCTGTGACTATTTACTTTACATCACATGGTATAGATAAGGGCAGAAGAATGCAACCGAAACTCTTTCTATGACCTCGCTCTGTTCGTCTCATCTTATTCTTATCATTAATTTGTTACTTATTTTTCATACTTAATTAGATAATTAGTAACATATAAGCTCTTAGTCCTTCCTCAAACAGAGGAAGAACATATAAGGGTCACATCAAGTCAAGTCACCTTCATTTATATAGTGCTTTATACAATTAAAATAGTTTCAAAGCAGCTTTACAGATAAAAAATCAGATAAAAATCAGCAGCAAAATACCTTTATACTCCACAATCAAGCAGGTGTCCATCTCAGGATGAACTCCGTCCATCAGAATCATAAATCTCAGGTGATCATCGACCTTTCAAATGATTCAAAAGCCGAGATCATAAAAAGTAGAACACGTGAAAAAGAGCAAAAGAGAAAAAAAGCCACCGTATCACTTACATTCTGCCACACACCGAACGGCACCACGTTGATGTTTGTTAAATTCACTCCACTTTTCTCCAGATACCTGCAACAAAACACAAACAAACGTTTTTCTGCAAGTCAGATGGTCTCCGGATCGCAGGATTCCTCTAGAGCAGGGTTTCTCAAACAGGGGTTAATTAAAAAATAAGGTCACACTTTAGTTTAGGGTCCAATTCTCACTATTAACTACGACTTTTGCCTCAATAAACACCTAATTACTGCTTAGTAATAGTTCGGTAGTTATTAAGTGTTAAGTTTTAGTTATTGGGTGGATTAAGGGATGTAGAATATGGCCATGCAGAATAAGGCATATAATATGTGCTTTATAGGTACTAATAAACAGCTAATATAATATGCATGCTAATAAGAAACTAGTTCATATGAGAATTGGATCCTAAACTAAAGTGTTTTCAAAATTAATAATTGAATCATAAAAAAATTGAAAACCTCTGAACTGTCACCCCCCTTTTTGAACATAGACGTGAAAAGCACTATCCGTTCTTAAAGGGATAGTGCTTTGTTTGTGCAAAAAACAACAACTATTTACCACTTTATTTACAAAATATTAATCTCCAATGCGGGTTCACGAGAGCACCACGACGTATGCATGTTGTGTTGAGCGGACGTTGAATGCGCATTGGAGATAAATATATTGTAAATAAAGTGGTAAATTATGTTTTTTTGCACAAACAAAGCACTCCCGTCACTTCATAAAATTGAGGTTAAACCACTAGAGTCACATGGATTACTTTAATGATGTCTTTATTATCTTTCTGGGGCTTGAAACTGGTAGTTGCATAGCTGTCAATGGAGGGACAGAAAGCTCTCAGATTTCATTAAAAAGATGAACGAAAGTCTTACGGGTTTGGAACGACATGAGGGTGCGTAATTAATGACTGAATTTTCATTTTTGGTATCCAATTAAATGGTTGTAATTCATGAATGCAAGTGTAAAAAGTTATAAAAGTAATATATTTTGTCTTATTTTTCATAATTAGAGTTAAAATTATAATAATATAAAACATTATTTTTGTCCCAGGTGAGTGGCTGCAATGAAGCGCAGGACTAGAATAATCTTTAATTACAAATCTTCAGGAAAAACAGAGGAGACAACTCTCAGGAAAAGCAACCACAGACAATAAACATAAACGAGACCAAACAAAGAGCTGAACGAACTGAAGGCTTAAATGCACAGACTGATAATCAACGGAAAGCAGAACAGGTGCATAAATTAGGCTTCGCGAATCTCTGAAGACGATGATGTCATGCACATGCGTATTATGTGTTCAGTCTATAGTGTTTCATCACCATCTAATGGGCTGGCAGCAGAATACAGCGGTTTTAGTCGTTTTTGCAGATCCGTGTGAATGGGGATGTTTTGACAATGGTGTCGTCTGTACGCGGAAAACTCAAAGGAAAAACTTCTCAGTTTTAAGCATATCGTTGTTGTGGAACTGAACCAAAAAAACAATTAAACTAAGGCCCTGTTTACACGAGAACGATTCTGGGTGAAAACGTAAAAATATTTTAGCGGATGTGCCTTTCGTTTACATGCCGACGGCGTTTTTGGGGCTTAAAAACGCAAAAAAGGGAAACCACCCTCCAGAGTGGAAATCTTAAAAACGCTCCACCGTCGCGTTCCCGTCTAAAGGGTAAAAACGCAAATCTGCTCATGGTGGCTCTCGTCGCGTACGTGTTTACGTCACAGGCATGCGCCAGTACAGGAAAATAACAACCAACATGTCGGATTATTTCCATATGTCGGACCTTCAAGTTGCCCTAGCAGCTCTGATAAACGTACAAGAGTCTTTTTGCTGTTCGCTTCTGATGTGAAATTTTTCCTTCTTCAGTGTAGAAGATTTAGAAGCGAAAGACCAGGAGACTTGGGGTTATCTTTTAAGCAGAGTTCTTTATTGCTGTGGCATCGCTGTAGCCACCAAGTCTGACATCTTACCCAAGTCTGACTAAGGGAAACGTTCCCTTGCAATTTATAAACATTTTAGGGGCAGGGCTTAACATTGTGATGAACAAAGCATGTAAATGATGTATACCGGTTTAGGAACCTGCCCTATACTGAGAGTGTTACCAATTCCAATCCAATCAGCATAACTATTCAAACAGTGAATCTACCAAAGTTTCAGTAATCTGCTTACAATAGAGAGAAACAGGAATATCAGGCTGGATAGAGAGCCAATCTGATTTGCCGGACTCTCTTGCTGGAAAACTATTTCACAGCAAATATCATCTTTATCATAAACTTAAATGCTGAATTCAGTATATGAAACTGTCTCAGTTTATATACTATTGTATTGGAACCTCAATTAAACATTTACTAAATTTGTAACACTACACTTCACCATGTTTTGATTTCGCGCCTCTAGGGAGAGAAGTAGAAGGAAGGTTGTACGCAGGCGCGCGGACTTGGTGTTGTTGTGTGGCAGTGCTTCACATTGCCACCAAGCTGCCTGGAGTGCATACTACATCGAATTTCACACACTTTTGCGTCACCATATGCATGCAGATTTCCCCCCCATAACGCTCGTCTAAACGCAGAATAAAAAGTGATAACGCAACGCCACTTTTGCGTTTTCTCTTCAGATCGTTTCCGTGTAAACAGCCTTAACTATGAAGGTAAATTAGTAGCAAAACTTGAGAGCACGTAGATGTGAATTTGAGAACTTGTACAATAAATATTCGTACGTGTACGCGAACATTTACACTCACAGCTCCAATGTGAAAACCTGTAAAATAGAAATCTGAACTTGAACTCTGAGATTTGCACTCGCAAACAATAGTCACAAACCTGTATTCTGAATCTGAAGCTGCAGACAAGCAGTCACAAATGTGTAATATGCCATTCACAAAGATACAACGACAGACACAAACTTGTAATACAAATTTGCACTTCTTCTAACATTAAAATTCGCAGTACAACCTCAAATTGGCACTTGCAACTTCTCAAATCGGTCACTGCAAGTTCAAATTTCGCGCCTTGACTTTTGCTAATCTTTTCGCGATATATGAGGTGCAAAACTGATTTGTGCACTTGTAACTCAGTAGTGGCGAGAGAGAAAAGGGGGCGGGAGCGGGGGTGTTCAAAGGAGACGTTTTATTGGTTGGCACCTAGCCAATGAAATGGGACTTCTATTGTACGCGATGATGTCATGAAACCCGCCTCCTCGTGGATGTTCTGAAAAGCTAACATGGCTTAATGCATTAGACTTATTTAAAAGACATAAATGATATTATCAAACTTAGTAAACACCATACTAATAATGTATACTACAGAAAAACAGATGAGCACAGAATATGACGAAAGAAAGCAAATTTGTGTTCAGTGCAAATAAACCAGCTGCCTGTGTTTTATTAATAATGTATAACGAATTGTGTTTTTTTTTAATAACTGTTGGTCCATTAAGCATCATTAAGCGTTTTCTTGGTTTTCTATGAGAGGAAAATGCTTAACGTACAATTAAACGAGTTGCGTTCATATTCTGCTCAATTGCTTTTCTGTATGCTTTATTTATGGTGTTTCCTGAGTTTGGTATTTTAATACCACTGTCTTAATTTAACGTGTTGCGTTCATATTCTGTGCTCATTTGCTTTTCTGTAGTATGCATTATTGTGTTTACTAAGTTTGATAATATCATTCATTTCTTTTAAATAAGTCTAATGCATTAATGTTAGCGTTTCAGAACATCCACGAGGAGGCGGGTTTCGTGACATCATCGCGTACAATAGAAGTCCCATTTCATTGGCTAGGTGCCAACCAATAAAACGTCTCCTTTGAACACCCCCGCTCCCGCCCCCTTTTCTCTCTCGCCACTACTGAGTTACAAGTGCACAAATCAGTTTCGCACCTCATATATCGCGAAAAGAGTAGCAAAAGTCAAGGCGCGAAATTTGAACTTGCAGTGACAGATTTGAGAAGTTGAAAGTGCCAATTTGAGGTTGTACTGCGAATTTGAATGTTAGAAGAAGTGCAAATATATTTTACATGCTTGTGACTGTCATTGTATATGTGAATGGCATTTTACACATTTGTGACTGCTTGTCTGCAGCTTCAGATTCAGAATACAGGTTTGTGACTATTGTCTGCGAGTGCAAACTTCAACATTCAACTTCAGATTTTTATTTTACAGGTTTTCACATTGGAGCTGTGAGTGTAAATGTTCACATACAAGTACGAATATTTATTGTACAAGTTCTCAAATTCACATCTACGTGCTCTCGAGTATTGCTACTCTTTTACCTTCATACCTTACCTACACGTTACAATTTTTACACACACAAAGTATTATTATTATTATTATTATTATAGTAGTAGTATGCAAATGTGCTGCTAAATTAAATAGTAACTTAAAATGTCAGATGTATACTTCAAGAAAATATTTGAGTTCAAAGGGGTTTAGCTGACGAAAATTTATGTTTGTAATTTTTATGCTTCAAAAGTATTAGCTGCAATAACTCTTAAAAATAAGGATTAAAAAAGGGGTCTTTTTCCATAAAATAACCTTTCAGTGAACAGTTCTTAAAAGAGCCTTTTTCCACTATTAAATAACTTTTTGTGGAATGGAAAGATTCAATTGATGTTAAAGATTCTTCTTGGAATTATTATTATTTTTTTTAAAGTGTATGAAGTCGTTTGCTCTAGAGTTCAGACTCACCAGAACACCGGCCGTGAAGTGTCTCCGACATAAATGGGAATATCTGGACGCTTTTTGGAAAGACATCGCAAAGTTGGGTAGCTGATAGAAAAAATATGCAAAATATATATTTTTTTGCATAATATAATTTAATATAAGGAATATAATATATGCAGTTGAAGTGTTGTGGTGGATCAAACCTCAGGTGGTCTGAATGCATGTGGCTGATGTAAATGAGATCTGCCTGACTGAGTCTGTCCATGGCATCAGATGGAGGTTCATGAACGAGCCACCAGCCTCTCGCAAACGCTGGTCCAGTGAGCCACGGGTCAAACATCATCGTCTTGTTCCCCGCTTTAAGCTCCATACACGCGTGCGTGATGTATGTCAGCTGAAACAAACACACACAGAGAGTATTTATGAATTGAATGCGTTTCATGGCAACATACAATGTGAAAAAACATGTTAGCATCATGCTAATTCATGTTAGCAATATATTAAAACGTTACCAAATTGCTAAATAATGCTAAACACATGCTAACAGCATGATAAAACATGCTAGAATTGTGATAAAAGTTTGTCACGGCGAACTTTACTTTCAATTTAAAATAGCTGTTATGATATTTCAAGTCTAAGTGTCACATGATCCTTCAGAAATCATTCTAATATGATGATTTGCTGCTCAAGTAACATTTATGATTATTATCAATGTTGAAAACAGTTGTGCTCCTTCATATTTTTGTGGAAATCATGACACTTTTTTTTCTCATAATTCGTTGATGAATAGAAGGTTGCGCATGGGAAGGATGCAGGATCTAATCTGCTGTTTAAATATAAACAAACTTAAAAACAAGACAAAAGAGATGAAACACGTGGGAAAACTAACGAGGAGACAGGTGAAAGTATACAAACAAGCAAGACAGAACCTGACCTGACACAAACTTTACTTTGAAAGATAATTTTGACCGATCCTTTGGCAAATAAAACCTACAGAATAGCAGTTTATTGAACTGTACAGTGTTTTCATGGGTGTGGATGTGTGAGCAGGGACTTATAAAGCAATCAAAGCTGACACGCACAATAGATACAATAGGTTTATTTAACATGCTGTTTGAATTAGCACAGCAATATTTAGTCTTCACTGTATGAATTAAGTATAAATGTATTCTTATTAAAGCTAAAGAAAAGTTATTCAGTCAAGAGCAGTAAGTTATTTTCTCTTTTGTTTGATTCACTTTAATGACACAGAGCAGAAGGTTTATTAGGCTGCTGTCACTTTAAGGCCAAACGCACGGATCCATTATACTGATACACATCCGGTTTACACCCATATGTTTACTTTCACTTGAGACATAACCAGTTGTGTTTACATGAATACTCCACATGATAGACATTTTGACATAATTGCATATGTGTTTGACCATTCAAGCGAAATAAGACTGAAAAATACTGAACTCACGATCACATGGTGAGAGACGCTGCTTTCTGTGTGCAACACTTACGCTGTGTCAGTCAGCGCGTTAGCGTATTGAGTTCTTTTATTTTTTGCAACCATAAAATAACATTGACTGTTGCAGGGTTAGACTCAGGTAGACTGAATGGATCATTAATGAGTGTGATTTACCGTGATCTCTCCGGCGCTTAGCTCTTGTGATTCTCTCGGCTCTGCGGTCCAGGGGTCTGGAGGATTCAACTCAACCAGCTCTAAACTACCGTCAGTGTCTGACAGCACTGCCTCTATACACACACACACACACACACACACACACACACATACTGATAATATGACAACAGTTCCCACTAACAGGAAACTTTCTCAGAAATTTGACTAACGTTCTGGCAAGTTATGGACAAACATTCTTACAGTAATGCTAATAGAACATTCAGTCAGAGTGATCTGGTTTTTCACAATGTACTTAAAATTATAGCATAAAAACCTTAATTACACATCGTTCATGGGAATGTTTATAGTTTGTCTATGTTACTACTTGTTTCAGAACGTTCAGAGAACATTCAAAAGTATAATTTCCATAATGTTTGCGAAATTATAAAATGGAATGTTTCTTTAACGTTCGCATAACCAAGAAAAAGAGAACTTTCAGAAATAATGTTCTTTGAACATTCACTTCCAACAAAAATAAGAATAAAATACATCTATGATATTTTATATGTGTGTGTGTATACAGTATATATATATATATATATATATATATATATATATATATATATATATATATATATATATATATATATATATATATATATATATATACACCTATCAGTATTACGTTTTTTTTAAATGATTAGTGGGAATTAAAATGACATAAAATGTTTATAAACTCTTAAAAATAAAGGTTCTAAAAGGGGGTTTTCACAGCGATGTCATTAAAGCAGTGAACAGTTCTAAAAAGAACCTTTTCTTAAAAATCTAAAAGACCTTTTCCACTATAAAGAACCTTTTATGGAATGGAAAGATTCCATTTCTCCAGTAGCAGTTTTAAATAACAATGATTTTACCGAGTTCATCTTGCATGAAGCTGTCTGGAGGGTTGACGTACTCCATGGTGGCCACGTTAAGTTTCCAGTAGTGTTTAGTGCAGCGCACTGTGCTGTTACACAAATACACAAGCACAATGATTCCTATAATATACTTCTACAATATTGAATTGTAAATCTTCCTGCACTGTGTGTCAGTGATGGTTGCAGCAGAGATGAAACAGGATCTAAGTGCTGCAGTCTTTATTTAGAAATCAACATCAAATCTTTACAAAACAGAGTCACTGGAACAGAACAACCAACTTAACATGACGTAGAACTGACAATGAACTGAAAGAAACACAGGGTTTAAATAGACAGAAAAGAGAGGGTAATTACACACCTGAACAGAAACAGAAAGAAACAGGGAGAGAACTAAACTAAGATTAACAAAGAAATTCAGACATGAACAGAAAAAAACCGTACAAATCTCATAAATGCACAAACTCAACACGTGACAGTTTGTCTGCTAAATAATAATAATAATGCATTTTACATTACTTGCATCTCTTGTGCTCACCAAGGCTGCATTTGTTTGATCAAAAATGAACAGTAAAATTGTAAATTATTATTACAATTTAAAGAATAGTTTGCTATTTTAGTATATTTTCAAATGTAATTTATTCCTGTGATGGCATCATTACTGCAGTGTCACATGATTATTTCATAAATCGAACAATTAAACAATTATTTCACAATAGTTATTGCACAACACTAATGGTGTACAGGTGAAAGAAAATTAATGTCACAGTTCCAATAACTTAGAAAAGAAACGTCCTCCCACTTTCACCTGCTTTTTCCCCAGCAAATTCCTTCTTGTGTTCTTCGTCTTATTATCTCTTATTATTTCTGTTGAAATGAGTTTAGGTTCACTCACCTACCATCCACGTCCTCTATGTCTTTAATGAAGAGTCCACCCTGGTGTTTGCACTGGTTTCTACACGCTCGTAGTTTGTCTTTGACTTTGTAAATGATGTAACATTTGCCATCCGCTGGGTTTTTCTTGAAGTTAATTCCCTCTTTCAGTGCCTGGACGTCCTCAGCTTGCAGTCGCAGGACTGTTTTTGAGACCTGAGATGTCATTGTGCTCCAGCTAGAGATGAGGGGTTCATCAGTTCATTGGCAGATCTTTTATAATAAGGTCTTATATAATATAAGAATTATTACAGGTTCTTAGATTCAGTTTCAAGCTCTGCAAAAGATTGTTGATCATAATGTATTGTTTGTTGACATAATTTCCACCTATTTAAACTCAAAAACTTATGTTCAGTTTCTGCCATAAATTTAAGTACAAACTAGACTTTCTTGTTCTGTTCTGAATAGGCCTGTTAAATTTAAAGTATTTGTTGTGGAGTGAGGGGAACTAAAATAGCCTGTAGCTTTGTTTATCTTTTTTTTTATCACTTTTATAAACATTTCGCTTTATTTACCGTTAATTTACATTAGCCTATTTCTGAAAATAATATTAAGACTTATATGTGACATATAGGCCTTTTTTTTTTCAAAACCGCAATTTTATATAGCGTATTTATCATGCTGCGAACGTTTTAAAGTATCTTGAAAAATTACATTTAAAAGTATCCTAAGCCGTGTCTGTTTTGTCATTGCTCATTTTATGTGGTGGTGTCCCATGTGATTAAAGTGTGTGTGTGTGTGTGTGTGTGTGTGTGTGTGTGTGTGTGTGTGTGTGTGTGTGTGTGTGTGTGTGCGCGCGCGCGCGAGAAAGCTAGGGCGACTTGCTGATTTTGTACATGCCATTGTGTCTACCTGCTGAACCCTTTTAGGCTTGCATATTTATAATTTGTTTGTAGGGCCTACTTAATGACTGGTTTCTAGGGGTTGTCTTGCATAATTTTGTATCTTTAATAACATTTGTATTTTTATATGTTTCCTGCCCATTTCCAGTTAGCGAATCGGTGTTGTCTTTTGGGGAAATGAATTAGTTAAAAGTCGATGTGGGATAACGAACTACACAAGTCATTATTGGGATAATTTGTACTTTTAGTAGATTTAAATGTGGGTACTTTTACTTTAACTCGAGTAGCCTACGTTTCTAATTAAAAAAAAAAAAAAGACTCCCGTTACTTTATTTTAATGCAATACATGTTAAGAAATGCGTTGTTAATTCCAAGCGCGCGCTGTCTCTTTTGGAGCGATGCCCCATTCACAAATGAATCACTCGTTACAGTCGATTCTGTTCAAAGACTTGATCAAACAGTTTTGCAAAACTGTGTAAATTGGTTCGCGATACAGTTTGAATGAGTTGTTCAAGTCCCTGCACGCACTGAATCGCCTTAAGCAAGAATTAAAGAAGCATGAGCATTGGATGAAGTGGTGGACCTTACAGTCAAATTGAAGCAAATCTCCATCGTTTTGTTTGCCAGCTCATCTCTTTATTAGTTGACCATCTGCGTATGCTGTGTGCATCATTCATGTGAACGACTCCACAGGTAGGACAGCTAGTCAGCTACATATGCGATTTCATTTACAGGCAATACATTTTACAAACTGATCATTACGCAAAGTAGCCTACACGATATAACTTTATTTATAGGCTACATTAAATAAGATAAGCTACAGTTGTTCACAGAGTATGAAATAAACACCCACCAGCTACCAGTTTAAACGCGCCTGCAGAAATCTAAAGAAATCTTGTCTAATAAAGATGATAACTTTTACTTGAGTAAATATTTCATTAAGTAGCCTACTACAGTTTTTGGATAGTAGCCTACTCAATAACCCACCTCCGTGGGTTTAAGCCTCGGTGCAAAGCCGGTGTCATGTTTGAGAGGAAGGGGAGGCATCCGCAGCGAGCGCAGACACAGAGCGGCAGAGACACGGAGGAGCGACTGTAGTAAAGCGTTTGTGCAAAACTGTAGAAAAAGTGCGGGTGTTGAGCATCCTCTCACCGGGAAAAGTGTGGGTGCTAAACAGAGCTGTCAACTCACGCATTCACCGTGAGACTCACGCAAATCACCCTTTTCACACGCCACACATTCATTTTCTCACGCAGAGAAAAATTGCGAAGCAAAGAGGACACTGACACCGCGACAGACAAGATAGAGCAGGTTACTTTTGATATTAAACAAATTCTCAGCTCTCAGATTTAGTCAAATTTAAATTCAAACAATAAAAACCGTTTTGGCGCTTTTAAATGTGACGTGACAGATAGCTAGCGCATGCAAACCCATCTCTACTAGTTAATAGTAAATAAACACAAATTAACAATAATAGGTAGCCTATGTTGAAAGATACAGTACCTACAACTTACCGAAATCGACAAATCAGTGTTTTTCAACCGTGGAAAGAAGTCAATAAAACAGCTGGAGAACGATGTCACATAACGTTACATTTACTTCTGAAAAAAACAACAACATTTAATGACCATAGCATAAATACTTATTATTTATTTATGCTAATAAATTAGTATTTTATAATATATTTAGTATTAGTATAAATTAGTATTTTGCTAAATATGAGCACTATTATATATTTATTATATTTTTACTTATATCATTAAAATATTATAAAGTTGTTGTTATAATAAAAGCCTCATGCATTTTTAACATTTAATAATACCAAGTGACAGGGCTCTCTGTAGCCTATATGTTTACAGCTTTAGGTGAGATTTTCTTAATTTAAAAATTAACATGTATCTACTGTAGCCTACCTAATATTGTACTACTGTATCTCTGTATATACTGTATGATCAAAATCTCAAAATTGACCAGTGCATGAATAAAACAATGGTTTTGCCGGTTATTTCTTGCCTAAAGTTTTCAAATAGTCTTCAAATTATAACAAATAACATATTTTTAATAATTTCACTGTTTTTTTATATACACAGTTATATATGGTGGAACATTACCTTTGCTGTGTCTTGAATTCTGCTGTAAATGTGAGTAGGTAGTGGCTTCTATCAGTTCAGAGAGACTTTGTGCTGCATCCCATGAATGTTTGAGGTCTTTATCAGGCTGTTTCAGGAACAGGGTGTGCACCAATCACGTCACTTTTTCGTTTTCGAGTATATGAAAAAAAAAAAAAAAATCAAACATCAATACCTCATCAAAAGACAAGTATGACCTTTCATGTCACTGCACTGACATGACCACAGAAACTGCTAATTGAGTTGTAAGACTGGAAGAACTGGAAGAGAGGGCAAATTGACATTTGAATTTCAGAAACGGAGAGCGTTTTGTGAAGAGACACCAGAGACTCCACACACTGAAGGTGGGCAAAGATACTGCTCAGTTTACAGCAATGTCTCCTTCGTTTGTTCATATTACACTTCACTTGTCATTTATTCTCAGACAGTGAGGTAGGTAGTGGCTTCTATCAGTTCAGAGAGACTTTGTGCTGCATCCCATGAATGTTTGAGGTCTTTATCAGGCTGTTTCAGGAACAGGGTGTGCACCAATCACGTCACTTTTTCGTTTTCGAGTATATGAAAAAAAAAAAAAAAATCAAACATCAATACCTCATCAAAAGACAAGTATGACCTTTCATGTCACTGCACTGACATGACCACAGAAACTGCTAATTGAGTTGTAAGACTGGAAGAACTGGAAGAGAGGGCAAATTGACATTTGAATTTCAGAAACGGAGAGCGTTTTGTGAAGAGACACCAGAGACTCCACACACTGAAGGTGGGCAAAGATACTGCTCAGTTTACAGCAATGTCTCCTTCGTTTGTTCATATTACACTTCACTTGTCATTTATTCTCAGACAGTGAGGTAGGTAGTGGCTTCTATCAGTTCAGAGAGACTTTGTGCTGCATCCCATGAATGTTTGAGGTCTTTATCAGGCTGTTTCAGGAACAGGGTGTGCACCAATCACGTCACTTTTTCGTTTTCGAGTATATGAAAAAAAAAAAATCAAACATCAATACCTCATCAAAAGACAAGTATGACCTTTCATGTCACTGCACTGACATGACCACAGAAACTGCTAATTGAGTTGTAAGACTGGAAGAACTGGAAGAGAAGGCAAATTAACATTTGAATTTCAGAAACGGAGAGCGTTTTGTGAAGAGACACCAGAGACTCCACACACTGAAGGTGGGCAAAGATACTGCTCAGTTTACAGCAATGTCTCCTTCGTTTGTTCATATTACACTTCACTTGTCATTTATTCTCAGACAGTGAGGTCCAAAAGTCTCAGACCACAAAATGCAGCCGCTAGAGTTCTTACTAGATCAAGAAAATATGATCATATAACACCGATTTTATCATCACTTCATTGGTTACCTATAAAGTTCCGTATTAAATACAAGGTATTGCTTTTGACTTATAAAGCTCTAAATGGTTTAGCTCCAGTCTATTTAACAGATCTTCTATCGCCTTACAATCCATCGCGCTCTTTAAGATCACTAAATTCGAGGCTTCTGGTCATTCCTAGGATATCCAGATCCACCAAAGGAGGCAGAGCATTTTCACATTTAGCTCCGAAGCTCTGGAATAGCCTTCCTGATATTGTTCGTAGCTCAGACTCGCTCTCCCAGTTTAAAACTAGACTGAAGACGCATCTATTTAGCCAGGCATTCATATACATTTTTTTATCTTACAGTTACTGTAAATTCTGCCTCTAGTTCATAAGCGCCAGAGGAGAACTGGCCCCCGACTGAGCCTGGGTTCTCCCAAGGTTTTTTTTCTCCATTGGGTCATCTGATGGGGTGTTAGGACACCATTAGGTCACTGGATGGAGTTTTTCGGTTCCTTGCCACTGTTGCCTTTGGCTTGCTCAGTTGGGGATATTCAAATTAATTAACCAATCATACCATTGATCAGCTCTACCATACTTGGATGTCTTTTTTCCAGTAATAAACAAACATTGTTAAGTTGTTTTGATTGATACTGTGAAGCAGCTTTGATACAATCTGTATTGTGAAAAGCGCTATATAAATATATTTGACTTGACTTGACTTGACATTGAAAATCTGGGATTTTGTTTTTCATTTAAACTTAGCAATATTTAAAATTTTAAATGCATAAATTAATGTACATTTTCCAATTCAACTTTTCTCTCAAATAGTTTTGATAGCCAGTTTAAATACATTTCTTTTTTAAAATTAATTTAGAAAGCTAAAAAAAGTTGCATTTTCACTGGTGGACTTTAGATTCCTCTTTTTAATGTTCTTTGCTCTTTAGTAAGTTCTTTTGATGTTGTATTGTTGTTTTATTGCTTTTGCAGCTTTATGTTTTGCATGTCTGGTGTGTCTTTTCGATGTTACAGTAAATGTGATAAAATCTCATGCGTTTGTTCTGTTTCAGGCACTGGATAAATTGTTCTGTTCTGGATAAATTGAGAATCATGAGTTATTTAAATAGAGATCAAGATTCTGTGACGGTAAAGAACAACGGATTCAATAGCAAGTAAGTGGTGTTTATTGAAGACAAAATTATGGAATGAGATGAGTAGTGGGACGAAGCAAGTGCCCGGAACAGTCTGTCTTGGCGACCCAGGGACGCTGATGAGTAACCTGATCCAACGAGGTAGATGAAAGAGTGAAGGTGGTCCAACTAGAACACAGAATATCTGCAGACGCTACCCTGTCGGACTGCCTTAACAACTTCTACTGCAGATTTGACAGGATGAACTCTGACACACCGCTCTACAGGTGACACACACACAGGTGCTGAAGGCTCTGAAGCAGGTTAACCCCCCCTAAGGCTGTGGGACCTGACGGAGTGTCATCCAGAGTACTAAGGCCTGTGCTGAACAACTAGCAGGTGTGTACACAAAAAAAAAACAAACAAAAAAAGAAACCTGACAACCCTGAATGAACACCAGTTGCCATGAAGTGGCTAGAAAAGCTGGTCCTAACACACATAAGCTCTTACATTCCAGACACTGCATATCCAGTACAGTTTGCCTACCGCCCGAACAGATCAGTGGACGTCGTTAGGCCTATTTTAGGGGGGCTGAAGCTACCCCAAAGTGTTCCTAAGCCCCCCTAAATGATAATAAGAACAACAATAACAATTCGATTAATCAATAACCTCATTGGAATGAGTATCCTCATTCATATTTAGAATTAAACGCAACAAAATTATATATCCAGCTACAAAAAATAGCCGAAAAGTCGGAAGTTTGACAGAAGTACAAAGAGTCGTTGTGCTATCAAGATGATGCACTGCACTGTCTCGTTGCATTGGTGTGAACTCTGGCAGCTTTCAGAGCGTTGCAGAAGTGAGGGCTGCAAATAACTGGAGGATTTGAATTTGCTGCAAGTCTTGAAGCTAGATGTGCATGTGATTGTGTTTCTGCATTAGATTCTTGTGCGCATGCTTGCTGTAGTGGTTCTTGGGAGGAAAGATAACTAAACATAAAAAAGGCCAATTATGGGCAGAGTAAATATGTAAATATATAAAACTGAATGCAAATAATTTTGCTGTTTGGACAGAAGTTGAAAATGTATATATTACTGTAGCTAAACTCGTGCGGGGTTATTTGCCCCTGAAATGATGAAAATGTGTTCAGTTTTAGTCTGTGATAAACTGGGTGACCTCAGTGGGACTAAAATTATACGTGGGAAGCTTTTGATGTGTAAAAATGGTTAAATATTGGATAGCAGTTGAACCTAAAACCATGACCAATCCTAACTCCACAACTGTGACATGTAATCAATATAAAAAATCTGTAAAAGATGCATTGTCGCCTGCATATTGTACTGTTATGACCATACCACCACCATCTGTATCTGTCTCACCACCAAAAGCTCCAGAAGCTTTGGTACCAATTGAGAATATTGAGAATGCTGCTTTCCCTTTGTTCATAATGGTGGACATTTTGTAATCAACTGATCTGACCACAAGTAACGCTATCGGTGTTGCCCTACCTCTTCCATCGCAAACAGCAAAATTTGTCCAGGTTCTGAATTCGCAGACTTGATACTCTCAACTCACGTGCCATGACTATAGAACAATTTAATTAAATTCAAATTTATGCGTATAGCGCTTTTCACAATACATATCATTTCAAAGCAGCTTTACAGAAAGTGCATGTGTCTTCATTACAATTTAGAGTGATCTTGTTATTGTGACTGTTGTCCAAGTTATGTATTTCAGAAATGTACATACATATGTACAATTCACGTAGTTGGCTAACAATGCATTCATGTAAACATTAGATTAATTTCCACATAGCATGGAATGAAGAGTCCTGGCTTTCGGAGGATGGTGAGCATGCCATGCTTTTTTTATAAATACCTGCATAAACAATATGATAGGCTCAAATGCGCAGCTCATGCACATTACTAAAAATTATTTGACTGTGCATGACTTCTGCTTGCGTGTAAGAGACCTACGCTGCATCCGAAATCCAATACTTCCCTACTATATAGTATTCGAAAACCTGTAGGCAAAACTAGGGCTGCAACTAACGATCATTTTGATAATCGATTAGTTTGCAGATTATTTTTTTGATTAATCGGATTTTTAAAAAAAACTTTTTTTTTTTTTTTTTTGACAAAACAGACTATTCCACATCCTGCCCAATGCTGTCCTTCAAACAAACGTGCCAACTGAATGCTATGAAAACATATATAGTGAATGAATATATCTATGCTGTATGCAAAAGAGCTATGTGTAAAAGAGCTATAAAGTAATAGGACAGTTTAAATCCATACATTAAAAATGAAGATAATAATAATAAAGAAAAAGAAAAACACAAATTCAGTGTTAACAGATAAGAGGAATGCTCAGCAGGAACACACATATAATAATAATAATAATAATACTTTTTATTTTTTTATTACTTTTTATTCAAATTTACGCACTGTCATTAATGTTAATCAAACAACAAACTTTTCTAACTTTATAAATGTATACTTAATTTACACAGTAAAGACAATGCATCGTTTTTTATACATTTGATTACTTTATACATTTTATACAAGTTTTTCAGGTCTATTTCATTTGTGTCGTTGTTCTATTGTAGTTTGTTTTCATTTCTCTTTTTTATCAATGCTATATTTTTCTTCAGTAAGCTTTTTCAGTAAGCAGTTTTTAAGGCCAGTATTAGTTTTTTAAATAATATTGAAAATGGTGATAAGAATTATGATATTTCAATTGTATCAAAAATGCTGATATTATAAAAACCTTATTTAAAGCAAAAATAACTATATTGTGATATATATCGTTATCGTGAAATAAAATTACTCATACCTGAGACATGTTACATCTTGTAAAAAGGGTCATAATAGGTCTCCTTTAAGACTGACTGTTATTGTGCTCTTATCTGTGAGGACATGCCTGTGAACCGAGGCAAAAAAAAAGAAACTCTGGGTGTTTCTCTAACGGAAAAGGCGGTGTTCTTCCGTTCAGTCCCTCTGAGACTTGTAGGCTAGTGTCCTCAGCAAATAAACGCTAGAATGAGACGCTAGTAAGTGTGCATGGATATTTCACACATGTTCCCGCCTCCCCGGTCACGGTACGAAAATACTATTAAAACTTAATTTTAGAAAAATACTTTGTATTACAAATCTTTATATTAACTGGTTTTCTATTAATCCAATACAGTGAATGACAGCCGTCTGCGGTCCTTCAGTGGCTTACATTATTGGCAGTTTGTTTGTGTCACAGTGTCTGGTTTGTGTTCCCTGGGTTTTCACTAGAGGTTTCTTTCCCTGATCGTCACCTTCTCTCATGAACTACATCTCCCATCATCCTGTTCTGTCACTCATCACTGATCATTGCACACAGCTTTTCCCACTCACATTGTTTGCACAGGTCTATTTATACCCTGTCTGTTTCTGTGTTAGTTGTCGAGTCCTTGTTTAATGTCATTCGCACTTCGGAGTACTGTTGCTGTTTTGTTTCTTGTTTTTGGACTGCTTTGTATGGATTTTGAACCTTTGTCTGGCTGACGATTTTTTTTGGATTATCCTAATAAATACCACTGCACTTGGATCTAACCTTTTGTGTGCGCATCGTGACAGAAGGACTCGACCATGAATCGATCCAGCAGTACGAGGCCTCCTAAAACATTATTTTATTATTTTGCCATGGCTGCTCGTAGGACTGAGGAGACCATGGCAGCCAACCGTCAGATTGGAGAGGTGGAAAGCCCAATTTCACCACCTCACCACCAGAAAAGGAGATGGAGGAGGAGGCCGGCATCCACCACCCTAAAAGACCCAGAGGCCGTCCCCGAACAGCCCGCTGTCATCCCGGAGGCCGTCCCCGAACAGCCCGCTGTCATCCCGGAGGACCCGACTTTGGTGGTCCCAAGCCCGGTGGTCCTGGAGGACCCGACTTCGGTGGTCCCTAGCCTGGTGATCCTGGATGACCCGACTTCGGTGGTCTTAAGCCCGGTGGTCCCGGAGGACCCGACTTTGGTCCCTGATGGTCCCCGGTGGTCCCTGATCCGGCTGTTCCAAAGCTGCCCACTCTTCCTTTTGCACCACCGAGGTCTTGCAAACGGAGGAGGATAAGAGGGTCGGCGGCGATTCCACAGGGGTTGGAAGCCATCCAGGCGCCGCCCAGGTTCCTTGCTCTGCTGGCGTCACCCAAGCGTCTTGCTCTGCCCGCGCCACCCAAGCGGCTCGCCCTGACGGCGCCACCCAGACGCCTTGCCTTGCCAGCCCCGCTCAAGCACGTCACGTCTGCGGAGCCGGTGTCTGTTCCTGTGCCTGAGCCGGTGTCTGTTCCTGTGCCTGAGCCGCTGTTTGTTCCTGTGCCTGAACCGGTGTCTGTTCCTGTGCCTGAGCCGTTGTTTGTTCCTGTGCCTGAGCCGGTGTCTGTTCCTGAGCCTGAGCCGGTGTCTGTTCCTGTGCCTGAGCCGTTGTTTGTTCCTGTGCCTGAGCCGGTGTCTGTTCCTGAGCCTGAGCCGGTGTCTGTTCCTGAGCCTGAGCCGGTGTCTGTGCCTGACCCATTGTCTGTGCCTGTTCCTGAGCCAGGGTCTGTTCCTGTTCCACCGCCATGGCCGCCCTAAGGGTCTTCACCGCCATGGCCGCCCTAAGGGTCTTCACAGCCATGGCCGCCCAAAGGGTCTTCACCGCCCTGGTCACCCAAAGTGTCTTCACCACCCTGGCCGCCCGAAGGGTCTTCACCGCCCTGGCTGCCCAATGGACTGTCGTCTATTTCACCCTGGCCGCCCGATAGGTCGTCTGTTTCGCCCTGGCCGCCCGATGGACTCTCTGTTTCACCCTGGCCACCGGCTAAGCCGTCACCCCTTGTTCCTGTTCCCCTTCATGGACCTGGCCCCCCATCCCTCCCCCTGGTCCTCCAGGGATGGGATGGTAGGCTTTGGTTAGGAGAATGAATAAGCCATGTGTATGCCTTTTAGGGCACCAAAGCGCTGTGGTCTGTAATGCACTTGGTGGCCTACTTGATGCCGATCATCCTTCATCCATCCTCAGAATTTAACATTTACAGTGATCAGGCACATGTGCAGTCTTAGTGAATTCACTAACTTAGTATTCAATTCACTGGTTATTTCATGGGCCTACATTGTGATGCATTGCATACTGTTGACATGATATGGTCATGAATTGCTTAAGTTGGCCTACCTGCTCCAAACCAGAGAGAATGATAGCCTGCTGCCTCTCATAAGAGACAGCATAAAACTCTGTGAAGAGCTGGAGTTTTCTTTGTTCTGTTAGGCTTGAACACTGCCTGGGACACGTCTCCTTGCACACATTGCCCTTAACAAAAACAAAGTCACATTAGCGTTTTTTTTTTTTTTTTTAGCTATAGAACACTAGAGCTATTAACAGCTATTAAGGTTACTAGCTAGAATATATAACAGCTTACACAATCAATGCATTTTTTTATTATTACCTTTTAGTTATTTATTTATTTATTTTATTTATTAAATAATAACAAACAAACATAGCATACAATATTACAAAACAAAGTGTTGCATAAATGGTAACAGGGGATCCAAAAAATATATCAAAATATTTTAAACACGTCAATGACTTTTTTATATATATATAGGCTATATATATATATTTTTTTTTACCAATTTCAGTGAAGACAAAGCAATCAAAGTCAAATTTTCTCAGCTTTCATTTCGACCCATTCATGGCATGATTCGCTAAACAGTCCGAGCTGTATGAACATTAGTAACGTTAGACGCCCAGCAATATGCCCCCTGACTGTAACCAGCTACATTACAAAGTAACTGGCTAGCCAGACATCAAACGCAGCTAAAATGTTTCGATTAATTTATCCGTGGTTATAAGGAGTAGCCTACAGCATTCATTTCGACCCATTTATGAATTGATCCGTTAAACAGAGTGAGCTATTTGAATGAACTGTAGTAGACGACGCCCAGTAGCCTACACGCCCCTCTGACTGTAACAGCTAACGTTAAGTAGATACTTTGTATACGGTTCTTTCACTCACCTCTTTCGGTGGACTTTTTCCTCGTTTTTGCTCTCCTCTCCGGTTCACATATGGTTTCCCAGCACCCCTCAAAGACTTCCTTGCTCTGTCCTTCCATTCATTCATGTTCGCTCTCCTTTTTTTGCCGAGGTTTTGCCTTTTAATGTCCGCAGCGGAAAGCACCCGGCGTCTCCATTATTCGTTAGTGGACATAAACGTTTTTTCCGCGTGAGACTATTTTAAAATTTAAAATACAGAGTTTTGTTCGCGCGAACACACCCCCAAAGTGATTCTGTATACAAAGTGGCACACATACATTCAAGTCACATGGTTATCTCAATTTTTGTTTTTTTGGACTTATACGGTTGTTTGTCGCATGAACACATATGTTGTGGGTGGCCACGAAGGATATATCTGATGCATCCTTCAAAACAGGCCGAATGAAGGACGCGAAACAAAGGCTGCCTTCCAAGGATCCTTCAAATTGAGATGGCCTTCATTGACCTTTGATGAACTCTCAGCCGAGATATGCAGCCATGCGTTTCAGAAACACCACTCTAGTTGAAACTAACCTTCTTGAGTTTAAAGGCATAGCTCACCCAAAATGAAAACACCCTCATCATTTTCTCACCCTCATGTCCTTTTAAACATGTACTGTATGACTTGCTTTCCTCTGTGAAACCAAAAAAAATTACATCTCTCAAAATGTCTTCTTTTGTGTTCCACAGAAGAAGTCAGTTATACAGGTTTGAAATGACACGAGAATGAGTAAACCATGACATCTTGAGTACTCTAAAAATCTCATCAAGTACATTTGTAAGACATTTCACCCACTTGTGATAGAAAAACAGGTCAAACAGCTGCAATTATTACACATATTATTTGGTTGGTTATATTTTGGTGTACAAATTGCTATTTTTTAATTGCGAACGTAAAAACTTTTTTGCCATTTCCGTCACTCGTTTCTGATGTGATACTTCAAAATGCACATACAAACAGGGTGATGGAAACAGCCAATGAGAGAAAATTGTTTAAGCTTGTTTAAAGGAAATGTACAAAAATGAGATTCTCCTTTTTAAGAACTTTTCAGTGAATCATAGTTTGTCTTTTTTCTTTTGTTCACCCCCAGATGCACCAGGGATTCAGCCGATTACTGGCAATTTGGAAGAGGATTGCTCTTTTTTGTCAAATCTGGTGCCGAATCATGGACCTTTTGTTGGATGTTTTGATTTTACCTATTATTACACTTATAGCTAAAGGATTCTGAATTAAAAGACAATGTAATGTTTGTCTACATACATTATCAGAGCTATATGGACCCCACAGGGTCAGTAGAATATTGAGGAAAACAATTCAAAACTGATTTGGAAAATATAAGCTAAAATACAAAGCTAGCAGTAAAAAGCACAATGTGTTTCTTTCTCCACCTTTTTCAAAAGTAAAATCAAGACCTCATCATGATAGTAACCGTAACTGATACGTTTTTCACTTCTTCCTGGAGGCTCTGAAGAACTGTTTATGAAAATATGTTGATAATGTAAATTTACATCTGAATAATAAGTTTTAGAATCAATAGTGGTGTGAAACAGTGACAATCTTGTAGATGTATCAGTTTTGTAAGCTGAGAACTTTTCATTCAACTTTTTATTACATTTTGATGAAACTGTTCTACTGTTAATCATTACAGTATTTTGAATGTTAAGTGTATTTAATAAAAAAGTTGAACTGTATTTCTTCAAAAACTGAATTATTAATTTTAGTTTTATACAGTATTTTTACACAGACTTTTTACGTTAGTAAAACAGTTAATTTACAATCTTGAGCATGCTTTAACACTTTATTGAAGGTTTTTGATTGTAATAATCTGTAAAATAACAGTTTCTATGCAGAACTTTTAGTAGTGTGACTTTATTGAAGTTGTTTGATCGTAATTAACTCGGAAAAATGTGTAAAGTAACGGTTTCTCTGTAGAACTTTTAATGCTGTCACTTTATTGAAGGTGTTGGATATATTAATAATAATTATATATTATTATATTATATATTATATATATTAATATAATAATCTAGGAAAAATCCATATAATTAGTATATATTATAATCCATATAATTAAATAATCCATATAAAGTGTTGTACACTGTAAAATAAAACAACAACGGTCAAATGAACGAAACCATAAAATTATAGAAAAATATCTTAATTCAAATGTTAAATAACAGTGTTTTTCTCTGACACCTTTAATGAAGTGTGCATTGAGAGATATAATGGCCTCATATAGCTCAACTTACTGTCTCTGCAATTTTCCTCTGATAACAATTCTCTCTAGCTTTCTGTTAAATTTGTTGTTTCACACACCAGTATAGGGTACAAACAGGGCTAAAAGCACACCTTAAGAAAATATGCTTTTCAAAATTCCCATGGTCTATGTGTCACAAACACAAGAGGAGACAGACCGGTTTAGGTGAACACAGTGTTTAATAAAAGCAGGGTGTTGGTGGTGGAACAACGGGAACCAGATGATGGTGAGAGCATGGTGACTTGTAGAATGATGATGATGGTGACTTGTAGAATGATGATGATGGTGACTTGTAGAACGATGATGATGGTGACTTGTAGAATGATGATGATGATGTGACTTGTAGAATGATGATGATGTGACTTGTAGA